>CM074192.1:13577708-14177708 GCA_037179385.1 Holothuria scabra | reverse complement strand
ATGGAGAAGTTCATGTACACTGATCAAGTTTCTAAACTGAAAGTCATCTTAGAAATACTGTAGATTGACACCCTTCAGAAATTAGTGTCCTTTACATAGAAGCTGGTGGAATTGAACAAATACTGTGTTTGTATAAGGAATTTTGTTGAACACAACTTTAAACATTGGTGTCTGTCTAGATTGGTGTTTCTGCTTTACAGTTTCAATACATGCTCTACAGTGATTATTTGTCACTTAGTTTCATTCTAGAATTTGTTTTAAATTTTTCATAGCATAAAATGTATCAGCATACTACTTGCCTCATTTCTGCATATATCTGGATCACTGCACCAAAAAAGTAACCCCTCTGTGAAGGATTATATAGTTATGTCAAATATCATCGAGTGGAAATTCTTGTCTCACATTTCATTTTTATCCATGTCACTATCCCCCCCCCCCCCAAAAAAAAAGTGAACCATTAAGCTTAATGCATAGAACCATTGCTTCAAGATTACCCTTTATGACACTTTTCAAAAGTATTAAGATTGTATTTTGCATTGCTGCTGTCATTTAAAAGTAGTTCAGGTAATTAGAGCAAGCATAATGTTGTATACTGTGTATCAAACAAGGAAAACTTGTCCTGTATGTTATGCTGTGCCTACAGTATAAGTAGACAAAAGGCGAATTAAAAGTCTTGTTAAATTATGGATTAATAGGGATATCTGCTTTTGTTAATTTGCAAAGGATAACATAGACCATGGGTGGGGCATTTTCCCCATAAAGCAAAAATTGCCGTCAGTAATAGCCAAGGTTACACATCTCTGTTCAGATGTCTCTTTAGGCTTGGTCTCACATACCCCACAACACCCAGTGTTAACTTGTGTTTACAATCAGCAAAACCACAGGCTAACCCTGTGTTTTCCAGTCTGTGTTCTCACGTACCCAGTGTTTCGTTGATTGGATAGTGTTACCATAGTAACAAGGCCAAATATTTCACGAACCGATTACAGCAAAATTTAAGAAAATACCTGTCATCAGTGCCATAAATACCTGTGACGGTGTGACCTTGCTTGATTAAAACAAACTCGATGTTTAAAACTGCTTTACCCTGCGATTTGAGGTGGATGGAAATTTAAACACCGACTCCGCATTAACCCGCATTCCCTCGTTACTCGAGCGTGAGGTAACATAGTGTTACCTCGAGCGCGGGGTACGTGAGAACACAGTATTTGATCCAATGCTGGTAGGAGAGTGTGTCGATGAGGGCTTGTTTAAACACTAACCTAAATGCAGACTTTTCGAAACATATAAGCTTGGGAACATAGAGACTTCAGAATGGAGAGTCCCCATTGACCAAACTTTTGATAAAAATGGTTTCAAAATACCGCTTTATCAAGTAATGAGACAGTTTTCTGGCATATTAAAGCTGTGTGAGAAATTCCTCTTTTGTGTGGAGATCAAAGGTTTGAGGTGACAATTAGATCAAACTTTGTAGACATAATATTTTTAGGGGGATAACTGTGAAGGATCTCATACCATGGAGGTAGTACTTCCATACTCATAATGTACTAAGCTTAATTTTGAATTGCTCATGTTGATGGACGTGTTGGTACACTGTAAGGTGATCACTATTGTTTTTAAGGGGTCCAAAGGTCATTTTGGGTCACATGAGGTCAAAAAGTTTTGACCTTACTAGTATTTTATCTCAATTAAGTAGGATAATTGTACGGGATCTCATGCATTTCATGTTTGTTTCTATGTTTGCTATGATATATCATACGGCAAGGAATCACTAAGCCTGTTGGCTTTCTAGTTTAACTTATACCAATTCTTCCCAATTTGGGTCAAAATTTAAAAGTCCAACTGTCATCTCAAAAGTAGTGTTTTTGGAAAGAACAAACACTAAATTTTAAGAAACAGAAAAGTTCATAGCTTAAATCATTTCTATTTTTCCCTCATAGGTACAGGATTTCCACTAGGTACCAATTCCTAGAGCAAAAACCTTAACTAAGTGAGGCTAGCCTACTTTGCTTAAAGCTAATCAGAAACATCTTTGCATTCACTGATGTAATAGTAGACAGTTTGGAAAAAAATGCAGGTGACCTTTTTCACTAATGATAGTGACGAGAAAAAATTTACAGCGAAAATATGCTTAAATTGTCTTGATTTTAGATATTCTGCATCAAAAAGTTTTCATTAAAACCACAGGAATCAGTTTATATTGACTGTTTCCTTACTTTGTAATAATGAAGGAGTCCTCCATATAACAGAACACAAAAAGTTGGAATAGCTTTCAAAGTCTTGAATTTTTCACCTAGCACTAATTTTGTTTCGGACGTAACAGGATGTCAACAATTTGCCTTAGTTCAAAACTTCTGCCATACTTTATGTCTATAAGGTGAATTAACATTCCTGTTGAAATAAAATTTACACAGTTTTACAGTTTTACTAAGAATTTAAGCACAAAGTTACAAAATTTTAATTTAATGTAGTGTTAAGAATGTCCCATACTGCTGCAATGCTAGTGCAACTTCTCGATACTTTACATGGATCTGTTCATACTTTTGAAAACTATGTCTTCATAGAAAGATTTTGGTGAAAAACATCTTGCCCAGTTCTTCTAAAATCCTGAATGTACTATAGCTTGTTACTGCAGTATTAACAGCTTAAGAAGCCCACATAATGGTGTCGGATCATACTTGTTTCGGACGTAACACTTTGTCAACAGTTATCTTTTTTAAAATGCCTTCATTGGCATAAGAACAAAATAATTTCCTTACAAAGTTCACCTGGGATTGCAAATTTGTGCAGATCGTTTTAGAGTCACAGGTCCAGGTAAAGACTGTCAAAAATTACTTCTGATTACTGTAAATCTTCATGCTCAATTAGCTGTTCTCCCTCTTGAAAAAATCCATTTAGCCTTTTCATTTTTGAATAGCATACTTGAAGTGTTTATAGAAACTATATGAATCCCTCAATACTAAACTATATCACCATGCAAAATGCATTTTTGCACTTCCTGTATGGAAGTTTAGGCCACAGTTGTACTTGAGGGGCAGAGATCATGCCCAGTTATGTATTTTCAATCAAGGGGACCAGATCCGGATTTTTTAGGTTTGTGTAAAATGACTTTGCCTTTAGGTACATTTTAGTAAGACCAGCTTCCATGAAATCATGAAGTGACATAGCAAAATCATATATTTGATTATTAAATAACAATATGAAACTCTGACAACTGTTTACACACAAATTAATTGTTCAAAATTTCTTGAAACAATTCTTAAAACTGCTTAATTCACTCTTGTGCCCAAGTGTGCACCATACTGTACAACAGTATTTTTGGAGTTAAATAATATATCAACTAAACATAGTTTGGAGAATGTTATATTTCAGCTTGCATTCATGAAATATTCCAGAAAAATTCAGAAAAATTCATGTACAGTAGTTCATATCAACTCTGCATTTTTTTTTTTTTGTATTTGTTGGTACAGGAGATTGTTTTTTTTTTACTGCTTTGAATAATTCAACAACCAATTTAAAGATCTTTATTTCAAGTGATGTCACTCTCTATCAAAGACCTGCTTTAAGTGGGTTGTATCAATTATCCTTAGAACTGCACTTCTAAGCATGCAGCATATGGTACTGTACTACAGTAGCTGTAGCCTCCTGTGCAGAGTGAACATCATTCTTGTACATAAGGTATTGGATGATATCTTGAGAAATTCATTAAAAATTATAAATATGGCCCTTAAAGGCAACTGCTTAAGTAGTAATAAGGTACAGACACCATAAGGGGCAAAATTTATTGTCATTTTGGACAAAGGTCACAAATTGCCTGTGTGGTTGCCTTACTGGCCTGCATGGTCTCTAGCCTTTAAAAATTTCCTTTTTTCTTGCAGAGTGTAGTAAATTTACCATAACTTTGAAAGCAAGAAATCTTTGGAAGAAAAGTTTAACATCTGCATGTGAACTGCTAATTTTTGCAATGTGATGAATTTGCAATGAGCAAGTTATAAGCCCATTGAACTATAAACTATTATCCCAACCATTTTAGATGTTTGTAATGTGGAATTCTTATAGTACTTAGGGGAAAATGGCAATTAAATATACCTCCATTTAATGTATGAAGGTGTAGGCTGCAGAAGGAATTCCCTGTCGAAATTTCAGTTACTGTGACAGACTGGACCTTATTTATGATAATGCCATCCATCCCATAATTTTAGTGTACTTTAAAATTGGCAATCTTCTTAGCTGCAGATGTTTCACTCATGTTGAGACCATGGCAAAACTAAATATTATCTTTGATTCTATTTAGAAACATTTAAACCAACTCATCATCTGCTGAACAGTAACCTTCTTATTTTAGGGTGTTGTTCAAACAGGGTTCATGTTGCAATTCATTTGTATCTGGTTTTATCAGGTGCATCTAGTGCACACCCCTCTGCTGTACTTACATGAAGGAAACTTTTCACAGATTGTGTGTGATTCATGTGACAATTAACTTGTTGTGGTATACAGTAACACAATGTGCATTCATCACACAGCCCACTACTCAATGTGAGGAACATTACCTCCTCATTACTGTATGAAAAACTGGCACAAAAAGGGTTCTGAACAAAGAATTGTATAGTGGCATCACTACAGTATATCACTGTCAACTTCATTTGGTAACAGGTTAGGTGGCATGTACAGTTTAATAGTCATTGGTCCTTACCTTATTAAAGCCTCCTCTACCTCACCTAAATGCTAAACTTACTTTAGTCCAATATTGAAAGAAGCCTCTCTGATTTTGAATGCATAAATTTGCCTATGATCTCATTTGTACTTCATTAACCCTCCACACCCCATAAAACTTTTATCTAATCACCCTCCCCACCCCCTTCTCCAGCACACAAACATGCACCTTCACTCTGTAATGTCTATGCATCAAAATCATTTTAGGGTTAGATCATCAGCAAAGGAGCAGCATTCATGGACATGAGGATTTCATCATGATCATCACCAACTTCACTGGTCATCATAAACCTTATTGTTTCAGTTTATGATCTATGTTCTAATTGAACCATCATCATCCATATTATTCACATTTTGTGGACTACTGTAACACCCATATCAATTGTCACCATGTTCACAGTTCTCATTTCAAGCTCACATTATTCCTGCATTCAGTAATATTCACTTGAATTCTAGCACTCTTGTGACAATTGTCAACATTTCGTGTTACGTCTGAAACAAACAAAGTAGTGTACACAATATGATACTCAGATTGTGGTACAAGTAAGACATGTAGAGCTTAATAACTGCAAAGAATCTTATTCAAGTGTGTGGAAAGAATGTAAAGTGACATTGTTAAGGTGTCAAAAAACACATTTATCCTATTTATAAAAAGTTACACCAAAACATCGGAATTACAGCAACCATTCTCATTTTTGACCGAACAAGTGCACCTGTTTGGAAACCATTCCCTAGCAAGGTGGTTACAATGTATTCACATAATATGCCTACTAACATTATTACATAACAAAGGAATGGTCAGTTCATTTTAAGAATATGAAACAGCAAATATAATTGTTTGAATTTCCGTCAACACCTGGAGCTGTTACGTCCGAAACAAGTTTCTGCCCATATTGTGTAAAAGATCACAAAATTGAGTGAATGACAAACTGCAGAGCATGGCTTTTCAAAGACAGAAAGAGATAAGAACTCTTTAACCTTACTAGTATATTCTTATTAAAAATTCAGGTAACTTTTATTCAAAGACTTGTTGTTTCGGACGTAACAGTGGTTTCGGACGTAACATGTGTTGACGGAATCTTCTTTTTGTTGATGGTGGTAAGAGGAAACAATTTGAGTAAGTTGACCTGCTGAAGATACTAGCTTTGTAGTTATGTGAATTTAACAAATGCAACCAGACATCAAATTTATTTTGTTGCATTGGTCATATTAACTACAAAAGAATGTTTCGGACATAACAAAAGTGTTGACGGAAAATTTAGTTTTTTTTTCAATTTTTCATAATTTTTTAAGTACTAGATATAAACCATGCAAATGCCCTTATTATGTATACTGACAGTCATTGCCATTCTACTATAATGATTGACTTCCAATTCTTTGTTTTGTGTAAGCGCTGTAAGCTTCAGGTCTGTAGCTACAGATGTTGATGGAAAATGTTACGTCCGAAATGGTGACTTTACTTCAACACCCTGACTCAGCCATCAATGCTCACAAAGTTTGATACTTATTAGAAAGTTGATACCTTGCCAACTGATGTTGGTACCAAAAATCAGGAGGGAGTAGCTTTTGTATTGTAAAGTACACTTAATTAAAAATTGACCTTGGAATTTTGGCCATATTTTCCGTCAACAATTTGCTAGTATATCACATCAGGTATATACTTAGAAGCAAAATAATGGTCCGGTTAAGCTATGGGAGCTCGAGCTAGATTGATATTATAAACTCAGACAGTAAAACAAAAGAGAACATCTTGCTGTTGAATTGTGCATTGCCTAGAACCCCCATGAAGCCAAATGGTATAAGTTAAAAAAACCAGAGCCGTATATCATATGGCAAGGAATCACTAAGCCTTTTGGCTTTCTAGTTTAGGAGATGAACAGCCAGTTATCTTTGACTCATCATTAATTAAAACTTCTTTACTTGCATAAGTGATAATAATTGATATTTGTATGTTTCTAGGCATATTCCAATGGTTTTTGACTTGGGTCTTGTTAGACAGGCAAAAAATATTCTGCAGCATGTCATCCAAACCCAGTTGCAATCCCTTTTTCTTAACTCATGGTATTTCACTTTAAAGATTGGCTGTTTTTGTTACAAAATATTTTTGTTGAAAGACACCTCTTCTTTTCAACAAAGCCACATTGAGATTTGTAAAGTGGGCACATTGTGTCAAATTCGGTTTGTTTCTCTTTATATTTTAATTTTGTCTTTTTCCCTTTATATTTGATTCTGTCAGAATGTTTGAATATCTATCTCACTCTACACCATATTTAGCATTTAGCAAATGATGTTGCTTAATACTCCCAGTGGCATCAATTTATTATTTAATCAGAAGCAATGTGCCCTGATGACATCACAGATTTTACATTATGTAATGAATCTCAGGAAAAAATTGCATTGCTGTGAAAATTTAATCCTTTGAACACTACTGTATATGGTATTTAGATGCAGTTTTCACTTCCTGAGAGAGAAGATCAATTTTTTCTTCATATTTTGTAGTCTCTGCCAGTCCTGAAAATCCCTTTCAACAACATGCTGCTTTTAAGAAAGAATGGCTTGCCTATTAAAGGTCCTTGAATTTTTTTTCACAAATTTCTTCCTACCTCAACCATTCTTGGCTTTTCCCTGTATTTAAAAGTGCAAGCGCAGTTGCTGGGGCATTTTTTCAAAGCAACAGCTAATTCTCAAAAATTCCTCTCCCTTTTTACAAGCATCTTTCATGATATTTCAGGGGACATAGTAGTAAACATGGCATATTCAGGGTAAATTAAGCATTGTCTCCTCATACAAATTTCACCATATTGAGTGAGACAAACACTCTGACATGATTATCAAGAGCTATTCTTGAAATGTGACTGTCTACTGCACTTGTCCAAATTGGGGTGACTGCATTTCTGACTACAGTAGCCTTGCAATGTATATTTGAATCATCTCCTTACGTGACTAAACCTTTCAAAATTCAGCTTATACAGTAGAAGAGTAGTGGACTTATTGTATTTTGAGTATTTCTTTGATTAGTTGGAATATTTTAATAATGCTACCCTTTAGCTTTTTGGTTCATTTTGTCCAGTATGCATACTACCCCAAATTATGTACATGTTATAAGCTGATGGTAAGATGTGCAGTCCCTCTTTTTCATGGCTGAAGGTGATAACAGTGTCAGGTCACCTCCTTTTGACTTGCAAAATGTCTTGCATCAATGGATTTGACTTGTTGAAACTTTTGCTTGTTTACCGTCAATTGCTGCAATGAGGTGCCACTGTGCATGATGATATCTTGCATGTTGACATTCAATTTCAACAAATCTTATGAGACATGAAATCACATCTTCAGTGGAATAAAAAGACAACCCAACCCAATTTTGGAATGTCTGTTTATAATGCCACAAGTTTGGCATTTCAGATAACATGAGTTATATCATTTATAAATGTCAGAGCTACATTATTTAAACAGAATTGAAAAATTATGGCAAAAAAAAATAAGATCACGTGATAAAAACAATTTTAAATTAGTGTACCAGACTGAACTACATCAAATTGAGTAGCTGTATTTTTTAGTTTGTATTTGCAACATACACTTTTTGTACTTGGGTGAATTTTTTGATGTTGTAACATGGACTGGTGGATTCTTGAGAATTCTCAATGATAACTTTTAAGATTCTCAGTGGGCAATCATCAGTATTCTTATTCTGGAGGGGGCCAGGGGCAGTGGGTGAGCACAAAGATGGTAGCAGAGCTAGATACACACCTGAGATGGGGCTGAGGGCAAAGCACAAGGACCTAAGCTCTGAGGTCAAGGGACCAAACATAGGGTCCCTGGAGGTCCCCAGGGGCAAATCCTTACTAGGTGATCACGTGTAGTATCTTTACCTAGCTTTCCTGCAGTTTAGAATGAAACCATTCATATATGACATACCAATGATGTAAATGGCCAGAATAAGGCCTGGCAGTCAGTCAGTTGTCAACTACTGTACTATCCTCTCAGAATGTAGCTTCCCTGAGATTAAATGTTTGGTTTCATTGAAAGACCCTTTGCCAGAGAGATCTGATGACTTTGACAAAGAGAGATTATACTATCGTAACCATTCAATTGGCTCCTGAAAAAAGAAAAAAGAATGAACATGCAACACAGGAATGTTTTGAAGTATTTATACAATATGCTTAAATACAGGGATCTGATTTTGGGATGAACTAGTACTCATGTTAAGGGTAGCTATATTTGTCCCAGTGATCAAGTCTGGCTTGAACAATTTCTGCCAAGAAACCAAGGAACTATGGTTACTTTAACTGGAATGTTGAAAGTTTGTAACTGAGTAGTTAAGTCCATATCATTCAATTAAATTATGAATAACCCACTGCAATCTTATTCTGTGAATGTCACAATATGTTATGAAGACTTACAGTAAAATTAAGTTGTATGGTATAGCTAATTACCTCCAGTGTACATCTGGCAAATCTTAACTTTAAGTAACTTTTTTTATTGACAGGAGCACAGGTATATACAGAGACACTATTGTTCCTACAGCAATTATACAGTACCTCAAATGATGATTCAATAAAGGGTGTTGGTCTTTGGTACAGTACGATGTTAAACTGTGTTTGATTGGGGTTGGAGGTTGTGTGTGGGGACTAGTTTGTCCCTGATTGTGGACTTTAAAGGAGAAGGCAACCAACGGATTTAACACCTATCAACTAGTAGAGACCACAATTCTAACACATTTTCTGAAAAAAGCTAATCGAATCAGCATAGTTCCAAATTTTTATGAATTTTTCAATTATTTTTCTTCCCTAATGAATCCCCATGATGTTCGTAGCCGTTTTCTGGTTTTCAAAAAAAGAGGGCGCTTTAATATGATGTAAACGAGCCACATCGTAAGTTATACGATTTCCCATTCATTGCACATGGTGTGTACACTATTCCACAAACTGAAGGGATGTATAAAAAAGGGTCTGAGCCTTCCCAGGGGCAATAAAGTCGGTGTATACCCACCCTAGCCAAGAAAATATGTCTACGAGGACTAGATAGCATTGCCGACAGCTTTGGCAATCTCAAAAGATTGTTAGGACCTCACTAGGCCTAATGAAGCTGGCGCTTGCTATTTCGCTACGGTAAGAATTGCAAACTGCCTACAGTACCTTGTCGTTATGTTCACTCAGTCTTCTCTTCTTTGCCTCAACTAAACAAATATCGGCAGTTAAAAAATCCGCATAGGGACTTTCTGGTATCTTTCTCAAAAGCGCTTCCCCACGATACTGTTAGCTCACTCGCTATTTGTGTAGAAAACAGACAAGATCAAACTGGTTCCGATTGGTGTCAAAACTGGTACAAGTGCTAAGCGTACTAGCCGCATGCTAGGACCTTCATAAGAGGTCCCACCAACTGCCACCTTGTCCTGTTTTCTTTCTTTATTCTCTGAATACTCAGGCTACCAAACATACCGTTTGATTCAATCTTTCTATACAAACGTTCCCGTCCTATATTCCATGTTTAGCAGGAGATTGTACGACAAAGAGTTCAAGTACATCCTGCTCGTAAGTTGTAACGTTAAATTCCGTGCACAGTGTTTTCACACTGGACACTGCACAACAATTTACTGTATATTAGTCAAGGTCACCCTGCCATGAGATCGTGTTTGCAGTTCTCTACATACAGTTATTTCCTTTCATCAGGGTTACCCGAACTGTAAGTGTACAGGCAAAGTGTATGGTGACAGACAACGGTGCGGTGGTGTTGCCAATTACGCAAACTATTTTTTCATGCTCTTGTTAAAAACCTGTTTTCATTTTACTTTATTATTGTATGATGAAAATAACTTTATTCAAATATTAGGAATTTTATCTCCTTTTTCAAGGGGAATTCAGAAGATGTGTTTAATGCAGTATATGTGCAATTATAGATAGTTTATGTGGGTTGGTAACTTTTCTGTTGAAAAATGATATGTGGCTCACTTTCGTCATTGTACATCTGGGAACTGGTGAATTTCAAAAAACGATGGCGCGGACCAGTAGCTTCTTAAAATTCAATTTTTAAGGTTGAAATGAATACTTCAAAAACTTCTTTGTGCTTCTTTTGGAGAGAGCATACCATAAAATGGTAGTTTGTAGGCAGAAAAAGCTAGGGTTGCCTTCTCCTTTAAAACGTGCACATAAGACTGCTTTTTTTATCCCATGACTGTCAGGTTGTCAGAGCCACAAAAGCAACCAAACCCATCATTGTTGTCTCCCCTGTGGGGCGGGGGTTGTAGAATATGTCCGTAGTCTTTCTTGCCTGCCGTAAGAGACAACTAAAGAGCAGAACTTGCACCTTATTGGGACTTTATTTGAAATTGTTCTTGAACTTGAACCTTTTTTGAAAACGTATTTAAACTTTGCCTTTTTATTTAGTTGACACTATACATAACATGTTTGTGTTTATGTGTTGTTATATCTGGTCTAATTAAAAATGCTCCATGAAGGGTCAGATCCTCCCACACTGTAATTCCTAGTATCATGTAGCAAAGTCCAAGCAACATAATATCTATTTTATTACACTACACATTTGATGTTGAGTACTGTACAGCTAGGACCCTGAACAGGTGATCAGAAGAGCTTACTTTAACACTCCTCTCTTAAAAGTGCTCACACCATGTTGATTTAACTATATGTTGATTATGAGTGTTCATAAAAAATAAAACAAATGGCTAAACTGCCTCCACCAAGCTGGGGGGGGGGGCATGTTTTATTTAAACAATAGCTTGTTTGAATTGTTTAAAATGTGTGGCTGTCGCAATGTTTGAAAAAACAAAGCATGACTTACAGTAAACTGCTTCAGCTAAGCTTGGTTACAGCAGTTGGTGCCTGAGGTTCACATGAGATTGAAATGCAGAAACATGAACTACAACATGAACTAGATACAGTAAAACCCTTTTGATACTTTCTTTCACAGGGTGGTTTGGCATTCGAAAGGATTTCTGCACGTTCATACTTGACATTTGTCCATTTTTAAGAGAGTACGGAAACATCACTATCGAATTTGGGGGCATTGATCCAGAGTCAGATGATGATGAGTCAGAGAGAGATTTCTTCGGTCTCACAAAAATTTCAATAGTTGAACAACCCCCAAGGATAGTAATGCCAATAATTAGTATTGAAACACCAGATTGAAATGAATTGTTGTGAGTAAAGGTGGATGATTATCCGAAGGTGTTGAAATTATTTTGTATATTTATTTTTTATGAAGAAATGGTTAAACATCCTACTTGTTTGGATGAAATTTATTCATATCTTCGGTGTTTGGATGTGACACCTGTAGAGGGTCTTATGAAAATGGCGATTACTTATGAACTCATGGAACACTTGTTGTAGTACGTGTAAAGAGTTGAGTAGTCATGCCTAGTCAGTTTTGTGTGTTGTTGATCTCCTTACTTTGTTGTTGTAATAATGAAAGTGTGACATGTGCCATGAGAGGGAGAGGGCAATGAGAAGACATTGTTCAAAATAAAAAAGCTTGTTATGTGGAAAGGGAATGTTTGAAAACAATATATTGGTAGCATGGAAATCATTTGACAACATAGAGCTATGTTGGAAAAATAATTTCAACAAAATGGGAAAAGGAAGTACAGTAATGTGCAGATAAATGAAATATGAGGCTGTTAAACCTTGTCAAACAGGAATGTGTGGAACATCTTGAGTGCTGCCATGGACAGGATTAGAATATCATGGAAGTGGGAGTCTGTTTTGGTCTTTTCCATTAAAATGTACATTCACACCTATGTAACTATGGTGGATACATGCACATATGGAACACTTGAATCCCTTAACTTTCGAAAATACAGTGTGTAGCACCTGCCTAAACCATTTGTAACATGAATAATAGGTGTAGCCTGATGGATTGATGTGGCCTAAATGGTACTGTAGGTGAGGGCAATGGAATGTTGTTGTATGAAGGGAGTAGCTTAAATGGAAGGTGTAGGCTGGAGGGTGTAGGTCAACCTTGGAGGATCGGTGCTTATTGAAAAATTGGTGTGCCCTGAAGGATTGGTAAAGAATGAAAGCTAGGTGTAGCCTAAATGACTATTTTAACTTGAAGGATAGGTTTTCCTTGGAGGATTGGTGTAGCCTGGAGGATGGTGGTAGCCTAAAAAATTTGTGTAGAATAAAGGATTAGTGAAGCCTGTTGGTGTAGCCTCAACAATTGGTGTATACTGCAAAAAGGTGAAACCTGCAGGATATTTGCAACCTGAAAGGGAGGAGTTACCGAAGGTAAAGGCCATAGGCGTACGAGGCGGGGGTGCAGGGGGGGAGGCACTAGCCGTCCTAATTTGGGCAAAACAGCTGGTCCATTCGGGCAAGACATGAGCAAAATATGAAAAAATGGTGCCATTATTTGGGCAAATATTGCTCTTGCCCCCTCAAAATAATTCCCCTTGTATGCCTATGGAAAAGGCATAATTCTGAGGATGGGTTTACAGCATTAGAAGTAGAAAGTGCAGAATAAACGACTGGAAATGATTGGAAAAAAAGATTGGGAATTGTTGCATAGTACAATCATATGCAGTGCTTTTACTGTGAAAGTTTATGAAGTAGATGATATTTGTTGTACCTGTTGTTAGTCAGAAAGGCTGCTGTTTTTTCCATTGTGCAGCCAATATGAACATTAGGGGTGAACCTAATCTTACCAAGATAAAGAGTGCTACAACAATGCACATGGTAAGAATGTGGCTTGGAAATGTAGCTAAATGTTTTCAATCTTATAAATCAAACACTTTCTAGTGTGGAGGTTTGCATGTCTGTTCATGACAAAATTATGGCTTGAAATTGAACAATTCAACAAATTTTTGAGTAGCAAATTTGCACTCCTTAGTGGTAATTGAGGGCTAATGGAGTTGCCTTCTTTGTTCTTGGCAATGTGAATGTAGTCAATCTTAGAATTTATTTTGAATCATGACATTTTCTTCATTAATCAGATAATTCATTGAAAACAATTGTCTGTGTGAATGTGGAACATTTGTATTGCCTGACCTTGACGTTCCAGTTTTATAGGATGGGGTGGCTATAGTGTAACTATCTTAACCTTTTTGTTGGAATAATTCAAGATATAAGAATGTTATTGAAATAAAAAGACATTAGTTTTGCTCATTACTCTGTTTACAGTAGAGCATCAATATTTGTGAATTTGGATCTCCCTTTGTAATGAGTTTTGTCTCAACACTTTCATGGCCTTTCAGGCTCCTGAGATCAATATAAGTACATGAGCTTGACAGAATTTATCAGAATCAGAGTTGATTATTTTTTGCATTTTTCATCAAAATTTGTCAGCTTGGTGTAAAGTGGTCTGGATGTAAACACCAGCTGCTATATACATTTTACATGTGGAAGACACTACTGTTGTATGTCATGGAACCTTTTCCAAATAGCTATCCCAAAGGATTATGGGATAGAATGTGTGTATGTGTTGTTTTTTGTCATAGAAAAATGTCATTGAAGAAAACACTGCATATGAAAACCCTTTGCCACAATCCCATGTAGTTGCTATTTTGAAAAGGGTTTTTGACCTCATTACCACATGCCCTGGATGCCTCTAATACTTAGTCTGGCTTGTGTCATTTTGCTGGGTACTTAGAAACACTGTATCTTTGTTTACACCATATATAAACAGATTAAAGTAAAAACTTGATTGATGAAGTCATATCAACTTCAAGTTAAGTTCATTGATAATCTCATGACTCCTCATCATTGTGAAAACATCTTACCAAATTTAACAAATGATGTCTTCGTTGCAGCCTCATTTCTTAAACTTCTTCATCTCCGTCCTATCTGTCACCACAGTGATGTCACAGTTACCACATTCATTCATAATTTTGTTGATCTCTCATGCAATAACCATTCATGTTTGTTTTTAGTTTTCATGATTTCTCCTCTGTGATTTCCTGTTATATAATAGATACTTCATTTTAAGTTCAATATGTATTATTCTCTGCAAAGAGTGGTTTCATAGCCAAGAGTACCATTAGTGAATGAACCCAAAGGGTGTTGGGCTGTAACAAGTTTTCTGGGGCTATAATTAGTCTAAGAGATAATGGCCTCTGATTGGCATCTACACAGATATAAATATATAGATAGTGGAAGATAAATAGCAGAGTACTCTAAAGCTTTCTTCATTAAAATGATTGCCATTTGATAAGCCTTTGGCAAAATTTGAGAATATTTGAAGTAGAGGTTGAATTACCAGTTATGTTGATGACTTAATGGGTTAAACATGATAAGTTTGATACCACATTCTGACTTGAAAATGTAGATTGGTGATATGATGAAAGGTCAAAGTTTAGGGTAGAAGAATAAAGAAGAAAAGGGGAGAGTTTTATTTCTTTATAAAGGTAATATCTGTTTTTACATGTACCTCTGGTGCCTGGAAGAAGCTGTTTAATTTCTAGATGTGGCACCTTTTGTGTTTTATTTTTACACTTTGTATAAACTGTCTTCAAAGTATTTATTATTGCTTGAATGATGGCAAGTTTGTAATCAGTATTGTTCAGATTTCATTCTAAAACCTTTTTTGGATGAAACAAGGAAGAATAATCTATTTCGTATTTTAACTTTTAAATGTGGAAAATCTGGATGAAGTGTGGTTTTCCAATTTTGGAACATTTTGCCTGATTGATTTGGAAAAGTTGTACATGTGGTCTGAAAGGCTGGAATGGTGTATGCAATTTTTCTGTAGATTATATTTATGTAGCTTTGAGTGTCATCACGTGTAAGTGTGTATAATGATGAATACATTAACATCTCTTAATGAACTGCACACATTTCCCTGTTTGAAATGTTCTGTCTGAAAACCTGTTTTGGTTGCCCCATAGACAGAGTTATATACTGAAGGGGGTAAAATATTGTAGCTAGAGGTATTTTCATATTTGTTTTTTATAGAAGTGGTAATAAAGGCAACAGTAATTCAACATCTTCAGGTAGAGATATCTTCAGATATCTGAAAATACCGAGGCAAAACTCTGAAACCATTGTAAGCAGGGTATCCCAGAGAAGCTTAACGAGTGCCGGATATTTTGTTTGACATGCGAACGTCTTAAGATTCAAGTTCGTTAATTCGTTTTGGGGCTGTGCACATGCGCACATCCGGCAAATCGTTGGAAAAATCAAACCAATCAAAAATTTGGTCAAATCATTTTTCCTTAAAGGCTATTCAAGTAGTTCTTAACATAGGTCTCGAAAGGAAGGTAAAATTATTCCAGACTATGGTCCCCAAACACTTTCGAAATTCCCTTTTCTTAACTCCAGGTATTTCACTTTAAACTTAGATTGGTTATTTTGTTTAAAGATATCAACTCTACTTTTCAACAGAACCCACAGAACGTTATGTTGAATGTCCTGTTTTCCCTTTAATTTTGACACTCTTTGAATGTTTGAATATCTTTTACCGTTAATTTAGTATTTATTCTTCACCATATGTAGGGTATGGCAAACAATGTTGCTTGGCATAAAAATTATGAATAAATTGAATGCAATGTAAAATTGATGTACCTCGATGACATCACAGATTTCCAATAATGCATTAAATCTAAAGAAAAAAATCCATTACTTTGAAAAGTGGAACGCTACATGATATTGAGAGGCAGTTTTCACCTTCTGGAAGAGAAAACTTTTCTGCATATTTTGATGTCAATGAATTTTGCCTCTGGAAGATCTCTTTCATCCACGTATAACATAAGGGGGAATCTTAAATTTCGTTTGTTCATTGGCTTGTATCTTGATTTGCTTTTTGGCGTTAAATATTTGCACTATATGATCTGCCGTAAAGTAGGGCTGATACCTCTATTTGCGTTCTGGTTGGCTATAGACTCTTTAGATTTATGTTTTATGTTGTATACACGTGTTCCGTGAAAACAAGGAAACGCCGACCATATATTTTCTGAGCTCGGTTGGTGTAGCCCAGACTCTGCCCACAATTCCGTGCGCCAACGACTTACCGAAGTGGCTTATTAATTTGACACCGGGGCGATGCGCACTGTTTAACAAGAAATTTCCTTACTAACGATAGCCTAATCCCTAACCTAATCCCTAACCCTGACAAAGAATACAATCCATACAATACAATAGTGACAACCAATTAAGAAACACCTTGTTAAACAATGCGCATCAACATTCAGTCCTTTTTTGCATTCTTACCTATCACCGGCAGTTATATTATTTTCCTTTACGTTAATCAAGGTTGCATTGTTTATTGAATAGGGCAATTCCTTAGTCCTAAAAGCAGTACTTTCACATGGTCCGTGTGTAAGAAATCATCTTTCACAAGAGTTGGAACCGCGTGTTTGGTCTAACGGTGGAGCATCCGCCTCTCACGACTAAGGCCCGGGTTCGATTTCCAGGTCGAGTCATACCAAAGACTCCAAAAATGGAACCTACTGCCGTTGTACGTGATGCTCCACATAAGCAACGGAGTAGGGAAAACAAGCCAGTGAGCCACAACTGGAAAAAGGCCGTGGCCGGCTTGACTTGAACCAATATGTTGGAAACTGGGCCGAATAACTCCATCTAACTAACTAACAATTCACGAGAGTTGATGAAGGCATTTTTTGAAGGGTAAAACAGCAAGTAAAAGGGTTGGATGAAGCATTCCCCTTCAGTTCCCCTCCCACACGACATAAGTACGATCCATTGAAGTTCGCCCTGCCTGTAGCCTCAGTTTTCATCTTATATGTCTTTTAGTCTTTTAACACCTTTTGGTGATAGCTTTTCTGCATCCAGTGAGTTAAGCTAGAATCCAATAACACCTTCCAATCGAAGAATAGCTTCATATTGTAAAACTTAAGGACCCGATGAGAACTGTGTTTCATCGTATTTGATCATTTACGATAATAGTGACGATGTTTTGCGTTTCTTGATTGTGCCGATGTTCGTGTTGCGAGAACAGTCCTTACTTCTCGTTTGCGCACTTCACTTTACTTCTTGAAAATATCTACATCAAGTCCATGTCACAGTACATATGTCGTCGTTTGTTTTTCACGGGGTGACTTTCCCCTCGTTACAGGGTTTTGAAATGCTGTGAAGATTGCTTGCTATAAATGTATATGTGGTAATCTGGTTATTCTATGTTACCATTTAAAAGTCTGGATATCGAAATATGATTAAGATTTGAATAATATCCAAGTGATTCTATTTCACTCTTCTTTATATTTGTGTGTTATAGGCTGGCTGCAACGTGCATATTCAGTTATATTACAGCAGGCCTTACCTACAGTTTGCGTTGAAGTCCTGCCATCATTTTTAATCCAAATTACGTTATTTTTGCAATCACTAACAGTAACTTTCACGATATAAATCAACAAATGTGTCCCCTGTGATTACCTGTGGGGTACGTAAGGTTCAATATTATTGATGGTTTAAAGGTATTGTAACGGAGAGTGCGCAGGATTTTTCTTCATGAAACGTACTGATGTAAGCTTAGGAGCATGGGCGTCTGGAAGGGGGGGGGGGGCAAGGGGGGCACTTGTCCCCCTGGAAAATCAAACTTGTGAAAAAATCAATTGAAAATTGAAATAAAAAAAAATAAAGAATAAATCATCAAAATATCTTCACTCACAGCGTCAGTTTCTACTCGTGAAATATGCGGACATTTGACCAGGAATAGCAAAAGAGAAGTTGGTATACTGAAGAGTGAAATCGTAATTTGGGGACCATCATTCGTGACATTTATTGGAAATTTGTAATTGTAAAAACTATGCCAAAATTGTACTGGTTGTCAGGTATGTAGTGTGCATATGGCATCCGACTATTGATGAATGCGTTGGTCTTGGTTTGGTCCGGTGCTTATCTGAAGTGGCGACGCGCGGATGTAACTGGGATATACAAGGTGAATATAGGGGGGGAGGGGTATGATTCATAATTGGGTAACGGATATAGGACTATATAGGCTGTTTGGCAGTTGTAAGTTTGGTCGTGCATAGGCTTGCAAGGCCGTGACCGAGAGGCAGATTTCCCTTCAACAATTTTTTACATTGAAAATTCTAAAAATCTTAAAATTACAAACATGAAATACCTGTTTCAGGGCTGGGTACATGCAGCTCATAACACTCGTCAAGTGTCGTTTCCGGGCATCTGGAGGGTTTGTAAGGCTCAAAATTTTCTTGTACGCTCCGCGCCAACTGATGGTGGCGCTCTGCTTAGATAGTGTACACAATTCAATCATCTATCAAAGACCTTGTCCCCCTCCCCTTGTAAAATTTCTGCGGGTGCCCATGCTTAGCAGAACTGCTTTCTATAAACAAAAGAGTTAACCTGTTGTGAAGAAATGAATTCATGCCTTTACAATGTTAGTTCACACCAAGAATAGTATAATTTACTCCAAGAAAAGTGAAAAATAATGTACTCCGAGATCAAGATAGAAATCGACTCTTAAAGAATGCAGGCAGGGATCACCCCTTTTAGAGAGTGATCCTTATAAATACTCCATATTTCACTCACATTGGAGTAAAATTTCGGGTAGATGCGCACTGTTTAACAAGGTGTTTCTTGATTGGCGGTTGCTATTGTATTGAATCGATTGTTTTCTTTGTTCTGCTTAGGGATTAGGTTAGGGGTAAGGGTTATCGTTTGCCAGTTAGGAAATTTCTTGTTAAACAGTGCGCATCGCACCAAAATTTCCACTCAAATTGGACTAACCTTTACAATTTTTTCTTTTCACACTAGTGGAATTTCACTCATTTGTGTCCAGAGTGTGCACATGCCTCAAAGGTGCAATTACAGGTGAAGAGGTTGGTGCGGCAGGTCCAACTCCGGTAAAAATAAATTTGTTATTCGGCACAATTCGGTACAATAAGCTACACAATTTGGGCAGGGACATTTGTCAGCCTCCAGTTGTAAATGTCCTTGCTTGTGTATATAAGTAGTGCAAAAACTCCATCACTGCAAGCCACCTAGGCGTTAAAGGGAAATGTGGCATTTACAATTCTACAAAATGTCACCCGGCAAAGAAAAAGAAAGTTACAACGATTATAAAACTAAACAATACTGTCAATAAACTCCTATAAACATAATAAATGATCACAATTAGAGTTATTATATTATTTGAATTTTTGAAAGTTTGGTGCAACAAGTTGTTTCCAAATAACAAATAGCGAAGGCAACTTCTTTTTGTAAGAACCTTATCGCTTAGAAAGAATGCTTACTATGTGATCTTAAATTTTTCTATCATTTTTTTATTTGTAAATATTGATTTTAAAAATATGATCTTCTTGTAAAGAGAATACAATATGTATCTGAAAACCCACTTCAGATCGTTACTATACACGAGTCCAGCCAATAACAGACCATAGTCATTCAACTATAATCTTGACGCTTAATGCACCTGAGGACTCTTTGAGAAGTTTACCGTAGCTAGTTTGTACTTTTTCAAATCATTTTTGTTTTTTTTCAAATTAATTGACCTACCGCAATTTGTTAGGAGGAGACAGACGTCAATTAGAAGGCGAGGACTTCGATCATGATTGCATGATATAAAAAAATCAGTGTTTTATATTACTGCAAAGACAAATGACTAGACTCCCACGCACATTTTGCAACCTCTTGTTGCAAAATTAAACCCATTGTTGGTTGATGAATCGAATTTTGTTGTTTTCACAAACACCAAATTTTCAGATATCAACTTGTCCTCCAAATTCATCACTAATGTATGTCGATGACAGGATAGTCTTTAATTTCTGAAGATATGGTGAAATATTGGTGAATGTAGTTTCGCACTCTTTCTCGTCTTCAAATGATTAAAAAATAAAAACGTACAGCCGGCATAAAAGCTCAGAAATATTATGGAAATCAAAAGGGATTAATTTTTATCAGAAAACGTGCTGCATGAGCTGAAAGTCACTACTTATTACTGCTATACAAGCAACTATCGTGAGTCAGTCATCTTGTATAGCGAATTACGTGCTTTGTATAGACCAGTGGCGGCACCAGAGGAGTGCAAGGGAGCATTTACTCTCCCAGTCAAAGTCTTTGCCGCCAAAAATCCTGTATAATGAACCAATTTTCAATTTTTAATTTTTAATTTTCAAATCCTGTATAATAAACCAGTTTTCAGTAGGGCATGATTAGACCGAGTGAAGTGACATAGGCCTATAGACCTTGTGCATTTACGACATACTGACTTCGTCCTTCGGGCAGAACAGTGGGACACGTGGCCTTACACTAAAAATTCACCCTGCACCTGGTG
Organism: Holothuria scabra; assembly: GCA_037179385.1. Taxonomy (NCBI): domain Eukaryota; kingdom Metazoa; phylum Echinodermata; class Holothuroidea; order Aspidochirotida; family Holothuriidae; genus Holothuria; species Holothuria scabra. Next base: position 14,156,798 of record CM074192.1, on the reverse strand, counting down.
CAGGCTATGCGCGTATTCGACTAATTCGCAAATCCTTAGGCGTACGAGGCGGGCGCAGGGGGGCACTCGCCCTCCCAATTCGGGCAAAAGCATTTGGTCCATTCGGGCAAAAATGGGCAAAACATGATAAAGGGTGACATTATTCGAGAAAAGTGCTCTTGCCCCGCATGTAGTTATCGCGTACGCCTATGGACAAATCACCTGTCCTCATTTGTCTTTGTTGGTTTGTTTTGCCCGAAAGGCTAGGAGGGCGTACTTTCCGCTCTGTGACATCATATGCACAAGGTCTTTTACTTGCTTATGCGGCCATGTTAAAGGCACGCGTGGGAAAAGCAGGTTCGTACAGTACACAACTGAACCACTACAGTTGTACCCTACACCGTGAACGTACATTCGGACGGTACTGTCTGTCTTCAACAAATTAACAATTTGAATACGTAAACTTGTCTGTATATCTGCACCTCGCTCATTTCTAATTTCTCCAAGTGGCGGTTTTGGCGTTGTCATCAAAAGGAAGAAATGTGTCCTTTGTGAAATGCGCGCACAGGTATTGAATACATCCGGGGAAAGTAAAAAGGGCTGGCTGTAGGCTGATTCTACAGAGGTTATCACGAACCCATCACACATGCAGTCCTAAAAATATGTATAACAAATTTAACAATTAGGCATTCGACAAATACCTTCGTTCATACCTCACTTAATACTTTTACTAACAAAACTCCACGGCACTGGAAATTTAAATTTGTTATCTAAAATAGAGTTAAAAGCTAAATGTCAAAATTGTGTCCCAAGGAAAAGTTGGACAGTTTCGTAACGGAGAAGGAACATAGTTTTAGCGTAAACAGGTAAGGATAAATTTTATTTGAACCGGATGATAAAAGGAAAGAAAAACAAGATCAGCTATATTCTTGCTGTATGACAAGCAGTTAACAAAGGTTTGGTATTAAAATCAGAATTTTGTTTAGCGTTTGACCAAAAGGAAGAAAACACTGACCTCAAGAGTTTCATCAAATAGTATTGAGCAAGGGTGAGACAAAGGAATCTCATCATCAGTCTGCAGCAACGAGAAACAATAGTTTTCCAAACAGAGCGTACATCTTAAACTCAAAGTGTACCTCAAGTCAACAAATCCAAAAATATATATTTAACAGCATGAAAATGAATGTTAACAGTCCAACCATCTTCATATTCATTCTTTAGCCGAAATACAAAATGCTGAAATTTATTCACGTAAAGCAAATTAGTTCATTGCGCAATAATTTGTGACTTCCTTGATGTACAACTCAAATTACCTGCTTTGTTTCCCTTTAAATGTAACAATATTACAGCACATTTCGCAAGAGTAAGAGTGCTCTCACCCCTTGGGTCAAGGTGCGGTGTCTTTCAGAAGAACAAAGAAATATGAAGATTGTTACTTGAGTAGTACAACATATCAACAATGACATCACAAACAATTGCTCAATGGACCATTCTTATTTGAGTGACTAAACTTTAACATTTTATATCTCGTCTTAAGAATAATAATGTCGTATGAAGATGGGAGTTAGACTGTCATAATTCATTTTCATGCTGCCAAGTATATACATTTGAATTTTCTGACTTAAAGTAAGCTTGAAAGGCCTCACCCCTCACCCCAGTTTCACTTCTCCCAACCCACTTACTTAAGCCCCTCCCACAACTGTCTAAAATTCATCCTCATCCAGACACAATCTCAGTTTATTACGGTACTCCATGGTGAGTATACAAGACCCCAATGTGTAATCAATATACTTTCAGTGCAGTAAATGTCTTGTAATATGTGCTTTCGGTAATCTGCTTTTTGAACTAGCTGTCAATAAAAGAACAGTTGTAACAAATGCGAATATCTCTGGACTACTGCAAAAATTGTGTATAATTCATTTAAAATCGTCTTATCCTAATGCCGTTGTCTTTACCTAAACAAACAACTTTCCTGGCAACGAGATCAGATTTGTTTCTATCCCAAATGAACGAAAATACAGTATTTTGAATTTCTTTGATTACCCAGTCCAAAAGTGAGCAGACTTGGTGTTGCAAAATAAATTTAGGAAAAACGAAGGCATTAACTACCAAAACTTTTCAAAACTAGCGATAAACATCTTCCTTTCCATTAATCTAAAACTATAGTTACTGATCAAACAATATCATCCAAGGTGAATTTAAGGCCTAATGCTCTCAGCTCACTCAGTCCCAATTGTCCTAGTCTACTTACTTAATCCCCTTCCACAACTGTCTAAAACTCATCCCATCAGCCCAGACACAATCCCAGTTTATTGCTTCAGAGTGAGGTACAAGACCCTGATGTTTGATAATATTCATGATGTTTAATATGAATTATAGTACTCTGGATTTTGAACTTGCTGTCAATCAAAGAGAGACTGTGCCAATTAAAATTTCATTTGGGCTATTACAATAATTGCACTTTGGGAGTGAGAATTGACTGCCTTTAATATCACTACATGACCCGAAGGACACACCACGGTTTTTAAAGTGTTCCTGAAGTCTAAATTTTAAAAAAAAAAAATTATTATAGGGGTTGCAAAAGTAAACTTTCACCTATATCTCCCATTGCCATAGCTTTTTCCATTGTTGAAACATGAAATGATGTAACTTATTCACTTCAAACAAAATATTGCATTACTTCCTTTTTCAATTCACATTACCTGCTTTGTTTTCCTTTCGAATTAAAAATTGTGTATATGACCTTACACCCTTCTCATCAAACCATAATTGCAAGACTGCTATCATTGGTATAAGGTGTAGTAGCATTCAGAGAAACAAAGAAATACAAAGACTGTAATATGAGATTACAACAATGACATCACAAATTATTGCGCAATCTGCAATTTCAATTTGAGTTGATGAGCTTGATAAACTCCAATATTTAATATCTCTGCTCAGAGATGTCCTTTGAAGGTTTGAGTTGCACCGTTTGAATTCATTTTTCATGCACTGTAATATGTATTTATCGACTTAGTTCGACGAAATCTCAAGGGGTGTGTTTTGAAATTCCATAGCACCAGGTTGCAGCCTGCAAATGTTAATGGGAACCTCAGTTGCTCATTGAAACAAATTAAAAACATTAACAAAGCATAAAGAATCAGTTGCGCCAGTACACCAATGCACGTATAGCATCATCGGTACAAATGGATAAATGTTACACATTTACCGTCGAAAATGCTTCCAGGAAGCATAAAGCCACGATTTGCATTACTACAGTTACTGTAAAGAGCGATGTGCTCAATATATAATGCATAAATTATGGGGAAGTGGATATCCTTTTCCCACCCTCGTACAAGTCGAACTGGTTCCGCTAGCTTTTCTTCTTTTCAATTCCAAAACGTGTTTCCAAGTGGAGAAACGTGCATGTTTAGAAACGTGTTTGATTCCTAAAAGGATCTTTTTTCCTTTTAGACATAAACAGTACATCTGTACTTCAGATTTTCGTGGATATATTCAGCTCTCGCTTACGCAAAAGACGCCAAGCATTTAGTGGCTCAATCGTTCACCTCAGACAGTCTCAGTTCTCGTAACTTACTTACTTGAGCCGCTTCCACTCACAGCTGTATGAAACTCATTTTTTTACAAGACTTGCGTAACCAAACCACTCTCAGTACAGTATAAATGCTGTGTATTATGAGCTACAGTGTCCTGCATTTTCGTAATCAAAGAATTGTGTCAATTGAAATTTTCTGTAGACTTCTACAAAAGTTTTAGTTTTCGGTGAGAGTCGGATGCCTTTAAGAGAGGCAAATAAGGAACCGAATTATCTACAGAACACTTAAGAAACACCCGCTACACCAACTAAATTTTCGTAGGGGTAGCATAATTCCAAATTAATTCTGCTCTTTGATTGACATAAAATTTAAAAGCTGCAGAGTAGTTCACAGTACACAGCGTACAAAATGGGTTCTGATTCCAAATAGGGGCATTAAACGCTCATCAGGGTCATAGGCGTACGAGGCGGGGTGAAGGGGGCACTCGCCCTCCATTCGGGCAAAAATAGTTGGTCTATTCGGATAAAACATGATAAGGGGTGACATTATTTGGGCAAAACATTCTCTTGCCCTTTCATAGAAAATTTCGCCCGTACGCCCATGATCAGGATATTAGAGGAGTTTCACACAGATGTACGAATGTCTAGAAGTAACCAGAATGCAAGGCATTTATCATACTCGCGGGTGTTGAAGGCGGTGTTGAACAAAGGGTTGCTATACTATGTAGCGAACCCTTCAAGTTACCCTGGTACGAAAAACGAGTGGTTTGGCAGGTGGTAAATTTGTTATATTGTGGTTGATACACTTCACTGAAGAGGATGTCAGTGTTGAAAATTATAGTGGAAAACATTATAATGACGAAAGGCTGTGGTGGTAGGAAGATTTTAAGTACAAACTTCGAGTTTTAGAGAACCATATCAGTGATGTTAAATTGACATATTAAAATAGGGAGTGGATTGCGTTATCTAGTATGAGTTAGACATTCGCGTGCTAAGTTGGCAAAAAATGTTTTATATTATAAATAACCCCCAAAACTCTTTAGAATTTGACGCCTTTTACTGAAAATTCAACATATCAATTTAGCTTTTCTGTATCGCATTATTGCTTTCTCTGGTGTCGTTCTATGGTAATGTTTATTGTTATCTAGCTCCAACCGGATATCCTACATCTAAAAGTGCCAATTGATCACACACAAAGCAAGCACATGCTTTAAGATCAGAAGAGATTTAGGGTAACGGTCTCGTTCAGGGTAATTAGTTTTGAGGGCAGTCTTTTACTTGTGCAACTCTCTTATCCGAGATTTCTATTTTCATATTCCGTCTCTCGTTTTAAGAAATGAAAAACTCTCGAATATCCCACTCCTTCTCCTGCTTTGGCTAAACTACGTGTTTTTGCAATACAATGGCTCAAAGGTACCGTTTTAAATTTGTCCTGTAAAGATTGCTCAAACACTTGCGGTACCGAAACGAGCTCCTCATTGTTCCAAGATTTTGGAGAATGTTTACTGCAAAGCTGACGGCGCTGCCTCTGCGTGTGTGCACAGCCCCGTGGGAACAAAAAGCTGATAAAAATAGGCCTATTCACTACATGCATAACAAAGAAATTGGGTTAAGGTTATCACCAACGTCACTATTTATGTTCGTGCAGTGTAAAGCACGGCCCTGCCCACAAAATAGTCTCATTAGAGAATCCGCTCCCTTGAAACTTGGACAAATTTATCTTGTCCTTGAAGTCTTTGTTTTTTAAACAACAGCCGAAACAGCACTGTTGCAGATAACATGGTCTAGTGACCACCTTTTGATGTTTGCGGTTTTCTACTGTTGTAATATGGTCAAGTCTTTACGCTATCGGCCAAGTCATGACGTCCACTTCAATGGACTGTAATGTTTTCACTGAAAACTCCAATCCGCATGTTGCTATTAAGCCGGAATTAAAATATCTTTAATGTCCTTTAAAAGCCACGGTAGCCTTCAATCTCCACAAATGTATCACATATTGTGGTGTAGTGCATGCTCACTTTCAAAGCAAACACCGATTTTGTGAGGCACATTTTCAAGTTTCAGTTGGAACTTCAATACCATAAGATAAATACGCACTTATTTTTCCTACATTTACCCATCCAAAATACATCATTATTTTATCCGTTTTCTGTTTCTAAACCACTAGAACGGTCTTCAATTCTGGAAAAGTAAAACGAATCTCTGTTATTTGTTGTTTTTTTCAGTTACAAGTTGATTAATTATGAAGAGGGCTCACCAGTACGACGCATTGCTCATAAAAACGGCTACACTTTTACTTCAACAGATGCACGGACGTTCCAAAATATTAGAAAAGAAGGTTAATGTATATTTCAAAAAGATCAACAGTTGACTTAAACGGTAGAAAGCACGTTTGCGAACGTGATACCATCGATCAATACACTATCGCTCAAGTAGGCCTACTCTCTTACATCGTAAGATTTAAAATATTGGAATTTAAATCCAAAAGTGTGGAATTAGTGATCAATCGGACGTTCGATTGGTCATTAGTTCCATTCGTTTATATTTATTTTAAATCTGTTGATTTCAGGGAGTATGACTCCTTAACTTATAATAAAGGTAGGCATATCCTTATATAAATTAACTATGACTAACATCTATTAATCTAGAAAAAATTTACAAATAAGATAAACTAATAAGCCAAAGAATGAAAACACTGTGACAATTCCATAAAACGACTCTTTAGTTTCTTCGAATTGGCTTGTAATAAGGTTAAGAGATGTGGCACTGTGTAGTTGGGTGACAGGATTTAGCATTTATTACCCTCCCGGGGAGAGCGAATTTTTCAGGGGTGGGCAATTGGACTGTTGAAAATACTTACATTTCGCAGGGACAAAATGAGCATTCTTTTTTCCAGCTTTCGTATAGACGAATCCGATAAAGCGCTTATTGTAAGCAGGGAGTTGGTGACTGAAGGCCGAAATTAGTGGGGTCCATCAACCTAAATCGTCTTCATTTACTGTTAACCTGAATTTCAAACCCTCATACTTGGTGAAATTGGAGAATTTAAGTACAAATTAGTGTACAACCATCCATGATATCCATGATATCCATTTTCCAAGGAAATCGAAATATTTAAAGGTGACGGACCCCAGTCATGGCCGACTGAAATCAGACCATCACTTGCTGGCCTGATTCGTGTATAGCCACCAGCCGCGTATCCTCCAACGAATTTATTATTCAATGGGGGTGGGGGGATAAGCCTTTTTAAAACGTACATAGAAACGGGCACGTTGCAATAAACAGACAAGTCAAGCAGGCCGGACAAAAACACAAACGTTAACCCTCAACCATCCGATCCACACACAAAACGCGGAACATAAAGGACTGTGACAACGGAAAGGACGCACCAACCAATCCCCAACACCAATCAGGGAGTTGCTAATAGCAGCTCCCAACACCAATCAAGGGGGAGATAAATCGATTTTCACGTGAAATACGGATGCTGATAAATTAACTGAAAAGCATGTCTCGTGAAACCCGAAACGGAAAATTGTGCTCGAACTAGCTAGTTAAGTGACTTTCGGCCGGTGATTTGTCCTAAATATTCCATTGTTACGCATAGCCCTTTGTCATGCAAGATGGAATAGGTACGGTATGTGATCATGTACGGTTTTGTCGTTCTATATTTGTTGTTGGGAAACAATAGCAATTCAACCACTTGAAGTATCAGCTCCCTGATTCTTATTGAACCATTCTTTTGAGTTCATGACGCCATGATGTGCACATCCATTCTCTTTCCACAGCTCATCTGGGAAAATCCTTGACTCCTTGAGTACTTAAGTCTATGTCGAAACGGCAACTTACGGAGTTATGTTACAGTTTATGTAGACTGTTTGGAATCCCTTGATAACGCCCCTCGCCAGCAGGGAGGTGTTGAATATATCGATTGATGATATTTTCTTTGGAGATCACCGTGGTATACTTTTGTGACAGTCAAAAAGCGATAAAAGAAGCTAATGAAACCACTCCGTCTGCTGCTTCAGTTTGACGGTTTGGTAGAACCATTGCATTCGATGACTTATAACGTATTTTAATCAAATCGATAGCTGAGTGATACTTGTGTTGGATGAATGCCAAGAGACAGGATTTAAATCGACATCATTTTGATGGAGAAAACAAGTTATCATACTTCACTGAACATTAGACTTATACTGGAGGCATTATTTAGTTACTGATATAGAGATATAGAGTAAAACGTTTTCGATGGGGGAAATGCCGGGGAAATATCTTCCCATTGATGACATGATTGACTTATGATCGGATCATGAAGGCAACGAAATTAAAACTTAGTAAATATTTCATCGTGCAAGATTAAGTATCGCTCCAATACGCTATATGGTTCATATCTAAAGGAAAACAAACCAACAATGATCAGTGTGGGTTGCTTAAACTTTAACCCAAGTTCTAAATTTCTTTGTCCTCATAGGAATTTTTCGCCCTCAAAAGTTTGATAAGGGTTGTTAAAAGGTCAGGCCAAATTTTACAGCAGTTTCGATAGTTTCACTCCGACATCAGTCATTAAAATGTAGTAAAATTTGTATGCAACGGCCTCACAATTCATTACATGCGTCTTTCCACAGGCCCACATAAAGACATGGACGTACGAGGCTCTTTCTCCGGTGGGGGGGTATTCTTTTGTCATTCTCCAGATACCCAACCAGGGCATAATTTCTGCCCGACTGAGGCATCGAAGTCTGCCCGATTCAGGTTTCGGCTAATGGGGGCTGCAGCCCGGCCCCCATCCCGTGCGACCATATGCAAAAGTACAAGTAGTTGCCTAGCTATGGAGCCATGCACTGCAACCCCCATAAAATTTCACACCCTATAGCAGCCCCTCAATGGGGATTGGGGATATGTTGAAAAATAATGGTATCATGAACACCAGGAGCATGATTTTGTTGTAGTTCTGTGATCTTGGTAGAATTTGATTACTGCCACTAGACTTGCATTAAATAAAAAAGACGTACTTAATAATTCAGATTCGGACTTCGTGGCAATTTCGGTCTACAGTCGATGTACTGAGATTGATATGTCCGATGCTAAAGTAAAGCAGAATTGACTTGACCAAATGCTCATATAACAACTAATGAAAATTTTGACCAACATGTGTGAAATGGCATACATGCAGGATATTTTTTCTTCCCGTTCCTAATTTCAAGTTGCTGCATTCGATGAATATGTACACCCGTACACTCTAAATTCAAAAGAGTGAACCGTAGTCACTCTATAATAGAGGGAAAAGTATTAATTCGTTCCATTAGAGAGTTAATTCTTAAGAAGAGTGAAATTTACTCCAGGAAGACTTCACTCTCTCACGAGTGTCTGAGATATGAGTGTGATCTTTCGTACTAAAGAGTGATCGTTATAGTCACTATACCAAGAGTAAAACTTCGCCCCTTTTGAGGGAATTTCTTTTTTTAGAGTGAATTGCACTCTTTTTGGAGTGAATTAATACTCAAGTGGGGGTACATTCACACATTTTATTTTACTAGAGAGTAACCAAGTTCACTCTTTTAATAATCTTGGGGTAACAATTTCTGACGCAGTGCGAAAAAGAACCCTAAGTGTCCTTTCCCCGGGGAATGTACCCAGGGGGTTAAAGTTTTAACATAGTTCTGGATGAAAAATGAAGTGTCCGGGGAGATATATTTTTAATTTTTCCATCAACCCAGCTCTTAACTGACTTTAGTGAGGGGGCAAAGCCCGAAATCGGGTGGGGGAGGGAGACAAAATGCCCAGATTGCCCCCATAGCACCGCCACTACTTAAGACTTGGTCACCTGGTAAACCTTGCAGTTTAATTTAATTAACCTTGAATTCTAAAAGATAGGAAGAGGCGAAAGTTAGTTAGATGAGCCTCAGTTTCTAACAAATTTGTTTAGGCCGGGCCGAACACGGCCTTCTTTCAGTCATGGCTCACTGGCTTGTTTTTCCTACTCTGTTGCTAATGCTGAGTATCAAACACAATGGCAGTGGGGTCCATTTTTCAGTTCTTCGAAAAGATATTCTCCATTTGCGTTCTTAATTGCTTTGCACCTCCATAGTCACACCCATACAGGCGAGCAGTCCTACCGGGTCGATCATTAAGCAGTTATGTAAAGACGCTGTAAGTACATCAATGGGACCGAACGGGGAAGCAACCTTCGAAATTTTGGTATTTTGCGAATAGTTTGGTACACTTTACCAATAACATATGTTTAGAAAATGAGATATGTATGCCCATCATCCGTTGCAATACTTAGCCTTTGACCAGTTGACTTACCCCGCGGAATCATATGAAGTTTTTTTTTTGTTCACTTCATCGCTACGGGAAAATCTAAGGGGACGTCAATTAAAAAGTTGCTGTGCAGGCTACCATTTACTCGTTCCCTCGTTCAGCAGCTCAAGTCAGATCCTCTCCATATCCTGTTTTCATGCGAAGTTTTTATTTCAACACTTCGAAGCTCTATTTAGGACATGGTAAAAAAAATATTACGTACGTACGTAATAATTATTACGTACGAACGTAGTGTTATTACGTACGCACGTAATAATTAATACGTACGTGATAATTATTACGTACACGTCGTAATAATATTCAGCAGTATTGACGAAGGCGACGAACAGACACGTCACAATGGAAAGGAAGACGAGTCATGCGGAGGTAATTTCAGGTAAAATTAGGGAACATCATTCGGAAAAGCTGGTGGCATTGATCGGCCTATAGTCTAGACTTACAATAACTGATAAACAGTCAGAATATCATCTCGGAGAACTCGACGGTTACTACTTGTACTTTGCTGCTCGATTAGGAATTTTGAGGACGGATGGATCCAGACAGAAAAGATTTCAAAAGCAGTGTATCGGAAAATTTGCCACACAGGGGAAAAGGGGAGGTGAACTCTCAAAAAACTATCCACATACGAGACTTGTTCGGGATAAATCAGTAGTTAAAGCTTTGGTTCGTTTGAATTCTCACAGAAACTCTTGCGAGACGTGTGATGATTTTGTCCTACACAGAAAAGATTAATCCCATAACTACTAAGTGAGGCTTTCAATAGAAGACTCAAAGGTTTAAACAAAAATGGTCTTTCTTGTTACCTTGTGAAGTAACAGGCCATGTAGCATGGTGTGTTATTGATAGACGAGTTTCGCTCAGAAAGATTACTTACAGTGACGGAGGTTGTTAAATGGAGGCAATGTTTGCCAGAGTGTCATGTTCAAGAAAGGACGATAATTAAAAACTACAGTCTAAATGCAATTCAAGATGGGATAGCAAGTTTTATTAATGAGGAAATGTACCAACCACTACCAGGATGCTGGTGTATAGCAAATGTTGTTGTTATCATCAACTCGGGACGCATATGCTCTGAGCATTGTCAGTGACAACAATGAGTTGCTTCACATTATTTTTGCCATTTCACAAATGACAGTTGTATATGTAACAAGTGTTTGACCTATTTAATTTAAGAAACGAATGCGTATCAGTCTGATTATTCATTCATTAACTTGAGCATTCCCTCCGTTTTGATTGAACAGAAGAAACGAGAAAAAAGTGGGTTATCTTGTCTGCATACATAACAGAAGCGATCGTCGGAAAACTGAAAAGAGCAAAAATTGATTCTTGAAATTTGCAAAATATTTCACTAAATTGCGTCTGTGGATCCTAAAATATTCAAAAAATTTCCAGAGGGTGAACACCACTCTCGTTAGACTCCTTCCGAGGACGTCGGTCAGAAACAACCTTCAGTCCACTCCCCCACCCCTAATCAGCTAATCCTAGTCGAAAAATCTAACTACACCCCTTAAACGAACAAAAGATAAAATAGGCCTAAGTGATAAAACCGTTTGAATCATCTGTTTCTTGAAACAAAACTGTTAATGCTGGAAGGGAACGTCTAACAGTCCAAGTGACCACTGTCAAGCAAGCATGGGAAGGGTCATTTCCGTTCATTCAGAAGGTATGAAGAACAAAATTTTTCTAGATACGCTCCTCACCAACTCACGGTGACACCCAGCTTAGAAGTTGGTGAGAGAGGGGGTAAGTCGTGACTCCCGGTCCCCCTCCCTCACCGGTACATAATTCCTGCATACGCGCCTGGTCATGTTACCTTAGAGAAGCATTAATGCTGAAAACGTTACTTAATGAATAAATCTTATTTGACGGACTATTATTGGTGAATGACACGTCGATATTTCAAATTTGGCAAATAACGGAGAGGCGAAGACGGGTCCGTTATTTTGCAAAATTTGAAAACCAGACGGTTTAAGAGAATATTGTTGTTCCACAAATGTGGTTTATTCACCACCGAAAATGTGTGAAAAGCTTAATTTGTATCAGTAAGTTTACATTTACTGGCCATGCGTTGGGGAATAGCAGATCAGTATTTAAACAACTAGAATGCAGGAGTCTCACACAAAAAGCTAGAATGTTAGAACAATGTAGTATGAAAAAAGGCCGTGGCCGACTCGACCTGAACCAATAGGTTGGAAACTGGGATGTAAAACTCTATTTAACTTGCTTACTAGAACAATGCATGAGACGTTAAAGTGTACCCTAAGTCAAAAAATTCAAAAATACATATTAAAGACCGTGGAAAATGAAATCTAACAGTCTAACTCCCATCTTCATAGGACATTCCTGAGCTGAGATGTAAAATGTTGAAGTTTATTCACTCGAATTAAAATAGTACATTGCCCAATAATTTGTAATGCCATTGTTGTACTACTCAAATTACAATCTTTGTATTTCTTTGTTTTTCTAAATGCTACTGCACCTTGTACCAAGGTGTGATAGGACTCTTACTCTTATGGGGTGATGTAATTAATTAAGCCCTCTTTGTGGAAGATGCTATGCAAGCAAACAGGAAGTGTCCAAGGTCATAAAAACATTTTAAATTTTCAAGGGAAACAAGCAGGTACTGTGAGTTGTACAACAAGAAAGTCACAAATTATTGAGCAATGGACCAATTTGTTTTGAGTAAATAAACTTCAACATTTTATATCTCAGCTGGGGAATTTCCAGTGAAGATGGGAGTTGGACTGTCAAAATTCTTTTTTCTTGGTGTTTATTATTATATATTTTTGAATTTTTAGACTTGAGGTTCACCTTAAAAGAAGCTCGGTCTTTTTGTCAGCGAGGCTGGGAAGTAGGCAACAAGGTATCCCCTATACCTTCGTTTTGAGGCTCTGAATGTACGTTATAATATTACGTACGTACGTAATAAAAATGTTTTAGTATGTCCTAAATAGAGCTTCGCAAAATACTCCTTGTGCCTTATTTACAACTAAAACATGTCAAGTGAAACGAGACGCAGTGACTATACTTTCACCCCAAACTACTTGTAGTATGCCACGGCAATTCTCCATTTGCATATCTCTTTTATTGACAGTTATTTCAAACAATTCAGAGTACAGAAGCTCATATTACACAGCATGTAATGTGATGGAATTGTTATGATTACACATTGGGGTGTTGTATACTTACCCTGAAATAATATAGTGAGATTGCGTCTTCCTGAGGATGAATTGTAAACAGTTGTGGCAGGGGCCTAAGTGAGTTGGTTATTAGGAGAATCGTAACTACTTGGTTTGAGAGTGTCAGATCTTTTAGAACTTTGAAGGAGAGATTTTAAAAAATCGATGAAATAAAATTTAATTTTAAAGAAACTATACTCTATTGCTGTGCATTTCAAAATCTCCTCAACAACCAGATGGATGCCTGAGATCATTACTAAATCGTACTTTCTGACTGAGTTTGGTTTTAATAAAAATTATCAATACTCAGAAACACCTTCTGCACGAAATTCCGAAAATAAACGTCTGTAAGGCTTTTATGTCTTATTAATTCAAGAGATGATATCTCCTTTGCGGAAAAACATGATAACATCAGTCTAAGTCTCTCTTTTCTGTTACAAATGACAAATTGTTCCAAAAACCCAAGGACTGACCAGCAAATTACATTTTACTTCCGTAGCCTTTTCTTAATTGATATTTGTAATGTCCTTTTGTTTAATGGTTTCGTTGGTTTGGATGAATAACAGTTTACTAGTTTTTCTTTCAAATCGTGCACATCACGATAACACTTCCTACTTCAAACGTTCCCTTACTGCATCGGATTTCCAATGAATACATGTTGTTCTAGGATTTTATTCTTGTGAATCAATTACAAACATAAATGAATCAGAACTAAATATATTAGAAAAAGTTTGAAAATAGAGCTAGATGATAGATTCGCAGCCGGTCGGGATAACAACAGGGGTTCCTGCAGCATCTCTATAATTTTTTCTGATCTGGAATAGGATAGCCTTCATTTGATCAAAATCACTAATCATCTTCCATAAGATACACGGATTAATCCCTAATTAAATCGTGTGCATCCTTCGTAACCACCTTACTCTGCAGCCACATGCTCAACGGAGGTAATTTGAACCTTGAAACTCAGTCGTTACAACTGTCCAGTAAGGATTGCCTCAAGTATTCGTTTTACCCGAAGGCAAGTCCAAAATAGAATTTTGATATATACATTGCTGCAAGTACGTATTTACTCATTTAAAGGAAAGTTTGATTTCATGGACAAGGAATCTGTTAGGTCAGCTCTTTGCCTGGACATTATAGCCCCTGAGTAACGCCCACTTCGAATTTCAATTGTGACCTACTCCTGACCCTTACTACGAGACGATCTTGATTGTGTGTGTGTACGTCATCGGACAGATACAGATTAAGATAAGCAGATCTATTCTCAAATGATGTATAATTTCCACTGCCTTGAAAATGGTTAAGTTCACCTTCAACTTAGTATGCACAAATGTGGAGGAACCCCATGAGTACAAAACATCACGTAGGTTAGATGACCAAGTTGAAAAGTTCAATTTCGATTGCTGTGTGTACCAGTTCCCTTTATGTGTAGATCATTGAAAATCATGGATTATATTCGACTGTTCCGAAAAGAATACACCTGATTAAGGTACCCCAAGATTGCTAGCTTTCAAAGTAATGATTTCATTTTCATACTATCAATGCAGGCTACTTTTGATAATTTCTTTCATGAAATGTCACTTTTTCATGTACGACGATACTTATAAAATGACTCTTACAGATATTTCACTGTACTGTCTTGGTCCAAGTCATGACTGTGAGTCAGGCATTTTACCCACGTACAGTGGCGCAGCTACTGGGGGGGGGGGGGGGAGGGGGGGGAACTTGCCCCCCCTGGAAAATTTTTGGGGGAAATTTGATGAAAATGGGGAAATTTGATGAATCTTTTTATTATTACAAAAATTTCACAAAATTTTCGTTAGAATAAGAAATTGTGAGACATTTCTCATACATAATTCGTATTTTCATGCAACAAATTACCTCAGATTTCGTCAGTGTCGCATGAACCGGCCCAATTCGCGTTCCACAGAAATGTCCTCGTCGCGTAGCAGATTGAATGTTCTCTTGTGCTTGTATACGCACGGGGGTTGAGATCAGTGCATTTCAGTGCACAGGAAGCTGTTATTCAGGTGATACTTTGGGAATTTATCAGTTAAAGGATGTGAAAACTGACAAGTCACTACCGTAGACCCCCGAGGTTGTTATGTTCTTCTACAAGCTAGCAGTAGCTGTACGATTTTACTCTGTGTACATAACGATGGATCGGGCTGAAACAATCCATGGCCAACGATAAACTTAAAGTTAATCTAGAAATTAGAATTAACGGGATCCGTTGGCACGCTTAGATTTTGTTACTAAGCCTAATCCTTGGAGACTTACAAGCTAGTTCGGGAAAATAGCTTTCTGCTCACTTTGAATGTAGCAATAAATGGACAATGAGTACCTTGTAGCCTTCTACACATAACAGACTGCTTTTCTCACAGGATATACTGTGTGATCGAGCAACTATTAGGTCTCCTTAGTGGCGTGCGAAGGGGAGACCATTGGGCCATGCCCCCCCTCACAGATGCCATTTTTTCTTTGTTCTTAAAAATACGTAGTCTAACTTTATTAACACAGATTTTACTTCAAAAGATAGCATATGTGGCACCAGATTGCTTATAAGTACACCCAATTTTTCAAAATTTTTCAAAGGGGAAGGATGCAAGGTCTTTCAGTGATGCCATTTTTTTTAATTCCTACAAATAGACCTATGCAAGTTCTGTCAAATTCCAATTTTTACTTAAAAAGGTAGACTCTGTTTCCCACTGGTGGCATCGATAAAAAAGACTACATGTTTCGATTCTCTTTACAAGGATAAATACGCTATTTTGACCATCTGAGGGGTCTGATTTTTCGAAATTTTCTTTACGCTCCGCGCCAACCAATGGTGGCGCTTCGCTCGGTCTGTTGGGCAAAATTACATATTTGGAGTAAAATTAGCTCTTAACTCTCTGATCACTTTGCAGTTTGCGAACATATTTTGAAGTGAGCATTTTATTGCAAACGACAAAAGAAGAAGGCAACTGGCTAGATTCTTCGTATTAGCCTGGAAAATGCTATTTCCGGCCATCTAAGGGGTCTGATATTTCCAAATTTTCTCTACGCTCCGCGCCAACCAATGGTGGCGCTCCGCTTAGATAATCTTTATGACAAAATAACATTTTGTGGCCAAGAAAAACCACAAATACCGATCAATGCTCTTTTATTTGGACTTCTAAAAGTGTGCAAATTTAATGACAAGTTTTACTTCGTAAGGTAGCATAAATGGCATAAGAGTGCATGTAAAGACACAAAAGTTTCAGTTTTATCCTCATGAACCACCACGATTCAAATTTTAACACTGTTCTTGTTAAAGTTGAAAATCTTGCACCATTTTGCATGTAGGCTCCTTGAAAACGTCAAAAAATTTCCCGACACCCCGCCCCTTAGACCATACTGCATGTCCCTCCCCATTCAGAGAAATCCTGTGTACGCCACTGCTTTAGTACATACAAATAAACCAGATACTGTTTACCAAAATAATATACTTTGTTATTTCCGATTGCTCTATGTTATACTTTAAGATTAAAATACAGGTAATATTACAAAATGACATGGTAATGTTGTTATACTTGTAAGTTTGCATTTTATATGGAAACATACACATTGACCAGGAAAAGTTTTGGGGAAATTTCATACCTTTGCCCCCCCCTGGAAAAAATCCTAGCTACGCCACTGCCCACGTATCGTGAATTACTTGTAGCATCCGAATTCCTTTTTGTCGCAGTCTGACAAGGTGTCATTCTGAAATAATTGTTTAATTTTGATTTTAATGGAATGGTGATGGAATAGATATCTTGTCCGTCCATACGTTAAAGCAGTGAAATAAAAAAGATCCGGCAAAAACTTAAGTATAATTCAATCATATTTTCAAAGGGTCTGTAGCGGTGGAACCAGACAAAACCGACGTCATACATGTTCTTTCTTTCAAAATCCAAAATTTTTCAAAGGAGAGGGAGGGCGACACCCATCCAAGCTTTGCGATTAATGAAACCTTGCGCTCATTTATTGAATCGTCCTGGATACAATCTCGGTCATGGTCAGCACGACCACATTCGAAGACAGCTCCACTGGTTTTTCATCAAACCCTTTTCATTCGATACAAAGTGTATAGAAACCAGACTCTATGAAAATTAGTAAGCAAGGCCTATGTAAGTTAACTGTTCCTGGTCATTAAACAGCAGTAGACTGAATCCATTGTATGTTTCGCACTCAAGAAGTCTGGCAATGTTTAAAATTTCACAAGGACACAGAATATCAGCATTTGCCACAAGGGAAGTAATTTTCATAATTTGCAAGCCTCTAATAATGCTATATTGCTTTTAGTTTTAACAATGCCAATCTTTTGATTCGCATTAATGACGTACAATAGAAACACTAATTAAGTCCCACTGGCATCCTACCAAGGCTACCATAAAGGTATTTTGCGTTGTTATTGTTTTAAAGACTCATAAATTTTCGTCATACATTCATTTATTTGTTTTCCACATTGTCAAATATAACCTTCCCTTTTCTTAATTTAGAAGCTTGAAACTCTCACCTTAAATAGAACTTCTCAATTTGCGCAGATCTTTGATTGGAAGCAAGTTCAAAAAGGCAGACTACTGTATGTCGTCTTACGCAACATGTAATGTACCAATAGTGATTTGATTACACATTGAGGGCTTGCATATACTCACCCTGAAGTAATGAACTGAGATTGCGTCTGGATGAGAATGGGCATTAGACAGTTGTGTTGGGGGCTTATAAGTAAGTTAGCAGAAGTGGAATTGTTTGGGTGAGGGGATTAAGACTCTTCACGACCCTCCAAAATATGGAATCTCTGTGACTTTGTGTTCAATGTCCCCATCTTAAGGATCAAACTGTACGGTACTTTAGGCCACTAGAGCAAAGGTGTAGACAGAATTTTATCTCAGGGGCGGATGAAATGATGACTGATCGTCGTCCTGGGGGAGGTATCCACCTATTTGGGAGGGGGGGGGTTCATCCATTTCGGAAAATAAAATATGAAAAAAAAAAAAACACTTGGACTGATTTTTTATGTTTATATTAAATTGTACAACGTAACAACGATATTGTGTGCTCAATTTCTGTGACAAAGTACAATATTTAATTGTACTTCGGTGACATGGAATACTGAACCGTTGAATTGTTTGGATTCTTTTTGTTTAACCCACCTCCCATGTTCGATATTTTTTTATAATTGTCTCTATCAATTCTTTTACATGAAGTACCGATGACCCTTTCTACTGGATATGTACTGTTATACCCACTTGTTATAAAATCAATCATTTTCCACCTGATTCGAGAGGAAACTGACTCTTTGGTTCATAACTTGGGGGCGATGCGCACTGTTTAACAAGAAATTTCCTAACTGGCTGACGATAGCATAACTTGTCGTTCATTTAATACTTTTAAAAAGGTAAGTTTCCAAACCTTTCTTTTTTAGAAGCATTATCAAAATGAAAATCGCCCTTTTCTATCGCCTTCAAGTGAGCAGAAACGAAAAACAGAGAATCATAAGTATTCCTTCCCGAAATCAATATGAGGCTGGATAGGTTCCCGCTTAAATATGAAAAGATGAAACTCTACCCAGAAATCGATGGGATATTACAACAAAAAATGAAATATTGACGCAACACCCTCCATTTTTCACTTCAAAAAGCGATATGACATTCAACCGGACGCTTACGGCGGAAAAGTCAATTTCATGAAGTGGAATTTGTTGGATTTAACTCTTGCATGTCCGAGAAGATGTTTTGAAAGTACAAAGTATCGGAAAGTTTGAGTGTATATGCAAAATATTTTGGGTGCATTGTAGCGACCCATAGGACATAGTAAATTGCAGTGCACATTTTGGTTCAAGTGCAGATTCGAAAAACATAATGCGATAGGTTGGATTACTAATGGCATGAAATGAGCGTGATAGAGGCTGACTTGCAGCCATTAAGGGAGGGTTACAGGACCTACACATAGCGTTAATACGTGTACAGTGAAGGCTGGTACAAGAACAATCCCTGCCGAGCGGATAAGGCGGAGTCGTTCCCAATTTGATGTTAAATCTCTTACCACCGTACGATGTTAACCAGCAGTTATACAAGCTAAAGTGGGAACAACAACGTTTCCTGAGTAGACTACAAAAGAGTCAGATGTTCATAAAGCTGGCAATCATTCGTAATTTATTTTGTAAGAGTCGGTATTAGTTACACCCATTTGTTTTAAAAAAATGTAAGGAATATGAAAACAAATGAAAGTACCGGTAACGCATATGTGCATTTTATTGAACCATGCCGTAGGCTTACATGCAATTCGACCATGAAGCAAATCGCATATTAACATTAATAAAATCACTCACTTGAACCGTGGACATCGACAGATCAGTAGCCTGGGGGCATTCGGGGCAAGGATGGCTCCTCTTTTTTCAAGAACCCTAATACAACTAGTCTACACAATGAACGATTTCATGGCTTGCAATTCAAATTACCCAAACACAAAAACTGTGGAAATAGACACGAAGGATTCAAGTGGTTGAAAAAATCCTCAGAATACGCCACAAGTCATCTAATTTTTCCTCTTTACTCTTTACAGTTATAAGGTAATCAATGGTTCTATGGATTCGAAATTTGCACGTGGAGTGTATGTTCTGGTCAAATTCGTTCCCCACCCCCAGACATCCATTCCGGTGAGAAACTGTTGACAATCATGCCGGTATTGTACTGGTTTGTGATGTAGCCTTCTTTGAGTTTTTTTACTGCTGGATGTAATCGTTTAATCAATCTCGACTTGTTATGTTCAAGGAGACTTAAAAAACTGCTAGCCTAGTCCGATGCACAAATGGAGCCTCTACCTAAATATCGAAGCTTAATATTTTTAGACCAATGCATCAAACTAAAAAAGTATTTTCGGAATTTGGAATTATTTTTAATTTTTCCCAGACTGTAGAGTGCTTAATTATACTTGCGGGTTTCGTTAGGATAAGAAAACACCAAAATATAATATAAAAGAAACCAAGAAAGTTAATCTCACCTGGTGTCTCAAAACTTTGGTTAAAATTAAGAGGTTTCAAAAATTAACCGTATAAACTGCAAGATATTTGTAAGAAGCTAATGGCCAATTCACCGAAAACCATATTCAAGTCCACTCTGTGTAGACTATTATCAGGGAAGCACATTGATCATCTCTTTCGTGTAGTTTGTAGTGGTAAAAAGGCAGCTCACGTCGGCTGGTTGATTGATCCACCGGAAGGTGTTTCAGTCTGGCTCTCAACCGACCTTGTAGACTGGGCAAGCGATTTTAGTGGAAAGTCTATTATGGGAGGGGAAAACACGGAGTACCCGGAGAAAACCGACGTTCATCGAGCAGGACTTAAAGGCATATTCTGGAGACTAAATTCGTTAACTTTAAAATAAGCAGAAAAATTTTCTCTTTCAGAAGGTGAGAACGGCATCTTGATAGCTTACAGCGTTCGGAAGATACAAATTTTTAAATTATTGCAAATTTTTCTTGGGATTTGACGCATCATGGGAAATCGTGATGTCATCGTGGCACATTAATTTAACATTGTATTCAATTTATCAATAATTATGATGCCGCTGCAAGCAATATTAAGCAATGTTGTTGGTTGTACTCTTTATATGGTGAAGGTTTATGCTAGATCTACAGGAAAAGATATTCAAACATTCCAACAGTATCGCATTTCAAAGACAAACAGGACGTTCAAATATAAAGAAAAACAAAAGGAATCTGAAGCAATGTGCCCACATTACATAACGTTTTGTAGCTTTGTTGAAAAGCAGAGGTATTTTCGAACAAAATAACCAATCTTCAAAGTAAGATATCTTGAGTTAGGAAAATGGTATTGTGATAGGATTTGAAGGACATGGTGTGGAATATTTTGGTTTTTCTTACAAGACAGAGGCGAAAACCCACCAGAAAATGCCTTTAAACCCATGCACATGTGAATCACGTTGGTGCACAACAGCTGAACTACTTTGTCACTCGGCGTCCCTTGACCCCAGTAAAGATTGGTGTTTTGGATGCCAGGTGGTAATGTATCCCCAACCTTAATAAAACCTACTTAACTACAGAATAAAATGCAAAGTTTTTCACTTAAAAAGCACTTTAGACGCATTCCAATTCACACACTTATTATTCCTCATGTTATGGATGGATAAACTTGGGATAGAATGGTTTCACGAAATTTTTGTGATTACTCAAATTTTGGAACACGCGTTGTAGGTGTGGAATTGGTTTTGTTTAACCCGACGATTTGGAGAGTGTGCACATGTGCAAAGCCCCAACAAGAAAAACAGAGCTCGCTGTGGCTTATTTCAGGGAATTGCTAACTTCCTGCCTATTTAGATTATTATCTGTAATCAGTGCTTACACTGTGTCGAAATTAGGGCTAAATTAAAAGAATAGCCCAGAGTCAAAGTTATTTGAGATATTTTAAAGAGGAACATATTTTTAGCATTCTGGTGAAATTTTTATTTGCTTGGCATGTCCGGTTCACAAGCTATTAGCAAATGAATGTGGCAAATTGTCTACACCTCATGAACTCAGTTGAAGCAGGCAGGCATGATATCATGGATTCACATTGTTGGCCAATGGTTTTGTTTTTCTTTATAATTTGCCACCAATTTTATCCAAGTAAGCTCTCATATAATTGCCATAGGTGCATCTTGAGCAAGGGGATTTTTAAAACTTTATATGCCTTGGGAGCTAATTAACATCAGTGAGCAATTCAAGGTCAAACCAATAGGATGAAAAATGAAGTAAAACCAGGGAGCTGTTTTTATTTTCCTCGGTAAAACAAAACATTGGTCAACAATGTAAATCCGTGCCATCACGCCTGCTTGCTTGAAGTTCACTTTCTACAGAAAATGTGCCAACTTCAATCGCTGATATCTCGAGAACCGAACATAGAAAATGAACGGAACTTTCACCGGAATGCTTAAAATGTGTCTCTCTTTAAACGTATCAAACATAAATTTGGCTTTGGACAAAAGTTCACTTAAGTGTGTACTAATCATAGTCATACGAGACTCCAATTTAAGAAGGGAACTGCAGTAAAAAAAAGTTATTTGACTGTTTGAGGGTGTATTGAAGGCCTTTCTTTCGTAAAACAATATAGATTATAACGCAGATGAGAGTTTATTACATATCAAATGAAATTTTAAAGAAAAAACAACTAAAGTATTTACTTATGTGTACCGTGGAATTATGGAATTAGTTAAGTTGCTCTGGAGATTTTGGTAACGTCTGTAGCATTATAGAAGACTAACTACCCTCCGGACTCGTTTATGATCAGATTAGATATATCTTATATATAGAGCGTCAGAAGCCGCTTTTGTTTCAATATCTATTAAATTGAAAGAAAAGTTGAGAATAATGATCTGCCTTTTTGTCCCCATAGCAACCGTAGGATAAATCTTATCTAAATCTTCACACTTTGCACTTTCCTATTGCATCTCATCCATTCAGAGAGATTTTCTACAGCTTCATTCAAGGAGTCTTCAACACAAAAGCATTTTTAAGAAGAAAGATGAAATCTTGCTTCTACGACTGAAAAGTTTGGCCCACGGGAATTCAGCACATGAACAGATGAAGGGCCCAAATGGTAAAACATCGATAAGCCTTCAAGCAAAGTGACCTTTTAAGTACAACCTTTTACAATATTATCTGCATGACGTTTATCATCATATGATCAGTGTGTATTCGAGAAGTGGTCATTATCCCAACCGTCAGCGGCCTCCACTTCATGGAATCACAAAAAGAGGAGGAAATATTGAAAAATTTAATATTAAGTATGGATTTTTATATTTCAGTGAAGTGTTCTCCTCAAATGCAAAGGAGGCTTGAAAAGTAAAGGTCTCTAAGGGAAGCTACGCGTTCAAAGGATGGCAAGGGGTCCAAGGACCTTTTGAAAACCTGGTGGCGATTTAAAACAAGGTCACTTGAGAATTGGCAAAACTGTATCGAACAAAAATAGTTTTAATTTTCATACCATTCAAATTGTTTTGCTTTGAGACAGTCAGCATGCATCACGTGTTTACCCCTCAGTATGATGAAAAGAAACATATGTAACAATCTTATATATTCATTTGGAAAGGCTGCTGGGTGATCGATGGGTCACAATGAGTCGATTTGCGCAAAGAACAAATTAATTTTAGCCAACGTGGACCGCACTACCAAGGAATGTAACTGCAGTGTACGAACCGATAGCACAGTGTCGAACAATAAAACATTTCTACCTAGCCAGCCTGAGGGTCAGTTCCAAAATGCGCTAACTTCTTATACATAGGATAGTGTAACCATCGTGCAGAAGAACTACAACCACTTCATTCGAGTGCCTCATTCAAACTCGAACGCAAACGCGCCTACCCATGAGTCGGGAAGTTCCTAATCAAACAAGTTCAAAGGTTGCCAATCGTTTCTAGGCCTCTGTGACACAGTTTGTTCTCATAAAAACAAAAAGGCGAAAAATCAAATTGGGATTAACAGGAACAAGCTTAGCGTCAAATGCAGACAATCGAGCAGGTTTCTTCTTGTTAATACCAACCATAATAACTTCATGTCGGAAGGTCGGGAGTTCGAGCCCTGGCTGGGTGAAAGCAAAGACTTTAACAAAGGAACCTTCTGCCATTGTGCTTTATGTTCAGCAAGAACAATGGAGTAAAGAAAACAAGGCAGTGAGCCACAACTGGAAAAAAGGCCGTGGCCAGCTCGTCAAGTTGAAACACTTGGAAACTGGACCGTAAAACTCCATCAAACGACCTTAATAACTTCATGTTAAACTGACGTCATCCATCTGTTGACGAGTGTCGTACAACTGCAGTTAGCTTGAATCGCAACAGGGAGCCTTGCTAGAGCAACTCCCTGATCTCAATCATTCAACTGGTAACTTCTCGAAGAAAGTTCGCACGAGGAATCAGAAGAGCTCGTTCACCGTTGGTCAGTAATCGGGAAGCATACTTTTTTCCTAGGACAAATGAGGGTGAATCCGACCAGTGGAAGAATCAACTCCTTGAAACTAGGCTACACCCCTTTTTTTGCAATATGACCGTTTTCCGAACCTTTCGTTTCAAATTGTGACCCCAAAGTATGAAAGAACAGGCCAAATATCCATGTACCACGTAACCCTAACCGTAATTTTAACACTAACCTTCATTTTGAAACAAATTTACGAATTTTGGAAACCGACCCCCCCCCCCTTGTCCTGGGAGAGAAATAGGTAGGCGGGAAACCTGCTTAAGCACTGATTACCCATCGTCATCAAATTTTGGTTTAGTCAAGAACTGTGAAAGAAAACTTTACTACATGTTTCAAATTTTATCAAGTTCAAGAGTATTTCCTTCACTTCAACAGCAGAGAGTAACTTTCCCTAAATCGCCATAAAGGAACATTACGGTGGACATCCTCTGTTTATGCCGATTCGGAGCCTTGTTTTGCTCAGTTTTTCCACTAATCAATCAATGATACGTTAAAATGGTTGACTGAGTTGTTCAGTCTCTAAGGTGTAAATAAAGAGAAATCAAACAGTCCCTCGCTCACTTTCCAGGGAAGTATTGTTTAGATAACATCATCGTGGTTTATCTGCCCACCCAATCGTCAGGGAACCTTAGAAGTTGCCATTTAGCGCTGTTCCAGTAGAATGGACATTTGAATGATATTTAAGTCGTTAGCGGAAAGGGCTTACTCTAAAAACGTGATTATCGGCAAGTCTTAAACTTGGAAAGGTTTTTCATCTACTTGAGAACCTTTTGAATGAAAGAATGTTTGACTACTTAAAGGCCAAATTCTCTCACCCCTAACAGTACCAATTCTCCTAACCTCCTTACTTAAATCCCCACACGCAATTGTATGAAATTCATTCTTATCCAGACACAATCTCAGTTTATTGCTTTAGGGTGTGTATAGAAAAGCACAATGTGTATAATCAAAACACTCTCCGTACAGTTCAAGCTGTGTAATATAAGCTTTGGTAATCTGCATCGTTTGAATTATCTGTTAAACAAACAGCTGAGCAAATTGAGAATTCCTGTTCACCCCTACAAGGATTGAAGTTTGGGGTGTGTGAGAGGACTGGCCCTTTAAACCCCATCCCAGTTTCTCCCCAAAAAGTTAAAAAGGCAGATTGACATGAAATCTTTTATGAACGTGTGAGTGAAAGCTCTTTAAGTCAGCCACTTGCCACCACTAACTATACTGTTTACGCTAGGTATTACTCCTACGTATAGTTTTACCCTTGGTATACTAAAATTCTCAATTGGCCCAGCTCTCTCATTGGCACTGAATTAAGAATGTACAGAGCAGCTCATATAGAAAAACATGCACTGAGAGTGTTATGATTACTTATCAGAACCTTGTGTGCTCACCTGGATATGTCCTGAAGCTACAAAATAGGATCAAGTCTGGATGAGGATGAGTTTTAGACAGCTGTGGGATGGGCCAGATGAGTTGGAAGGGCTGAACTCGGGATCATCAAAATACATTACGCTCTGGTGACGATTATCAGTTTTGAATTTTAGCCGCTTTTATAAATTTGGAAAAGACAATAGCTTGTTCATTTTGTATACTTCCAATTACGATAAAGAAAACTATATGAAACTTACTGGACTAACTTCCCAAGTTATCAAAAAACCAATTTCGGGCGAAATTGTCCGCCAAAATGCCCAAGAAACACCGGGAGATTTGGAGGTCACCCTTTCTGAACGTTCGGCGAATGGCCAAAAATTTGTCCCGAAATAATTCCGAAGCTGTCCAACAATAACCGAATACTCATTTTTAGTCATGAACATACTTTCCCACATAGGTTCGTTGATAAGTTCTAATCTTCCTGAAGACGGTAAATCTCGCTTTGTTTGTGCTACTTTTCTGTTTTCAGTAGGCCTCCTGACCTGTAGTCCGTCAGTCATCTTGGAACGCAATGTATGATGGTAGCTACCATGCAACACTGCCATACAAGATCAAACACAGTGTCATGCTTTGTAACAAGAAAGGTACCTCTTTATTTTGGAGATACTACTTCTTCTCCCTCTTTCAAATGACATTTCAACATATTCTCACCTCCACGACGGAAAATGTGCAGTTTGAAACTTTGCAAGTAAACTGGCACACCCTCGGTTTTCTCGAAAAGCTTATGACGAAGACTCTAGCCAAAGTTGACTCCCTGACACACGCTATCTACTAAAACGAATTTCTTTTGAACATTTAACTTTTTATTTTTCTCTAGTTGCCAAAAAAATACTCAATACGTAACACTTAATAAGAATTACCAAGCTGGCATTTTAAACGTGTCCATTTTTGCTCTGCGTAGGCTAGCTCCGGTACGGCCTCCCAAAACGCATTTTCCCGCGATGGCTAAGGATGTAAAGATTGAGAAATTACGGCCACAATTGTCAGGTCTCCTTTCCAACTGAGATGTAAGTAGATTTGGAGAATTGGAACAATTTAGGATGATAAATACCTGACTTTGAATCTAAATATCAAAGGTGTTTATCGACTACTTTAGCTATCTATTACTTGGATTAGTTCCACACTCATATACAGAAGTGTCGCCTACGGAAAAAGGGCATTGTAGGGCAATCTTCCTTCTTTAAGGAGTGTTTGGATCCAAACTTGGTACTCTATCGTTCTTCCTGCTAAGTCATGTTTCATCAAGGAGGAAATATTAGCAGCCTTAAAGGGTCCAAGTCCTAACACTGGTTCAGTTGGCAATGCGGGCCTTGGCTTCATTTGTGGAGCTTGGCCTCTAAACGAGGATAGTATTCACTATATGTCTATAAATACAAAGCAAAATTGGTATTTCGTAATTTACCATTTCGTTAAGACAAAAGAACTTACGTTTTGAAAAAAGTTTTCTTTAAGCGGAGCTACGAGATTTTTTTTAAAGAAATACTTAAACCTCCAAAACTCGTTTAAGGGGTCATAATTGCTTGCCAAGCTACACGAATAACATTTCGCACCAAATGCGTATGAGCGGGTGCTTTTGTGTGTGTGTGTGGGGGGGGGGGGGGAGGTGTAACAGAAAAATAATAAAGGACAAAGGGATAGTGATTCCATATTGAGGGGTGATTTCGTGCATTTGTTTCTTAGATCAAATGATGACAGTTGATTCCTATTTTTGTTAAAATCCTTTGATTAAGATTAAAGGCAGTTATTCAACACCCCACACAGTTCCAATTCTTCCAACCTATTTACTCTTTTCCAAAACTGCCGTAAACCCATCCTTATCGAGACACAGTCATACTTTATTCCCTCAGGGCATACTCAGGAAACTTACAACGCCTAAGTGTGTAATCAGAACACTCTCAATGCATGCTGTAGAACATGACCTGCACTCTTCATTTTCTTAATTCTATGTCAAACTAAGAGCTGTGTCAGTGACGTAGCTAGGATTTTATCCAGAGGGGGCAAAGGTATGAAATTTCCCCAAAACTTTTCCCAGTCAATGTGTCTGTATTTCATATAAAATATGCAAATTTACAAGTATAACAACACTATCATGTCATTATGTAATATTAATTGCATTTTTATCTTTAAGTATAACATAGAGCAATTGGAAATAACAACTCTTACTATATCATTTTGTCAACAATATCTGGTTTATTTGTATTTACTAACGCAGTGGCGTACGCAGGATTTCTCTGAAGGGGTGGGGGCATGCAGTACGGTCTAGCGGGGGGGATTTCTGTAAATTTTTGACGTATTCAAGGAGCCTAGATGCAAAGTGATGCAAGATTTTCGACTTTGACAGGAACAGTGTTAAAAGTTGAATCGTGAGTGGTGGTTCTTGAGGATAAAACTTAGCTTTTTGTGTCTTTACATGCATTCTTAGGCCATTTATGCGACCTTGCGAAGTAAAACTTGTCACTAAATTTGCACACTTTTAGGAGTCAAAATAAAAGAGAATTGAACGGTATAGGATTTGTGGTTTTTTCTGGCCACAAAAAGTTATTTTGTCATAAAGATTATCTAAGCGGAGCCCCACCATTGGTTGGCGAGGAGCGTAGAGAAAATTTCGAAAAATCAGACCCCTCAGATGGCCGGAAATAACATTTTCCAGACTTCAACGAAGAATCTGAACAGTCGTTATTTTCTTATGTTGTTTGCAATAAAATATGCTTCCTTCAAAATATGTTCGCAAACTGCAAAGTGATTAGAGGGTTAACAGCTTATTTGACCTCCAAAATGTAATTTTGCCCAAAAGACTGAGCGAAGCGCCACCATTGTTGGCGTGGAGCGTAAAAAAATTTCCAAAAGTCAGACCATGGTCAAAAATAGCGTATTCATGTATGTAAAGAGAACCTAAACATGGTTTCTTTATTTTTTATCGATGCCACCAGTGGGATACATAGTCTAACGTTTTTGGAAAAATTGGAATTGGACAGAATTTGCCTATTTGCAGGAATTAAAAAAATTGGCATCACTGAAGGACCTTGCAGAGACAATCCTTTCCTTTTGAAAATTTTTGAAAAATTGGGTTTCCTTATATGCAATCTGGTGCAACATATGCCATCTTTTGAAATAAAATCTGTGTTGCTAAAGTTTTGACTACGTATTTTTAAGAACAAAGAACAAAATGGCATCTGTGAGGGGGTAATGACCCAATGGTCCCCCTTCGCACAACACTAAAATGAGGCCTAATAGTGGCTCGATCATACAGGATATCCTGTAAGAACAGCGTTCTGTTAAGCGTAGAATGCTACGAGGTACTCATGGACCAGTGAGCAGAAAGCTATTTTCCCGAACTAGCCTGTAAGCCTCCAAGGATTAGGCTAAGTGACAAAATCTAAGTATACCAATGGATCCCGTTCATTCTAACCTAACTTTGAGTTTATCGTTGGTCATGGATTCTTTCAGCCCCATCCGTCGTTATGTACAAAGTAAAATCGGTATAGCTACTACTAGCTTGTAGGACAATATAATAACCTCGGGGGTCTACGTTAGTGACTTGTTAGTTTTCACATCCTTTTACTGAATTCCCAAAGTGTACAACGCAGAGACTGTGAACAAGGGGATGAAGTTCGGGTTTACACCCTCCTTGAGCTTGCAGTCTCATTGATGTTCTTTTTTCAGTTGCATATCAACCTTTATTCATCGGTCCCTGTAATTATGTCGATCGTTCGTGTGCATAGGCCAGCAGGTGTGGTTATGGAGGAGCACAACATTTAGGAAACTGAAGAAGAGGAATCGTCTCCTACTATGCTTTAAACGAAATCTCTAACATTAAGTGAATGTCCAGCCTGGCAAAAGTTGACAAACACATTTTAAGGAAACTGGAAATGTCTCGATCGGTTCACTGTCTGCATATATCTCTTTCAGAAAAATAAGTGATTTCTAACGCAAAATTTCGACACGCGCACATCAAATATTCGTTTAACGATTCGACCCGTAGACCATTATCACAGAAGTAAAATCACACTGAGGTTTGCTAGATAAGAAACTTCAATTTAGAATAAGAGGGTACACCTCCATCCTTCTGCGGATATGCTGAGGTTTTGTTCGAAAGGGCTTATTTTAATTTTTTGTATGAACAATCTTACACCGGCATGCAACGGTGTCTCAGTTGGACAAGTGGGCACCACTCCCCCCACCCTCGATCTCTGATTTTCCCGCAGTAGACTGAAGTGTGCTTTTGAAAAATTCATGGATTTACTTTAACCATTTTCATTACAAATGGGTCACAACTTTTAGAACTTTTGCATAAATCCTTTGCAAACTTTTACAATTTACATTGTGATTCAAATAACTTATAGAGTACTGCCGGTATTTAAATTCACATTGACTGTAGTATAGTCTGTTGAAGTAATTACATTCACTTTAAGGACCATGTTTTGAAAACTTTTGAATTTTCGTAGTAACTCAAAATATATAAGCATTTAGTACCATTATGCATCCGGCCACCTTCTCTTAGACACGCAGTGGCGTAGCGAAATGGGGCAGGCGGCTCTGAAAAATGAAGAATTCGGAAATTTGCCATAGGCCTATGTGAAACCAGTCTACTGTGTGGTTTTGACAACTGCTCAATCATGGCATTCCGAATTCTCTCAAATAAAAGCTCCATGTCCGCCATTATTTGTTTCAAAAAGGCAAAATTTTCGCGCGCTTCGCCCTCCGCATGTTGCAATTTCTAAATTTCAGAAGTGTTCGCTCATACCTTCAGTTTGGTAAACTTTTCCGAGCTCTGAAATGGACACAATGGCAGCTCCCTGATCGGACAATTGCTATATGTTACACGAGATCATCAAGTGACACCGGTAACTACAGTAATATTTTTTCATAATTTTTCTCCAATATAAGCTATTGAATAAAAAATTTCGTCGGAGAGCCTCCTTTCGTAGGCGTTGGATAACATCATGCAGCAAAAACACTCTTTGATCGAGGTTCTATCTCAGATTTGCCAATCGGAAATGCAAATTCTTCAGTAATCCTCCAACTTTTCAAATTTTCTTACAGGAAACCCAGTATCCAAACTTTTCTGCAATACAAGCTCCATATTTCGGAATATTTGTTTAACAAAGGGCAGAAATTTCTACGTCCCTAGTACAGTGGTGTTCACACTAAAAAAAAAAAAAATCGTAAAATATGGACACTTGTCCCCTGCAAAAATGTCTAGCTACGCTAATGTAGACACCTTGCCAGGATAGGAGAAAAATTAGCCGAGATTTCCCCCACAGTTTGAAAATAAAAACGACGCCCCTGCCACATTTCATGGAGAAGGAATAAAAGAAACGTTAATTGGTAAAGCTTTATCTTCATTCATCACAATATATTTTCTATACTGAGATAAATTGATTCAACTTGAAAGAGGAGTTTGTCATATACTTATAGTTCAGTCCCATTCCCGACATTTGTTTACTTTCTACGTTAACATATGAAAAGTGACCTTTTGAAGCGTCCTAGTTCTTGACGAGAACCGTTTTTGTTTTCTTGCCGAAGGCAGGCAAGGAATCTATGCGATGGTGATGCCGTGTGTGTATGTGCATGTGTGTGTGTGTGTGACACCCGCTTGTAAACACGATATCTCAAGAAGGGTAACTCTGAGAGATCTCAAACTTAGCATGTAGTTTTCCCACATTGGTTAAAAGATCCATATTGGTTTTGGTGGAGGTCAAAGGTCATTTAGGGTCACAAGAGGTCAAAACATCAAAATTTTGTAAATGCCATATCTCAAGAAGGGTAACTGTGAGGGATCTCATACTTAGCATGTGGATTGCCCATATTGAGTAGATGATCCCTATTGTTTTTCGTGGAGGTCAAAGGTCATTTAGAGTCATCAGAGGTTAAACCTTACAGATGCTACATCTCAAAAGGGTAACTGTTAGAGTTAACATTCATGAGTGGATAGGGTTAAAGAGTTTTGAATGGCATGGGTAATGTAAGATGCATAGGTAAGCTCTTGGAATCCACTTCATTGTGTAAATGATCAATATGGGTAATTTCAAATTTATATGTACTGAACTACTGAAGCAAACTCACGGTATTCAAAATGTCTAAAGTGCATAAAAGTGCACATTATTTGGTACGGTATTTATGTTGATTTTGGTTTGAAGTTTTGCCTATTACATTTAGTGCCAGTATTAATACACCTAAGAGTAAGTGGGTAGAACAAAATCTGAAAAAGTTAAAAAGGAAAAACGGTTCATCAGGCTGACATGTTAATTACTTCATCTTTGTCATATTTAAGTGGAAGTTTCTAGCAGTGTCTGAAACATGTGAGTTAAGCTGTAGGGGGGTTATTTGGGGACATAGTCTGAACATATTGGAGAAAGCTTCCATGCCCACAAAGCAGAGGAATTGTTCAGTGGGGAACTTCATAAGTGTAAACTTTAAACAGATCAAGTGCTCTGTTGGATGCACAAAATTTCTTTTAGAGCATACAAACATATTCTCTTTCATAACCCTAAAGAAAACATGAAGATAACTTTAAATTTAGTATCAAAGATTGTTAAAAGTTACAGACAAAGCTTGTGCCACTGTCCTCATCATCGGGATGTAAGTGGGAACTCAATAATTGCATACACCACGGGTAATTAGTTTGAAAAAAAAAGAACTAAATAACTGATCATTTGGATCAAAAACCCTTGGGCATGCTTGAACTGAGATTGTCTAATTGAATGAATCAAATTGTAACTAACCCACCAAAGTCTGTGAGAACTGCTGATCACTGTTATCTTACCTAATTTATCACAGTTGACTTCCACAGTGCCCTGAACATGGGCGTCCGGAAGGGGGGGGGAAGGGGGCACCCCCCTGGAAAATCAAATTTGTGAAAAAATCAATGAAAAATTGAAATAAAAATATTAAAAATAAATCATCAAAATATCTTCACTCACAGCGTCAGTTTTTACTCGTGAAATATGCGGACATTTGACCAGGAATAGCAAAAGAGAAGATGGTATGCTGAATAGTGAAATCGTAATTTGGGGACCATCATTCGTGATATGTATTGGAAATTTGTAATTGTAAAAACTTTGCCAGAATTGTAGTAGTTTTTAGGTATGTTGTGTGCATATGGCATCCGACTATTGATGAATGCGTTGGTCTTGGTTTGGTCCCGTGCTGATTTCAAGTGGCGACGCGTGGATGGAACTGGGATATAAAAGGTGAATATGGGGGGGGGGGGGTATGATTCATAATTGTGTAACGGATATAGGCCTATATAGGCTGTTTGACAGTTGTAAGTTTTATCGCGCATAGGCGTGCGAGGCCTTTACCGAGAGGCAGATTTCCCTTCAACAATTTTTTATATTGAAAATTCTAACTTAAAAATCTGAAAAAATTAAGACATGAAATTCCTGTTTCAGGGCTAGGTACATGCAGCTTATAACACTCGCCAAGTGTCGTTTCCGGCCATCTGGAGGGTTTGTAAGGCCCAAAATTTTCTTGTACGCTCCGCGACAACCTATGGTGGCGCTCCGCTTAGATAGTGCACACAATTCAATCATCCATGAATGACCTTGTCCCCCCCCCCCTTGTAAAAATTTCTGCCGACGCCCATGGTCCTGAAGGATTTTCTCATTAAATCATACAGCTCAATGGACTTGGCCATTTTCCTACCTGTCTAGAAATAGTGTCTGACACTTTATTTCGCCCTCTCAGTAAGGCTTATTTTTCAGAAAGTGCTGTAGTTCATGCAGGTAAACAAAGCAAGCGTAATAGTATAGATCTACTGTGTATCAAACAAATGACCCTTGAGTTGTACTCCTATGTGGTGTTCCTACAAGCAGACAATTTCAGGCAATTTACAAATCTTGTTAATTTCTGGATTAATAGAGTTGCCATTTTTTGTTAATTTTCAAGGACATCATAGTCATTGGGAAAGGGCATTACACCAAAAAAGCAAATACAAAAGAGCTACCACTAATAGCCAAGGTTACTCCTTTCTGTTGAGATGTTTCTACTGTATGTTCCAATGCATGGACGGCTGTTAGGGCTTGTTCTAACACTAACCTCAATGCAGTTAACTTTTTGAGTTATAGAGACATCATTTTATAGCGAGCTATCCTCAATACCAGAAATTTTGATTAAAACAAGCATGTTTTAAAAATACCTCTTTATCAAGTTATTAGACAACATAGTTTCTCAGCATCATAACTGTGTGGGAGATTTCTCTTGTTTGTGGAGGTCAAAGGTTGGAGTCACAAAAGGGTAAAACCTTGTAGACATGACATTTTATGTGGTTATTGAACTGTGGAGGGATCTCATACTCAGCTTGTGAATTGCTCATATTTAGCATGTTGATGATTTTTTAGGTATTTTCTCCCTATTCTTTTAAGTGAGGGTGAAAGGTCATTTTGGGTCACCTGATCTCAAAAGGTTTCGACCTTACTAGTATATGTGACGATAATTTTGTGCTGTAGTAACTAGGTCGTGTAAGTAAGATTTTTTGCACCCTCCTTTTAACTCTGTTCACGTTTCTAACCGTGATTAAGGGCTGAAGACGTGTGAAGAATTGATCGAAGAAGGGGAAGTTAGACGTGTGATTATACTCAGTCGCTTCAAAACTCACAGCGGAAGCAGTAATGCGGAGGAAATTCCCATGTGACGTCTTGGTGTCTGACAACTGTGCAAAGTGACAAATCACTATTAATTTTTATCGCCTACCATTCGCCGATATATGCGAAATTTAACATGTATAAGTCAGCCCTCCCACTCTCAAAAACAGCTTATGACTATCCATTTTCCTTTCACCATGATGGCAAACACAGACTTATCGTGGACCTAATGTCATAAGATAAACTTACAGTTTACCTGCTAAAGCAATGGAGTAAGCCAGTAAGTCACAACTGGAAAAGGCCATGATCGGCTCGACTCACCACAATTGGTAAGAAACTGAGCCGTAAATTTCCATCTAACTTACTGACTGACTGACTGACTGACTTACCGACTGACTGATTTACCGAACCACTGACTGCCCAACTAACTTACTAACTAAACATGTTTGAACTGCCAATTTTGCCACACCACAATTTTACGGTATTATAATTTTCAGAGTCATGCAAACACAATGTTTGGCTCTGAAGATCCGAAGGCTTTAGAACAGCTTTACTGACTGAAGGCAAGGAAGGAATGTATATTTGGATAGAGGATTAAACCCTAACCCAGGCAAAGCTCTTTCTCTTTGTTTAACTCCACTCCCTTCCTAGGTATAGATCCGCACCTTCGAAGGCATATTTCACCCATTACTTATCAATAACACTATTTTGTTTTGGTAAATATTTTTGAAATTCCGTTGGAATAAAGGTTTGAAAAAGTTAGTAGGTCAGTCAATTTTTCATTCCTCTTATCTGGCTATTTCAATAGAAAAAGCTTGTTCAGTTCTACTTTATCAGTATATGAACTATTTTTGCATATCTTCCATTGACAACGCATCTGTAAATGCGTACACATATCAGACATGAATGATAAACATCAAATGATTACATTTTTAATTTCTACAAAGATTAAGGTTTTAGCATACGTTAACAGACTAGCATACACTTACACTTCATCAAAAAATTAAAATATATTCCCTGACCAACGGTTCTCTCGCCTTCTAGTTTCCCTTTGGCATTATAAAGTATTCTTCGTCAAGAAAAGAACGAAACTTAAATTTCTCTTTTACTAAAATTCTATGAATGAAGTGAAATTGAAAGAACTGGAACTTTGGATCCCTCACAGCAGTGGCGTAGCCACGGGGGGGGGGGGGTGTCAGAATCCCCCATGACACAACCTTGCAATGCAAAAAACATTTAAAATAGAGGTTTTACTCTCTATCCTTTGACTTTTCCCTCATGTCGAGCCCCAAAGCCCCCCGAGACACCACCACCCCCTTATGACACAATCCTGGCCACGCGCCTGCCTCACAGATTTGAAAGCAATGGTGAAAATAACTTCACAAGAGTACATAGTATTGCTATAAGATTTCCATTTTGAGGTCGAAGTGGTTTGATGCCTTTTGTTTAGTAAAATAATTATGCACCAATAATTTGCTGCCCCTAACATGTGAAATACCCGTGCATGTCACGGAAACGCTTTATGTAATCTCTGATTTCATTAGTGGTATGTACAGTCAATTTCCACCCCTCAGAGTGGAGAAACCATTCTATAATACAATGTAAAAGGTAAAAATCCAGTAACGCTAAACTTGCAACAAATCACAATACAGTTAAAGCTCTTCGCCAGTCTCATTAAAAAACTCCGTAAGCATTGGAATCCATTAGTACTGGGGGAAAGATAAATTTCTTGTCGATTTTAATTTATGAATTATTCAAAATACACTGATTAGTATAAAAACCCGGCAGACGAAAATAAAAATCATACCAATCACAACAGACATCACAAATAAACCTGTATTCTATGATAACATCCTTTTGGAAAAGTTGCTTTAAAAAAAGATTCCGCCGTAGATTGTTAGCCCATAATCGAATAAGATTTCCCAAGAATTGCAGCCGTCCTGTTAATAATGTTTTTCCCATTTACATTTTAAGCTACGGGCAAGAGAAGATAAATCTAGATTTGCTTTCCGGACCATGAATTGGTGGTGAAAAGTAAATATTGTTATTTACATGACTCTGAAAATTTTAATACCATTAAATTGTGATGTAGGAACGAACCTTCAAATGTTCTTGCAAATGTATTGCGCTTTTGAGGAATATACATTTTTCTTCGTTGAAGAATTATGGTGGCATGCTTCTCAAAAAACACATAGCTTAGCAGTTCAGGAATAGAATCCTTCAACAAAAGCTTTGTTGGAAATGTTTTCAATTTTTTCCCGTTCTCAAGATGTAACTCTTTAAAGTTGGAAGATGTCTTGTGTAACTCAGGTACTTACACTCAAATACTGACATTGAGTATTGTTCCGAGCTAGTTTCTTTCATAACTCTATACATTTGCAGCTTTATCGCTTACCAGATAGTTTACAATCTTGTGGGTTGTACAGATATAAGACAATTTTAAGAAGTCACTTGAAACTTTTCAAACGAATCATTGTAGACATATCAGTGTTACAGTATCCTCAGAAAGAAGGTTAAAAAACAAAAACTCGTATTAGATACGTCTTATGAGTCCTTTTAATTTCCATCTCACAAATTCTCATATTTAGGTAAGATTCATGAAGTACGTGTGAGTAAGAAATAACTTTGCCCATATGATCAATATCAGATACTTGTTGTGATTTTAATACTGTTGGCATCAAATGCGCAATTACGTTACCTTTATTAAGCCATACCTGGCGTTTGCGTCAGATCACTCGATTGAGTTGATGAATCTATATTCCGAATAACGTCGATGTCATATGTTGCGTGCCCCTTCTGAGAGTCTGGAAAATCCCTTATGTGGTGAGCTTGCCTGCAAAGCAGGCTGTGTGACAAATTCCTTGTTCAGTAAAAACATTTCCTTAATAAGAGATTGAAAAAAGAGTCCGCTTTGCCAGTGAATGAACTACCCGAGGCTTATGTACATGACTATGGTAATGATGTCACCCTTAAATATATGTTGTGAAAAACTCATAAATCCTAATATTTTAAGACAATGATTTTTTTAAATAATGACAGCTGTCTCTTGATTTTAAGATGCTGGTTTTCTTTATATTTCATATGTAGTATTCTTCTATTAACAATTTTTTCTCTTAAAGTATGAAGACGAACGTTTTGTCGAACCGCCCTCACCATCGTCACTAAAATATCAGTACTATATCATTATTTAACTTTTGTCTCACTTCCTGCTGGCAATCTGCATGGATGTCACAACAGTAAATAAGTCAACGTTTTTTAACAAATAAAGTCAGCTGACGGTAATAGTTGAGCCTACAGGATTTGTTGAGCCTACAGGATTAAATCGGATAAACAGTACCGGCATTCCAAGCTAAATAATGCAGTTAAAAGGCGAAGATGCTTTAAATTTAATTCACGCAATTTTCTTATACTACATAATGAAACAGGTGGCTTTTTATTATTTAGTAGCACCGGGCACATCTGGACATAATTTAAGAGTTTATAAAGAGTATTGTAAAAATTACTAGGGACTGAAGGGTATTAAAACCTAACGAAGGGTGCTATAACCAGTGCGCATATCTTACACTTTATCTAAATTATATATGGACTCTGCAGAGGTCACATAGTTTATAGTTTCCCGTGGTAGTTTGGGAATAAGCCTTTTACATTTTGCTCTCTCTTGAAACAGTTTACTCCCTTCACTGACTGCCTCCTTATACCCCCTACGTAAAGGCTAGCTTCAGATTCGAGGAAAGGTAATACCTGGAAGATACCTATAAACTGATAAAGTAAGGAACGACAGAAAGGGAAAGACGGTAGAATGACTTCTCGGAATTTATTTCTATCCCAGAAAAACAAATTCAACCACAAATTATTTAGTTACACTTAACCTATAAAACTTCTTTGGAGTCAGGTGGGAATCCACATTTTTTTAAATAAAAAGAGAAGGAAAAAAAGAAAAAAAAAACGAAAAAACGATATATGAGCAACACCCAGAGTAATGAAAAACTAAAATTCAACGTCACAAAAACATAAAACGATAGTCTTAACTGCGATCGTGTGATAGTGTTACACGAATGTGATTTATGGAAATGTCATGTCTGCCTTGAACAGAGTTTGATGTGAATATCATTGAACGTGAAACGTCTCTACAATTACTGGCAATACATAAAAATTATCATTTCATGAGAAATTTCTATTTTTACTCACAACAGGGAAGAACAATAGGCAACCATGTGCATCTGAAGAAGAGATTCAAGAGGTATTTGTTATCTTATCGTTTGTTCATTCAACCTTCATTTCAAGGATAAAGTTGTCACGTGGATAAGTCCTCGGAGGATTGCTTTGCTGAAAGATGTCTACAGTTACGGTAAATGTCAACTTTCTATTAATGCTAAAGGCTGTGTATGTATGACTTTCCAATTACAATGTCACTGTTTGAAGAAATGGTATAAAAATATGTATACTTGGTAGAAACTGCAATATTCCGGAGAAACATTTTCCCTAGCGGGTGCACGTGTAACACGTGGCTTAATTGGCAACGGGGGGTTGGGGGTCAGAACCCCCCATGACCCAACCTTGCAATGCAAAAAAACTCCTAAAATAGCGGTTTTCCCTCTATAACCTAAGAATTTTCCCTCACGTTGTGCCCCAAACCCCCTTGACACCACCCCCATGACACCATCCTGGCTATGCGCCTGCATGTGTTTGTTTAATAAAACTTAACAATATTTGGATTTGTCCAAACTCTAAATTCAAAAGCGGTAGAGCACCTATGACACGGACACTTATGGCCTTATAAGTGTATGACCCAATGAATTTGCAGCTTTCGTATATAGCTGGTTTCTGTAAGAACGGCGTATTTGAAAGACGTCAATCACGTCATCAGGAGTCAAACGCAGTCATGCACTGGACGGGTAAGCCTATGGATGTAGCATACTCACGAGATTTAATTACCACCTCACCACCTTTCGAAGGTTGAAAAAGCACATAGATACTGACAAAGAAGAAAATTTCTCATCATTAGTATGGATGGTCATGTCAAATACAGTTACACTTTGGAAATTAAATATTATATTGACCGAGACTGAGGTTGTGAGGTGGTCAATATTTTTTAAGTTAAAAGTAGTGAACACATATAGAAGGATGATCTTCAGATTAAAGATATGTTGTTTTCAATAACCATGATTATGTCCCATGTCGACATGCCACTCTTCGCCACCTGTAAGTGTCATGTTATGTACTCCAATAGCAAAGTTGGCCGGTTAAGCACTTACCAGGTGAACAAATTACATTCAAATTACAACACATTTCCGGGAAAAACTTCAATTCATTAATTGATATTTTTGGATTACTGGTGCAACTAAATATCTAGGACCGCGGAGACAAAAGCTGGGGCAGGGAGACATTAGCCTATCACATATTGTGTAAATTTTATTTTCCTTTAACTAGGAAATGGGGCTTTCAGTTTAACGTTCTTAAAAATATTTTGGGTCAATTCTATGATTAAACCCTCCAAATTCAGAATTGTCTCTGCGGCTTCTGCACTACATACACTTAATGGGTTAAGCTAGAAGGAAAAGAATGACCATTGCATTGATCAATGCATCATGTTCATCTCCTTCTCCATACACACGCTATCTAACACTGTGAAGTCTAGACGTCCATAAAGATACTTGTATTAACTAACGAGGTCAATTTCACTGAGAAAAATTTCCAAGAATTCGACAAAAGAAGAAACGAACTGTCTTACTTTATTCTCTCCATTACCACCTTTATGTCTAATTAACCTCCTCATGCCCTCTACAAATCTTTCGAACTCTTCGGAAGATAAACCGGTTTATACTCAATTAATGACCGCCGCATGGGGTCATAACATGCTCTAAACACCTACAGATATTCTGTTAAATATGTAAATCGTATTTGATCGTTCGTGGGATTTAATAATTAATACACTGAATTAATACATCTTCGGGGCCTGAACTATTTCCTTCATTTGTGTGAACAAAATGCCCACAAAAGTTCTTTTTGAAATGCAGTGAAAGCAAGGCACCAGTCGGAAGTAAAGAAGGACGATTTTGTAAGCCCTTCCAGCATATATGTCAGTAAATCCTGATTAAATAAGCGGTTGAGTAGAAAGAGATAGTGATTGTCATGGTAACGGCAAAAGGGAAAATAAAACCTACAACACAAAGAAATGGTTTTAGTCAACTAAAAATGAATAATGAAAGTGGGAGAACCTTTTAGAAAAATTGGGATGGAATGCTTAGGGTGTAATCAAAGTATAGATAAACGTTACTCTATTTCAAAGTTGAATCCTGAAATTTAAGGATGTATTGTAAGGTAAATAGAGTTACATTTCATGCATTATTTGTACTTAATTAGGGCAAATGACAATATTGATTCTGGAAGTTCAATATCATCCTTTAATATGAACGGAAATGATCAACGTGGGTGCTTCTATTCTGTGCAAACAGTATGGCACGCCAAAAGGCTCACCACATATGAGCGATGATGCACTAACTTCGTACTACGATCATGATGTAAATTTACATCATCATATACTAAACGTTTAAATTCAATTAATCATGGTAAACGCACATGTAAATCAACACACTGTACGTCTGAAAACTCATGTTAAACATGTCAAAACGTGTAATCATCATGTTGTTATCCTCTCTTCCGCATGCCATAGCCAGCGGTTCTGGTTGAGCCTTTTGGCTCGCAAGAAGTCCGTCGAAAGGCTGACCGACATAAATTGATCATCTAAAAGCATGTGATATACGTTCATGTACTAACTGCTTACGATCAATTTACTGATTCCATACTTATCTCAACTGATTGCACACGTTCATGTACTAAATGTTCACGTTCATGTATCGAAGGGGCCTAAGTGAAGAGGGTATCGAAAGGCAATAGGCCCCTGGCCAAAACGGTGGGACCAAACCATTAATGTTGAGGCTAAAACCTGTGAAAGCTTTAATCCGATTGGGCATTTCGATGTCACACTGCATTAAATCTAGTAAAGATAACGACAAAATTCTTCTAGTTTCCGTAACATAAGTTGGGGTCTTACGGCAGAATCATTGGCCCTGTTCATAGGGGAAACTTAGTTCAAGAACCGAAAGTACTGAATCATCATTGGATCTATTCCTGAGATTTAGTAAGCATAGGCATTAATTAGTCATAACAAGTGTAGATATCAAGGGTCAAAATACATTGCAGTATGGTAGTAGATTGAACGTTTCTGATCCAGGGCCTCAATGTGGGTTAGAAAGCACCGAACACCAAAAGACACATTGAAATCACACTCAGTGACCAATGCGCTCTCATTAATTCACATAGTTCACCAACTAGCGTAAAAAGCTTTTTCAGGTCCCTGAAGGCCTGGAGGCCTGGGCTTCATTTGATCGAAAACCTGGGTCACGGCTTCTCGGTTTTAACGAGGTTGGCCACCAAACGGAAAATACTGGGTCACTATGTTTTACCCACAAACCAGTTGCTCGCATGTACCTCATATGCCATAGCCTATGGGTCATACGGACAAGCCCATTTGCCCCGTTATGGATATTCGGTGCAAATTTACATGTACCTCATATGGTAAATTAATGCAAATCGCATTCTAGAAGGGTCGAAATCTCTAGTGCAGATGAAAACCCAATTTTGATTTATTAAAAAAAAGCTTGCAATTTGTCAGTCGAAAGAGATGTCTCTTGAGTGAAGACGATCCAAGCCCTCCAGTAACATTTCCCGTAGCCCAAGGTGTTACGAGTTCAATAACAAGCTGGAGCTTTTCTTTTACATCATGTATGTCCATCACAATTTTTCACCGAACTCAAGTATTCTCGGTGGGGTACAGATGGCATCTGTTTTAATTGTGACGTCAATTTTTAAATTGTGCCTGCAAAACTAGCCGAGATAAAATCTTTTGTTGACCAATCCATTTATAATTATCAAGGCTGTAACAGGGGAGCTCTGTTTGCTGTGGTATGAGGCAAGCTTTACATATTTGTACGTCATACTATACAGGTAAAGAGGATGTGAAAACCTACCGTTGTAGAAGGA
This sequence comes from Holothuria scabra, assembly GCA_037179385.1. Lineage (NCBI taxonomy): Eukaryota > Metazoa > Echinodermata > Holothuroidea > Aspidochirotida > Holothuriidae > Holothuria > Holothuria scabra. The sequence continues at coordinate 14,114,760 of CM074192.1, read as the reverse complement.
AAAGGTTATATGACAGTGAAAATCATGCCAAATATTCCATTCCTGACTAATATGTAAACAAATGCTCTCATGACCCAGAAACGATATTTCGTTTTAATATCGTAAAATGGTATAATATTGAGGGGCTGGGGTATACATTTCTACTATACTTCAATTAAACAGGGCACGAACATCACGTGACTATACTTGTTAAATTCATTTGTCTGATTATAATTTTGCTGATGAGATAAAGTTCCGGACAAAGATCACTTCCTATCTACGTAATGCCTTCGGACGCGCTTATATCATCTTACGATTCGGAGACGCAAAATTAAATCATGTATCCTATTTCATCCACGTAGAACGTACGACACTTCAGCTATTTGCCAAACATTAAACATGACATCCTGAATTTTCGAAATGGTTCTTTTCTCACGTACCTTATAAAGTTCGTTATCAAGTCAATCTGCCCGGAAGTTTTAACACAGATAATATCTTCATTTTTAGTTTTACCTGGGAGCCGTACACAGTTAGAATGAATCAGTCGTAAAATATCGACTTGTTTCCTCCATATGCGATGAGTAGATGTTGATTACATCACCGTGTAACGCCTGTCAGGTACCTGGAGATGCAACAGAGCATCTTATTTCTGAGCAAAGACGAAAAGTATGTGAAGAGCTTGATCGACATATTTCAGTAGATGATTTGTTCGCATAAGCTTTAACTTTGATGATGAAGATTCGACCATATTATAGCATGATCAGACTTCGTAGGAGGCCTCAATATTGATGTTGGAAGGAAACCTAGCAATTAACATGAAATATAACACTTCAAATGTATTCCGTATGGCGCAAAGGAGAACTGTGTCTTTTTGAACTTGCAAGGATTTAGCTTAGCTTGTCCTATTCATCCTACACTATAGTACAGAAACTTAGCCAATGGGTGGGGTAAAAACCTCATGACCCAGGTTAAAGAGAAATAACGGCGAAAAATTGCAGACAGTAATGATCGATCACTGCGACACTAATAAGGCACAAATTTTTCATATTTTACATCTGAAGACCACAAAAAACGTTTTTTCTCCAAGGAATACTAGTGGGACACCTCTCCCTTTAGACCCATTAACAAGTCCCACTCGAAATACCCCTCACATTACAAAGTCCAGTGCTCCACTCGTTGCACTTTGGCCTATATTTGACTTTCGTCTAAAACGAGTTTTATTATTGTTTCGTGCCTTAAGCCTAGTATACCGGTATACGTGATCATGAACTTGGTGAAAACATTACACGTTTGTGTTATGATGCTAACCGACAGAAGTATAATCGTAAGGATTGCTCTCCCAACACTAGTTTGTTCCGGGGGTGGGGGGATGCTCCTCACATTTGAAAGAAGTCGGGGGAAATAAGCAAGTCGGGGGAAATTATTTCGGAGTCTGACCGAGCAATGGGAGATCATCCATGTCGGTAGTCAGACGTGTCCAGAATGCTTCAAAAATGGCACTATTTTGCATCTCAGCCCTCCCCTAAGAGCAAATATTTTCCAAAAGGATAGGTTCACGCCCTCGCTTAAAGCTCCTTTCCTTAATCTTCTTAATTCTTGATTAATGGATATGAAATATTTAATATATCTACCAAACTGAAGTAAGTGCAAGACTCTCGTTACATTCATCAATCACAAATTACTGAGTGGGAAAATTTTGCAGCCCCAATGTTTGAGAAATTTTCAAATAAATTTGCATTTTCGCACAGTATTTTTTTTAAATAGGGTTATGTCCCCCTTAATATTGAGAAAAATAGACTGAAATTGATGATAACCTTCAGTGAGGGCAGCGATTTGATTTTGAGAGGAAGGGCGGGGGTATGATTAGAATTTTGAGTAAGAGTTACAGAAAGCTAGTGGAAACAAACTGTACTGAAGCCGTCTTTGAGAGACATGCTTTTATGGGGGATATGCTGTGGTACTTCCCATCCACCCATTTGTTTGGGGTAATGATGTATCCCCACCCGTTTATGGACAAAAAATTTGGAAAATTTTCTACTCGGGCATAGTCTAACTGTCCAAGGGACCTCAGACCTCAGTAGGAGAGAATTAGCGTATTGTTAATCTAGGAGGATATTCGAAGGATTCTTCTCCCCTCGAAATGTTAAGATCCCGGTTCATGACGGTTGCGTACATTTTGCGTCTACAAGTCTGCTATGATAACCTTCAGGAATTTAAATAGTCGGTAGTGGCAGACAATATGCGATATACCATTTCGTGACCGTTCGACCACTCGACCGACTTTTATTAGTGTTGCACAAATCCATTAAGGAATGCATATAAGTGGAAAGCTACATCAGAAAACCATATCAGACGGCACTTTAACAGCAGGCAGAAAGATGCTTCTTTGACAGATGTCATAAAAGATTATGGCAGCATAGGACATACTCAGGAGCAGTGGCATAGTTCAACATTTCGGGTGTTTCCACTCTTTCCAAAATTACTAGAAATTGGGGAAGTTTGGGTAACCGTCTGGAAGTTTTCTACAAAGGGGTATTAAGTTAGATGCTTTACGGCTCAGTTTCTAACCAACTGGTTTAACGGGCCGATGTCTTTTTTCCAGTTGTGGCTCACTGATTTGTTTTCCCTACTCCAATCTGATATTACTTATGCTAAGCACCAAACAAAATGGCAGTCAGTGGGTTCAAGTTCCATTTTTAATCTCTTAGGCATGGCTTTGTCGAAGAAGGGAATAATGTCGGGAAATTTCTGGAAATCTGGTAAATTGAATATTTTATATCAAATTCGAGAGAAAGATGTCCTCTATTCTTAGATTTTGCGCTACGTTCATTTAGAATCATGTTTTTTTTCGTTGGAAAAGCTGTGTTGTATTAAAGGATGTACCCCTTTTATCCAAGAAACTAGCTAAGGATGCTACCAGACTTCGTACATGTTTTGCGCAGCAAAGAAAGAATTAGACTTGAAAATTTCAGGAGATACCCAGCCGACTTTAGGAAATTTAATTCGATTTCTGCTAAAAAATGAATTTGAAGTATGGAAACACTATTCTGAGTAGTAGGCTTACTTTGAAAAAAGCTCTTCAACACTAAAAGGTACCTGACTCTGCTATACGGTACTGCATGTATATAGATTGAAACGTGTAATCTGGCGATATAGGGAGTAGAAAGAGATTAAATCAGGGGCAGGAACGCAAACGAAAGCTGACAGATGAGGAGATGTTTTCTAGCAAAGAGATTTGGAGGGGCAAAAGTCTCAATCGGCACTGGTGCATAACACAGTTGTCAAACTATGAAGGGCTCTTTTATACTCGTAGAAGCTTTGCGGAGTTGATTTAAAGACAATCAACCGTCATTCCAAGCTACAAATGTTGTTGTAGTCTACAGGAATTCTCAATTCACAGCTCTTTGATTGGCAATAAGTTTAAAAAATGCAGAGTAATTTTGCTCCTATTACACAGCATGCACTCTACTGAGAATGTTTTGATCACACACAGTCATGTACACTCTCCCTGAAGCAATAAACTGAATTTGTGTCTGGATGAGACTGAGTTTTAGGGAGAAGCGGGTGGAGCTTAAGTAACTAGGTTAGGAGAATTTGAACTGTTTGGGTGAGAGGATTTGGCCTTTCAGATAGGAATGTGAACGTAAACATGACGATTAGAAGTTTTCTAAGGGTGATTTTTAAGTGATTGATGATGTAAAATACTCCTTGTCATTGGTCAAAATGACCACATGCATGGTAGCTTAAAATAAATTTCCCAAACTTCGGCTGAGTATTCCATTCGCATGAAGGACGGGGTTCGTTCGGCGATCATCAATCTCACATTGTTTACAAGCTCGAGCATTTCCAAGCGCCATTGTTATCTGTTACGAAAATATGGTTCTACCTGCGGAAAAAGAGTAGGCCGATAACAAACGTAATTATACCCAATCCCTTCTTTAGTGGCCCAGTTAAACAACTTGAAAAATGAAGGACAGGGTCTGAGCTGTCTTTGGGGGATACTAGGCTCCCTCCGTTGGGTTTGACAAAGAAGATACTCTCCTGACTAATAACTTGATATTGTAATTTAAATATAGCAAGTGGAACCCGGTCCCTCGTGTCCTAAGTTGGGGGTGAAGCCCTTTGGGGCAGTTGTTGCTGGTGGTGGTTTGGTCTGGATTTACCTCTCCGTTTCGGGGTGTCTGTGGTTGCTCGACCGGGAGGGAGTCTTTGATGATGTTGTTTCTTTTGGGAGAGTGTTCTTGGAATTCGACGTTTTGGTTGTTGGTCATGTGTTATTGGTTTAGCTAGTCTTGCCGTATCCGTTTCAGCACGTAAAAAGCAGTTAGAGGTAACAATTTTAATGTAAAGACACTCTAGGCGGAAACTACATGATCCTTCTACTCTAAGTATGGTAGTTTTAGCTGTCAGCAAAGAAAGGCATTTTTCAGCATTTCGGCAAAATTGCTGAAAAAGCTGTGATACATAGCCAATTGAACACATTATGATCTAATCAATTGCAAGAAGCGCCCTCTGCAAGGGAGGTGGGTAGTAAAAGCAACTCCTTTTCTAATCACCCCAAAAGGCCGTAAATGTGTGTTACGAGCGTGAAAGGTTTGTGTGTATTACGCTCCCCTCCATCAACTTAGCAATTTACCCAACATTTCATAAATTTTAATGCACGTTTTTCGTAATATGTGACTCTCTTACGCCGCAACTATTAGGTTGCTTTAATGCATTTGGAAAACTTTGAGACATCTCTATGTCACAACTCGACCGGAAATGACTTACATTTGACTCACCGCTCTCCGGGGTCAGATGGTGCGTCTCGTAATTGATAAATGCATTGTGGTGCCAAAAATGTTGTGACTCTAAATATTCCACTACCGTGGTTACAGCCACAACAGTACGGAATATTTTGTTAGAAGACCATCTCCTTTTAAACACATTGATCTTCTAAAGATTTACACCTTATCTCATTGAAAAAATCTGTCCGAATCGGATAATAGATTGATTTACCACATGTTCTGCAAGAGGATCGGGGGTGGAGGGAGCTGAAGCTGATACTGAAACGTACCCATGTATTATCTAATCCTGTTAGTCATGTAGCCTAAACTGCTGAAGATATACCTAACTGTGAATTTTACCTTCCTCTGGACTAACTTTGAACTAGATATAACCTATACAGACGCCATTACGTAAGCACGGATATACTCGTATGTCATGGAAATTTTATTCATAACTACCTGTAGGAAATATGTCACATGAAAATGATATTAGTATGAATGTTTAATAAAGAGCGGGGGGAAGTCAAGGACTAATCCATGGCTTCTTAGTGTTTTAATCCTTGTCAGATTTATTTCCAAAAAAGCACTTTTGGGAAAAAAGTCATAAGAGGTAAAATGAAACGATGTATGTTTCTTATTGAATAAGTTATGGAAGAGAATATTTAATAACCTTGATGACATTATGTAAGTTGTGGTTTGGGTAGAAAAAAGTTTCATCGTGTATGATTGACTTGTCGTTATGCAGTTTGGAACTTGTGAAAATAAATTGGTTTCTGGTTGTGACTTGTAATTTCTCATTAACAATTCTAATGTAAAAATCAGATAAGCACATTGAAAATTTTGACATTTCCATACATGATTTGTAAATTATTGGCTGAAAGTGCAGAATAACCGATTCATTTCACGTGAAGTAAGTAAAAAGAAAAATACAATGTAAACAAATCACAATCATGAAATGAAAAAATTGTTGATATCTAAAACAGCACTAGGTACGATAAGTTTTTGCGAAGGGTAACAAAAGGGGGAAATTCCCTCAGCTAACTTTACAGCTGAAAGCTGTAAAGAATAGAAAAGCAAAACCTGGGGCTGGATTTGACGTCTGAGACTCGAAGGAGTGCAATTATTGGACGGAAGGGCTCCCTCTAAAAGCGTGGGTTCACTGGCCGATTCACTGCACCTAGTGGGGTCCGAACAAAGCCTTACAAAATCTGATAACTGTTGGCATTGAAATAATTTATTGAACTTCAAGTTCAAACTACATTAGACGGGCATTTCAATGATCTCGAAAACCATAAGCTGACAATTTTGTGGTTATATTCTTATTGCGTATGACATAACAGTCGACCAGGACCAATAATACAAGGGTTTTTAGGAAGAAGAGCAGGATAGAATATCAGAGGGTGGTCAGGGGTTTTGCTGTAATAAATTAAAAATTTTTAAAAGCTCTTAGGTTTTAGGCTTTGTGCGCCAGATCTCTATAAAAAAGATTCCTTTGTTAGACTCGTTAAAGATATCAGTATAAAAACACAAGAAAAGTATCTTCACGGACTCGGGCAAGCTCTATACTTTCGTCAGTAAGCACCAGTTACACAATTATAATAGTTTCGAAAAATGCCACTTCTTCATACAACTAACATCTAAAAAAAAAAACTCCAAACAGTCTGTAAATTTCCACAGATCGATGTGATAAAAGGTTTGATTGTAAATTTCTGATGGAGTCATTTGGGAATTAAGGGGGCGAAACTCGTTTACCGCCGGTGGAGGGAACTCTCATCCAACTGTGTTTCATATGTGTCAAGTATTGACCTTTGGCTAATAACCTTTTGGTTAATAAACAAAGCATCTGTCCCTTCCATTAAAATTCCCTGAATAAGCCCTTTAACGGATTAAAACTGCCTCCCCTGCTACCTATGTGAACAATGGACCGTGACAAGGATAGTTACAACGATAATAAAAATTTTGTAAAAAATATGTGATGAGATGTCCAGGAAGTATTCTGAACCTTGATTCAAAATAGGGCTCAGTATGGCAGAGCGCCGGATAAAATCATTGTATGAAACGTTGAATTACAGCCTACTGTTTTTCTTTATATTTAAATGTTGTACTGTTAATGGCACTAAAAAATTTCATACTTACCCTTGGCGTTCATCCTTTCCATTTCCAAATATGGAGGAAATGATAACCTTTTCTTTTTTCTCTGTGCCATGTATCATATTTGTTGATTATCTGGAATAATTTTATTACTCCGAAAAATTAATAAAAGGTGAGATGAAAGAAAGATTGAAGGTTCTCCCCAATAATCTTAAAGGGCTAATTCACTCACCCCAAAATAGAGTTTTTGTGGTAGTCAATAGAAATTTTCGATTGGCACAACTTTTTGGTTGACGGCTAGTTCAAAAAATGCAGATTACCAAATCTCATATTACACAGCATATACTGTGCTGAGAACGTTTTGATTACACATTGGTCTTGAATACTCACCCTTGAAGGAATACACTGAAACGCTTTCCGGTCACAAGATGAATTTCAAGCAGTTATGGGAGGAACTTCAGTAAGTATAGGTTTGGAGAATTGGAACTATTTGGATGAGAGGTTCAGGATTTTAAATTTAACTTTTTTGGCAATTCTGGACTGTGCACCTGTAGAAAATCTCTTTTCCCTAAACTGTTACTAAACTGCAACAGAAGGCAGAAACGGTTCCTGATTAGACATAGTAATGAAATTTAGTCGAGAAATTCATCCACCAGTTTTGGGATTGTGCTATGTTGCATTAATAATATCAGCCGTTTTGTGACACAAATTTTAAGTGCTTCAAGTCAATATAGGAGATGTCCATGCTCTGAAACAAAGGTGACGGTAAGAGACAATTTTCTTCCGTGCCAGTTAGTTTTCTTGGTGTAGAACATTAAAAGAGAGACACCTTGAAAAAAACATTCTAGCGTGTTAATGTTTACGATATTAATGTCTAACTTCACTTCGCATTGCAAATTTTAATCATAATAGGCTTTTAAATAGACTTTTAAAAGTGTTTTTATAATTTCTATGGCACCACTTTCCATCTCTCTTTATCTCTATTATATCGAAGCCTTCAAAAAGTGTAGTGTTCTGAGAATATTAAAACACTCATTGCTTATTTTAATATCAATGAAATATATATGGGTTGGATTTCATTTAAAAAACTTAATCGAAACCTAATGACATTCTCAGTGAAACCCTACATTTGCAGTTTAAAGTAATCCAGACTAATTTACAGTGTACAGTGTACAGTGTAGGGTATATTCTTGTCGGGAGCAGAACATCGAGGGTACCAAACGCCCTTCAGCTCTTCGCTAGAGGGTGGAGTGGACTTCGAAAAGGTGCAGTACGCGGTGTGCAAGTGTAAGCCTGCATCCCAAAATTTCGTCCCCTTTCCTGGCTCGAGAATGGCACACTAAGTGTATAGCATAATAAAGAAGGCATTGCAATCTGCGCATGGTCGTATCTTCTGTAACCAGTAGCTAATAATTCCACTTACTGACATGTCTCACATTTCAGGAAATTTAGTGCCACTAATCTCTATTCTTTCGGAAAACATTTGAAAAAATGTCGCAACAATAGAAAACCATTTGCAGAGTAATAGTGATTAGGTTTAAGTTCCGTCAAACAAGTCAGCAAAAGAAATTTACGTATTGTGGGAAATCTATCTTTACCAGTTAGGGAAATACAGCTCTCGGGGGAAAATGGTATCACCAAGATCGGAGGAGAAACTGTCTTTCTCATCGGTATGAATATCTATGAGCACTTATTGTCTACCTCTTCACAGTCGTCGATTCGTTCAATTAACGTGTGTGAAAGGCGGCACTCCACGGGGCCTTTAACGGCGTATTGTAAGTGCTGACAAGACCCACCTGCATACCTTTATGTGGTAAATACTGCACAACTTACTTGCGACTGTGTCGAGTTTGTAAAATAAGCTTTGGGACAAGGAAACGTAGCAAAATTGCTCGTTTTCTCAAAATCGACGTGGTACGTGAACAACCAAACATTACGAGGATTTTTTGTTACCGTAACAACAAAGATTTTAAATATGTCCAAATTCTTCTTTCCTGTAATCGATGAAAACTGCAAGGTTGTTTCGAACGATCGTCTCCGTTGAATTTGCGCGCTTGGATCGCAATACACCATGGGAGATATTTGAAAATGGCGGCATCCATGGCAAAATATCCCAATCGGGTGAAAAACGTTTTTACCCCGAAAGCGGTTATCTCTCGAATTGTTTACAATGTGCAAATGCTGGAACAGCGGTCACGACTCTCACGAGAAACCGGTCAAGATCGATGTTTGAGTTTCCTGCAATTCCATGATTTATACCCTTTCAAAGCTACGTTTTACTTAGAAAGTTGTAGCCGAAGAAGTGTTGCATGTCCTTGAATGCTCTTTTCGAAACTGTTGACGTGATGGAGGAAGTCTTAGTGAGGTATTGCACTTTATAAAAAGGGTTTTAGACTTCTGCAGAGGGAGTAATTGTTACCATACATAAAAGTCAGAACTATGTCATTGACCGGCAGATGACAGCGATATACATGTCAAAGGCGAATTGTATTGGCCTCATCAACGACTACTGTGCACGATTTTCTAACCGCAGGGTTCGTGCCACTTTTATACGATACAGACTGTTACAACTCAATCTTGTAATGGAATTAGACTTTTCTCCATCTTCAAGTTGTTGGCGTCTTTTTTGCCTGCAAAATAAAGGTCAACGCATTTATTGTAGATTCCCATCATTAAGTTCACATGAATACTTTCGTCAATTCAAAGAAATGGAGTTACGCTCAAAGACAGTGCACACGTGCACCGTTAGCCACACGAGGATCACGTGGTGGTACTTTGTGACGCCATGAGGTAGCGCACTACTAACTTTATGTCCCATCAACTTAACTTAAAGCACTTAATCAGGCGACTACTTCCCTGTCCCAAGTTGAAGAAAATTCCAACCAGGACATGTCACCATCTGCTTAATGCTTAAAATGTGGACTCTCGAGACATTTTCAAATTTCCATGACCTCTGAACTTTTGAGCTCGGGAACCTTATTTATACAGATACGTGTTTCCCGCCTTAACTCTGCTCAAAGGGGCATTTCACTCAACAAAGCAATGCAATGAAACATGGCACTAACTTAATTGGTCAGATTACCTTTAAATTTGGAAAAGCTTTTCAACTCATTGTTTAAAATTAAAATTCATTTGAAAAACGATCATATTTTAATTTGAAAAGTAAAACAGTCGGATGAACGTACTTCGTTTGTGAGTCATATTTTTCGGAGTAGGAATATTTGAATTTGTGTTCTGTAAGTTACCTACTGAACTTTCTTTTAAGTTATTAAGACTAACGTAAGTGAGGAATGTGATTTTACAAAAAAAAAAAAAAAACAGGAGAGTCTGTTTAGATGAAAATTCTTTTCTTTGCGACATTTGTTCTTGGGGTGTGACGTATTATTTGGGGTTAGCCTACAGTTCCCCGCCCCCATTATCACTACACCTATAAATCTGAGCTATATTCATTTCGGCCAAAATGTCCTGATAAACTAGAAATCTGTACTTGGCACTTGCATGGCAAGTGTAAATCGAAGCCTTGGAAATGTCTGACAGAGGTATGTTTTGCGGCGAATACTAGGAAAACATCCTAACACTAAGCTTGTACACAGGTGGTAGGCCCTACCAGGGCCGTATCAATACAGCCCCGCGGCTTTGGGTCCTACATAGTTCATATGTATACCTCTTTCTCGCAATCCCGTGCAAGCGGACTAAAGGGAGCACACCACTATTAGCAGAACGGCCTTCCCGGGAAAAGTAGTTCTAAAGTACACCGTCAATTTTAGGTCCTCTTTGAGTGTAAACTGCTCACATTAAAGCAACCAGTTTCTGAGTATTTTTCGTGGATATGAAAGAGAAGATGTTAATGTGTAAGTGATGCAAAATTGTGATGGATTGAAGGTAATTTAGACCATTCCAGTCCTGGGTGTGAAAAAAGAGGTAATTTCCGTCACCTTGTGGATTAAGGTGGGTGCATAACCCGTAAACTTCTTCCCCATGTAGCTCAAAATCTAAACGACTATGATGTGGTGAATTTTTGATGCCATGATCGGCCATCTCCTTTTCTTTCATGTGAGGGGTAGCCTGAGTGGAGTGTGAACTTTGACAGGGCTGTGGGGAGCATTTAATGAAGGCAAAATACTGTGTAAGTCAATGGAAAATCAATGGTGGTGTGCTCCCTGCATATGTAGAGTTGTCTCGCGAAGTGAGTTTCTTTCGTGCATTGATTACACCAATTGTTACAGAGTTGTTTTGATATCAATGTAACGTTTGAATCAGTTTCCACCAACCTTACACCTTCCTCAAACCGAAAGAAGTTTAATGCAGAAAAAACACCTTTCATTTTAGATCTACCGTTCGCTTTGCACAATACTAATTTACTGAGTTGTTAGAAATAATCCCTATTTGTTGAAAGAGTGAAGCCGCTGGCACATTATTTAATTCATAGGAGGCCTAGGGAAGAATCGCTACTTGTTGTCAAAACCATGATTAGGGCTAAAAAGGGGGTTAGTGTAACGTGGACAAGGAAAATTTGACTTGACCTTTCATAATTCGGTTTCTGAATTACAAATATGGGTCGCAAAGCTGTTATTTTGGAATGAGGGGTGTGGTTTATTTCCAAGAAGCTGATTGGTCTATTGGCATGAAACGTCCTTAGGCCGCCTACAAAAAAAAAGTTGCAGGCCTCTGCTGGAAATTCCCCTAAAAGATTACATACCGTAACTGAGCAGCTGGCAAACAAACACAGTGCGATTGCAATATGAATCCAAACGGGACATGGATGTAATATTCATCCACCCACCACTTACGAAGGCACGAAGCTATGTGACTAAACGAGCAATTCCTGCAATCGAAGCTGTAGCTTCCATTAGTTACAAGACGTACACCCTGACCGTTTCCCTGGTCAAATGTACGTGAAGTTCGCTTGAGTTGTGACACAGGTTTATGTCAATGTTCTTCCAAGGTTGCCTCAAAGCAACCTAATAGTTGCGACATAGGTGGGCCATATTGTATAGGAGGAATTGCCAGAGTGTATGAAATTTTGGTTCAATTGTGTAACAAAGATGTGTAAATGTAGGAAAATGTTTGACGCTCCTAACAAACATCGATCAATCTGGCTTGTCCGGCGTCAAACAATTGATAAGTGCATGACCCAGTCCTGCATCCGTGTGTCCTTCTCACGATCTTGTCAAGGCAAGTAGGTTAACAAAGAGAAGTTTTCCGTTCTTCGTAGCAAATATTTTGTGATATACTTACACTGATTTTTCGACGAGGGAGTCAGTTTTGAAAATTTATGAGACAACATAATTTGACTTTATGGTGTGCCAAAATATGCAGTCCGTCCCGTACAAAACAAGTGTTTCCTATGTGGGAAAAGTAAGATGACTCGTTAAAGTGCAGAAACATAAGAAAAACAACAAACAATGATACATATTTAACTGTCATGGACTTCTATCGCCTCTGTGGTGTTGTTGTCTATTATAATGTCAATAACTAGGCTTGGTTTAATTCATGCATCCAAGACATTCAATTTCACTGTAAGGGCAGTCATATTTGACAAATAACACATCGCTCGTTTATTAGTTCAAGAGAGTCTTGGTAAAAACTGCATCAGAAACGTATCAGTACCATCACTGGACGATTCTGAACCTCAAAAATGACACGTCAGTATTACAACGCATTTATCATTGGGGAATTTATTAACAATTACATGTGCTTTGACGTCATAGAATTACTTGGAAACTGGATGTGGCACGTTGCAAATTTTAAAATTCGTTTTAATTACGCATAATATTCATATCAAGAAAACGTTTTTTTTTTGTTCTTTTTCAAAGAGAGGTTCTCGCCTTCGCACTTTTGTGTGGGATAAGTGCATAGATTTGCGTATGGTCGACGTGAGGGTATTTGTGGCACGATTGTATAAGGGCTCTTTAGTACGTGTGCATGTACAAGTACGATGTCCGCTAGTAAAACAGTTTTCCAGGGGTGAGAACAAAGATATTTTTCTTAAATTATCGCTATGGTAAGTCATTCGTCTTTATCTTGGATGAGAAAATAATCGAAATGATTGAGTATGTTAAAGGCCTGATCCTCTCACCACAACCAGTTTTTATTCTCTTATCTTAAAGCACTTACTGACGCCCCTCAAACTATCTAAAATTCATTCTTACCCAGACACAATCTCAGTTTTATTGCTAAAGGGTTAGTATGAAAGGCTGCAATGAGAAATGAAATCTTTTGCAGTAAGGCGCATCCTGTGAAATATGAGCTACCGTACATTGCGCGTTCTTAACTAGCTGTCAGTTAGTTAGTTTACGGCCCAGTTTCCATCCTATTGGTTCAAGTCGAGCCGGCGACGGCTTTTTCCAGTTGTGGCTCACTGGATTCTTTTCCCTACTCCATTGGTTATGCGAAGCATAACGTACAACGGTAGTACGGATTCCATTTTAAGAGTCTTCGGTATGGCTCGACTTGGGAATAGAACCCGCACCTTCCGCGTGAGAGGCGGATGCCCTTACCGTTAGACCAAACCCGCGGTTAGACCAAACTAGCTGTAAATCAGAGCTGTGCTAATTGGGAATTTCTGTGAACAACAACAGAAAGTGTTGTTTGGGTTTCATTTCCTTTTTTCTTCAACTTTTAACTTTCATTTCACACGTACTGAGCTAAACTGGTCGCTCAAAATTTTAATGATCGTGGAATGCTATGAACTTGTTAATCTCAACTCCCTGACATGACTACACCCCTTTGATAGTTGATATAGAACAAAGGACAAGTTAAACACAAAATGAAAATAGTCAAAAACAAAAGAAACAAACTTAAAAGTTAGAAATAGCGCTAGAGCCGTTCGTGGCCCAGAGAGCTGCTTCATTAAACTGTTTTGGTCAAAGCTTGCCTACTTTCCTGGGGAGGGGGAAAGACTACCTGTGAAATGGCTGTTCGAAGAAAGAATCAAATTAAGGTTTTTTCAGAGAAAAAACAGGACAACATATGAATTAATAAAAGAAACAGAAAGCAATTGGCAGTGGAATGGGTGGCTATTGTCCCCCGTACACGAGCATACTTTTGTATTACTTTGAGAAAATGAACCGTAATGCTTTTCCGAGAAGGTTCTTCAGAAAAATCCTCTGCATTTCCGAAAGGAGAAATTATTTAAATGCGGATTCCGACCAAAAAGACTTTTATATTCCATACAGCACGAGGAATGAAACTGCTTTGACTCTTCGGAAACGTAAACCCACGATTTCTGGCATTTAGGTCGGGCATTTCGAGGCACGCCTCTCTGAAGACACCCCGGTTTACTCAACCTTGTTGATTCATAACGCTGATTTACCTCCTAGGCCAATTTCAATGGAATATTTTGGATGAAGAAATAATGCCTCTGTATTTGAACCATTTCAGCACTGATTTTTTTCGTTTAGAAGCTCTCGTATAAAGTGAGCGAGTCGAATAGATATTTGCATCATTTGCAAAGTGTAGTTACATCATTTTGTGGGTCCACATCGAAATTATTTGACATCTTCACTTGTTTTCAAAAGAAAGGATAAAAACGAAACAACAGAACAAATATATTCTGAAGTAGGACTTGGGGAATACCTTAAAACTTAAAAAGAATTCTGACATATTTTGAAAATCAAATTTTATTTTCGTTTCAAAATTAAACCACTGACCTGCTTGCTAATGACTTTTATTTCATTAAATGTATAAAAAGCTTCAAGTTCTTTATTAATTTACCCTTACTTTTGAAAAAGGAAATTCTTTGGAAGTACTCATTTAAACGAGGGCTCTGATCAACTAGACGTTTAAAATGGATTGTGTTGTTTGCATTTTAAGCAATTTGGGACTTTTGTGTCCACAGTCACCATCAGCGATCAACGTCCTTCTATTATTTTTGTGCTGCAAGGAAAATAATACCGAACGTCTTGCTTGATGGGGAATCTAAAAACCATTAAAAAGTGCAATTAGATCAATTCCTTTGACGTTTGCGCTGTCAGCCGAGCAAGAATGTTAATAGAAATCTGAAGGTATAATTTAAGAATAATTGACTTTGGTTGATTTGTCAGCTTTGCACCTTGTCAGATGACAGACTATAGACAAAATAATGAAAATCTCGAAGAAAAAAAATCCAATAGTCAACTTGAATTAACCGATTTTCATTGTACAGAGGACAACAAAGTTATCAGTCTTTTCGACTTTTTGAAAGTTGAAAAATGAAGACAGAGAGTAGAGCTTTTACCTTGAATGGGAACTGTAATTTGTTTCTTTTCATTTTTGTATTAATTTAAAACTGTTGTCAGTTGTATGACTGAAATCAGATCTTAAAAGATCTTTTTTTTTTTCAATTAACTGGCTAATTCGCATAATTATGTAAATGATAACATTTTCGTTCAAATTTTGGATGATGTGGCCCAGATTTCAAGATATTGGGATTCGTTTCTATCAGTGGCGTAGCTAGGATTTTTTCCAGGGGGGGCAAAGGTATGAAACTTCCCCAAAACTTTTCCTGGTCAATGTGTACGTATTTCATATAAAATATGCAAACTTACAAGTATAACAACATTACCATGTCATTTTGTAATATTACCTGCATTTTAATCTTAAAGTATAACATAGAGCAATCGGAAATAACAAAGTATATTATTTTGGTAAACAACATCTGGTTTATTTGTATGTACTAAAGCAGTGGCTTACGCAGGATTTCTCTGAAGGGGGAGGGGCATGCAGTATGGTCTAAGGGGAGGGGTGTCCGGAAATTTTTTGACGTTTTCAAGGAGCCTACATGCAAAATGGTGCAAGATTTTCGACTTTGACGGGAACAGTGTTAAAAGTTGAATCGTGGTGGTTCATGAGGATAAAACTGAAACTTTTGTGTCTTTACATGCACTCATATGCCATTTATGCTACCTTACGAAGTAAAACTTGTCATTAGATTTGCACACTTTTAGAAGTCCAAATAAAAGAGCATTGATCGGTATTTGTGGTTTTTCTTGGCCACACAATGTTATTTTGTCATAAAGAATATCTAAGCGGAGCGCCACCATTGGTTGGCGCGGAGCGTAGAGAAAATTTGGAAAAATCAGACCCCTTAGATGGCCGGAAATAGCATTTTCCAGGCTAATACGAAGAATCTAGCCAGTCGCTTTCTTCTTTTGTCGTTTGCAATGAAATGCTCACTTCAAAATATGTTCGCAAACTGCAAAGTGATCAGAGAGTTAAGAGCTTATTTTACTCCAAATATGTAATTTTGCCCAAAAGACCGAGCGAAGCGCCACCATTGGTTGGCACGGAGCGAAAAGAAAATTTCGAAAAATCAGGCCCCTCAGATGGTCAAAATAGCGTATTTATGCTTGTAAAGAGAATCTAAACATGTAGTCTTTTTTATCGATGCCACCAGTGGGAAACAGAGTCTACCTTTTTAAGTAAAAATCGGAATTTGACAGAATTTGCCTAGGTCTATTTGTAGGAATTAAAAAAAACGGCATCACTGAAAGACCTTGCAGGGACAATCCTTCCCCTTTGAAAAATTTTGAAAAATTGGGTGTCCTTATAAGCAATCTGGTGCCACATATGCCATCTTTTGAAGTAAAATCTGTGTTAATAAAGTTAGACTACGTACTTTTAAGAACAAAGAAAAAATGGCATCTGTGAGGGGGGCATGGCCCAAATGGTCTCCCTTTCGCATGCCACTAAGGAGGCCTAATAGTGCTTCGATCACACAGGATATCCTGTGAGAAAAGCAGTCTGTTATGTGTAGAAGGCTACAAGGTACTCAAAACATTGTCCATTTATTGTTACACTCAAAGTGAGCAGAAAGCTATTTTCCCGAACTAGCTTGTAAGTCTCCAAGGATTAGGCTAAGTAACAAAATCTAAGTGTGCTAACGGATCCCGTTAATTCTAATTTCTAGATTAACTTTAAGTTTATCGTTGGCCATGGATTGTTTCAGCCGGATCCATCGTTATGTACACAGAGTAAAATCGTACAGCTACTGCTAGCTTGTAGAAGAACATAACAACCCCGGGGGTCTACGGTAGTGACTTGTCAGTTTTCACATCCTTTTACTGATGAATTCCCAAAGTATCACCTGAATAACAGCTTCCTGTGCACTGAAATGCACTGATCATAACCCCTGTGCATATACAAGCACAAGAGAACATTCAAGCTGCTACGCAACGAGGACATTTCTGTGGAACGCAAATTGGGCCGGTTCATGCAACACTGACGAAATCTGAGTTAATTTGTTGCATGAAAATACTAATTATGTATGAGAAATGTCTCACAATTTCTTATTCTAACAAAAATTTTGAGAAATTTTTGTGAAATTTTTGCAATAATAAGATTCATCAAATTTCCCCATTTTCATCAAATTTCCCCAAAAATTTTTCCAGGGGGAGCAACTTGCCCCCCCCTGCCCCCCCCCCAGTAGCTACGCCACTGGTTTCTATGAAATGTTGCAGGAAGGGGAAGAATTTTTAGGGAGCAAGTAAGTCGAAGAACAGACTCTTTTTGCCCATAATCTCTTTAAGACTTCCGGATACGAAGGACTCGTTGAGTATTACGTCGTAGAGTCTGCTACTTAGTCAGCTAGTCAGGCTATGGAGTCACTTAGTCACAGAGTAAAGAATTTAATAACGGCTTCGTTATGATATGTTTCACTCTTGAGCTTTCCAGTATGCAGCAGAGACGACAGGACGAATTGTGTCGATATGGAATTGGGTTCGTTTCGTGCCCCTTTTGTTGGTTTTGTCACTGCATCTGATGATACGAAGTTACGAATCACCAAGTCACAAACATGTTCGAAATCTAGGTATCTGATGTTTTATAAATTCACCCTTCGTTTTTACCCTCCAAACTCTAATTTGGAGTTAAAATTGAATCTAAAGGCAACGAAATCAACCTAAAGTTAAATCATAACGTCACCGTAGGGGCTGCAACCCAGCCAACATGCCCAGCTGGGCCCCAACTGGGTTTCAGCTGGGCTATTTGCTGGGGCCCAGCTGGGGCCCATCCGTGTTTGTCAGGTGTTCCCACGTGGGGCCTAACTGGGCTAGCCTTTCCCAGCTGAAGCCCAGCTGTGCCCCGCTTCAATAACTGAAGCCTAGCTGGGCTTCAGCTGGGAAAGGCTAGCCCAGTTTGGCCCCACGTGGGAAGACCTGACAAACACGGATGGGCCCCAGCTGGGGCCCAGCAAGTAGCCCAGCTGAAACCCAGTTGGGGCCCAGCTGGGCATGTTGGCCGGGAAACACATATTACAAACACACTTTCAGGATTTGAAGGGAATATAGTGAATGCTTTAAAATAAAAATCACATATTGTACATAGTCGTTTGGTGTGTCCAAATTTTATTAATTTACGGCCATAATCTGGCATAGAATCAAACAAATCGATTTATGTTTTAATGTGGGGGATTGAAGTGAAACACTTAATCAAAATTGATGGTGAGAAGTAAACCATTACTCACAGAAAAATGAAATAAGAGCGGCAGAACTTGCAGAAATTGTATCCAAAATAAATTCCTTAATTTTCGTTACTTTGTGTAAATCCTTAAGGAAAGGATAATCTTTCGTTATTTATGTGTAATTTTACTCTACTGCACAAAATGTGTCCACTTTTTACCGAAATTTTGTGTAAATTTTTTTGTAAAACGTTTGAAGAAAGTTTCTGGGAGATACCTTATGATACCGGTTCTAATTTAAGAATCTGCCCTTTAGATGGAAAGCTGAGATGTTTTCAATGACATCTGTGTTAAATGCATTTTTTCGGAGACAAAATTTATTGCATTCATAATATGAAGGCAAATATCCTATTTCAGAAGGGGAATAGTGTTTTTCAAACGCATATAGCGTTCGGAAGATAATTTTTAAGGCACTGTGCATCTTTTATCTTGAAATTCAGGTCGTTACGAAATTCTGTTATGACATCGCGGCATATTAATTTCTCATTACCCTCTTTTTATGTTTCTGATGTCAAAGCAAGTAGCTTTGTTTGGTATACCCCATTAATGATGTACTCAGGGTAATGCCATATCAACAGAAAAAAGTATCCAAACATTCCAACAGTATCAAATCATGGTATTAAATAAAAAAAAAAAGTAAAACAAAAAGGTCTGAAGCAAAGATGAGGCTTTGTTGAAAATTGGAGGCATTTTGTGACAAAAATAACAAATTTCAAAAAAGTGTAACATCTTGAGTAAGGAAAAGAGTGTCATGTAGTATGGTGCACTTTCCATGACCTTTAGCAGACGCCATCTTGTTGTTTACGAGCATTTCTCCCTTCCTTTTGTTCTAGATCCCCAGGGCCCCTCCTGTTTCTCGTCACGTGTTGCCGGTGGACGTGACATATTACATCCCCTTAGTTCCACGTGCACACTGTAACCCATATTTTCAAGGCGTGGCCAATTTTACCCTTTGCAGCCTTTTCATTGGTCATTTATATCAGCACACTCATTTACATTGGTGCGTCATAACTTTTGACCAATCAGGGACTGCAGGTGTTCGGATCTCGGACGGGGTTTCCGGGACCGAGCCTGTCAGCTGGACACTCGTGCATCAGACATCAGACACCGAAAAGCATGTAGTTGTAAATATTTCAGTAATCATGTTAGGCCGGCAGAATAATTGAAACTTGATCTTTTTTTTTTGAAATAAACAATAAATTATCAAAAATCGATTGGAACTCTGAACGAATTTTTTCTGTCTTTGACTACGCAAGATCTCCGTACCTTGCTAACTATCTAACAAGAGTATTGCGGCAGGCTTTTGGGGCAATAGTTTTCAATATTTTGCAGCACCTTTTAATAAACGTTTAAGGCGTGGACATGGTAAAGGTCACACATGAAGATCACCCTTTAAAGTATAAGTTCACATATTACCTCAAAAAAGTGGCAAAGAAGGCACAATGATGTAATTCTTTCCAAAAGATCATATTTCTTAAAATGTCTGCTGAAGAGGAGGAGTAAGTTGCTCTCTCGACTGAATAAAATGAATGAAAGTGGTGTTCTGCGGCGATTTCTCATTTTAATAAATATTTTTTAAGAAAAACTAAGCAATGAAAAAATACAAAGGTAGACCCTACCAGTAGATGTTTTATCCGACAGAATATAGTGCACAGAGAAATTAAAAAAGTAGTACGGCTTCTTGAAAAAAGATGGTATACAGTATGTCGGTTTATCTTTCTTGTGTTTTTGTTACCGTTGTTACAATATGTAACTGACTCTTTTCAAAATACTCCAAATTTTTGAAGAATCTTTGCTAAAACTATGTTTGCTAACTTCATTATCATATTAACTTCAGTATCATGTTGTTACTTGAAATAAATTGGACTATGAGTGAATGACGTTTGCTGCTTGTTGTTGATAAAAAACAAATGGTTTCTTGACTTTTAGAATACGATGTAATTATATTTTTCCTCTTCCAAATCAATCCATCTCCGTCTCGTTGATTGTTTAACAAAGATATTATTCTGTTTAAGATAATAACATCTTTGCCGCCTATTGGGGTCATTAAGCTTTGAGAAATTGAACACAATTATAAACTACAGAAACACATTAAGTGAGGTGCACAAAGACAAAAAATTGTGGTTAACTTGAGAGCGATTCCCGTCATTTCCTTCCAATTCGTGGAATTGAACTTTATGATGTGACTTATTACGTAGCCCTTTCTAACTAAAATGGAAATGTAAATAGTCCGAGAGAGTAATTTATCCGCAAATGCGGCATTTTAAATTGCTATTGATAGAAGCTATAGCTACGCATGACTTTCATAAGTGTTTTATCCACGACTCGACAAAAACGCACCAACCACATGGTGTCAACAACTTGCCCGGTTATTTTACAAGTAACTCGCTTCAAGTGGAAACCTACCATGTTTGGTGCGAAATAAGTTTACGTTTTGAATCACCTAAACAGTTTTCGTCACGGGAAGCACTATTTCTCACAAAAATACTTCGCCTGCAATATTTTATAATATTGATAAGTTAATAAGTGAATTTAGAAGGTTCATCACAATTGCGAATGATTAAAATTCGAAAGAGCTCCCTCTCATAGTTATAGATACCGTACATGCACGTACTAAAACAAGAGTGAAGTGGAAAGTTAAATGTGTGCGTTCTGCGCTCTTGCGTGGGAGTCAGGGATACGCAGAATCGTTGAAGTATGGAGATTAGTAGAATGACATAAGTACGTTGATCTCAAATGGATGTATTTCATCTTGTAACCAGGGAGTTGTCAGGGAGTTGTCAGGGACAACTCTCTGCTACAACTGAGATCAACGATATCAAGTTAGCATCAACATAAAGATTGAAAAGAATCGCCACTGTCTGACGTTACCTTTCTTTCAAGTGTACGGGCGTGAAAGGCAGATTTTTCGCAACAGATGTTATAATACTCTGCGTGTGAAAAAACTCAGGGTAGTAACCAGAGGGGAGAGTTAATGACCCTCAATTTTGCTTTGCCCAACATTTTTACCCCCAAACACCCAAATGATATACATTTTAACCGTGTTGCATTTTAATTAATTTTGATACGTTTATTAAACCTGCACATATTGCCTTGCCTATTTGCTCTGTAATTTTTCTTTGAAACGTTTCAAACAATTTGCAGCACTTCCAGGTAATTTATTACTCAGATATTGCATCAAATGGCATATTAGGCCTTTGTCACACGATAATTAAAAATTTAAGAAAAGAGTCTCTTTTGTCTGTAAGTAACATAGTGTATAGTATTATGTAAAATAATGTCAAAATTCCCGGCATTTGCTTTGAATATTTGCTCAAAATGTTGCTGCACCAATTTGAATCTAAGTAAGTACCCACAAATTTTCAAAATAGTCTCAAAACGTGCCTGCCTTATATGTTCTCCCACGCAGACTGTAAGACGTGGCAATATCTATAAACATTTACTTTAAAAAATTGAGCCACTATTGCACAAAATTGCGTCTAATGGCACACACATATATTTCTTTCTTATCTATAAATTACTTGTCTCATTCTTGATTGCGGTATTTCCCTCTAATATTTGCTTAAATACTGCACCAAATTGCATCTGAGGTCCCTCAAATCATTCAATATTTTTCAAAAGGGAAACCCTTCTAGCCTATAGGACAACGGTAAGAAGCAAAGTTTCATTCCCCATCAGTTTCGGGATCATAGCTGTCTATACATCTGTAACACTGATCTCAGGCATGCTATGATCACCAATCTGTTTGTGCTACAAGAACATTCAGACCGATTCAGTTCAGTAATAACTCGCGTTCTACAAAGACGTTTCTTTTACTTACAAAACCTTTAATAACCAGCACGTTTTTTCCGTTAAAAAAGGAAGAAAGTTGTAGTGGAGGTAAGCTGTTTTGTTCAAAGTTGTCTTGGAGAGTGTCATATCCTACGATTTTTTGGTCCACAATATTATGGTACACCATTCGCTTAAAGGCTGGATTAAGTACATATACTCTTAAACGATTTCGGATCTGATTCAAATTTTTGTGAAAATCTT
Source organism: Holothuria scabra (assembly GCA_037179385.1). NCBI lineage: Eukaryota > Metazoa > Echinodermata > Holothuroidea > Aspidochirotida > Holothuriidae > Holothuria > Holothuria scabra. Next base: position 14,092,455 of record CM074192.1, on the reverse strand, counting down.
CTCCATCTCAGGTCAAAAAGAGCCAAAATTTTGCCAACCAGGGTAAATATGTGATTAACAACAGTGAGAGGTTTATGCCTTCCCTGCAGGTACACTACGCAGAGAGAATGTCTAGTTGAGCAGAAGGCTATAAAGCTATAAAGCTTACTTACAGAAATCTTAGTAGAGGAGGTTGGGTTACAGAGTGCATAGATTTTAGGGTATCAAGTGTCTCAGAAAAATTATATTACTTTCCAGTGATACTCACAAGTTGTATTATTTATCAAAAGGGATTTTCGACCTCTACCTAGATATCTCTTCTTGGAATTACCAATTGTTGACAAAATCATAGCTCAATACTTACCTTTATATTCTGCTTCTCGCAAGTGCATTAGCTATAGACGAATCCTATCATCGCGTGTGTTTAGTGGCTGCGGACAGCCTTTGGTGGGGGTCCATCAGCCTTGAATCGCCTTCATTTATTTTAAACATGAATTTCAAACCCTCGTATTGATTGAAATTGATGTGATCAATATATAATTCAGTGTTAAGCGAGGGAATTGAAAGACTAAAGGTAATGGACCCCAGTTATGTCCGACTAAAATCATACCACCACTCGATTGTCCAGATTCGCCTAGTAATCTGCTTACCGCACAAGTGAGAACTTGTCAGGGTTATTGGCCAAAGTTCGCATAATTCTTGGCATAAATTTCAAACACAACATCCCTGAAAATCATGAGAAATAGTGACATTTTAAAATCCATTTTAAAATTGAAATTTGTTAACAGTTGTTTCCTGAAATTGAGCTATTTTTACCAAAATAATAACAATACAAAAAAAAAAAAACACTGTAGTTTGTTCAGGCCGCATACGATTATGGACGTAGACTTTAATAGTTAAAAGAGGAAAACATTAACTTTTTATTTGTTAAATTAGAACCAAATTTACACACATCAGTTTAAATTAGTCATGTTTTCCTCCAAATATCAGCAACGAGGATACTAGAATTTTGTTCAAAAGTGATTAACATTGGATCTAGCGATATTTCACTTCCTAGCATTGACAAGGAATGATTTGTTTCTTTGTGGGGTTTTTGATCTTGAAGTACATAGGTAGACGCCCCGTAAGAAATGCAAGTTCTCACGTCAGTTCTGTAATCGCATTCTCGTTACATGAGTTTGCTGAGGAAAAAAATTGGTTGTAAAGTTAACAGGATTCGTAATACTGTGCATCAATGTGAAGACATGATATCAAATGTGCTTGCTTCATATCCACTTTTAATTAATAATAATATGGCAAATTTACCCACCAATATCTTGAAAGCCACCGTAATTCAATAAAAGTTTCATACGAATGCTGAGAGTTAAAACCCTTCTAACATACCAAAACATCATTTGACCTTGAAACCTCCTTTTGCGATGTTGGAGACAAAGTTTTTGTGAAATTTTCCCGACATAAAGCTATGAATGCAGCCAGTGTTGGTGCATGAATGCCACACATCCGCCAAGTTTCAAAGCAGAGAGACGACAACAGCCCTTTAACATTCCATTATCATGTAGCCAACATGAAATGGTATGGTTGATCTATTTACACATTTGCTTTTATGTTCAACCGTGAGGTGATGTCGGTAACTAGCATTCAGGACTGCAAATTTCATGAAGACACCTTAAAATTTCGGTAAATTTGGTATTCCTTTTCAAGAAATTTTCTTCTGAGTTGTGGACGCATAGCCTAGATACTTCAGCAATGTAGGTTCTTTATTCTGGGAAGAAAGTGGCGTGATCCGGAAGACTAACTTTTCGATAAAAGCCTGGAAGTAATTGCCTTTAATATAATACATTCGGTGGCATAGACGTTTTGACTGAATAATGAGTTACATAAAAAACTTGTCTATTCTAAGCCTAGTCAAGACGACCTTGTTAAACAGAGAAATCTCCACTTTTCAAGAAAAAGTCTCTTAAAGTCTGTCTAAGGACCGTTGATAATTGTCGGAGACTTAAAAGAATGTTTCGAGAGGAAGCTTATTTTCAATTTTCATGCATCTTAATTGACAATTCAAACTGTCAAAACCCTTATGCACATTTGTGCACACGAGCGCCAAAACCTGACAATTCTTCAAATTAAATGCAATTATTTCTTGTCGTGCCCTACACATCTGCACATTTAATTTTTTCACACTCTCAATCTATCAGAAGTCTCAGGGTTTATTTTCTTGGAGCAGCAACCTTGGAAACAACCGGGGTTAATAACTTTTGTTCAGTGTTATCTAAAAAAAGAAAAACTTTTCTGACAAATTTAATGTTGTTTTTGTATAACACTTCTCTCAATTTAAGGCTGTCTTGACTGGGCTTTGAAACAGCGTCACATTCTATTTTCAATTTTCGTATAATTTTCGAATTTTATCTACCTGAGAGGTTCAAATTCAAATCATGTTATATTTCCTCCAATAAGAATGAACACATTTCTTAGTACTGTCTTGTGTAACGGCTAATTACCGCGATATCTTGCTAACTCCCTGTTGACAACCACCTACCTCCCGAAGCTACAGACAGCAGCTGAACTGACAACAAATATATCACACTTAGATGAGGTTTTACGGCTCAGTTTCCGTACTCAATTGGTTTTATTCGGCTTTTTCCAGTTGTGGCTGACTGCCTTGTTTTTCCTACTCCATTGCTTATGCTGATCATTAAGCATTACTGAGGTAGGGGCGGCTCTTAAAAAATGACCATCAATGAAACCGTTGCACCCATTATATTCCAAATAGCTGTTATTGACACATCTCATCCTAGTGAAATCTGCTGTCACTGTTTTGTATTCCGACATCTCTGCTCTACGAGCGTAACCAGAGTTTAAAGGCCCAGTTCTCTCCCTCCTAACAGTATCAATTCTCCCAACCTTCTTACTTAAGCCACTCCCACAATTGTGTGAAATTCATCCCCATCCAGATAAAATCTCAGTTTATTGCTTCAAGGTGAGTATCGAAAAACTCAATTTATATTAAAACACTCTCAGTACCGTTCATGCTGTGTAATATAAGTTTTGGTACTCTGTATTGCTTGAACTAACTGTCAATCAGAGAGCTGAGCCAACTGAGGATTTCAGTACCCCCGTACCAAAGTTGTAGTTTGGGATGAGAGGTTTGGCCCTTTAAAAACGGGGATGCGCTAGTCTGCAACAGTGATAGCAGTTACTAAGATGGTGTACAATGCCAAATTACTTGGGGGCGATAGACGGATCATGCAGGGAGTTCCAAAGGTGTGGGGTGATTCGCTAAAATTGTCTCCAGGTACACCAATGATTCATGACGTTTCCTATGACGGTTCCAGCGAGAGGCAGACTGGACTTGGGTCATGGAGAGTATTACTATTACGGGTTTCGTAAAAGTAAAGAGGTACGAATATAGAATTACTGTAATCATTCTCACCACGCTCCCTATGGTTACATCCCTATTACTGAAACTGGAACCTACTGTCACTGAGCGGTTGATGCTCAACATAAGAAATAGAGTAGGTAAAACAAGTCAGTAAGTCGCAACAGGAGAAAGGCCGTGGCCAACCCTGCTTAAACCAATTGGTTACAAACGGAGCCCCCAAACTCCATCGACCTATCTTAGTGGAATTAGACCTACAACAGCTAAGTGTTGAAAACGTTGTTTTTATTACTTTTTGAGCTACCAATAATACGGGCGTTATAATGTGAAAAGATGATACACAACTTTTTGAATTTCAATAATCATTTCATGAAAAGTGGATATGTAACAATTAAAGGTAATCCCAAATACTGACAATTTAACTTTTGTAGGATAATTAGTGTCACTCATGACATTTGTCGCACACGTAAAATGTAGATCAAAGCAGGAATGAACACCTCCATGATCAGAGCGTTTACTTCACCTTCATGTCATGTAGGCTTTAGCCTTCAGGTATTAAGTAGAGCAGAGAATCATGACCGAGAAAATGCAAATTTCTATGTCTTAGATGTGCGTGTTCACCGAAAACTTGCAGTAACTAACGTTTTAATGTATACATGTGTGTACTCTCTTTAAGTCCTTCCATTAAGTCAGCATAATAAATCATTTATCTCAATTAATTCACACCTTCCGAAGATACCACCGCCTACGTCTATACACAGGAATAATTTGAACGCATGAAGGAACAGCAGCTGGGTGACCGTCCGCAACTTCTCGAAGAAATGACCGCAATTAAGAGGCGGTTGAGGCTTCAAGCCTAAGACAGCAGACTATACTGTATCAGGCCCACGTCTGTATTAGATAGAAGTCCAGTCACACTCTTAGACAAAGGAGGACGCGACCAAGTTATTAGATAGATGTGTGGTAGTGTGGTATTTTCTTAAGAATCACCTCGTCAGCATTTGACCATTCATCTGCTAAGGTCAAGCTATTGATCATTACAAAGTTGATTTTGTCAGTTTATGATAAGTAATATGCATGATATTACTTCATTGTTCTACAAAATTTTTAGCCTTCCTCTTTTGCACTTCAGCGTTGCCTACACTGCTTTCTCTCTCAAAATATTAATGGACTATCATGAGGCTATGCCTGATGTATCTAATAACGAGTTTTCAATTTTTTTAGATGTTGTACATAGTGGTTTGTTTATATTAAGCTTTTAATATGACAGCAGAAGACAGCAGTAGTTATTGACGCTGTTCGGACGGGGTATAAATAACCCTATGCTTACCTGCTTTCGCAAAATGTGAAACTGCCTTTTTAAAAGAATTTCCCAGCTACAAAATTCATAGACCTCAAAATATGCAGAAACATTTTCTCTTACAGGAAGTGACAACTGCATTTCAATAACACATAGGGTTTCCGAAAAACTTACTATCAAAGTAATGCACTTTTCTGTTGAGATGTTGTGCATTACAGGAAGGCTGTGATGCCATCGGGATACAATAGTTTGACGTTGCGCTTAATTTATAATTTTGATGCCGCTCAGTGCAGGAAATTTTAAGCATCATTGTTTGCTCTAACCTACATATGGTACAAGATTAGGCTTTTCAATCATATCAAATTTCAAGTACAAACGGGACATTCAATTATAAAGAAAAAAAAAAACAAAGGGATCTGAAGCAAATTAATTGCCTACATTACATGTGTTCGTGGGGTTTTGTTGAAAGGTTGAGGTATTCTTTAAACACTTAAACAGAAATGAACGATTTTTTAAAGTGAAATTTATATTGAGTTAGGAAGAGGGTGTGCGACAAGGTTCGGAACACATGATCAGGAATACTGTTTTATTTCTTACGAGACCCTAGTGAAAACCCACAAGAATATGCGTTTAAGGTCACTTGCTCTTAAATTTAGAGAAGTTTATTTTAACAACTAAATGTAAGAAACATGGAGTAAACAAGCAATAACCCTTGCAATGAGGAGTTCCGCCTTGGAAGATGACACTATCTCCATGATTTGGCTGAGACGAATTATTTTACAGTCTTTCGCGCTAGAATGGCCTTATTAGGTTTCGCCTTTATAATTTTTCACGTTCATAGTTAACGCAAGAAGTTACCAACGTCTTTATAGTTTAAGCAAATGCTGGGCCAATCGATCACTATTTCAGGAAAGGCAGCTCATCGTAGTTTGACGAGTCATTCTCCATGTCTTTTGGGCATAAAAAGGGAGATGAAAGCGGCACCAAGAATTAAAAAGGTGTGTAGTGACAGAATAAAAGATGGATTGTATTTTCACATTGACAGCTTTAAATATAGAGTAACACTCACGACCGGCTGAGTTTATTGCACATTACTATATATAATTTTATGGCACTTGGTAGTGTAGTAGCGGAGAGAAGAAAATGTGCTTTACAACACTCTAAAAAATATTTAAACGATTTTGTTTAAATATTAGGATACTCACGAAAATGAGTATTTCTACTCGAAATAAGTGAGTACTTCAACTGAATTTGTGCAAAATTTTACACAAATTGAGTTGAAGTACTCACTTTTTTCGAGTAGAAATACTCATTTCCGTGAGTATCCTAATTTTTAAACAAAATCGTTTAAATATTTTTTAGAGTGAAAGGAGGTTTATAGGGAGACAAATCTCGGACAGACATTTTCCAGAGGATTAAGTCAATATGAAAATTCAAACTCTCTAAAGAACGAACACCTTATACATCTCTCGAAGGCCCTACCGCCTACCCCTTTGTTGTCTCAATCCTCTGAAGCCCTAACATTCTAAACAATTGTTCATTAAAATGGATCTTTATGTGACATGTTAGAGACGAATCCGATCAGCGCTTTAGTGACTGTAGGCAGCCATAAGTGAGTCCATCAGCTTTAAAGCGACTTTATTTATTGTTAAAATGAACTTGAAACCCTCAATTTTAGTGAAATTTAGGAAATCAAGATACAATTTAGTGTAAAACCATCCATGGTACAGGCAAGCAAGGAAATTGAAAGATTGAAAGGTGATAGACCTCAGACCCAGACTAAAATCAGACCATAGCTTTCTGTCCCTATTCGTCTATATTAACTTTCGAAAACACCTGGTTGACTGTTCCCGATTGCACTTGTAAGTACATATAGGAGAATTTTAAACGGGGGTAACATCACTACACTTGTTGGAACAGGCGCACGAGTAGTGGACCAAGTTTTCGGCAAGAAACGTCTCCCTCGACTTGCTTTTCGGAACTATTTGGAAGTGGGAACAATTAAACAGACTCTCCTATTCCTATCAAGCCCAAGTGTTCACTTTTCATTTCATATTCATAAAAACTGCAATTCTTTTCTTCCATATTTTCCTTGAAGATTTTTTGCCACACAATCATGTCTTACCCCCCTCCCCCTTTCAGTGTTCTGGGGATACCCATTCCTATAAAGGCGCCAGGTGATCTTCCGTCTTTCCCATTCAAACCCGGTACGCATATCGTCATGAAGAAATTAGTTGAAATTTGTTTTTACGGCGAACTTTTACATTCGTCTTCGTGAAAGGAATTGATAAAAATGAAAAGAATTCACACATTCAGTAGAGCCATTTGTGGAGAAGAAAAACCGTTATTTCGCAATTATTACGTTAAGCACCGTGACATGCACAGGAAGTCTTCCATAGCTTCTTTTCCGTTTCCCGAGAATGAATACAAGAGCTCGAACGTAGTAGGCTTGTTTTCATAAACACAAGTTAGTCCATGCTGTATAACCTCAACTTTTAATATTGCATTTGTTACTGTCTGGAATTAAACGAATGACCAAAGAAAATTTCAAACTAGAAGGTCCCTTAAAACACTGTGAGGGAGTTGCGCTGTATGTTTTATATTGTTAATGTGATGAAAAAAAAAGGGAGTGCTGACGCCGTAAACCCCCCCCCCCCCGCTCCGCGTCTGTAGGAGATAATATAGGTGAAGCAAAAGAAATTTGCAACATTGAGCAACACTTTGACGTATCACACTGCCTTTAGCGTGATTTTTCATAGTCCCCTACGCATATTTTTGTGGGGGTACTGGCATGGCTTTCTGACGCAACCGGTCTACTATCTAATTAGTTGGAGCGGACCGTACAAAAAAAAAAAAAAAAAAAAAAAAAAAATGGCGACCTCAAACAACCGGATATGTCATCTCCCAGGCGTGTTATTTTGAACTTTCTTTTGCAATAAATGTTCTTTTCATTACAAAAATGAGCAAATTGGAAAATGGAAAAAAGAATTACCAGACTGAAGGCCTGATCCTCTCAACCCCAAAATTAATTTCTCCTTACCTACTAACTTCAGCCTCTTTCACAACTGTCTAAAATTCATCCTCATTCAGACAGCCAAACATTATTTCAATTTGTTTAAATTTTAGTTTACTTATTCAGAGTGAGTATTCAAGACGCCAATATGTAACAAAACACTCTCAGTACAGTACATGCTGTGTTTTATGAGCTACAGTACTCTGCATTTTCGATGTCAATCAAAGAGCTGGGTAAATTGAGAATTACTGTGGACTACTACAAATAATTGTTGTTCGGGGCGTGAGGTCTATACCTTTAAATGTACCACTTCTATTTTCCAGGCAAAATTTTGGTTATTTTAAACACGTGGACATCCTTTCGTCTGCTTGTGTTATCTGGCTATTGAGATCATCCCAGAACATTATGCAAATTTTCGAAATGAATATTTTACCTTTCGGGAAAACTGTTGGGGAGGACCATGCATGAAGAGCGACTAAGGTTTTTTTTCGTGGAAGCTGCCCTTGTTACTGTATGAGATTTTTGTTTCTTCGTGTCCGCAGCAGTGGCCTAGCTTGGTTTTTTTTTTGCAGGAGCTGGGGAGGGGGGGGGGCAGGCATTCAATGTTTTCGATTTTTTGGTGTAAACATTTCTACATTGAGAATTTGAAAATTTTGAAAAAAATGAAGAATCTGCTCTTCCCATTGGTAAATTAGCTAAGCTTCCAAATCTCTGGTGTTTTGTAAGAGAAATATAAAAACTTCATAGCTTATATCGGAGCTGTATCTGACCAGTGAAAACTGATGATCCGGCTTCAATTTCGTATTGATTTTATCTTCGAACGCCAGTGTGTGTAAATGGGGGGCAGGGGTACTGGGAGGTTTGAAAATTTCATACGGGATCCAGCCCCTTATCAGAGCTACCAACCATTCTATTTTTGCCAAAATAATTCTGTTTTTTGGAGAAAAATATGGCATTCTGTTTTTCCTTGTCAAATTCCGTTTTTCTTCAAAATTCTGAATTATAGGCTCATTTACCATGCATAGTGATATGCTTTGATAAGTTTGCAGTTTGCAATTCTAAGTTCTGCTTAATAAGCCATACATGTCATGCACATATGATATGTGTACTTCACTTCCAACGCCAGATATTGCCAACAGTACTTGCACTCCTGTAAAACTGGAGTGAACTCAATGTCCCAAGATCCCATTATTGTTACCTTGGCACAGATTGCACAACTTGTCAAAAAATAGTATGCTGTGCATATTGTACAAGGTTGTAAGTTTTGTTTTGTAGGAATCTGCTTTTTGCTGGAAATTCTTTTTTTGCCATTTGAGTTCCCTTTTTTGGTTTGACTAGGTTGGCAGTTCTGTCTTATGCAAGCCCACCGGTTGTTACGCCACAACCTTTGCCAATTTTACTTTGCCAATATGAAGAATCAGTTCGGAAAATTCGATCAAACAAATTCGTTACATGTTGACTCAAATATTATATTCTTGTACCACTTTTTAATAACATTTTCGGAATCTTTTAATGTGATTTGTTCATAGTTGAAAAATAAAGGACAATCATCAATTCTTTTACGATCCTTTTAAGACAATGCGTTCTGAAAAAATTTACTTACAATGACTTTTTGTTAACAATGACTAATCAAGTCGGGTTCATACAACACCTGCACTGTTCGGTAACTAATGAAGTATGAGCATTTACATAAGCATAGCCCCCTGGTCCATCCTGAAGTTGTGTTACAACCCCTTCTTTTCGAAAGTAAATCGGTCTGGCCTCTCCAGAGAGTTGCAACTCCCTGATCTCTCTTGGTTAATTGCCGGTTTATGATGCACCCCCGTAAGTCGTTTCCTTGACTTACGTCCTGATTATTCTACTCTGATGTCCTCCACAGAACACTCGTTTTCTAAATGGTCGTCCATATAGTCAGTGCAAACTTAATGGAGTCACATATCTCTAGCATATCTCTAGCTGCCGTTTTACTGGGTGCTTGGGAGGATACGAAACATGGGAAAGCTCTTCTTCTCCCCACCTCTATACTTGGAACTAAATTTCAGCCAAATGCTTGACATACCAAGATTTTCTGTCAATCAAGATACTTCTCTTAATCTTTAACTGGGTTCTGTATAGCTGTATAACTTGCCATAAGATATGGCCGTAACATCACCCTGCCATAACCAAAGCTCGTCATGCTCTTGTTTCTGTAGGTCCATAAACATGCTCTTGTTTCTGTAGGTCCATAAAATAAAGCTTCGCATTAACATCAATAAGTGAACCTCGAGTTTATCTTTTCACGAAAGGCAAGAATTTGTAATTGATAATTTACAAAAAAAAAAATGATAGATTCCTGAAACCTGAAAACATAGACCCATATTACAGGTGAGATAATATACATCTCTGTCCTGCCAAAGAAAGAGAAGCCTCGGAACAATATCAGCAGGTTAATTCGAAGAGTGCAGTAAAATGTAAATTAAATCATAAATGTTTTTAAACAAAAAAATTTCACTATCTTGATAGTAAAAGCCTCCAGTCTTAGACGTGCAAATGGTGTAATATTTTGTTTTTTCGGATCGGTTTACTCGGAATTGGTGATATTTTCTAGTGTCATCGGATTCAATTACGGAGGAAGAAAATGTTTCTGCTTCGAATGGATTATTAAATTTCGCTTTAGATTCATCGGCAAAGCAAAGGGGTGACGACATTTCCCTTTTATGACCGATAGCGTTCTGATGAAAGTAACATGTTTAAAAGAGCGTTGAAGTGAAAGTTATACCTTAGGGTGGTGGGGAATATATTACATTACATTATAAAAATTGGAAATTATTGATGTTCAGAGTACACAGGGTGTGCTATGACTTTTATCATAAACATTTCATTTATAATGTAAATGTCTAACTTTTCCGGAAGAAACATCGTTTCAATTTTTAAGTCGTTCGTATGTAGAAGAAAAGTCAAAAGGTGTGGTACAAACGCTTCGGTTGTTGCATGACCTTAAAACAAGACTTAGTCATTGGGATCTCTTTAACACGGAGTTTAAAAAGTCTAAAAGAGCAATAAAATGGAAATTGAAGTGAAGTATGGAATTGGTGGAAAAACTTGCTATCAACCGGAAAGAAGAATTCTGAAGTGCCAAATTATATCTTTCATTTGGAGAAGAAAATGACCCCTGAAGTATATTCACATAACAGACTGTTTGTTTGACTGCGTGTGTGCACCGGTTTTCAAATAGTCTTTATGCCCAGTAGACTTCACTTTAAACACACGTTCCCACTGTATGGTGACCTAGATGCCGACGTATAGCTGATATTGCCATGGCAATCGATATAACTTTATGTGACTTATATCTACGGCATATATGAATCAATAGAACAGTACCATTGAAAAAGCTACGCGGGCGACGGCGAGGTAGTACTTGCATGGGTACGTGACCGAATGCAAGGTTTTAACCATGATGCACTACCTCGGAACTTGGCAAGTCATTTTGTATTCGATATTTTCTGATATCAATATTTAATTGTTGGTATCAGCAAATAAATCGGAGTTATAAGCTATGGCACGCCAAAAGGCTCACCAAATATGATGATGTTCTACAAATACACGTTCATGTACTAAATTTACGATGATGTACTAACTTCATACGGTCATGATGTAACTTTACACCATCATGTACTAAAATGTTACGATGTAGATGTAAAATCACACGTTGTACATATAAAATCACACGTTGTACATCTAAACAAACACGCTGCACTTGTAAACACGTAAGATCATCATGTTATTATTCTCTTCTGCACGCCATACAGTGTGAGCCTTTCGGTGCACCAGAAGTCCGCCAAAAGGCTCACCGAATGCGATGTAGTAAAAGTACACGTTCATGTACTAACTGCTTACGATCATGTACTGATTTCATACGTTCATGTGCTGTTTGCTTACGTACATGTACTGATTTCATACGTACATGTACTGATGAACGTATACATTTAGTACATGATCGTGTATTTTTAGAACATCATCATATTTGGTGAGCCTTTTGGCGTGCCATAATAAGCAACTATTTAATGATATCATGAACTCACTGCATATAATGATATTAATTCATTTGCTGGTGTCAACAATTGATTGCTGATATCACCAATTATTTGGTTAGTTAGTTATTGAGTTAGTTAATTGATTAGTTAGAGTTTCACGGCCCAGTTTTAACCAATTGGTTTAAGCCAAACTGACCACGGTCGTGGCCTAGTTGTGACTCGCTTGCTTTAATTACTCCATTGTTTATGCTGGGCACAAGCGCAATGGCAATATGTTCTATAATAAATGTCTTCGGTAGGACCAGACCAGGGCTCGAACTCCCGACCTCCCGAGGGCAAGTCAAATGCTCCAACCAATCATTTGATGAGATCGCCAGCTATTTGCCTGTATCATTTAATGGGAAACCAACAAATGTTTTGCTTTACTGAAAAATGCCGCCACCAGTAAACTATCAGCCTTTATATATCTTATTTATTTGCAAACTTTGTAAATATCTGTTTCATTGTATGCAAGTTCTTGAAGGCAGTAATAAAGATTACAAAAAAAAAAAAAAAACTAACTACCGACTGTCTCTTGGGAGTCATACAACAAATTGTTTTCCTATTCAATTGTTCAATTTATAGAAGCTACTCTTATTTCACGTTAATAATATGCAATTTTAACAATTCCAAGCATCAAGACACAATCAAGGATAAGATTACGCTGTTGTGTCAAAATAAATTATATTTTTTATGGGAAAGCGTTACGGCTCCTTAAAGATAACTTAACGTTTCTAACTTTACCCTATTGTGGTAACAAAGTACAAATGTTTTAAAAGCGTCTTAAATTTGGGAAATGTCCCCGTTTCCGGCTGTTCGACTGACTGAAGTTTTCTAAAAATTTTGATCCGTAACATTGATCGTGGACCCCGGCTAAAATACCGGTTTTGTTAAAAATGTCAGTCACACCGACCAGGGAGTTGCTAGCACCTGAGGTTCCCACAAAATATGCAACACACATCCATCAACCTACCATCAATAAAAATCTGGTTACGTCACTGCCTGAATAAAGCATTATTCTTTTCCTTTTCAGATCCGGTGTTCTCTTTCTTACATAAAATCTCATTTTTTGTTGCTCAAATTAAAATTGTAAAAATCACATTGATCAAATCTGACAACTTGGTGTGGGAAGGAGGAGGGGTCAAAGTGGAAAGAACGGGGTAAATGTGACAGCATGGTACCATTTTGTAAACTTGAAGTCTGAACTAAAATACATAGTCAGAGTAATGAAGTGTACACAGAAATGGATGGATGATGTGTATTTGCAGTAGTAATGAACGATTTGAGAAAGAAACGATCACAAATTCCAAGAGGCAAACTTTTATGTGCCTCTTATGGATAGCCTTGGCCATATGGGAAGGTTATATGTCATATACATTCCATGTGGGACCTTTATTAGACGAACATATGGGACTGGACATGATTCCAGCCATACGGGTTTCAAATGGGGTGTACATGAAGAAAGTCATGTGATGCTGCATGTGGGCGTCGTGTGAGCAAAATTTTCAACAGTTAGGTGACGTAGTTACGGAAATAAAATAGTTAGACCTACCTGTGTCAATGTACGCAATGAACAGAAGAAGTAGACAAGCCACGCGTTCTTTGTTAGGATGTACAGGCATTCTGTCATGAAGTGAAAATCAATACAGGACAAGACCTCAAAGACTGAAAGAGGTGCACACAGCTTAGGGTGTCAATTATTTCAATTCCTACACCAGTCACTTTAAGAGCAAGTTTCATGCAACAGAGCTGCCATCGCTAAGTTTCATTCACCAGAAATTCTGAAATTTGCACGAACATTATCGACTCGTGATATTAGGGGGTTTATAACATCACCCACCTGGTCCGAGTCCGCTAGCTTATTTTGCTAATGTTCAGCAGAACAGATTGACAAAAACTGAAAAGGGGACAACCGTTCACGAAGAAGTTAACTCCATGTAGCACGATCAGTACAAGGCTGAGAATGTCTCTATCCATCGAAAAAGCCCCAACCCAATCCTGAGACCCTAGCTGGATAATTGAAGCGCTCACCATGAACTATTTAATACTCTCCAACGTATTTTCGCAGTTTTTCATAGATAGAGTAACTTGCATGCATGTTTAAGTTGTAGATTTGATGAAGGGCCTATCTTCATATTAATGAAGTATGTATCGTAATTATGAAGTGGGAAACGAGTTGTTTAAGCATTGTATAATCATCTTCGTTGTATATAATGTATTTATTTTATACTTTGCAGGACACTGGCCTCTGCTAGGATGGGGCCTTAGGACCTAGCTAAGTCGGCCCCTTACTAATCCGTAACATTCTCGCAGCACCTTCATCTGCAGTTTTCTCCGGAATCCCGTCCTTGTGTCTTAAGTCTGTTTAAGAGGTTTAACTGGCTAGCTCCAAGTCGATTAATAGATGTAACTGCACGCATTATGTCTTTCCCGTGCCTCCAAATCATACTTGAGGCAACGTCGTACACATAATTTAATTACAGCTGTTGTATAGAAAGCTCGATTTTTAATCTTATTGTCAGTCAAAAATACTTTCATCGTATTTAAAAATTGACATCTATCCATGAAAACTAAATTTGACAAAGTCAGATAAACAATTTTCTTTTTGATGATCTTGTTAGATCACTGTTTATCTTACTGTCGAGCCCCGATGATGCAAGTTGTCGATGTGTTAAAAGTGAAAGGATATGCGGTATAATAGTAGATAAGTTTGATGGCCTCCAAGGGTTTTGAGTTGTCATTGTGATTAGAGTCCTTACTCTAGACTCATAAAACTGAAAACGAGTCGAAAACACTTTAGATATTGTATGATGATACGAGAAACTGGTGGCAGGAACTCATATATGTACTTGAAAGCCTTCTTGAGAATTCAATAAATAGCAACAAGTTGTAACTGGTTTCCATGGCATCATAGAAAGTAGTGAAATATGACTTTAATCATTTGTTTTGGACTTTCTGTTTCTAATCACTGGCAGTTGCAGATTCACCCTTTCCACCAAGATGCTTTCCTAAAATCAGTTGCACTTTAGTTTCAGAAGCCTATTCAGATCATCTGTGGCGTTGCTTTTTAAGAATGCAACAAAACTCCCCATTAGATGAATGGCTGTTTGTGGTATAAGGCTGGCATCTGAATGTGTTTAATCATCTGTGTACTGAAGTGATCTATGCTTTCATCGCTTTTACACTTTGTGGAAAGCAATTACGCCATACGGTACTTTAATGGCCTGTTAGTTCACCCCAAATGTTACACTCTAAAATGTGTTTAGGAATCAAACCCTTTTCTGGACACTATTTTCGCCCCACTTTGTAGATGTTTACATGCTAAATAGGAGTGTCTTATTCCTTAACATTTCGCTTTAAACCACGTTTAATCGCAAATATTTTATGTTTTATGGCCAAACATGTTAATATTTTGAACGTTTTACATGGTCGGCGTGACTTACACTCATAATTTTGTACGCAGTAACAGACTACAAGTGCTGTTATAGCTTTCGCTAAGTTTATTATGAAGCATAAGCAAAGGCAACCGTTTACTCATATTTCTCATGCATATGATACACTATTTCAGAACAGAGGTATCGCGTAAAAAAGGTATATCAGGCCTAGCAATTCTAAATGAGGTTAGCGATCCAGTATTTACTATTTCACAATAACATTGTTACATGATAGGAATGTGCTGTATTTAATTTCCAAATGTGAAAGAGGACCCAAATCTACACAGTGCCGTGAAATCTCCACTCGAATCGGACATGTATTTTTCGAGATATCAGTAAATGAAATTACCGGATTTGTGTTCTTAAGTGGGTTATAGGCTATATATCACTTCCTCACATTGACCAGTTGGCCAGTTGACATGGAATGCGTTTTTCTCTTTGCTTTTGCAGATAGTTGTGTTGATCTTGACGGTAACACAAATAGGACCTCTTATAATTTAGGATTGCTGAAGAGAGAACTGATGAAGTTAAACTTTAAAGAAAAAAACAAAAGACTGTCCATAAATGTGAGGATAAGATGTTATTTGTGCTTGTTTCAAGTTAATTTTTTGTTAGAAATGTAACAATTTAGTGTACCTGCTACTTCCTTGATAACCACAAATCGTAATTCAATGCAAATTTCAGCAAAATGCTTAACATAAGTAAACCTTTAACATGTCAAAACGTGATGTGAACTTAAGCTAACACCCTACTTTTATATGCAGTCATTCGTAACCCCAAACAACAATTTAACAGGTAGTTTGCAGACAGTGGTGTAACCAGACATTTTCAGGGGGTAAGCACCCAAGTTTGCCGATTTTTGGTAAAGTGTGACCACCATTCCACTTTGGACATAATTTGCGGTGGGCGAGGCGCGCCGAATATATTTGCCCTGTTTAAAACTACGGAGCTTGTATTGAAAAAAAAGGAGTCTGGGTTTCCTATGTAGGTAAAAGGGAAAACGTCGGGAATTGCTGAAGAATCTGTATTTCTTATTGGCAGTTCTGAACTTACGCGGCGACCAAAGATCGCTGTTGCTTTGACACATATAATTACAAAAATAGACCTTATTTAGGAAAAGATTCTGAATTTTATGAAAAAAGTTAGGAAAACCGCACCGCGGGCCTTGGGACCTTTGTGCTCACGTGGGTGTGCCCTAACAGCCTGAAGCAATAAACTGAACTGTGTCCGGAAAATGAAGAGTAAGACGGTTTTGAGAGAGGTTGGAGTAATGAATACTGCGTATAAGATAAGGTACACTTTGTCACATTAAGGAAGGCATTCGATATTTAGATATGGTAAAAGTTAATTCATATTGTAGTGGTGATGACAAATATGAAATAAATAGAAAAAACCTAAGATTTACGTTTACTGGACACATTACTTCAACAGTATGGTAACAGTGAAGAAAAAGAAAGGAAAAATATACAAGGGGATAGATTGACCGCTTATTTCTTTTGATCAAAATCTTTCAACACACGTCGATTAAATATAACTACGTACTGTACTTCGCTAGTCACAGTTATTAACAGACATGTATATCTTTTGTTTGTGTGACACCCATAAAAGCTACTTAACATAACATAACAGGTTGAAGGGCAAAGGAGGGCCAAGGCCCCATAAGATGCCCTGAAGACCAAGCCCTAATCAAAAGTCAAACCACCAAAGCTTGACTACAGCCCCAAACAATCAGATTCTACCACAGCCATGGAAAAACCTGTCAATGTTAACCTTAAAGCAGTGAACTGAGGGGGAGTTAACTACCCAATCTGGTAGACAATTCCACTCTTTGACAACTCTATGGGAGAAACTAAACTTCCTAATGTCAAGCCTTGCAAAAGGCTTTTCAAGCTTTTTACAATGCCCTCGCACCCGAGAATTACCTTGAACCCTTAAATAACTACAAGTCAGCAGGGGATTTCTTTCACAAAGGAACTTGAAAACCTGGAGCATGTCTCCCCTAATCCTTCTCAGCTCCAAGGTGGTAAGCCCAAGATGTTTAAGCCTAGCATGATAGGGCAAATTTCTCACCTCAGGAATGAGGCGAGTGGCTCTCCTCTGAACCTGCTCTAAAACAAACTTGTCCTTTTCATAGAAGGGACTCCAAGCCTGAGCTGCATAGTCAAGATGGGGTCTTACCAACTGCTTATACAAAATTAAGTACAATATCCTTACTAAAATTGATGAAATTCCTCTTGATCAATCCAAGCACTCTATTAGCCTTTACAGCAGTGGCTGCACACTGCTTTGATGACTTTAAGTCCCCAGTAATTACAACACCCAGATCTTTCTCAGAGGTGACATTACTTAAAACACAACCATTCATGTTATAATCATAGCTAGAACTTTTGGGACCAAAATGAAGGACCTTACACTTATCTGCATTAAAAGACATTTGCCAGGTCTGAGACCAAGAAAATAACCTATCCAGATCTTTCTGCAGCAGTAAGGCATCATCCAAAATGCTAATTTTTCCTATAAAGCTTAGTATCATCTGCAAACTTACTTATACGAGATGTAAGAGAACTATCAATATCATTGATGAAAATTAAGAAAAGAAGTGGGCTAAGGACAGAACCCTGTGGTACTCCACTTGTGACTTCTTTCCAAGAGGAGAAGTTACCATTGACAGCAACTCTCTGAGATCTACCATGAAGCCACGAATTTATCCAATCAGCACAATTGCCCTGAACCCCTAACCTATGCAGCTTAACCATTAGCCTGCCTAATGGAACTTCTATCAAAAGCCTTTGAAAAGTCAAGGTAAATGACATCAACGCCATACCCAGAATCAAGAGATGAAGAGACATCTTCAAGAAAGCTCAGTAAGTTAGTAACACAAGATCTGCTTGGCAGGAAACCATGTTGTGACAGATTAAGTAACTCATTATCTAAAAGATACTTAAGTAAACTATCCTTAATCAAAGATTCCATAACTTTGCACACAACACTGGTTAAACTGACAGGCCTGTAATTGCAAGGATTACTTCGATCCCCCTTCTTAAAAATTTGAGTAACATTTGCTACCCGCCAGTCAGTAGGAACAAAACTCGAATCCAGACACTTCTGAAAAATGATGGAAAGAGGAACTGACAAAATCTCGGAGCATTCACGTAAAATGGCTGGGTGGACCCCATCTGGCCCAGGGGCCTTACTAGCTTTCAAACTCTTTAACTTTTTACGAACTTGTTCCTCTGAGAAAATGACATAACTGATTGAAGTAGAGACATCAGAACCATTACACGTCCCCAACAAAGATGATTCCTCGGTAAAAACAGATACAAGATAGTCATTTAACAAATTAGCCATGTCCTGATGGTTACTAACCAAAGAATTATCATCACCTTTGAGAGGCCCCACACCCTCCTTAAGCTTCTGCTTAGACCTCACATAGGCATGAAAAGTTTTGGGGTTTATCTTAACCTCCTTGGCCAACTGCTTTTCAAACCTAGTTTTAGTTCCAATTACCAAATTTTTAACTAAGAATTCCTGCTTCTTGTAAGCTGCTAAGTTTTCTGGACTTTTACTGGCCCTATAGCGACGCCAACACTTACGTTTCTTCCTAGTTGCTCTGAGAACTTCTCTAGAAATCCAAATTGGCCTATTTTTAACCACAGCTTTCTTAAGTGGGATGCACAACTTTGTCGTGTCAGAAACAACATCCCGGAAAACACTCCATGCCTCAGCAGGACCCAAGTGAGACAAACGGGCCGCCCAATCTATGGTTAAAAGCTCCTTAGCACGAGTGGTTGAGTATAATCGTCAATGCCGTTATCGTCGTCGTAGGCGGGATTAAAATGATGAGTATGGATACCTCGATTCCATTAAATGTTCTCAAGTTGCAGCAGAGCAGTTTCACGATAGGTTTTTCCCATGCACACTAGAGGTTATACAAATCTGGTTACGGACATCTCCAACAGAAGGTCGATGATGTAGTTCATGGGACGTGGTTAGTTTTCAGTTTCTTAAATAATGTGGAAGACTGGTAGTGAAGATAGGAATCTGCTTCTCGCGTGCAACGTACGGCAGCACTACAACTATACTGACGGGTAAGGCTAAAATAGCAGGATTGTATTTGGGTCCATCTAAATCTACTCTTAGCCAACCTGACTAAATTTATACCGCGATTTCTATCCCTCACAATAAATCCAGATATGGATTGAGATATGGCTATATCTGGCTAATTACAAACTTTATATGACAATGTCAAGCCAGATGTATAAGCAGCTATGGATGACTTGATATCAAGTTTTATATGGCCATGATATCAGGTCAGATAGAACTTGATATAATGTGATTCCAGATATGTAAATGCAGTTTCACATTGCCATATCGAGCCAGATATAACTTGATATGCTAGGTATGCAAATGAACATTTTGTTAGTTTTTCATGTGATCTGATGTGTGGAATAAACATGTTTTGAACCTTACCAGACACTGCTCTTATCTAGTGGCTATACTTTTGTTTACACTGCAATATACGTGGAGAATTCATACAAATGAATTGCATATTTGGGCAGAGCTTAAAAACTATTTTCTAAACGTACGCGATTTAGGGAAATGAGTGTAAAATATGCACTACCTAATTTCGCAGTTAAAAAAACTTATAGCGAAATACATAGTCATCTCTAAAATATAAAGCATATATCGATGTGGTTGGGACATGTCAAGGCTTTTTTTTCTGCTTACCATTACAAAATAAGTGAACTTTATGTACTTAAGGAAATTCAACCCACAACCTACGGAGCTCTTAAACATGCTTGCTTCTTGGCCTTCAGTGTATGTATAGCTTCTTTGGAAATCAGTGTAAAGTTTGGATTTGCCGAACGGTACTTTGCCCGAGGGTCAGGAGGACGTTAGAAAAAGTATCGTCTTTTTGCCAAAGATTAAGGGTAGTATCTGTTCTTTTATAAAATTGCTCATTTCTGTACATATACATTTCAAACGTTTTGAAATGATTAAATGGATAAAACTGAAGGAAATGTTTCTGTTCTTTCACCAAGTCTAGAATGGAGCCGTACATGGCAGACCAAAGCTGAAAACGGCCTGAAGGCCATGAGGTTGATCAGTGAAGTGTTGTCCTTTCACGGACCTAGCTTAGTTGGGAAGCAGTTTTACAGTTTGGTTACGCTGAGCGGCTCTTTGCCAGAGTGTAGGGAGGACTTAAGAAAAAGTTCAATGTCTTCTTGAGGAGTGTGTACTGTAAGTCCTACATATCATTCATAACTGCAACAGATATGGTTTGGATGAAATTTTATCTGTTCCATATGAAGCCTTGATCCAGATAGATTTGATATAAATTCCATATCTAGTGTAGATATGGGTCATATATGGAAATATATTCGGCTCTCATAAGGATCATATCTGGTCCTGTGATCTGTTCCACTTTATCCAGAAAAAAACTTCATGTGGCCACGTGTGGCTCAGATCCAGTTATGGTGTTACATGTGCCATTTTTTAATTTCTGGCCCAGGTATAGATCCTGTATCTGATATATTGTCCAAGTGCTTTCTACAAAAGGGAATCATAGTGCGGTCCACCCTGTAATTGTGTGCGCCTCCCTGTAAACAATACATTATTAAACTCCATGCACCTGCATAACATTGAATCTTTAGGTATTATTTTTCTTACATTTCGGGGACTTACATATAGGCTCCTATTCCTAGTCCAGCAGTAGCACATTCCGGGGCTAATAGTTATTACCTGGTAGGGACTCCCTTTCGGTCCAATCGGGCAAATTCAGTGCAAAGGAAGCGATTCTGAATTAGGCATTTCATCCCCGATCACTTCACTTCCTTTTCATTGTGGTATTTCCATCTTGAACACATAGGTATCCAGTCAAGGTGAATTAAGGTAAGTAAAGCGATAAACCACGGAACCACGATCTGTAAAGGATCATCCCAGCTGGGATCTTTTATATTTGTCAGACTGTTCCACTTCTTGACGCCCAGCTGGGCTAATCTTTCCCAGCTGAAGCCCAGCTGGGTCCAGTTCAAATACCTGAAGCCTAGCTCGGCTCAAGCTGGGCTTCTGCTGGTAAAAGATAGCCCAGTTGAGCCCCACGTGGGAACACATAAAAAACACAAATGGGCACAGCTGGGGCCTAGTCGGGTACCAACTGGGTATGTTGGCTGGGTAAGAGCCCTCAGGAGAAAACAAGAGGAAGAGGAGTGGAACCAAAGTTTTGAATGATCATGTAACAAGCCTCTTCCCTAAAAACTGGACCATAAACTGGGGACATGATGTTCTTAATTAGAATCCTGATACCGTGGACATGGGCCAAGAGCTATTAATGAGTCCAACCTTTGGTTATGGACGTGTTTCTGTTTGTATCTCTCCCGAGGGATGTCTTTAAAATTAGGGAGCTGCAACAGCTCCGTGATAGAACCCACAGGTTTGATCAAACCATACGTTGTTAGTTTCTTAACGGCTCTCAGACTCTCTCTTTCAAGTGAAGAATTTTGAAAGTGAAAAATAAACAAAATAGTCAACGCTCTCTTAATTGTGGAAGTAAACTTGAACATTGTTACTGAATCGAAAAATTTTACCGATTAATATTCAGAATCACTAGAACGTGTAGTAAATTTTTTTACAACTGCCAAGTACTGTCTGACTGTGAATATTATAAGTAAAATACTCGAAACTTGTTCTGTAAGAAAGTAAATGAGAATGCTAAATGAAAAATGTTTTATGTTTGGTATAAATTGAAATCCATCCGCTTCGATTCCGCTAATGAATAGGAAATGGAGGTCTTATGGGCAATTAAGAAAGCATTGACATTTCTTTAATAACTTATAAAACAATTGAAAAACGGTCATTATCATCTCCATTTATGATGGTCGAAGGCAGATTTGCTGCCGGGTGTCATTTTTTCTTCCTACATTCTTCAGCGATTGTTACAGTTTTAGATGAGAAATACCGTATTACATTGTGAAGAACCTTTCGGCTGGATGTGAATCTATATAATATTCCCACAAAAGCCAATTCTTTCTTGGGCCTTTCTTTCAATGCATTAATTATTCTTTTTGATCGCTTTCCCTTCTGTGATTAAAATGGAGTCGGGGGTCACCTTTGGGTAGAAAATGAAATAAATAAGTCATTTTGAGGGAATGTTGATATCTTTAGCAAACTTATTACTTAAAAAATTCAGTGCCGAGCTTCTTTTCCCCTGATCTGTTCATAGGTGCTTGACTTTTACTAATTTCACTCATGAGAATGGGAAACCGCTTAAGGGGACACAAATTCCACAGAAAATTGTTGTAATCATGCACTGTCATGAAAGCTAATGAAAGCTATCTAAATGTATATACATTTAGATAGCTTTCAAAAATTAAGAAGGACTCAGAAAGAGATATGTCGAAATAATTCCAACTGAACATTTAATAATAGAGGTCGAGAATGGAATGCTTATTATATTTAACACTCTCAGAAAAGCCTCAAGGGAGTAAATTTCGCCGGCAGTACAAAAACATTTTGGATTTGCAAATATATAATTTTTGACTCTCAAAATAAAAACTAGTCATATGTTAATATTAATACAAGGCGCTTAAGCGAAGACATTGAAACCACCTTCTAACAAGACTTTCGAGATCAAGGGCGGATCCGGGGGGGGGGGGGCAACTGGGGGCAGTTGCCCCACCCCCCTTATGACCAATTTGGTGCCCTCAAATACAAGAAAAATGCGCACGCGTCCTAAGAAATTCAATTAAACTACCACTTGCTTGTTGCTAATACTGGCAGGCTTTATTTATCTCACATTTACTTGTCAAATTTACATCAAGCATCTGCTTGTATTAATAGGTTGTTCTCACATGAAGGGTGTTGGCTCAGAATTTTGAGAGAAGTTATGACATAGTTCTTTAGATTGTTGCAAAAGAAAATCATTAAAAGAAAACAATTATTACGAAGGTGTCGTCGTGGGTGCGTGCGTATCAATAACGCGGTATGCACATGACCAGTAGTGCGCAGCTTGCCAAATTGAAACGCGCTAACAACGCGTGCATCGACTTTACAGAGATTATCATAGAAATCCTAAGCTTAGGATTGATATGCAGATTATGCACCTGACGTCAGCGCGTTTCGCTGGATGGAAATGATCAAAGACAGTCGCTGTGATACCGAACCGCGCGCAAAACAGCACATTGGTAACAATTTTTGTAAAATGGACGTCTGGATAGGAAAATAAGAGATGCGCAACGCAGTGACATAGTGCATTAGCCCCATAGACGAATCCGACCAGCCAAGTGATGGTCTGATTTTAGTCGGACATAAGAAGGGTCCATTACCTACAGTCTTTCCGATACCCTTGCTTACCTGTGTCATGGATGGTAATACACCGAATTGTATCTTACTTCCCTCAATTTCACTGATTATGAGGGTTTGAAATTCATGTAGACAATAAATGAAGACGATTTAAGGCTGATGGAGTTAGTAAGATGGAGTTTTACGGCACAGTTTCCAATTTTTTGTTCAAGTCGAGCCGGCAAAGGCTGATGGACCTCGTTAATGGTTGCTTTCAGTCACTAAACACTTGCCACTCAAACAGGCATTGTGTATAGGAAAGAAGCTAGTTTCTTTGTAAGTAGTTACGCAGTGCGAAAAGTGGTCGTTGTAAGATATTTTTGAGAGCTGCTGCTACTGCAATAGGTAGTGACTTTGAGTAAGGTTCAAACGTAACAATCCTCCAGGGATGATTGAATAGTTACAAAGTCCACAGCAATGATTCTCAAGCGGCACCGTAAGGGTGAATTCGACATGTTCGGGGCAGAATTCAGACTAAGGCGGAAATGGGGGCATATATTATACCCAAAGTCAGGGGGAATTTCGGGAATGGGAGGGGGGTGAATAGGGGATATTTGAATGAATTGAGTTCTCAGACTAAAGCAATCGACAGCTGACAGGGAGCAACGGTCACAGTGTACTGAAAACTATACAAAATTGGGGTTTAGAGAGATTCTGATCATCAACAGTTATCCAGGTGTATATAAAAATTGGCGAGTACGGACGCAATTACTGCATAAAATGAGCCCCTATCACAAGACTGAATCAATTTGTACCTGTGATCAAACAACTTTGTTAAGTGAGTCACCTCAGGGACAAGTTGAATGTGCTTAGTTGAAATGAGGACTGGTTTTTTATCTTCTTTTTAAGGTTATTGGGCATTGTGACAATTGTGATGATATATAGTGGTAGGGGTTAATGGTGGAGATTTTTGTTCCTTAAGTGGACTGTAAAGGTTGAGAAGCACTGGTCTACATTGTATTAAGCTACAAAACCTCAAATTAAAGTGCTTCTGTTTTATCACCAGGTTATTTTTTGCCACTTGGTAGTCTGTTTTATAGACTGTCCTGTTCAAATTGAGGAAATCCTGTAACCTCATAACTTATTACAACTTTAGGAAAACAAATAAGACGGGGATTCAGTCAAACAGAATGGATTTCCTTGTATTTTGTTAAATTTTCCGTGGAAAGATCAAGTATACGAATAACATAAACTGTTACGACAGTTCGATTTGTTCTGCATGCATTTTGTGCATAAAATGGTCAGATGTTGGCATTCCCGTATGAATATTTTGTTGCTGGTAGTCTCCTGAGGCGACGGTTCGACACAGCCCATGCATAAACTATTAGCGTATGTTGGTATACACTACAGCAGAGTAGATCGCTCTCAGACAATTTGTGGGAATAATCCATGCGGTCATTACTACCAGACGTCTATTCTAAATTTTGTGTTCTCGGAAAGGCAATTTCGAGTGATATTGGAGATGCTTATTCTGTGTAATGATTCATCTAAACAAAACCGACGATATACCCAGTATACGCAATGGCATGTTATTATTAGGGGACTACAGTCGAATGCGAATGACGCTTTAGTTGAATAGTAAGGCTAAGTGAGACTTCATTGTATGTTATAACTGCCCCAGGAAATTTAAAGCCACTCCCAACGTTAGCGACAGAGGTTTCTGAGCTCATCATTGAATAACGTTATAGGCATACATGTCTGAGAGAGAATGAAGTTTCAAACTATCCAAAGTCAAGAGCTAGAAAATTGAAGAAAATTAAAGATTCTGCTTTGGTATAAGGACATTCGCTGATTTACGATGAACCAAAACAACAAATATCGGTTGATTACAAATTTTAAATGTCATACTCACTGTTGTCTGGTTGATGTCTTGAAATACTCGTTTTCTTGTGTTGGTAAGACTGAAGGTAGATATTAAAATTTTGATAGCTTCTGGGGCACAATGTACATTTATCAGATAGAAATAGCTGCCACCAACGTGTATGGACTTACTTCTGCTAGGGGCAATGGGGCAAGACCCATCGAAAACTAAATAATTACACGAATTATCACGAATAGCACTCTCATTTCTGACTGCGTGGCGACGTTTCAATGATGATTAAGGGAGGAGAATGGGAAAAACGAATCACTGTAAACGAGACTCCATCATATCAGCAACATCAACTTCATCGAAAGGAGTTGGTCAGGAAATGAAAGGGGATCCGGGGAGACGGAGGAACAGCACATGAAAAAAAGTGTAGAAGGTAATACTGGGTTTTGTCCTTTACTTTCAGAGTTCAAGGACTTATCAACACGAACATTGTACATATGTATATACGAATGTATTTCGGATAAATGGACGATTAAAACAATACTTTCAAATAGTTGGCAAAATGCCCAATGCGACACCTATTGCCTCCCATTGACAAAAATTTTAGGTAGGGATCGTTCAATTTCTGATCAATCCATATGACACTGCTTAAGCGTATTTGTGCAAGTGTGCAACCTCAACATTAATCAGCTCGGGAAATGACCGCTTATGGGGGAATGAGGTTCCTCAGATCGGGGGAAAATTTTTCTGTCTCAGCGGTATGTGTTAACAGACTAAGTGTCTACCTCTCCACCAAGAGGTGAACCATCAAAGATGACGAAGCTTGTTTAATCCGCTATCTACAGAAATTAAAAAAAAAACAAAAAAACCGTGTCTTTCCTTAAATCGATAAAAGTTGCAAGGTTGTTCTGACAGTAAACGGTATCTCATGTGAATTTGATCTGTAGGATCGAAATGCATCATGGGAGATATCTGAAAATGACACCACTTATGGCACAATATTCCCCCTTTCGGGTGAAAATTGAATTCCCCTAAAGCGACTATCTTCCGAACTGTTAATCAGTACACGTTCCAGTAGGAGTACCTACATTCTAAAAATGTGTTGAACACTTTAACACTTATTTTGCCCTTCTACGTAAACACGTTTCAAATCTAACCATGTTTAGGTATTAAACGCTAAATGTTTACCAACTAAATGTGTTTAAAAGCACACGTGTGTTGAACATGTAAACCTGTTCACAAAGCGGGGGCAAACAGGTTTTAGAAACAATTATTATAAACGATTAATTCCATAACATTTTTTAGAGTGTAATCAAGTGCTAGTTTTTGTCAGTCAACGATGCTATTAGTACATACCAAGGCATACTGCCAAGTATGAGTAACTTCTTCTTTCCTAACATACCAAAAACAGGTTTATGAGTACATGGCAACTGCAGTGGCTTTACGATATTGCACGTGTCCTACAAATAGTTAACCTCCCCCATCAGTTTTTCCACCCGGTATTGTATTTAAACATATGTAACCTTTACATGATATTCACATTATCTGATTAAAGGCGAATTTAAAAGGTCAAGATCAGTCACCCCCAAATTATGAGGGAGCAGCTACATCTATATTTCCTTTTCACTTTCCTTTAAAGTATCTTTGATAATATTTTAGAACTTCAATATTGCATGCATATTCAAGGTAAACCAAGCAGTTCGAAATATCACATTTCAGGAAAAGAAATGTTGCCTCGTGACTCTCAAGGTTCAATCATGAAACAGCTCGGTCTACTTAACTTCTTCAAATTTGAGTTGACGGCAATTCCCCTTTAACGAGAGCTCATTTCCCCAAAGAGTTAATCCCGGCTCAAAACAATCCATAACTCGTCCCAAATGACTTAATAATACTCCATGGTCTGTATACATATTATTCATAGGTTGAATGACCATCCACCTTAACCCCATCTTTTTCTCGGGAAACTTCTGCCACGTGACATGAAATCAAGACGGAACTAATGAGCGGCATCTCAAAGACACAATTTAAGTACAAAGTGATGGAGAAAACAAACTAAATAGCCAATTCAAACCCCATTCTCCATTAAGACAGCTAGACTCCCCTAAATTCGTTTATTCTGGTAAATTATTCGGAAAATTAGCTTCTTAAGACAACCTTATCTATTGGAACGCCTCCATACAAAATGTTTTCTCTACGGATGAGACATCAAATCCATGGCTTTAATGCTACGGTAATGTGCAGATCAAATACGGCATGAAACAACGCTTCCCACATATCCACCTGTCATTTGAAAGATCAGAGAAAGGTTACCAGCCACTCTTATCGAAGTCAATTAATCCTGATGATTCGATAGGTGAGTAACCCAGATACAACAAACCGACTCTCTAAACTGCTCTAAATCAACTCAAATAAACAAAAAGTCAAAAACTACAACGTAAGTTTCCGTATTTATTCTAATCCGGTTAGATATATTACGTAGTTGTTTGTAATATTCCATGTTACAGGTTTATTTTGAATTAGCAGATTCTTCGCTTTCTGTGAAAATTAACTTGAATATCACCTCACATTGCTTCTCGGGTGGGTTTTTAGCTTTAAATGCAGACTCTGAAAAACTTTAACATTTTATCTAATCTTATACCATGTAGCAGGTGGAATTATTAATGTAAAATATAAAACAAAGGGAATGGGCTTTTCTGAACGATAGTGGGCGTGTGGCCTGAATAAGTACAGTAATGGGCGATACATCTTTCCATGTCAAGATAGCAAAATACTGTTCATGCATTAGCCAAACCGAACACAGGATGACAATTTTCGATTTTTTTTTGTTGAGTTAGGTCAGACTGGGTATACGTCTCAATATAACCTGTAATTTAATCCAGAGGCGTCCATGGCCCCTTTTCCGGGCGTACTGGAAATTTCACGCTTCAAAGAATCACGCTCAACGGCAGTAGGTTCAATTAAAGTCTTAGGTATGAACCGGCTTAGAAATAGAACTCCGGACACTCCGGGGGAGAGTCGAATGCTCTGCAAACTAGGCCACAAACCAACTGACCAGGCAGCTATTTGGTGGTTTAGGTTAGGCTAGACAAGTTTTAGGGTCAAGTTTTAAACCAATTGGTTTAAGTTGGATCGGCTATGGCCATTTATCCAGTTGCAGTTCACTCGCTATTTATTGGGAATGGGGTTCGGCGTCCAACGTATAAGGTCGCAGAATGGTTTTGTAATTTATATCATGTTGGCAAAACTCAACTCGATCTGTCATAATGACTCCACCATTCGCTGCTTAGCTAGAATACATTCAGATAGGCCAAGTTATACAGGAAAGCTTTACGGTTTGTACAGAGTTAGTAAAGACAAACCGCAAAAGCATGTCCCATGATAACATTTCTGGGGGGAGACCTGTTATTCTGCTGTATTGATTCTCATGCTATAAGCCATGTAAAGCTGTGCTTCAAACAGTGGTTCTCTCATGAATATGAAGGGAATTTGTTTAATCTTGATTTCATCTGAAAAAAGCTTTCACATGGGCTTGTATGCTCTTTATGCCTCATTTGATCTGGTCCTGCAACCCCACTTTCGTCTAAAGTCGGGAAAATCATTACCATTTACATCGCAAGAGGTCGTTCTAAACGCATTGATAGATGCTGTTTTAATGAATTTGTTGTAACCTTCGTTACTTTGAACACTTCCCTTCAATCATTTCAGATTAAACACGGTAAACAATATTGATACCTTCGTAAAATAAGCGCAACGAACACCAAAAGGTGAAAATGAACTAGCACGTATGTTGACAGCACTTTATCGGTAGGTTTTTTACTTCGTTGCTTTTTTAAAAAAAAAAAGATTACAGGGTGAAAAATCCTTTTTAAAATATTCAATGCCACACAATTAGTTCCTGTTTCAAACATTCTCTCACGTCAGTTGGGAAGCTGACCTCGGGGTGACCAAAATATATTAAACTCTGATGACGTCACACAATTTTGAATTTTGGTCGCTTATGGAAATGTACACTTGGAAAAAGAATGGCTGTTTTATTTTGAAGACTTTCAATGACGATCAAGAAAACTACGGAACTTTCCAGACTAACTTCGCAAGTTATCGTATTACCGATTTCAGGCGAACTTGTCTGCTAAAAGGCGCAAGAATCACCGAGAGATTTTGGGTCAACCAGTTCTGAAACTTGGTGAGTGGTCACAAATTTGTCCCGACATCATCCCGAAGCTGCCTAACAATTACCAAATTATCAAATTTTATCACGAAATATACTTTCCCACGTAAAGTTTCGTTGATAAATTATCCCAATTTTCCTGCAGACGGTCAATCCCGCTTTGTTTATTTTACTAATCTTTTTGCAGTACACCTGTCAGAAAGTCAGCCAACTTGTAAGGCAATGCATGGTGGTACCTAGCATATCTAGGTCTGCCTCCCAACTGGAGGCGATGCGCACTGTTTTACAAGAAATTTCCTATTTGGCAAACGATAGCCCTAATTCCTAACCTAATCCTTAACCCTAGCAAAGAATACAATCGGTACAATACAATGGCAACGGCCAATCAAGAAACACCTTGTTAACTAGTGTGCATCTAACCCCCCCCCCCTCCCCTAACTGCGTAAACAGGTCTTACCGCGTACCTTATGTATTATCCAATATATTTCTACCACTTTCTTAGGTTGTAAAAAAAAGGGGCGATGCGCACTGTTTAACAAGAAATTTCCTAACTGGCTAACGTTATCCTAATCCTTAAACTAATCCCTAACCCGAACAAAGAATACAATCGATACAATACAATGGCAACAGCCAATCAAGAAACACCTTGTTAAACAGTGCGCATCTACCCGGGGAAAAAAAATGACTCTCCTTTGCGGTACAAGTCATACCAATAAGAATTATTATTGATTTCGTCTCCTTTCTCCTCAAATTTATGTACATATGACTTTAACGAAAACACATCGTACTTTGACCATTTCAACGTTTAACGTCTTGTTATTTCCTTTCAAATCTAAACAAAAGTATTTGCCGATGTAAAAGGTAGATTAGATGACTTATCAGACGACTAGCATATTATTAATTTTATCGCCTTTTCAGGCTTGTTTTCTTACTCCAGCTGTCCAGTAGTTAAAACCGTAGCTGTCGGCGTTGTTCTTAAATCTTGTGCGGAGGCGTCGTATGAACATGTGTGACTCTTGCAGCTGTATAATATAACCACCGAGTTCCAGTTTAGACTGTTTGTATGTATCCGTAACCGACTTACAGTATCAAAAGACTAGACGTTAGTTTAATCCAGGATATCGTATCATACATTGCACAAATTCGGTGAAAATATGACATCATCAATTGGGAGACGGTTTTCCAGTCTCCTTAATTATTACCAGCAGTGTGGCCAGGGGCTTGTTGTTGGGTCTTGTTACCCTCACTGATGCCATTAAAGTTCTGAATAATACGTAATCTATTGCCATTGTTTAGTTCCGAATACTGTTATAAGTAATCTAGCTAATGACATAGCCTATCTGTCCAAATTTGGAATGGTGGTAATTTACAAAGACAAACGAGGGTAAGGGGTGGGTGGGTGCATGGGCAAGTTTGTCAACTTTTCTAATGAGTATTGTCCACTACCTTTACCAGCCCTCTAACTGCTATTGACATCATATATTATTCTATCCAACAACTCTCGTATTTAGTGTAGAAGAAAGTGTTCAATTGCGTAATGGCATGCCTTAGCCTAGCAAATAAAAACTACCCGCGTCGTTTTTAAAGACCTTTAGTCATCTAGTTAAAAAGTTAAAAGTTAAAAGTTAAAAAACTGAAGTGAAGTAGTTAAAGATTTCTAAAACAGTCCAGTGTGTAACTTTTATTTTATTATGTTACATTTGGCTCGTAAAATACTGCAATACAGTTGGAAAGCTGACCTCGGGGTCACCGAAATATATAAAGCTCTGTAATGACGTCACACAATTTTAAATTTTGGCCGCTTATGGAAACGAACAATTGAAAAGAAGAATGTTTCTTTTTTATTCCGTATAATTTCAATTAAGATCAAGTAAACTATGATACGTACCAAACTAACTTCGCAAGTTACCAGCCAAAAGGTACAAGAACTACCGGGAGACTTTAAGTCACCAAGGCTGAACGTTGGGCGAATGGTTAAAAATTTGTCCCAAAATCATCCACGAAGTTCATAACAAACACTCAATGCTGACATTTTTTAGGAAATATACTTCCCTACTTAGGTTCGTTGATAAATTATGCCTATTCCAATTTCTCTGAAGACGGGCATTCCCACTTTGTCTATGCTACGAATCTTTTGGCAGTAGACCTCTCAGAAAGTCAGCCATCTTGAATGGTTGCATGATGGTACCTAGCATCTTGCAGCGCTTCGATACAAGATCCAACACCATGCCATGCATCGGGCGTGCACGTACGTAAGTGATGCGAAGGTATATAGACCTACATGTTAGAAATAGGTAAGCAGAACAAAGACACAGAGTTCTTTATTTTTGGAATGTTTGTGAAGATAAAAAGATAACAATTAAGGCACCACACTGTTTTGGAGATATTATTTGTTCTCCCCCTTGCAAATGATATTTCAACATTTTCCCACCCTGAAGACGGAAAATGTGCAGTTTGAAACTTTGCAAGTGAGCATTCGCTCCTTTGGTTTTCTCGGAAAGCTTATGACGAAGACTCTAGCCAAAGTTCACCCACTGAAAACCACCATGTATTGAAAACATGTTTCTTTTGAATATTTAACTTTCTATCTGGGGCGATGCGCACTGTTTAACAAGAAATTTCCTTACTGGCTAACGGTAGCCCTAATCCCTAACCTTATCCCTAACCCGAACAAAGAATACAAACCATACTATACAATGGCAACAGCCTATCAAGAAACACCTTGTTAAACAGTGCGCATCTACCCTTCTCTTTAGGCTATCTCGATTACGGTCTCCCAGAATGCCTTTCACCGCGAGTGCTGAGGGTATAAACATTGCGCAATAACGGTCTTAAATGTGAGGTCTGCTTCCCAACTGAATAAGCTTATTGGTCAGATCTGGGGGATTGAAGCGGGAAGGTGAGGTGAGAGGGCTCGTTTGATGGAAGACCTCCTTTATGCGTGTTTTAAGTTGTCAAACGCTTTTGAGAATAATGCAAAATGTATTTCAGTGTCCTCTCATGACAAGAAGGAAAGCAGGTTTGAATTATAGATTAGACATAAGGGAAAAAAGCTGGAGTCGGGGAAAAGTTGAGCTGTAAATGGGGAATAAAAGACGTCTGGTGGACCTTTAAGAGGGGCGAGAATTGTACCGCAAATAAATGCATTACGAAAGAGAAGTAAAAGTTACGCTTTTGTTGTTTAACCGAAAAATTGTTTTTTTTTATTAAGAAAACTTCGGCTGTGCGCCGGAGTACAATGTTCAGAAATTAAAACCTTTGCTTTAGTAGTAACGATTGCCCGTTTCCGTTTTGTAAAATAGGTTTCAGTATTATGAAAAATTTGGAATATACTTCATTGTTGAATGCTTAACTTGTAAAAATCATAAAGGAGGGCGGAGGTGCAGAAGGGTGACTTTCCCCACACACGGATTGACTTTCTCCCTCACTTGCTTTGGCGTGGCCCTGTAAAAAGCCTACATAAAAATTACGTATGACAGCATTTTGCCACCAAATGTTGCTCCCTCTTCTCTTTCCATTCTTTCTGGTTGAACAATTCGGGTACTTTCAGTGAATACAAAAGAGTGGATGGAAGGAGGTGGGGGGGGGGGGTGACGTTTCCCGAAGATAGAATATAAATGGACTAACTAAGAGTATCATGCACTCAAACGTGTTTAGCAACTTAACACTTATGATGCCTCACTTTGTAAGCACATTTAATTTCGAAACATGTTTAGCAAATAAACACTAAATGTTCAGCAAATAAATAACTTTAAAGCGAAATACGGTAAAAAATTTGATATCTGAATATGGTTACAAATTGGGAAAAAAGTGTTTAGAAAACGTTCAATCCCTTAACAAGTTTTCTGGAATGTGCCCATTCCCCTCTAGTGTCTCTGCAACAGCTTCCCTTTGATGTAAAATTCTCTACTATAAAATTGCTTCTGACAGAGGGTGAAATACCCACGTAGATTTCACATGTTTATGGTAACTATGAACTACAGGTGAGACACCGAATGACAAGCCTACATTCTAGAGTGAACGGATCTAGTTCCGGGTGTGAATATCCGATATACGTCAATGCAAAATGGATTTTTGCGCTTGTATGAATCTTTTTTTAAAATCAGTTGACAGCAATTCTCTAACAATGTTGATTTAGACATACAGTTCTATTTGGGTTTAATTGCATTATTGAAACACCTTTTTTGAAGGAAATAGGATTTGGTATTTCCCACGAGAGTGACAACGATTTGATAAATCGACGTAATGTGTTTATTTTTCCACATACCGAGTTGGAAACATCTTGTTCAATGGTTGTCAGATTTGTTGAAAAAAATGTATTAACAGGCTCTGGAAAAATTTGGAAAAGCATTTTACGTGTGCTTTGGTGAAGGTCTGAATCAATGGTTCACATCATTTTATTCGAGATTCGGCTAAACGTCTGACACTCAAGTTACTTGAGAAATTGATTAATATCCCTAATTCCTTCCTCTCCTTGATACATGAAGTCAGGGATAATGTAAAGTGGGGATCGGGTGGGGCTCCAGCCAAGCTCAAATGGGGAATAAAAAATATCTGCTTTCCTAACTTCCGAGGACTAACAAAGGTCCCTATTTGTCGGCTCTTCCTTTAACTTACATCAATTGGTTAGAATTGGTTAGAATCTAACTAACATAGTAAGCAACTAACTAACTAACTAACTATCTAACGACCAAAATAACGAACTAACTAAATAACTAACGATGTATCCTTCATTTTGTTTGCATAAGCAATGTTCAAGATTCATGGAAAACTTTTCAAGGGCACGCTAATTATGCAGTATCCATACAAATCGAGTACAACAGAAATCTGGAAATCGGCCAGGCAAGGAGCTCTGTACTTGTCATTGAAACCTTTTAGGGAAAGCCATGCCGGGTTTGGTCAACCGTCAAACACCTGAATCAACAAACATGTAGAGTTTTGACTCCGTGAAGCCTTTGCACAAATTGACCAAGGGAATAGCGAAGCCAAAAAAAGGCCTGTTCGTTATATGGTTGTCCTTAACTTATAAGAACTTCTTGGGAACAGCACAAAATAGACCAGTAGAGTTAGGGTTGTTTGCTGAAATTGCTCACGCCTTTATGCTTATAAAGTGTGTCTGTGTGCAAAGTTTGTGCTGTGAACCTTGCAAAACCAAAGTATTAGCAATGCCTATTGCACGATCATTTCTATGCTGATAACACCGGTACCACTTCAAGAAGACTTGTCACGTCGGCTTGTACTTGACAGAAAATTTAACATTCAGTCAGACGAAAATTGGTAACATCTAATCCAGGAACAGAGACGCATGGGTGTCACTGTGAAGATGTAAGATTACATTCTGCAAATAAATTGGATATTTATTACAACGGATGATTATGGCAAAGAGAAGAAAGTGGTATTTCCACAAATGAATTCTGAAAGTGTTAGCGAGTCAGAAGAACACTTGAGGTTATATGTAAAAGTAGTACGAGACAGGCAAAGGTAGCTGATCATATCCTTCTCCAGATATGATTTCCGTGTTTTAAATTTATAAGTAGCAAGGTGTTTTTTTTAATTTGGCAGTGAACGTTATAGCAAATACTATTGTGGTGAAGCATGTACCCACGAATTACTCAGGTAAGTGGACAGAGCGTACAACATAAACACCCCATATGTGCACTAGATGATCGCCACATGCATGTTTTAGGCTTACCAATATGGTTGGCTATTAATGTCCCGTGTGTAATATTGTTACTTTTCTTAATTAGTTCAGTAGAGATTTTGCGAGAGCCCATTTTCCACAGGAGAGTGAAACCTCAAGCAAACTTCATCCAACAGAATAAAGGTCCGTGCTATTCTCTCATTCAATTTTGCCTTTTTTCCTGAAATGTTTAGAACTCCGTCATATTGTTCAAGTAACAGTAACCCAGTGGCCATCTTGGTACGTCTAAGCCTACATATTTTAGAACGGTGGCAATGATGTTTCTGCCACGGGATCATCTGTCAATTTGTGAAATAAGTTTGAGTATTTTAGGTCTGAGACGTTGGTTGGAGGTAACATCCTTTCATTCTTTTTTAATTGGAAAGAGCATATTTTTAACATATCCAGGAAACTTTCTAAAAATATTGGCATCATTTATAAAGCCAGTCAAATGTTAAATACTAATGCCTTGTGTAAGTTATATTGTGCAATCCTTCTTTCATATCTCAATTATTGTTCTGAAGTATGGGGAAATACTTACAAATTTTGTAAATCAAATTTCTTACATCATACGGCTGGACTTTTTTATAAGTTAAAAGCTCTAACATTACCACAAATTATAGATTTCAGCACTGGAATTTTTATGTTTAAGGCATACCATAAGTTATTACCAAAGACCCTACAAATTTACCTTAGCATCCTATGATAGATATAACATAAGACAAAAGAACAAATTTAAACAAAAGTATGTAAGAACAAGGAAAAAACAATTGTGTATATCCACCTCAGGAGTCAAGCAATGGAATTTGCTCGATGACAGTATTAAACAATGTAAAACTCTTTCCCTTTTTAAAACAAGGTATGAACAGAAGCTGTTGTCATCATAAAATCGTTAAGATTAAATTATGTCACTCTCCTTTCACTGATTATGTATAAAACGTTAACAGTGTGTAGTAGCCTTTTATCGTCTTCGCCGTGAGCCTAGCTTTCCTCTTTGATCTCCTTTTGTAGATTTCTTTGTTGTTCCTTCTTTCTTTTCTCTTTTGTGTCTCCTGGTTTTGTAATCTATTGATGTGCAAACTTTCCAATTTATCGTGTAAATTATTTATGTAGGGGAAAACAATTCATAAGTACTATACTTCAGTTTTCTCCTTTTCCATCATATCCCGATTATGTTTAGATTAGGCTTGGATTATGTATAATGTAAATAGCTATATTAATTTTACCGTTGTCTTGTCGTTATATGTCATGTGTCTTAAGTTGATGGAAAAAAAGTGTTGCTTAAATATTTATCACTTTTGTCATTTCGGGATATCCCTTTTTGGAAGAGTCTAGTTGTTCTGGGATAGGGAGAAAACTGGTTTCTGCTGGGGGTGACTACTTACCCACAAACACTTACGTTCTGTGGTATATTGTCAGAAGCAAATTGGTTTTGAAACCGATCTTCCAAATGTTGAATGGCTATAGTGTAATGAAGTTAGACAGGCCTCCTGATGGGTTGTTGCGTTTCGCTTTATCTGAAACAAAACTCAATTTTTAAGTGATCCCCGATTATTCTCTGAGTTTTGCTGTTTGAGTGAGAATAGAGAGCCCATGCAAAATGTTCATCAAATTTTCAGCAGACTTAAAAAAAAAAAATAGGTCTCCTACACTACTTGAGAACTTTAAAGATCAGGCTGTCATTGTAGGTCCAACATTATAAATCATAAACTTAAGTATCCTCATCTATCCCCATATACTTTCTCATTTCTAAAAAATGCAAAATAAACTATCCACAATCGTATTTTCCCTTTATGAAATGGGTATATTTTCATGTTTATATTATGTTAACCCAGTCTTAATTGATCCTGAGAGACATTCTTTTAAATGAAAACTTTTTATAGCAGGAAACCAGAGAGCTCCCTGAGTTAACAAGGCGTCAGGATAAAATTTCCCCCTACAAATTGTAACAGGAAACAGTTAAACGCATTTATCAAACCTTTACAAAAGTTTATTAATGAGCAGTTGTTTCTCCCTGGCTAAAATTTGATTCAATCTGAGCAAGGGCTATACTCTTTATATCTCCATGAAATCTTCAATTTTACACGAACATGATAGTGCAAAAAGCAGAACGTGACTAAAATAAACGTTGAGTAATTTAGAGAGACATATTATTACTCATTTCATCAAATCGAGAAGCTAAACAGCACGGCGCCGTGCAATTGAGTCACGAATACTTAAATTTTGGACAAAATTTGATATTCAACCAAAATCATTATAGCTTGCAAATGACCCTAAAGTATGAGAGCTCACGTGCTCTTGAATTTATTTGAACATACTTGAATTTATTTTTTATTTGTACAGTATTTTACAGCTGTATGTCATTCAGCTCTCAATAAAATAAAGGGTCATACCCCAAGGTTAGTGTGAAATAATTAATCATAATCAACAAGAACCAATCATTTATTTCTTTTATTCATTTTAATAAACTCACTTATATACTGTTAGTTTTATTACTACATCTTACGGAGGTGTATTTTGAATTTTTAGAAAGAAAAGTTTTGGTCAAATCTCAGCGGTATATTGGTTATGTTCCATGGTTTGGAATCATGACGAAGAACATGTTTTACATTTAATTAATAACCAACACCAGATTGATAAATTCACCCATGAATTTTCGATAATTAGGGTGAACTCCTTCAGTTGTTATGGTCGTCACAGGTGAAAATCGGCGCCCCCCATACCCGACCTTTATATTTAATCCACACCAACAACTACCCTTACTCCAAATTCAGATATGGGCCAGATATGAAATTCCATATATGAGCCAGATATGGATTTCATATCTGGCCCATATCTGCTGCAGATATGGGATTTATATCTGGGCCAGATAAAAAAATTGGTCAGATTTAACCTTGATCTGTGCCAGAACCAGATCTAATCCATATATGGGCCAGGTAAAATTTTATCTGGGTCAGGTCTTTATCTGGAACAGATATGAACCATATAATGCAGAACCATATATGGTTTATTTAAAGCTATTCCATACTGATCCCATGTAAAGCAGTGCCATATCTGGTTTATGTAAAGATTTACTGTATTGATCCCATATTAAGGGGACAAGTATGGTGCATATATGTTCCATATCTGGACCATATATGACTGGACCAAAATTGATTAGTGCACTACCCTTGTGTGAAGCGTATCAGAAGCCTTCTTTTTTCTAAAAGTCCCCTCGACTCTCTGAAGCCTTCTGAGCCAGCATAATGATAAGAGCTATCTGAACATTTCTTACAAAGTTAAATGCCCATTGTGTAACATTGGCTTAAGTATTTGAAGTTGTTAAATTACTTAATAGTGAAGAAAAAACTGCTTTGAAATTCCTACTTTTAAATGTTAACACTTCATTGTTGGTTTGAATTATCATAAGGTGCAATATCCCAACATAAATTTTGTTGAAGGTTTCATGATTTTTCACATATTACTTCCTTAATCACAATAAAAAGAGAATCATGGCCCTAAATTCCTGACCGCGCCCACATTGGAAAGTTATTTGCATATGTTAGTATAATATGACTAAATATGGTTTGAAGATCTTTATGTAGGACAGTTACACAAATTAAACCAAAAAGTATTAATATGGCTATGTAAATGTTTGTATGTAATTCTGTCATGGTATTTTAATCAGTTATATCTGGCTTGATATGGCCATATAAAACTTTATTTACATATCTGGGCTTTTCTTGAATCAAGCTATATCTGGCTGGATATGGCCATATAAAACTTGATATATTTTATCAAGGCATCTAAATCTGGCTGTATATCTGGAATGATATGGCCATATAAAGGCTGTTTTAACCAGATATATGCAGATATCAATCCATATCTGGATTTTGAGTAAGGGTATACACACCACTAGTTGCAAATTAGGTCATATAAAGAAGCGCTAGACCTAAAGGATTAAGAGGATCGGCTCTCAGAAACTTCATATCAGCAGTGTGACCAGGGAGGGAGTTAATAACACCTCCCGGTGTGACAAACTGGCTTAGAACCTCCGTCGTAGCGTTCTTAAACGCGTTAGAGAAATTTGTAGTGCATTGACACTTGATGACACTGTTGTGTCACAGCCACTCACATAAGGGATCGGGCCTCGTTGTCATTGCTTTTCATTCTGGAATGCATGAAATTTCTGCTTTATAGTAACTAGGGATACCTTAAATACCAACTTACCCTAGGTTAAGGAAACAGGTGCATCAGTTGAAGACCAGGCAGGACCAAATATTCACGACAAGGTCCCAGGCATAAACCAAGGGCTGAGTCGTTATGTAGCAAACGCGACCAATTCACTCAACCCTGGTTGAAGGACAAAGTGAAGGGGTCTGTGTCCTGGGAGCCATGCGTACAGCAATGCTTAGACCAGATGCTAAATTCGGCTCCGTCACCTGCCGGAGCAATGTAATTTTGGCCTAAGCTTGATGCAGACTAATAAACAGTAAATATGTACAATACAATGCTGAACACAACAAGCTATGCTTTAGGCCTAAGTTTGCTTTTACTACAAATACTAGTGAACTGTCACAATCAATTAAAGACTTAAGACTAGTTTAGTTTTCTTTAATTTATAAGACATGCAATAACAATAATGAATAAATTATACTTAGTTGAAAATGTGCCCTCATTGTTGGCTAGTGTTCTGACTTCCAAGTCCTTCCTATCTCTTCAAGCTCCTTTCAGCCTTGTCCTTCAGGGAGAAAACATGTTCTCATAGAGAGGCACAGTGAAAAAAGTGGAAAAATGCAGCTGGCGAGTTCATGGATGCACAGTCATCAATACTGATAACCAGCCTGTCCAGGGTGAATATTGATGAGGTGAAATGAATATTCACGCAAACACTTATCATAGTAAAGGTTCACAACACTACCATTAAAAATAGTACTAATCCTCCTTCATCTATCCTAGCACATGCCTGGACCAGTCCCCGATTTCACTGAAGAAAGTTTCGGCAATCCTTCTAACCTAAGGAAGAAACTTGTACTCAAATTCAAGCCTCTGTGTGAAGTTGTATTACCTTTTTGAAACTTAGGACTTAAACTGAGCCAGTGCAACCATGTGGCGACGAATTTCGTTGCTC
This sequence comes from Holothuria scabra, assembly GCA_037179385.1. Classification (NCBI taxonomy): domain Eukaryota; kingdom Metazoa; phylum Echinodermata; class Holothuroidea; order Aspidochirotida; family Holothuriidae; genus Holothuria; species Holothuria scabra. The sequence continues at coordinate 14,052,196 of CM074192.1, read as the reverse complement.
TTGTAGCTATAATGATATGAAAACGGTGTCTATTCGTAGTGAAACAAAATGACAAATTATTACTCTTAAGGTAGGGTAAGGGCTTCCAAGTCGCTGTTTTTATGTATTGCATTATCTGCACGATATGCAACTTCCAATTTGCCCACACTACGGTAAAAGGAGTTTTCTAACTGGCTAACAATAGAGCTTATAACTAACCTTACCGCTAACTCCAACAAAAAATACAGTGGATACAACACAAACATGAGCCAATAAAGCAATTCCAGCGCGCAACAGCCGTAAAAGTCTGTATTCGTCTTAATGAAGAAATGTCTTCAGTGCTGTGTGTGCAGTCAACACTGAGGAAGACAGTGCAATATTTTTGGCGCATGTGTCAATACCGTGATTTTGATTACCCTAATGAATTTTCATTTACTCTTTTAGACGTCTTTTCAAGCCAGACCGATCTCTGCAATGTTGAAACACGCTAATTTCTTTGGTTTGAAATTGCTTACACAAAGAAACTTAATTTCGATGATGGTTTCCGCGTTCAGGTCCACATCTTCCGCGCTCGCACAAAATAGGCCTTGAAAGCATGCATTGACCCACTTTTGCTATTACGGTGTCTTGAGAAATTTATTTATTTATTTATTTATTTTTTGTTCTTTTCGATTCGGTAGGTCGCATTACTTATGTGCTTAGCTTCTTTTTCCATTTTCGTTATAACTCGATGAAGGGCCTGATGTGTGGTCAGATAATTTGGATATGTTTCGCGGAGTGCTTGATGTACAAGATATTTACTGTTGGTGTACTTCTCTTTTCAAGAACTGTACACATAATTATTCTAAACAGTCAAACCGAATCGAAAACTCCACCAGCAACTACTTTAAACCCCTGCCATTCTCCGTTTAGGGCTATTCTCCAAAACGTTTCCTAGCTTTCTACAACTATGCGTAAGGAAATTCAAGATTCTCCAAATTGTAATATTTTGTCAACTGACCTCCTAATCTTAGCAGTTTACCTAAGCGTTAGTAATTTACCTGAATGAGTTACTGATGTTGAAAAACAAACCCAAAATGATGTTGTACGTAACATAAGCGTAGTTTTGTAACATTTGATTTACTTAAATGAACCAAAGTACTTAGAAGTCGAACTACAGGAGTGACCTGCAAAAAGACGATTTATCCTCTCTAGTCTCTGTTCATTCAAGCACCTAGAGTTCTGAATTTCATGGTATAAACACCAAGCAGGCCTATTCGAAAAGTGAATAAGTGTCAGAGCTGCCCAGAGTCTGCCAATGTTTGCAACCTGTCACCCGCCAAAATCGAATGAGGCCGTAAGTTGTATAAGCGTAATTCAAAGAAAGATTGCATAAGATATCACATGACTCTGATTAAAATCTTAATGTTGCTAAGAGTCGTAATGAATGCCACGACCTTTGCCAGCGCATGGAGACGTTAACGACTAGAGCGAGATATGTGTGAATGGTGATGTGGTATTATAATTCTTTAGTTACCATGGTAAGCTTTAGATATATTTGCAGATGTTCAGATACCCAATCACAACCAATCATAATTCACGAGCAAATAAATTTGTCTGTGAATAGTGTTAAATATAATACCTCGGACACACATCTGTCAAGGTTGGTTTTTAGGGGTGAAACCTTTCGTAAATTGCTCATATCCCAGACGTCAATTGGAAAGGCGTATTTCTTCACATTAAGGTGACAAATCAATTGTTGTTTTGTTTCAGACATCTAAGAAGTACATTAAATCTCTCCCTAGCAAACGAAACTGCTGTTTACAGAGGAATACGCTGTTGTTATTTTTGGACTTTTCTCTCCATTCGAGAAGACTATTATTGACGAAAGACAGCACATGAGCAGTTGTTAATGACAAGGAATACAATGTATAATAATCACACATGAAGTCTGCCATCCTAAATATAAGCAACGCAAAACTATATTCATTCAGCGTTTACACATTATTGACGTTCAAAACCCTTACTTGGGCGACAAAATGTTCAGTTTGTATGTTACAACCAGAAATAGAAGGTTTACTGAAAGATTGGTTAAAGAATAGGTTGCATGTTTTTTTGTTTTACTAAGACACATCGACAGCTTTAGCACAAAACGGTAATTTAAAGAGAAACGTAGGGTCATGAAGCCTTGAAAGAGTCAAAACAGGTCACTGCGAATATGTTTGGGGGGACAAACACTGACATGTGCCACTAGAGAACGCTTGTAAAGAAGGGGAAGTATAATGTAATTCTGCGGCAAAGTATTCAATACGCAAGGTCTTGAGAAACTTTGTATTACAAATACAGTCTTATATGATTGTCATCATTGCCCAAAATGCACGGGTACAGCTTGTGTTTGTTCAAACAGTTGCTAAGATGTGTACAACGATAGGAGAGAGGCCTAGTGTTACTAACTGTGCGGTCAAAGATATTTCGTCTGGTGAAACTACATCTGTATACGTAAGCTCGCAGTTTGCTTTGCATGTTCAGATGAATTGCAACTAACCTGTATATTCTTCATTTGTTTGTATTTTCCTACCTCTCGTGAATTTTAACCATTTACCGTTGTGCTCCAATCGGGACATATTTGCGCTCCTTGGGATGTGGGCTGCAAAGCGGATGTAGCACGCCCCGCATCACCTTCGGTAGGCTATTGACCCCGTGACCTTAAATTGTTTTCTCTCTCGTTGTTGTGGCCGAATTTTCGGGTAGCTACTCACAGTTTCGAGCTTCGCGTGAAACGGTAAACATGGGTGACAGCCGCGCTGGGTCCGAAAGGACCCAAACAACGGCAAAGGGTTAACCTATTTTTGCTTGTAGTTCAAACTGTATCCAAATATTCTTTTCCGAGATATGTATTTTGGAGGTGTCATGTTCGCTTCTGTTTATCGCACACTAGGCTTGCGTATAACTGTAACGAGATATATGCGTCAGGTTATACTGATTAATATAAAACTTTTAATTAGATATCAGTCCTCGTTAATTCAGACGTGATTCAAGTAGACTTCCGTCACATGACCTTACTATGTAGCAGCTTGGTTGGGTACATCGGAAATAATAACCATTTAATTTTATTGTGTTAATTCCTCAGTGCTCAAGTCGGGCGGTTATTGAATCGCACAAAACTGAAATGGACCTCCAGTTAAATTTGAAATTTATACGTTTCTATAGCATAACTTTAAAAGTGAACCAAACCTCTTCTTCACATGATATTTCGGCGCTCAGATACGAAATGCAGATTTTTATTCACTCAATTAAAAAGTGTTAGACTGCCTAAGAATTTATGATGTCATTTACAATGTCTGTTATGAGCAAGAGGCTTTGATTTTCATTGTTTACTATCCCAAAGCATCATGTGCCAAAATATATGATGTTCCGAAAAATATTATTACTTTTATATGTTGGCTTGAACATGGAGCCTATCAAGCTCCATAAATTGACTGTATAAGATCTCTCTAAACAACCATGGGGAGCAGGGGCATTGACCTGATTTTACAACAGCCGAAACTCTAGATCATGTCCTGGACCGGTTTCGTCTATGAGAAAAAAATATTAATAAAAAACATGCATACGCAATAATAATTATTATTATAATAATAAATTGACAATAATATGCACAAAAATAGATAGATGGTCCATAATGAGTGCAGTCTTTTTTACAATCAGTATAACTTTGCTGGGCTAAAATATACGTTTTATAGAAGCCCTAAAGTAATATCTACACCAGAGTGTAATAGTTTTTCGATTCTGCCTGTTAGCTTTCAATCTGCCTGAGTTACATGGGTGAAGCAAAACAAAACATTTGCCCTCCTAATATTTTTTTTATTGGCGGGGTGATTGCCCCCCTGCCCCCGATCGACGCCTCCAATGTAGCAATGAACACCGTGGCAGTTGGTAGCTCCATGGTACAACGTGCCATGCAAAAAGAAGACTCTTTTCAAATCCACTTTAAGTTATTAATTTCAAAAAAAGAACACAGAAAAAATGTAGTATGAGTTTTACAAGAAGGACGTTAAATTATCCATAACAGACTTTTTAAAAGTAAGTGAATAGATGTGAACATTTTATATCTCAGCAAAGAAACAAACTTATTTTTAGTTGTTTGTGTTCATCCCTGCCTCTTCTCCAATCTCTCCTGCTGACTAGCTGTAATATTTGTCGTTTTGCTTTCCCCGTTCTCTTTAATCGAAAGTGTCATGAAGTATAATACACTCTCTATGACCTTTAGCAGGAACGCCATTTTTTTTGTTTACGAGCAACTCTCCCTTTTTTTGTCCTAGATTGCCAGGGCTCTTCCTGTTTCCCGTTACCGGTGTACGTGTCAAACCTCCTAACCCTAGTTTCACGTTTACGTTGTATCCCATATTTTCAAGGCCTGACCAATTTCACCCTCTATATCCTCCTCATTGGTCACTTAGATCAACACACTCATTAATATTTACTTTTTTAATTTGGTGTGACACAACTTTTGTACAATCGCGGTACTGTATTAAGACTCGTAGTGTTCCGATCTCCACGATACCCGCAAGCCCCGAGCTGCAAGTTTTCGACACTCGTGCGGCAGACCTCAGACTATAAGCGCTTGAGTCAACCTGTACATAGCGTATTTCATTATAAATCTGACCAATTAATGTTAATCATGTTCTGAGGAGAGGAAGCTGAATCAAGAATAAATCATCGTTAAATCAACTGAACTCTTTTTCAGTCTCACTTATTCTACCCCCTACCGAAGCCCTCGTTTCTACGATAGGCCGGCCCTTTATCTATCAATATGCTTTCTTCTTCCTTTCTTTCTGTCCTTTTTATTCAGTTTTTCTGATCTATCTATGAACGGGATTGTCAAATGTTATAGCCCCCACATCACCGCTATAGACGACTCTGACTACTAGGTTATTGCAGATCTTTTAATGGGGTATATTTGCAGTAGGCTACTTTAGTGTAAGAGACCAAGCTCTAAACTTGGTCTCCTTTCATTGGATTATTGAAGTAGATCCAATTCAATTGTCCAATTCTGTGACTGTAAAAGTCAGAATTTGAAGTTTTGCTAAGAGTTTACCAAAAATATCCCCTGAAAGTGCAACAGATTTACTTACGTTTCATTCCTGTTCTTACACCAGTTAAATGTGTTCGACGAATGTACTATCAGGTGGAAGGAAATGAGCAGAATTGATGGAATTAAATAAAAGTTCGTTCATGTGTGTGACAGCCCGGGAAAGGGATTAGAAAATATCTAAAAACTCCTCAGAGCTTCCCCCAAATGGATTGAAAAATGTGCATCATTGGAAATAATTTGCAAATTCAACTGGACAACATCGATTTATCCAACTTCTCTCTTCAACCGCAAAAATTCAATCTTTCCAGCGGACGATGAGACTGACTTGCGCTTGATGTTGAAGGTGTTACAAATGCAACCATGGACCGAAAGCAAGAAATGTAAACCGGTCACCGGCCTATATGAAGCTTTATAATCCCTTACACAATTTGCGTATGAACAAGATTCGACTGTGATTCCCAACTGCGACGCGCTCTACATTTTAGTAAAATATACTGGTCGATAGAGAGCAATTAGTGTAAACGTCTTCGAAAACACCTCACGTAGAAAATCAAAAGCAAGCGTAAATCATGAAGTGAATTTCGGCTTTGGCGTCTTTATAAAACGGGAACCGACTGTTAAGAATGCGATTTTCTGCATGAATAGATTTCCAGATTGGCTCGAATTGGTCAGATTGTAGAGATTCTTATAAACTACCAGCAGCAATGCACAAAGAACTCCCCTTTGTTTTCAAGTCATGAGTATAAGAGATGCCGTTCCGTGATTTTTCCACCATTTTGCATCAATTTAATAATACAACAAACAACCCGAAACTCATTCGTAGAGAATAATCGATTCCATTTGTCTACGGGGCCGTCTTCATCAATGAAATTAATGAGCAGCTTTGGTCTTGGGAAATATTTCAAGTTGCCGTTGTAAAATTGATTTCTCTATCACTTGTCATGTTTTATTCATGACTGGTTTACCGCTCCTGAAATGACAGTAAAACGGCAAAACGATAGCGAGGAGTTCCATTTCGAGACATCAAAATACTGGTTTATATCGCTAATGCGGGAATAAAATAATGGCTCATTTGAGAAGGTATCATAAAAGTATGCAATTTTGACAGAATCGACTTTCCTTTCCTGTCCTTGTGTAAGTATGAATTCAAGATATAAAATGCAAAATTGTTTCCATGAGAGCCTACGTGGAGTTCAGAATTGATATTTTCGGCTTGAGTGAAACAAAAATTGTGAAAATTTCGAAAAGAGTGACAAATGAACAGGAAAAGGTACGATGAGACTCAGGGGAAGAAGAAATACTGGTTTGGGAATCTGCGGCTCACTGATGTCGCTAAATATGACTGAGGAGATAGTGTTGACGTCGAAGCAACTGAATGTCACAAGGTGTGGTGGAAATGAGGCTTTACCTACGTCTTGCAAAAATGACAAGAACTAACTTGAAGATGGTTGTTCTAGTACAGTACACACATATATATATAAGTGATGATATCAATGACTTAAATGCCAACGACAAATTCTGTCAAAATAAAGAGACGATAACATGCAATAAAACCATGATAGGTGTCAATAAACATTGTAGCTACAACTATGAAATTCTTCAGTTGATGATATTAGAGTTAAACGTGATGTATTTGACGATTCGTAGTGGAAATGATTATGAAAGACCCCGTTTCAATCGTCCATACATGTATTTAAAACAGCAGTTAAATAAAATGAAACCAAAGTAAATATATTTGATCAAATATTGTGACGAAGTCAGGTTGCAAAACCGTCCATTACGATACATCCACCCCCTGGCAAAGATATTGACGATGTATAGTGTTTGAAAACACGACCATGTCATGGTGGAAATGATAATGAAAGACGCTGCTTCCAATGAAAGGTAGTAATGATGATTGGATAAAGGTACTGTCAGACGTCTGTTAAGACCGAAGTGATATTAAAACGTAAGGTGAACATATTTGATCAAATTAAGAGCGTGACGATGTCAGGGTGCAAAACCATCTTTGATGATATATCCATTCCGTTAACAGAGATAGTAATGATGACGAGTAGTAATGAGGGTGGAGGTTAGAAAGAATAGCTTATTAGCAGACATGTAGTGCGAACAAAAATCTCTCAGTACGAGTCCAAAGCCAGGAGTCGGCTAAGAAGTTTCCTTACTAGTGATTAGTAGGGAAAAAGTGATGACATCAGAATAAAAAATTGTCGAGGTACGCAACCTAAGTGCAAATCCCCACCTTAAATTCACATCAAACGTCAAAGATACCAGTAGTGATGATGGCGACAAAGAACAGACACTGTAGATGTTACATGGGGCAGAAATAAGTAATGTAACTTTTCCCCTATGCAAAATGATGATTACCACCGGCATTTGGACCATGGTGGTGATGACAAGGTGCTATATTTTGAAAGCAAGTTATGGACAATATGGTATGGTTAATAGCAGTGCCGTAACCAGTTTTAGACAGAAAGACAATGGGAAATCAAGATCAGAATCGCTACGTTATGGTAAAGTATGATATTACCTAGAGGCCTCGCTATAGCGGCAGACAAGGAGACGGGGGGGGGGGGGTCGGGCAGGGAGTGGATGGTAGCCCTTAAAGCTGCCTTCCCTACATTACAGGCCTGGTTGAAAAATTTCCAAAAACTATGGGTGGTGAGTAAAAATTACCAATGGAATTTAAGATGTAAATAAACTCTTTATGAGTGATTTTATTATCATTTCATCAACATTGTGATCAAAACAAAGGCTTTAATCAATGATAGGTTCCATTAATGATGGCAAGGATGGATGACGTAACTCCTGTTTTATTTTAAGCTAACTTCCATTGGTCCGTATTAAACGCTCCTTTAAAACATTGGAACTTCTTCACTGGAGAGAAAATGTACATGGAGTTACAACTTACATGTTATATTCATTTAATTATACTTCCAAAAAAAAGCTTGACCAATTTTTAGGACGTAACTTTTGACAGAGAGTAGAACATCTTCCGCGGTGATTATTTGGTTTCGTCGCTCTGCTCTTCATAAGGGAGTCAAGGGGACTTCAGAAAAAGTAACTAAGATATAAATCAGAAAAAAATATCTGCTTCACGTCCCTTAAAATTTGATATTAAACCTGGAGTCATAGATCTGCAAGCAACATCAATGCTCGTAATAAGAGAAAGGGTAAGCAGGACTATTGGCAATGGAATACCGTCTGTGTATTATTTCTTATTCATGATTATGGAGCATCAACCGGGGTTTTCGGGTCTGCGCGGTTCTTGTTGTTGCATGTATCAGGGAGTAACACCTCCCGGCATGTACGTTGTCAGGTGGTTAGAAACTGCAATGCTTTATTGTAACTAAGCTAAATGTGTATAGGGTAAATAAAAACTGAGGCATTATTATTTTTATTGTGCAGGATTAACGGAAATTCAACGATAATTAAATAGCTATGAAGCTACATCAAGGTCAAAGAAGATCGGGCAACTATATACCAGTTCTCAGAATATGTTTAGAGTAGTTTCTTACGAAAGTTCACTACTCACTTTTTGTAGCATCTTCCTTATTTTGTTGATTACATTTTGTCGCCTGAGGGAGGAAATAAAGTACATCAAAGAGGCACCTGACACAGTGCAGCTTTCACTCCGCAGTGTATGATGACTCTACCAAATGAACCAAAATGCACTGAAACGTATGTACGGGGTCAAGTTAGTGAGCTAGTCACTCAAGTATGTGCTCATTGGTTCTTTACGCAGTTTGAGCACACTGACAGCAAAGATTATTTGAAGGAACGGATCATGTGATGAGTTTTGATACCAAATATACCTTATGTCGCCTTTGAACTGATGACGTGTTTTTGTTGAATTTTCAAAAAAGGAACATCACGGCATGCGTGAAATTTATGCAAGAGCGAGAGCCCTGTTACACACGGAATGGAATGAAGTCAGTTGAAAGTGACAACAGACTTACAACTGCTTCTCCCAAAGAAAAACTGAGAGTACAAACTCACTGGTGCATATCAAGTAAAAATATCATTTACAGTAGATAAATGACCTTTTTTCCTTGATATGCACTAATGAAAAGAATTGCTTGTGTATTCATCTTCATGAAATCCTATAACTGTAAGAAGAGTATTTTGCCAACTCATGGAGGGAATTTTTTTTGCCGTTCATTACAAAATGCCAGTAGTCTTGTTCCATTTGCTTTCATCATTGAAACGCTACGTAGTCGGTACGGGAGTCAACTTCTTTGTTTTCTCGTGTCTTTTCCTGGCTTTGCAAAAGGGATCTTCCTGTGTAAGAAACTTCGAAAGTTGTTATTTAAACAGTTTCGTCCCTTTATCGTGTCATTTCCTCATGTGCCTTACAGGTCGATCCAGCGTTACATATATAAATTTATATATACATATATATATATATATATATATATATATATATATATATATATATATATATATATATATATATATATATATATATATATATATATATATATATATATATATATATATATATATATATATATATATATATATAGGAAGAAAAAAATTGACTGCCTCTACTGGGCCTCGAACCCAGACCTCGTGCTCTACGTAAACCTCCCTTACCAGTTCGATTATTAATCCAGTCCTGGCTATTCAAGCTTTCAGAAAAGAGTCAATAATTCGTCGAGACGGCAAAAGATAGGAGAATGTACAAAATTCAAGTTTAACTATGTCATAATATCGTTATGGATTCGATGTCAAACCACTCACTAGATGAAATAAAGAACAAGTTCATTTTGTGGAACGTAATGTGACGTAACATGTGACCGTTTGGAGTAGGCCTATGCAATATTGGTCCCAGGTGGCTCTTTTAAAAGGCAAAAGCAATCTGTCAAACGCAAATCTTTAAGGGCACGTCTATGGAGAGTCGTCCATTTTTGTACAATGAACAGATAGAAAGTATTTATTAATGGCTTGTTCCAAACATTGACCGAACGATGTACACTCTACGAAGCATTGGGTAATGAAAGACTAAGCCTGGTAAATAATCTTCCCGTTTTATTATTTCTTATATATGCCCGTGATTTTCATGATTTTCGATATGATTTGCATCATTCAAAATATAAAACCTCTGCATCTGTTGATTTGATTCGTCCACAGGCCTGCCTTGTGAAGAAAAAGAATCCTGAAGTGTGTGCAAGATGTGCTGATTTGAACGTACAAATTAGCAACTAAAAGTTGCATTCACTGATCCATGGGCGCTTCTACTCAAGCAGGTATCATATTGTTAGTTGCACACTGGAACGGTATTGTGACTCTAAGTCTTCCCTACGACAAACAAGTCGGGAACAACCTATAAAATAAAAACGGGGAGTAAAAAATTAATTTGTAAAAACGCAATTTGACTCCTCTCAGACGAAAGGCAACTAGCCCTTAAATTCTCTTCAGTCAAACTGAAGCCTAGTTTCTTCCCGGTCAGATGACTGTTTTGCCTAACATATACGTGTGTCAGATTGTAAGCGAAATCGACGCTGCACCTTATATCTCAGACCTAGAGAAAATGGAAGGCTTCCATTATTCAAGACAGAGACATGATGCTTTCTTATGTAGTTTATTGACCGGCGGCTCATTTCACGACTTGGTAATTTATGTGCAGCACCCATGTGCAGCACCCATGATTACAAGAATATGTATCACAGGTTAAGACATAATTTATGGAATGCGTTCAAACACCTTCCGGCACAAGATTTTTAAACCACAGACTTAAAAGGGGTTACCTTGTACATGCATAAACGTCATTCCGGCGTACTCCAAGGTTGATGACAGTTGTAATGCTACTGGAATCGAAAAAATTGCGGTTCATTTACAGCAAGCTTTTAGTCTTCGTTTAAAGCTGTTATATATCACACGATCATAGGCAAGCAAGAGACCCATCGTATATCACGGACCTTAGATGATAGCTCGTCCTCTCTGTTCCTCACGTTGCTTATGTCATTGAGATTACAGGTGATGGAGTATTACACAAGAGAGCAAAATTTAAATGGAAAGTGACTGTCGGAATCTAATGTTTCTTAAGTCTAGAATTATTAAAAAAAAATACATAGTTTAGAAGTTGCAAAATGAACTCATTCAACTCCCATCGTTACAGTTCATTTCATTGTTGAAATATTTAATGCTGAATTTTTTTCACTGCAAACAAAATAGTTAATTGCGCAATATCATGTCAGGTGAAGTGGTTTACTATTTGGCTGAATACCTAGGCAGAGTCAGAGAAGTGCTCGGCCTCTGGATGATACTAGATATTTGTTGCCAATTTATATGTTTTTTCTTCCTTCCTATTTCAAAGTCGTATTAACAATTATGGTTACTTGTACTAGTTCCTTTAAGATAACTGAATTCCAGACAGACTACATTAGAAGTTACGAGGAAAGAGAAGTTTTTCATATTGACAGCTACCCTAGTCTTAAACTCAGAAGCAATAGCTTTTCAATTGTTACTGCAAAAATCTTATTCGACCAAATATTTCAAGCCGTACTTCCATTAATGTGCAGAAAACAATCAATACAGATGTTGAAACTAAATTAAGTATGAATGAAGAAGAGTCTTTTTGCAAGAAACCAAGACTTTTCTCCAGAAAGAAAAATTTTACCCATCCTAATGACTGTGCCGGTTGCAACCTTCACCCCTTCGTTGCCTGATATTATTCAACCAAAAAATGATTTAACAAAGTGCATTTGAAAAATAACAAAGTGCATTTGAAAAAAAAAAACCCTGAACATATTGATAAGTCATCTGTGAAAGAAATTATTGATATTTTTAACCAGCCTTTTGCACAAACATACCCTACATATACCCATACAATTTTTTTCTTTTTTTGAGTGTGCCACGTTACACAATGCAATATGTTTGAGGTCAAAGTAAAGTTCAGTTGGCGCGAACAGTGTGTTTGGTTTTTTCTGTCAAGTAATTCTTAAATTCGTGTAAAATATTAGAAAAGACGTCAAAATATACAACCAAGCATCCGGCACACAGGGTCGTTAAACCTTTTGAAGCAATAGATGTCCTTCCAACAACCATGATTAAAATGATGTTTACTTTAGTTTCTAGCTTTCGCCATTTTGTCAATTAGAGTCGTTTATAGTTCCTGAAATTTTGAACTGCATAGCTTAGCAAAAGGTCTCTTACGCATCACTCACCAAGTTTTGCAAACCGACCGAAAGGAAATTTGCAATTTATAAATTTGAATTGTTTTATTCATTTTGCATTTGCGCTTTTTTGACTGTAAAGTACAATCCGTGAAAGTCGTTGACGAAGAAATTAATCTCATGTTTGGTGAGGTAAATGATCTTTCTAGTGACGTTTCCCCCATCACTAATAGATTAAACTGATGGCCAAGGGCGTATTGCTATTTTCTACAAGCATGTTGTTTGTCTATTTCCCCTTGTTTAATATTCGTCAGGCAACACTTCTAACTTGTTCGACCTGAGGTTATGAATATTCAAATTGTCAAAAATTTTGTCAAGTGATCTGCTTTCAGTGCAACTAATGACATGAATAAAAGCAAAAATGGAGTCCAGTTTTAAGATTCTTATCAAAATCAAAAGGGGAATATAGTACTTGTTTGAAATAAAAAGTTAGGCCCCATATTATTATTAATTGGAACATTTCTTTGATTGGCAGCAAGTTCAGAAAATTTGGAGTACTGTAGACGCAATTACCTATCATATCCTGTACCTAGTGTTTTAATTGCACACTGGGGTCTTTTATACTCACTCTGAAGCAATAAAATACGATTGTCTGGATGAGGATATGTTTTAGACAGTTGTGGAAGGCACACATGTTAGTAGGTAGGAATTGTTCAGGGTGAGAGAATTCGGTATTTAACAAGAGTGAAGGATAATTAAAAGTCATGTGGTATAGTAATCTTCCTTTTAAAAACAAGTATACAAATGATAGAAACTTAGTTATTTGTTGCTGAAGCATAAATTGTTTACCCAACCCTTCAAAACGTTAAATGATGCAACTCCTATATCTATTTTTGTGTCTAATACTCTGACGAGGTGAAGCTATTGCTGAGATTGAATTGTTTGATAATTATTGGAGGTATGTTGGAGAATTTTAGACTCAGCATTTCCCTTTAAACTAACTGTTTATGTGTGATCTTCTTTACTTACCTTTAATGACATAAAAAGGATCAAGATAATTCCAGTCGATCCTAATTTTGTGTCTACTCTTTCAATTTTTTTTTTAAATTGTGAAAACTTTCCTTTGCTAAACCCCGACCATTTGCAAACGCTCACAGCTGTCGTCCACCTGATCCGACTTATGAGCGAAGCTATGAAAGGAGGTGCAGACATACGAAAATGTCATCTTTGGAAGTGCTTCAAACAGAACCAATTTCAGCTTGAGCCTGAAGTCGAGCATTTGGTTCGAATGGTTGCAACAAACAAGTAGCAAAATTTAAAACGCTTGCGTGACTTGAAAAGCATCAAAAATAATACAGAGAAAAGAATTGGCATTAAACACAAATATGAAATTAATACGATTCAGTGACTGAAAGATAAAGGTAAGCTTTCGATAACCGCTTTTGAAAGGAATTAAAAGGAAGCATCATCACAAGACTTTACATTAATGTCGAAAGGAAGAGCTACGTTTGATTCTTTTTTAAACCCGGCGAAAATATCATTGTGTCCAAACCGACATAACCTTTATCTTTAAATCATCCAAACATAAAAATTTTTTTGCAAATAAGAATTAAATGTATTTATTTAAAGTGCCCAAGACTTTTAAGGTCATGTTCCTTTAAGAACATTCTTGCAAAATTCATTAAGAGAGCACCACGTCATGCTCTGCATTTTAAAAAAATCAACATTGCAGCAACAAGTGGATAGCAATCTAAGAAGACGCATAATCATCCAATGGTTAAACGATCTATTTTTTTTTTTTTTTTTTGAGGTTGCAATACCTTGGAAATATTTCAATTTTTATTCAACATTTAAACCTTCGACGAGTTTCCTCGTTTTTAAAGTTTGTAACACATCTCGACAGTAACGCATGGAGTCACTAATCACTGACGCAAACATCTTGTGGTCAACCACAGACTTTCAGCTTGATGAAATTGCAGTTGTAACGTATGCAGCTTCTTTTAATATAATATAAATTGACTGCTGGTTGGATTTTCATTGCACCCAGAGTGTGAAAATAGGGGGAATTTTTTCATGTGACTTGTCCTCTAAAAGGTGTTTATTTTACAGACACGTGGACGAGCGATTTTCGTACCGTTATTCCCTTAATATAATGCTTTTGCAACTAGAGCCAAACGGTTCAACCATTTCTTCCCGATCTTGAGAATTTGGGGTCAAATTTGCAAGATGAAGTCCTTGGGAAGTCTTAGGGAATTCACTTTTTTTTACCTCTGATGACCCCAGACGGATGATTTTTGTCCTCTGGTGACCAAACTAACACGACCTTTGATCTTTAAGAATGAAAAATAAGGTTCCTTTGCTGATTTATACCGAGATCTTAATTCCATGGTAAAAATTATCTGCAGATAATGTATGATACTGAGGAAATTATCACGAGATAATAGCCCACCTTGAGAAGATGTATTGTCTTCCGATAAAGTCATATCTCCGGACTTTTTTATTGTCCCGAGATATTTTGAAAAACATCTTTTCACATATCACTTCCCATGCTTTGTAAACAACGTACAGGTGAGAAGTGGAAAAGAGCACAACAGACGGTGTTGGATGTGAGTAGCGTAGCTCCATCAACTGATGTATTATAATAAATATTCATAAAGAGGTGTTTTGAAACCATCTTTCCTCAAATAGTGCTCAGATGTCGAAATCTGGTTATATCAAGGTGATCTGCAATTCAACTCGGGCACGAAACAATATGCGTATCTGCCACTGAGTTCGTAGACTACGAACCTGCTGCAACTTTGGAAAGCATATTGTGGCCCATGAGACCAAGAACATGTTTCCATGTCTCATGTTCACAATATGACCAAATCCAAAAGCATTATATCCTCTCTTTGGTCTGACATGAAACTATTCAACCGTCGTTATTATGAATGTATACACGCTGGGAATAATTTCACTTGTTATCCGTAAACACGTGTAGACAGTATACACGTAGCCATAGCAACTACGTCCTATTAGTCTTTTATGATTGCAACACAACTATACATACCGGCCTATAAAATTGAATAATTGGTCCCAAGCAAAATCTATCAATCTCAAAGGACGGAGTTCGGTTCATGTATAGTCTGCCAGTCTTCCAATACTTTTACTCTTTGACAAAGTAGTTTATATTGTAGCAATATAAAGAGGAAGTGGAAGAGAGCTGTGCAACCAATTAAATACGACATGTCTTTGTCTAAAGCTATAACAAGTCAGCGTTTACCTTCCACGGTTCTAGGTTTAACTCTTTCAGATTATGAGGTTGTAATAACTGTTTATATTCGTGGGTCGAACACATTTCAATATTATAACATCGGGAGACAACTTTCTGTTGGAAACTTCAGTTTCAATAGGGAGGAAAATTGGTTTAAAGTTCTACCACTTTGTTTGTATTTCCCACAATCCCCTCCGCCATGCGTGAAATTTCAATGAAGATTGTTTCTTCATTATCTTCTTTGATACACAGGCGGCGGAAGCGGGGGGGGGGGGACGGGTGGGCAGGGGGGGGGGTGGGCAGGGGGCCTGGCCCCCAACAATTTTTTTACGAGATTTTGGGGGGCATGCCCCCCCCCCCCCATAGCTGAATGTCACAAAATAAATTTTTCAAAAGTAATTAAACAAAGTTGCTTTTATTACATTTCGGCTATTCTTTGACTCAAATGTTACTTTTCAGAGTGCAAAAGTTGCAAAGCTTCCGGGGGCTTCGCCCCCTGGACCCCCACATTAACGGTTATCTGTAGCAGAGTTTATTTTCTCCCCTCAAACAGTTGCAGGGTATTCTGCAATCGTGCCCCGCTCTAAATTTCGGAATAAATTCAGGTAAACTGTGACAAGCTTCATATCTTCGGAATCTCTTTACTTTTTACTCGTCGGGTTTCAGGACGGATAACTTTCCTACAGATTAGGAGTGGCTAAAACTGGCTACCTTGGTGTGGACTGGAGTGTGCTCCTGGCGTCTGGCATGATTCTACCTCATGTAGGGATTTTTTTTTATAATTCCTGGTGATGCACAAGTCAAAATCATCCTTTTTGTGGTGGGTAGAATATTTGGGTCCAATAGCTCAAAAAACTATGACCGTTACTTCAAAGATAATCACAACAAAATGCCCGAAATTGTCGAATGTCCAAATTCTTTAAAGCATTTGCCCGAAAATGGAAAAGTATCATAGTAAGGGTAACATAATTACGAAAAGTTAAGAGATGAAAATATCGCGACACATTTGGGAGCCTGTGGCTTAAAAGAAACAATTATTCTTGAGACTGTTTTTAAATCTTGTGTAACACAATACTCGAAATGGTCGATTATTTTAATAGCTTCAAATCTTTGCCGAAAAGCAGAAGTACAATTTTCATGGAAAATAAAAAAGATCTGCGACACATTTGGGTGGAATTTGAAGAAAGGTTTCTTCAAAAATTTGCCCGAAATGGTCAAAGGTTAAAAAAAAAACTGAAACGTTTTCAATTGCCAAGTTAATTCAACGGATGTACAGGAGGGTGTTCAGGTGCCCAAAAGTTTGTCATCTATCCTGCTCTAGAGCCAAATACGGGCAATGGTTATGAGAATCGGGTAATTTTTTTTTCGACACTTTAATGATGCAGGGTGAGAATGTCTTCTCGTAAGTCTGCTTGAAAATTCATTTCAACACACCTTGTAACGTGACAATTCTGTCAATAAATGTTACTAATAGAAGAGAAATCATCTAGTTCATTTCACCCAATGGTAGTGGTACATTTTATCTGATTCTTCTGAACAAAATAGCGACTGCTAAGATCCCCATAGGCCTAATTTTTTCAAAAGTAAAATCATATATATTCGGAAGTTGGGGCACACAATTTTTTCAATATATATTGAATTTAGCCAAGAGTCGCAATGGAGTAAAATTCATTAGCATGTTTTCAATTCCGGTTTGTAGTTTCCGCGAAAATATACGGGATTCATCGATTGGTAGTGATACATTTTATCTGGTAATTTTCTGATCAAATAGCGACTGCTTAGATCCCCCTATAGGCCTGGGAAATGTCATTTTCGACTGTCTCAGGGGTCAGATTTTTTAAAATTTTCTGATCGCTTCGCGCCAACCAGTGGTGAAGTTCCGTGCAGATAGTCTTCCTAGCAGCATTTTAGTTTCAAGTGAACAATTTTTGTGCAAACAGACCCTCGAATTAGTGACTTCTACAGTTCTTAGACCCCCTATAAGCAAAGGAAACGACATTTTTGACTGTCTGAAGTGGTCAGATTTTTCAAAATTTCCTGCACGCTTCGCCCCAACTTATGGTGGTGCTCCATTTAGACCGCTTCATAGCAGAATTTAAGTTTCAAGTGATCATTTTTTACAAAAGGAAACTCAAAAAACGAATGCTTAGATCCCCATATAAGCCCGGGAAATGCCATTTCCGAGTGTCTGAGGGGTCTGATATTTAAAAATGTATTGAACGCCTCGCACCACCAAATGGTGGTGCTCCGCTTAGTCTTTCTGGCTTAATTGTAGTTTGGAACGAACGTATGTTTATCTGCAATTGAAACTTGAAAAAGCGACTGCTTGGATCCCCTTTACAAGCCTGGGAAATGTCATTTTTGACTGCCTGAGAGGTACGAATTTTCAAATTTCCTGGACGCTCCGCGCCAACCAGTGGTGGCGCTCCGCTTTGACTGTCCTACAGGCAGAATTACATTTTTCGGGCAAACATCTGCCCCAAAAGTTAAATGCTCCCCTACGCCTCTGGAAATACCTTACTCAGGCGTGCACTGGAACGGCTGCTTGCAACATTCAGCAGGATTCCGGATTTGCAATCCTATGATACATAGTTCAGTGGTGCAATGAACTGAGCTAATCAGTATCTCAAAAGGGTGTTTTAATGTTAGAAAAATACAAAATAAACCTGGCAAATGCCATTTCCAGCCATCTGGGAGGTTTTAAAATCCAAAATTTTCTTTGTACGCTCCGCGCCAACGGATGGTGGCGCTACGCTTAGATAGTAAACCCCAGCCACCCCCTACAAAAGTATCCAGCCCCCCATGGACCCCTACCAGGGCTTTGTCCCCTAAATCCCACCAGGGGCCCTTAATGCTCCCCCCCCCCCCCTGGACCCCAGGCCGATTGGGTTTTGTGCTTCGCGCACAACCGGACGCCTTACAGCGTCATCATTATGTAGGCTGCCGAAAACTTGTGGCCCCCAATAAAAAAACATCTTTCGCCGCCTATGTGATAGATTCATAATATAACTTGCAGTCCTGTCCTGGATATGTGAATTTTAGTCATAGCTTCCAAAAACATGATTATATAAAAGAACATATGGGCCTGATTAATTTGTATTCCTGATACCCGACATCGTCCAGCATGCGGATCAGAGTCATGTTCCCCTGCTCATACTTACACTCTTTAAAGGTGGCTGAGGAATGGGGTGGCTAGACGAGTGAAAATGAATCGACGGCGCTCTTACATCGTTCATACCAGTTGTGCGAAACACAGAGGCTTTCGAGAAGTTAACATCGCTTTTTATTCTCTTCTAGGCTTACATGAGCTTTCTAAAGTTGTTGTTAAAGCTGAATACTAAAAACTCCGTGTTTTAAGTTTACCGCAAAGTAAGAGATACTTGTAAGGAAGGTTAAAATACTTAAGAGTAGAAAATACTACATCCCTAAAAATGGTCTACTGGGCTGAAGCCTGAATCAAAGATACCGTAGGTCACTTTGCTACAGTACAAAATCATACACTAAGAAATATCATTAGTGATTAAGTTCTATTTACATGGAACATTTTATTTTTCTCAATGCTCCCTATATTTAAATATTTTTTAATATAAATGTATGGTTTCTGGTTTATGCATGGCCCTACTGATATAGTTTCTATATGGTGTCTTCACCAGCGCACCTTTTTACACGTATTTAAATTCCTATGCGCTGACAATGGATAAACAACCAGATGGGCAATTTTGATGGGCGCTGTGGAGTGCATCAATTATTTTGGATAGCACGCAAAGAGATATTATGCTCGCAAAGAATGCGTTGTTCAAGTACCCACACATTGATTCTTTTAGTTATCAATGTGATTTGCTGTGACGTGTCCTCATTTTTGTATCATGCAGATCGACACAAAGGCCATATGAAATTTTCCGTTAGGCGCCCATAGTTGTGTGCGTTATGTGTGAAATTCCTTGAAGTAAAATGCTTCTCTGACCTCAGAGTTTGAAATAAGGATTATTTAGACCTACATATACTAACCGGCTTGTTTTCAAAACTACTGAACAGTGATCACTACGTTTGCCCCTCAGTTTCGCCCTAGATTGGGTATCACCGCATTAGGCGTAGAGTGCGGGGAGACGGGTGCTCAGTGACCAAGTGACATTGGTTTATAAATTGTCTTTCACAAAATTCCAATTTTTTCCAACGTTAATTCTTGGTTTTAAAGTACTTTGTCTAAAAAGGACAACAGAGTTTGGGAAACTTTTCGAAAGTCATCGGAGAATTTTTGTAGGCTTGCATTAACATTATGTAGCAACAAAGATGTTCAGTAGTCGTGCAATCATTCTCAGATGTTCCACCAATATAGACGAGTCCGAACAGCAAGTGACGGTCTGATTTTAGTCGGCCATGATTGGGTCAATCATCTTGAATATTTCCTCGCTTGCCTGTAAAATAGATATTTTTACACACTGGAATGCCTTTTGATTTCCTAAAGTCAATTTCACCAAATGTGTGGGTTTGATATTGATTCAGACAATAAAAGGAGACGATGTAAGGCTGAAGGACCCCACTCATGGCTGCCTACAGTCTCTTAACCCCAGCGCTGATCGGATGCGTGTACAGGAAGTGCAGATTCTTCCATATTTCCCAAACTTTTCAAATTCCTGCAATACAAGCTCCATATTTACAAATTTTTGTTTCAAAGGGGCAAATATTTGTTTTAAAGGGGCAAAAATTTCGGCGAGCTTCGTGGGCCCCAAATTATGTCCTTGAATCAGTGATATTTCAGACTTGAGAGAAAAATCGGAAAAATTTCGGTGCTTGCCCTTTCCCCTCAAAGTCTGTTCCACCCCTCCTTCTCTCCTTATAAGTACTACAACAAGCCAGCATTATTTCTTCAGCACAACATATTCTGTGCCAGACGAGTGTCGGGAGTTTACAGGTATGGAGGGATACACAGTCTGGTGTTGTATTGGTGTTGTATTGGTGCTGTATTCATTAGCAACAACAGAAAGTCCATGGTTAAACAAATGAATCAGGCCAGAAGCCCTTTGTATGGTCTACTGACTAAGTCACATAATCTGCAATTACCGTTAAACCTGATACTTGAACTGTTTGACCGAGTTGTGGTGCCAGTCTTGATGTTTGGGTGTGAAATTTGAGGAATAAGTAAACTTGATCAGATTGAAGCTTTTCATATAAAAATTTGTAAGCAGGTCCTTATGTTGAAAAAGTCAAAGCCAAACTGTATGGTCTTTGGAAAGTTGGGCCGAAATAAAATATCCAAAATAATTTAAGTTGGAATTATCTCATTCTGGTTGAGAATTATACACGGCGATGAACATAACTTGTCCTGTACAATTTACAAGATGTTGGGCACTATGCATGATAAAGGGTTGTATAATTCTACCTCGTTATTAAATGTAAAAAATATCTTGAACTGTGTCGGTATGTCATATATTTGGAATGATCACTTAAACGTGACTATTCACAGGGCGAAGGCAATGTTAAATGACAGGCTAATTGATATTTATGAACAAAATTGGTTATCTGAAATCGATGAGAACTCACAGTAAAAAAATACCGACTTGTTTGTTAGACTTGTTTTAGAAAATTATCTTTTGACTTTGAATAATTCTAATTATTCCAGCCTTTGTCAATTTCGTTGTGGGAATACGAAGATTCCTGCGATTATTCGGCATTTCCAAGGTATTGATTTAAATGAGAGGGAGTGTGAGATTTGTAGCAGTGGTTCAATTGGCGATGAATTTCATTATCTCTTCCAATGTGCAGCTTTCAAAACTGAAAGAAACCTTTACTTAAAACGATATTGTAGAATTGGCCCAAATACTTTGAAAATAAACCAACCCTTTGCTTTTAGCAACAGGAAGGTGCAGAAAAACTAAGCTTCATTATTATCGAAAGATTCAAATAATTTATACAGATCCTATGCAATCATGTGAATTTGAAGTCAGTTCTAAGGATGTCCTATGCAGTATATGTATGAAAGTGTTCCGATCTCTCTTTAGCTTTGGGTGGGGGCTGGGTCTGGTGTCAAGACTGATTTTCTAATGATTTATGAAAATTGGTATCTTATGCTGGTTTGCCCCGATGCAGGTATCTCTGCTTGTGTATCCTTTTGTGTATCGTTTTGTGTGTTTTTCATCTACTTACTCATCTCGTTTTGTTCTGTATTAATTTGTGCAATTGAATATGTATTTGTATGACTCTAATACCTCTTTGGAGGTGTAAAGAAGAAGTAATTTACTTAAACTAAAGCCTTGTAAACGTTACAGTGAATTTGTCAGCACGCCAAGGCATTCATTGTATGGAAACGAGTCACATCTATAATCAAACCAAAGGAATCAAACAATAAAAGGATGCAAACAAAGTACCTTTGAGTCAGTGGCGTACGCAGGATTTCTGTGAAAGGTGGAGGGGGGGGGTGCAGTACGTTGAGTGATCACCGCCCTGGGGAGGGGTATTCAAAGGCAAAGGGGAGAAGATGTCTCCTCCCCTTTGAAAATTTTTGGCCTTTTCAGGTAGCCTAGATGCAAAATGGTATAAGATTTTCGACTCTGACAGGAACAAGGTTAAAAGTTGAGTTGTCGTGGTTCTTGGGAATAAAACTGAAAGTTTTGTGTCTTTGTGTGCAATCTTATGCCACTTACGCATTCGGAGTAAAACTTGTCATTAAATTTGCATACTTTTAGGAGTCAAAATAAAAGAGTGTGCGTTCTCTCTTGGCCACAAAACGTTATACTGCCTCAAAGATTATCTAAGCGAAGTGCTAACATTAGTAGGCGCGGAGCGTAGAAAAAATTCCGAAAAATCAGACCCCTCAAATGGCCGGAAGTAGAATTTTCCAGACTTATCCGAAAAATCTAATGAGTCTCTATTTTCTTCTGTTGTTTACAATGAAATGATCACTCAAAATATGTTCGTAAACTGCAAAATGATCAGAGAGTTATAGAGAGCTACTTTGACCCCTAATATATAACTTTGCCCAAAAGACTAAGTGAAGTGCTACCATTGGTTGGCGCAGAGCGTAGAAGAAATTTCGAAAAATTAGACCCTCAGATAGCCAAAAACCGCAATTTTATGCTTGTTAAGAGAATCTAAACATACAGTTTTTATGTTAAGCTTTTGTTTACAATAAGAAAAAAATCAGGAAAAATCTAAGTGATCAGAAAATTATCACGTTAAATCATGTACTACCACTATTATGCCTATATTAAATGGTCTTGATATTTTTCGGGGAAACTATAAAGCGGAATTGAAAATGTGCTAATGCTTCTCTATTGTGACACTTGGCTTTATTAAAGATCCGCTGAATTGATTAAATTGTCTGTGACTGCTCGAACTCCCGTCTGTTAATCATTTTACCCCTAACATCTCTTGCGTGATAAATGGCAAACAAAATCTCATCGCACCTGAAAACCCTCCGCTCCCCTGTCCCCGTCTCTTAGTCGTACGTCTATGCCGGCCGAGGAAGGAGACTTAGTGGTGGGCCCCTCCCTTTTGAAAATTCTCAAAACGGTAGGTGTCCTTAGGGACAATTGGTGCCACAAGGGAGTAAAATTTGGAATTTGACAGAATTTGCCTATTTATAGGGATTAAAAAATGGCAATACTTAGGGGCCTCCCCCTTTGAAATTCTTTGAGAAATAGGGTGTTCTTACATACAGTGTGGTGCCTCATACGCTATCTTTTGAAGTGAAATCTGTTTAACTTAAGTGTGGCTAAGTATTTTTAGGAGCATGACATCCGTGAGGGGTGGGGACATGGCCAATGGCTCCGCTTCATACACCACTGATTGTAGTCCTTTAACTATAGTGTTCCAGAATGTCAAAATTGAGGGGGAAAAGGGCAAAGGATAACGTTGGGGACAAAAATGGTTTAGCGCAACGCGAAACCGAACACAAAGCGTCCGTTCCTGGAGGTGGGGGTCCAGCGGTGAAGCCTCCGGGAGCTCTGGGGTTAAAGCATATCTCTGGATAAAAAATTAAGTTTCAGGAGAAATACCCTAGTTACTTTTTTGGTTAACAACCTTATGTGAGGGCAAGGGCAGAGAAAGGGGGGGGGCAAGGATAAAATCTGGGAGGAATGAATGCTTAACTATAACCCAAAAGCCTGGTCCCTATAATTCAATAAGCTGGGATCAACGAAAAAGGTTAAACACCACTATGCATATAACGAATCTTATTTAAAATATCTGCACATAAAATTGTTGTGCCGCAAAATTTGATATGTTGGATAACACCTGAACGTGTTTGGGTGCAAATGATATGATATGTTAGGCAAATAAGGTCTATCAGTCTATGTCGACAGGAACGTTGGTGGCTTAAATCCCATGGATTCAACACAGTACCCCAATGTGTGAAGTACAGAGGCCAAGGCGACTTACTGCCGGCGAGCTCAAAAGAGCGACCCAAAGAGACGGGTGCGAGTCCTTTGAATGTCCTGCAGAATGTTCACAAAAAGGTTCATATTTACTTCGCTTCATATCAAGAGGCTTCGGACTCTTTATTGATAAAATGCACAAAAATCACTGTTTCCCCATTTTTCATAGAATATCCTAATTCAAACACATTTCCCGTCTACTGAGTTGAAGGGGAGACTTGGGAATAACATGTAGTGGCAGGTGTTGCAGGAGGTTTGTGGGGAAATATATGTTCTTTACATTTTACAAGAAATAGTGGATATGGTTGAAGCATGCTACAATAAAAATGTTGGTATCACGTTACAAGGGATTTTCTTCTTTTAATGTTTATATTTAGCATTATCGAAAATCTTCATGAACGATATTCTTCTTTCTTACCTGCATTTGTTAATGTGTTTTTATTTTCCTTTTTGGAGAGGGCAAAGAAAAATGTTGTAAAGGAAAGGAAAGGCAAAGGAAAATGTTGTGTAACAAACATTTTCGGGCCAAACCGAGCAGAAATCACTTCTTCATATGGGTGGAGGTCCGAGGAACGAGCCCATTTAAGCTGTAAAGTATTTGCATAACCCTCTCTAGATAAAAAATAACTCTCAGGAGTGGTGCATTACTTATTTGTTCGGTTTAGCTAACTCTTGCAATGACAAAATCTTGCGGGGGGCGATTCCCCTTCTTACCCCAGCAGCGTCGCCACTGAAGGTGGTACGGAGTCGTTTCTACCGAAGTCCTTGGCTGTAGTGGTTTCAGTGATCCTGAAGAAAGAAGTTCAAATCGCTCATCATTGTTCTCTAGGTTCGTGATGTTTCTGATTTACGTTACCATGCGGCTACTTTGCAAAAATTCTACGATATTGACTGGAAGCCAAGTCTTTTTTAAAACGTAGGCAACAGCCAATGTCCATACTCATGGCTTACCAAATGGCATTTTAGAGTCTTTATAAAATGAGATGATAAATCATTACAAAGGGGCACAAGGTTTGACCTTTCACCCTCCCAAACTACATACTTTGTACACTGTAAGACGGTAAAATGTGGACTTGAAATAAAATTTGGTCTTAAACTGAGTTTAATTCAAATCAGTTTTAAAATTTGATAAAAACCCAAACTAAACCTGTTTCACTTTAGGCAATCGCGACCACGTGCTTGTCGTCATTGTTTTATTTATCAGTCGGTTAACAGTACAGTGTATCCCACTCGTTCTTTGTGCACATGATTACCTGCTTTTGTCGCCAGTCGATCAGAGGTGTGAAACATTTTGCGTTTTATGTGCAATGGTTCACGCCAATTGAATGCCTCTTTTATACAATTGTTTAACTCTCACCTCCTCACCTGGACAAAAATTGATTTAAAATCAGATTTCAGCTTTTCACATTTTCCATGAGTGATAAATTACACCGGCAACCTCCCCTTATGAGAAACGAGTTTTACCTGCGAAATTTTATCGCAGAATACAACGCTTTTGTGGCCTTGATGTTGCAATATTAAAAGAAAGGTATTCCAAGTGACCCAGTTTAGGAAAGTGGCAAAGCTTAGGGGCAAAAAATAGAGAAGCGAAGAAGTAAAAAAAAAAAAAAAAAACGAGAGGAAAAAAATAGAAGAAGCACAAGGAAGAAAATCGAAATCGATTCTTTATTATTTGATAGCTATCCTATGTGAATCATTTCTTCTTTCCCTTGGGACTTGTAAGTGACTGGCAGACTGGCACGACTGTGTATGAATAACAGTTTGGGTACTGCTTATATGAATTACATAAGGTCACGAAAGGTTAGCATATTGGCCCAAGGTTGTGAAGAATTTTTATTCAAACTTATACTGCCGTGCACCCCCTTTTTCTCTTTTTCTTACGGTATCTGACTTTAATTATCGCTAAAGTAAGTGGGTGTGACAACAAAGTCTAAATATCTTTTCAACTCACAAAGACCGATAAGATGAAATGATATCAATGCTGAATGTAATGCATTGTACAACGCGCTGTTAGAGAGAAACTTCAACAAAGTGTGAATGGCCTGTTAAGGCTCGAACTAGCCCGGGCGTGCGAGTTTACCGCTCCTGGTCTAACGTTCCTTCCCACATTTCTGTGTAACGACATTCCTACATTCAGATCAGTACTGCAGTTACTGAATGGGGGTCAGGCAGGGCAGATTAACATCTGGTGAAACGTAATGTGAGATGCCCAATGTTTTAACAAGGTGTTTCTTGATTGCCAGTAATGAACTCTACAACCTATTTACCAATTAAACACTTATCCCGCCCCCATTTTGTAAACACTTTTATATTCTAAACATGTTTAGGGATTAAACACAAAACGTTCAGCCATTTAACATTTGAAAAAACCGAAATTTTAAAGAATTAGACACGTTTGCCTAACACCCAAGCGTGTTATCAAGGTGGGGCAAACTTAAGTTTGAAAAAACGTTTAATTTTCTAAACACTTTTCTGAAGAGTGTACATAACATTTGTAGATGTTTTACACGTGATATGAATATTTACGAGATATCTATGCAATGATATATTGATTCAATTGCTTTTCATTACACCTTTATTATGGTCTTCTAATAGCATCTGGTTGTTAAAAGATCTTTTCCTCACAGAAAGTGGTATAGGTTTCACTGTAAATATCACTTTTAAATGATGGCCACATTTGGTATATTTAATACCGTACATCTTAATGACAGATCGTTATTTTGGGACTGGGCACGAAGACCTTCCCGGTGTATCTCACAAATTTTAACAAACTGACCATATACTTTGTATTATTACCCTTGTTTAATTACAGACACGGTAAAATGTATTAAGCGACGATCCCACTTTTCATAGTCTGTATGGAATATGCTTGGTTATGGACAAGTTCGTTACGTTGTAGATAGAATGTCAACATAAGAACGCTATGAGAAGTGTCTTAAAGTGGTCAGGTGGTTCAACATATGGGGATATTCACTGGCAGCTGAACTCTTCTGAACAAAACATTAGAAGACTATCCACACATTTTATCTTCCAAAGATCTACGTTTGGATTATTTATACTCAATTTAATAGCCTTTGATAACCTTGATCCAAACCGCATCATTGATTTTACCAGGAAAGGAGCCTAAATCTCCATTAAAAAAAAACCGATAATGAATATTTCTTGAATAAGATGTATTCACCTATTTAACCGTTCTCTCGGAAGGCTGACGGTATTAGTTCATAACTAAACAGCTTTAAAACTCTCATCCGAATACGATATATGCTCGCTAAGTTTAATTGACGCTATATGGTTGAAACAAATATTTTATGGCTTTGCTTGTCACGTGCATGTCACCATGGTGGATCAATGTTTCTCCTGGGAATCAGGCTAATTACCAAATGTGGTTCTGAAGTCTTTATATTGCACGGATTAATACCTCTCCCATGAGACAATGAGCATCATGTAACACTTTTATAGTCCCCGAAAGATGGTGTGCACGTTGTATCATGGGTTCACATGATACTTAAACGAAAACTCATCAATTCCGCATACAAAGCAGGTCACTGCAGTGAACGTTGATTCCTTAATCGACGGTTATTCAATCGGTAGAAAATTAGATTACTCAAAAGCTCTTCAATCATGATTCTCTCTCGTTCTGTGAAAGATTTGTTCCATCAAATGTTTATTTCCAGAATGTGAAAGTATTTTTATATTCGCAAATCAAATATTTTGCAGACAATGCTTTTAGGGGAAATATATGTATATATATGAGTAACACATCCTTTAAAAAGACAGAAGTTTGTAAAGAAAAGATTCGGATACCATAAAATTGCTAGGTCGTACCTTTTAATTTTGACATTTAAATGGACAATGGAAAACAACAATTAAACTTGTTTACGTGATGTGGTAAAATGAAAAAAAAAATACTTCCTTTCAGCGTCTAAACCTGGACAGAGAGTGGAAAATACATGTTGTATAAAATAAAGTAGCAGGGAAATGGATGTACTACTTTTCATGGTACGAATAAAAACGAAGAGAAAAGAGAGAGAGAAGAAGAAGACTAAATGCCTCGGCTTTTATCTGAATCACGAACAGATAACGGCGAGGGCATAGAAATAGGGTCGTTAGTTGAAATTATTATTTTGTAAATAGCGTGAATAGCTAAGAGATGTATGAATGAAATCAACATGGTTGAGGTCTGTTAATTATCACTTCTGTCTGGTACACGTAAACAATTCAATACTTTTATGGTTATGCATTTAAACATGTTTATCTCTATCGCATGTCTAAACAAAGACAGGTTGGTGTTGTGTAAGTATAGGATTTGTAGTTGAAAGAATGCAGGGACACATTTACGTGTAATTATTGATACAGAAATCGATCGTTATCGGTAGTGCAAATCTTTCATAACCTACATGTATAGTACTTTTGGTAGTATCTAACTTTTAAGTTTCAGGTCAGAAAAAGTAGGGGGGGGGGGGGGCTTTTACGCTAGTCTCCCCGGCACTCCAAAAAGTGTGAAGTTTTTATATTGCACGGATTAATACCTCTCCCATGAGACAATGAGCATCATGTAACACTTTTATATTCCCCGAAAGGTGTTCTCCCCGTAATCGACGCCCATCTATGTGTGTAATAAATTCTGCTTGCTGGAATTGTGACAACTTTACCTGCTCACATATTCTGAACCACAGATTGGATTTCACTGAAATGCTAACGATAAGTACCCCTCCAAAATATCAAAACTTGATGTGACCTTAGACCCTTCTTTTGAAGTCTCTGGAATGGTTCAGTCTCCAATCCTTAATTGGCTGATCGTCCATGTACTCTTGAATCCAAAAGGTTTATATTCATTTATTCCTTCCCGTAGTTAAAAGCACTTACATTTTTCCGCCTTTTTAATAGCTCCACGAATTTAATAAACATTGGCGCCATTATTATCTTAAGGTAAAAATGTGTTTTACATGTGCAATTATTTAAAACTTGAAAAGAGATATTTAGATAGAGAAAGAACGTGAAAAGATTATTCTTTTGAATTAGAGACTATTTAAGAACAGACGGTAATCAAGTATATGTTAAATGAAACCCTAGTAACAGAATTGTGTAACACATTACACAATACATTGGTTTTAAAGTCACAACAGATGTGCGGGCAATCCGCGTTCGCTTGAATCGTTAATATGTGAAATACAGATTATGCCAGTCATGAAAGTACTTGAGAACTACCATTAATGGTAATTTAGTGGAAGTGGAAGACCATGGAAAGATAAGACTGAAGATCGAGGGTTTTAAAACAATTCATGATGCACTGTCGTATTTTTTTACAAGTTTGCAGTTGACAAGGAAAAGGCTGAATTAATCCAAGATTTTCTAATTTGGTAAAAAGCATTTAAATTATGTTTTGTTAACCAGAAAATTTAAATTATCATTAGAGTTTCTATTCTATTTTGATCCACTTAATTGTCTTTTCACTGCCTTGGTCAAGTTTTAAGATAAACATTAGTGGTGCGGTTTAATTCACTTTTGAAGTAGGGAATCCCTCTTAAAATATCTATTGCCAAATGCTGAACAAATCACGTCTCACCTTATGGTAAAGCCATGCATGTGTTGATATTTCCTTCATTTTGTGGACCACCTATCTGTAGACATATTAATGAAATGCAATCATCGTGATATCATCAGGTAACCATAAAATAAGATTGCAGACGACATGAAATGCAGTAAATTACACATCAGAAGAAAAAAGAAAAAAAAAAAACGCTACAGCAACCTACACTGGGTTCAAACTCTCCAAGTCCAATAAAAATGTGTGTGAACTAACTTGGGAATAAAACTCATTTACAGTCATTGGCTGTTCACATTTGAACTATGGTTTCAACGATTGTTGTGCAAAAAACTGTATTTGAAATTAAATGACTATTCTTGAAAGGTGCCTTTGAAGCTGTCCAGCAACTATGAATCAATACTTTTGCGTCACGCTTCTCTCCCATGAAAACAGCTCAACATCATGCTTGTAAACTGTGTAAGCGGGTATCACATACAGTGTCGTAGCTAGAAATTTTTCCCGGGGGCAAACAACCACATTTTCCGAAAATGTTTTAAGTTTGAACATCATTTCTCTGGGGACGTAATTTCGACACGCGAAGCTTGCGCTCTGCCGCAATTTTTGTCTCTTCTTTTAAGCAAATAACTGAAAATAGGGAGCTTGTTTATTGGACAAAATTTTGGTTCCTGGGTTCTCTATATAAGAAAATGTGAAAAGTTCGGGAATTACTGAAGAAGCTGTATTTCTGATTGGCAAGTCTGAGATTGTTCGGCGATTAAAGACCGTTGTTGCGACACAATGTTATCTTTGGCCTACAAACTGAGGCTCTTTAACAACATTTCTTATGTCGATAGTTTACATTGGAGGGAACTGGGAATTTTATGCAAGAAAATTCGTGATATTACCATTGTAGCTGTCGATTTCACTTACTGATCTAGTGATTTCGTCATTCCCAGAGTTCGGAAAAGTTTACCATATGGATTTATGAGAGGACACTGCTTCATTAGGTACTGCAACTTGCGGCGCGCGAAGTGCGCGGAATTTTTTTTTGAGAGAAATAATAACAAAAGTGGAGCTTTTTTGAAGAAAATTCGGAATTTCATAAAAAAGACGAGTCGGAAAAACCTAACTGTATGTGACTGGTATCACAAATGGCAAATTTTTCACTTTTCAGAGCCAGGGGGGAAATCGCCCCTGCCCACTTAAGCTAGAACACTGATTATATAGTAGTAGCAAAATCTAGCCTTGTGCGTCGTAATGTACCCTGGTATCCTCTGGTCTCTTGAAAAAGACCGGGACTGTAGTGACTACATCAAGATTGGACAATAGTATTCTGCCCTTAAAAATACAACATTACTGTTTTACACCTCAAACAAGCATTTTTTGTAGAAATCAGAGCTATTTTTCATGGTTTTAGAAATGACCGTTTTTATTTCAAGTTGACTTCAAACGGAGACAACCTTTAACAAATCTATAAATATATCAGTCACCTTTCAGAACGTACACTCGTAAATCAGTTGAGCAAACATACCACATGCTGAATTATAAAGCGATAAAATTGCTAAAGGTTGGGGGAACAATTTATTTGTGTGTAAAAATTGCGCCATGGTTTTAGGGAAGCTTTCTCAAAAATTTTGCATATGCTTTGTTTCTCCAATATAGAATATAGTTTGCGCAATTGTTCTTGGAGTGAAACATTTGACAAAACACCATGTCAAATACCGCATCATTGGCGAGAAAGTAGCTGAATGCAGCTGATTTCAAAAGCAAAAAAAAAAAAAAAAAAACCCAAAAGTGGCAGACATTTCCAGTCGCAACTCGCCTGTTTAGCACAGCTAAGAATGACTCACCTGTTTATATCAGCTAGGAATACTTTCAAAGTGCAATCTTCTGAATTCATTGCTTGGTGTGAAGACGTATTACTGACAAATCATTATTCCATCATAAAACTACATCGCTAAAGGGTCTTCGGAGGCTTATTACCAATCGTCCTCATTGACAAAAAGTCTTGTATTTTAAATTGATGTTTAGGTTATCAAACAATGCACCGCTTGTTTCGTAATGTTATGCCTGCAAATTGCACTTTTAAATCATGATAATTACCCCTCCCGCCATAGAGATAAGCATGCAAGCACAAGTCACACGTGTTTCAAAAATGTTGTAGTGAAAATTGGTCTGCAAATAAATTGCTCATCAGTATAGTGTTGTAATAATTATCACATCGTTCATATCATTTTGCCAAATGAATGGCCGTAGGCATTGTTCATTTGCCTTAGAGTTAATAAGTCGAAAATTATTTCCCGTGTTGCCATGGAGACATTATTAGAAACGGTTATGTTATCCATGTGGAATGTTATTACTGGCACTGAGACCACCAAAATTGATCATTGTAATGAAAACACGTTTATTCATTTTAGAAGAATATTTTAGATGGAAAAGAGCCCCATGATTAAAAGTTTTTTGTCGGTCGACTTTGTTAGTCACTTCAAACGTCATCAGCTCTGGATTCTTTGGTCCAATCTCGTTACCATGAAATTCATATTTTCTTTCTTGATTTGGATGAGTAATAACAAGTTTTACCAATTCATTGGAAACATTAAGAAGGATTTCCCCTTTTCCAAACAGCAATTACAAAAGATTGTGGAAGCGAGATTTCGTTAGGGCCGTTTTGATCAGTAGCATTTCACTTCGGCAAAAAGCGACACAGACCAAAGCTGTTCTGCGAACCATTGTAATTGCTATTCCTTTCTGCTGGTTCCTTGAATTCTGCGTAGGGCATTAGAGAGGATTTTGGCAGGGTACTGGCGTTTTTCAAAAAAGGACAAAATTTCTTCAGAGGCAGTAGAGAAGTCAGAATCCTCTGAACAAATTCGTCTGGCTCGCAAGAGCTGGGAATAAGGGATAGATTTAGTGCAAGATTTGGGGTGATTGGAAGGATACAAAAGGTAGTTATGCGAGTCGGTTGGCTTAAAGTGTAGGTTAGAGGTAATTGTACGGTTGTTGATGGACAGTTTAAGGTCGAGAAAAACAACAGATGAGTCCGAGATACAATGGGTAAATTTCAAAAAGGGGCAAAAGGAATTAACAAAGTCGATAAAAGTTTCTAAATCACGACGGGATTTTGAAAAACGCCAGTACCCTGCCAAAATCCTCTCTAATGCCCTACGCAGAATTCAAGGAACCAGCAGAAAGGAAGCCTTGGAGAAAAAGAGCAAATCTGGTACCAATCTACGTATTCCTTTAGTTATTTCTTATCACCCTTCGATCCGTCCTATTTTACACGCTATCCACAAAAATGTAAAGTTG
Source organism: Holothuria scabra (assembly GCA_037179385.1). Lineage (NCBI taxonomy): Eukaryota > Metazoa > Echinodermata > Holothuroidea > Aspidochirotida > Holothuriidae > Holothuria > Holothuria scabra. The sequence goes on along the minus strand of CM074192.1, from coordinate 14,019,570 downwards.
CTCCGGCAAGACCCCTCAACCCGTGATGTTTTCCCGGAACCCCCCATCACTGCCTTTAGAGTTGAGAAAAATTTAGCCAACCATTTAGTTCGGGCTTCCCACCCACAAACCTCTTTCGACGACACGGCTGGTACCTTTCCATGTAACCGTCCGAGGTGTAATACATGTCCAGTTGTCGGCAAACACGACCTCGTCAACATTTCTGGCCCCAACGGCAATAGCTTTATTGTTAAACAAAGATTCTCCTGCATTTCCTCAAATGTAGTGTATATTTTAGCTTGTGGGAGATGTAACTCGTTGTATGTCGGAGAGACCAAGCGCCGCCTCGCGGATCGAGTCACCGAGCACCTTAGGTCCATCAAACAGAATCTCCATGGATACCCGGTGGCTGCACATTTTAATCCCCCTTCACCCTGTTCTATACAGCATTTAACTGTTACGGCAGCTGTAATGTGCCGAGGCTCCGATCGTGACCGCCTTAGTGCTGAAAACCGACTGATCATGAGGCTAGGTACACTCGCTCCACACGGCCTTAACGTTAGAATTGACCTTTTGTAATATTCACCCCTTTGAGCCAGTTTTTACTCCTTTTACACTTACCCGTTCGTGCTCATTTTTTACTGCGTAGCCCTAATTATTATTTTTTCCGGACCTAGTTTTTGTCTACTTTTCCCCTTTTTCCGACCGTGTTCGATTTGTACGTGCACTTTTCTCATCCAGGACGCACTTTTTTTTTTTTTTTTTTTTTTTTTTTGATTGGTGTTTCATCCTTCGCACTCATGTTTTCTGACAGTCACTTTCGTTCGGTTCTGTTTTCACAGCGATCGCTTCGGATTTGATGTTTGTCGTGTCCAATTGTTACTGTTGGTTGTTCAGTTTGGTTTTTGCCACCTGATGAAGGGTTTATACCCGAAACGTCGTGGAGTTTTCCGCAAACTTTTAAGCACTTTTTACTACCTCTTTTCGACCTACACATTTCAACAGTGCTCCGCAGCATTTCGACCCTCTTTATATATATATATATATATATATATATATATATATATATATATATATATATATATAATACAATAAAGCATTGGATCGCGACACTGCAAATTCATACCTTTCGAAGTACTTTGGAGGAATGGGTATGGTTGAGGTCGAAAAATAAGAGAATGAAAACCGACGCGATTAATCATCCCAATTCAGCATGACAAATTGTTGTCAGTTTATCCACCGACTTAATTAAACCGTCACTGAAGAGACCGGGTACATCTGCCGCTTTCAAAACGCGTTTAGTAATAGAATATCAGCTTTGGCCGATATACCACAAGTACAGTCAATCTATAACTTCAAGCCCAACCCACCCCTGGTTTGCTCTTTTTCATATCCCAATTTACTATAACATGGTCATTTGAGTTCTCCGACACATCATCTGTTAACATTACCTAGATCATAAATTTAGTCAAGTCATTGAGGTCTGGAGAATCCTGACCCCTCTGTTTAAAAATGGAAAGGTGTTACGTACACTGAAATGTTTCATGGTATATATTGTAATCAATACATATTTTTTAAAAATGCAAAGTGCAAAATCTGTAGATTTTTAATGCACGGTTGGTAATGATCCTCAAGGTCATTAATGATCACGCCTACATCTGCATGTTTTTAATGTTATTTTAAAATTAATATTATGCTTTCTCTTCAACAAAGCTGAACACGTCTTCTCTTTCTGCATTTCCATTGAACTTCCTATGCCACTACTCTTTCAGTGTAACCATTCTAATAATTTTCCCTTCGAGGTAAAAAGAGATTATCAAAGTCAGACCATTTTGTATATTCCCAGATAAAATCAATTGTTATAAACTTCATGGGGAATTTTAATCAACCTCAATACACCCAACTACTAAATGAGAACATAAATCTCCGTAGATGTCATTTTAGAATTAAGGTTTTACTACAAAACACACGTCCTAGAATACACTTATCTGGGATTATCTTAATTAAAACAAATCATCTATGACCCATACACCGTTTTGGTGTTTTGCTTTGCGTCAACTTTTGTCACAGTAAAAGGCCTTAAAAAGAAAAAAAAAGAAGAAAATGCTTGCTTATCCCACAATCCTTTTAGTTGCCATTTGGAAAAGGGCCTATTAAAAATTGGTATTGACGGTACCGTAGTATTTGTGTTTCAAGCTTAGATCCTATACCATCCTGGGGTAATTTCACTTTACTTTCTGACGAAAATTTAAAGACGTTGTTCATTTCATGGAGGAATTGCTGCATTTTTTAATTGAAAGCCTCGAGGGACATTAATATACCAGTGCGAAAACACAGCAGAGAAAGTTGTTGAAGTAGAAAGGCTGGGAAATTAGTCAACGTGAAAAGAGAATGGCTTAGATTGATAGGCCAATAAAATTCTCAGAAGATAGAAAAATCACAAATTATATAATCCCAGCGTTGACGTAAAACTTAGTTTTAAACATATTTTGCATTGGTAAATGGTGAATTCACGCCAGTGCAAATAAGGAAAAACGTTGCTTTCATGTCTTGCTATGAACGCTAGGAGAATGCGTGAGATCACAAACATTGCCTCAAAACTTAAGTTACATTTAAAAAGTTTTAAAAATATCACAACCTGGGTTTTAAAAAGGGCTACCCTAGGATTGTGAGGGTTCACGTGTCATTCGCAAGTTAAGACGTAACTTGATAGGCCGCAATGGGACAAGATGAGGATAAACGTACGATTCAAGTTGATCTAGTGTTATCTATCGCTTGGCAGCTTAGCTTACCCCATTAACAGTTTATCCTACACAATGTCATTTAATGTGTATAAAAAAGTTGTTGTTTCAAAGTCTTGAGCGGATTTGCTATATATGAACGTAGCAAGGTGTAGGGTATTTGTTTGGGGGTAGGATGTTTACTTTGAATTTTTAAATGCTCTTAAGTGCAACCTGGCGCTATGATTTTCATAGTAATTTAACTAATAGTTAAATAAAATAATTCAAAAAAAAAAATTGATGCTCAGGATTAGGTTTCATTTACAAAAGAATACCAGAGTTATCAATATGCAGACGAGCCAACCCTTTGTCAACATTGGCTGAATAATTAGACGCCATCCCCCGTCTCTTCATCCCCGTGAAGAGGAATCGGAGGAGATCGGCACTCTCCGGTAATGCGAATGGTGTTACAGGTGGATACGGGACACATGCACAATGTGCCACCCTATGACATGGCCGAACTTGCGAATTACAGTTCCGAGGACTACTGAAGCCGGCCACATACCTGCAGGTAGACAAGCTGGACTAACAGAATAGTGTTCAGTACCCCTACAATCGATTTAGCTATGGACAGACCATACGCAGTGGCCTAGCTGCGGTCTATGCCCCCACATATATCATAGGCCCCCTAACTTCATGAAGTTTAAAAATAATAATTAAAAAATGAGTGTATTTTTGCAACGTACAGTTACTTCTTGCTTTCGCAAGAGTAACGAATTCCCTTATTTGAAATCCGTACAGATTCTCAGCCACTGGAACTATTGAATTCACGTGGAACACGGTAGTCTTCACGTTCAAACCTAGCAGAAAGAGTACTCAGACTGTTAGACTGTTTCACTGGAAACAACAGTGATTCAGACACAAGAACACAGGCCCTTGGCCTTCAATACCAAATTGCGAATACTCAGCATTTCTTTTGGTTGCTTTCAACAAGCTCTTTCAGTGCACTAATCAGTTGACAAGAAGCTTGCAAAAGATCGATTTAACGATTAATACCGTCATGAACCTGCTTAATATCGCAAAAATATACTTACTGAATTTCGAAAAAACGACAGCAAGGGGTTCGATACTGTTGTCCAGACTGATTTCATGAGGTCTGCAGAGGACCTGTAGACCTCAAAGAGACCAAGTCATGTTATTGGACAAAATAGAAGCTGGGTGCGAAAAAGCAGATGTTAGTCGCTGATGAGGAGATCGCAGTTTTCGATTTAAAAAAAACGATTGAACGGGTGGACTATTTTCCATGTTTACTCCCTGTACTTTCCAATATAGACTTTCCAAGTATCCAAAAACTCAACAGATTTCAAGTTACTTTAACGATAACTATTTTTACAGTTCAGAGAATGTTCTTGAACAAGCAACCCTGTTAAAACTCGCAGTCGGAGAAGTATGCCTACAACATAGAGGTGTTACCACCCTGCCTACAAATCTTTCTTTGATATCTTTTGAAAGAGAACTACTTCATTCAAGCAGCTATTATAATAAACCATTTTAGGAGAACGTCTAGACGATTAGCACTACAGTTCTGTACTGCTGTTTCATGAAAACATTGTTATGCATTGATCATTTTCCATCTTTTGGTTCTTAGTCCAGGAAGTTGTTATTAAATAACAGCTCACCGGTAAGTCACTGTACAGTTAACGATGAGAATTATACTGTGTTATAACACGTGCTTGTTATTATTATTATTTTTATTATTATTATTATTATTATTATTATTATTATTATTATTATTATTATTATTATTATTATTATTATTATTATTATTATTATTATTATTATTATTATTATTATTATTATTATTATTATTATTATTATTATTATTATTATTATTATTATTATTATTATTATTATTATTATTATTATTATTATTATTATTATTATTATTATTATTATTATTATTATTATTATTATTATTATTATTATTATTATTATTATTATTATTATTATTATTATTATTATCCTCCTTCTTCTTCTTCTTATTATTATTATTAATTCTCCCTAGGTACCCTCATTATACTTTAGGATTTAAATAACGCATATCTAAGGTGAAGCACTGTGAGTGTAACTCTTCGTAAATTCCACAATTCAGTGAGACAATTTTTGTCAAATGATTCTCATTAGCCATTCCTTGGATAGGATAGAGTACTATACTAGTTCAAACTAACATGCCTGTTCTTGGCCAGCTGCACGGGTAATTCTCTTTCCAATCAGGGCTCTGAACAGGGGATTAAGCTGACGCACACAACTACATTTCTCTCAATTGTTAACATGATCATACGAATATTAATAGGTTGACTATATTTTAATTGCAAAAATTACACCAAGCTTATGACGTTTCTGTTTTGACTACCCGCAGATTAACATCTATGGTAGGTACCGAAAATAGTAGATGCATATTATATTTCCGTTATCACACCGTAAGTTTGTTTATAATAATCCTCCATGACGTTTGGTCGAGGATTCATGTGCCAGGCCCTCTTAAAAAGAAATCCTGGCTACGCCGCCGTCTTAACGTAATTTCATCGAATATGAATTTTTTCACATGGTGAAGAGTGCCGCTGATGTTCTCCATGAAAAAGAAACAAAAGCAAAAACGACCCCTCCAAAAAACATCCATGATTGCGCAAGAATTTCGCATAACACATTGCCTCAACTTTATCTACATGCATTCACCATTCAGGAGGGTGTATTTTGTGTTCTGTATTTGAACCTCGAGTTCTGCATGAAATCAAGTTGAATGTTCTAAAAGTCAGTTCATGGTGAATGTTCAAATTTACCACTAACCGCTGTAGCCCATTGTATGCACGGACTTCCTATACATGGACAGAGCCTACTACACGGTAGATTGTCGCTACCGTACGTGCTGACGTGCGAAAATAAGCGCATCAAGATGGCAGACTGCTATGGTTTGGTGTGAAAGTTTGGACTTGCTCTAGTATACCTCCATATTTTGCAAGAAAGTTGAAATATTTTTTAAATATGGCAAGGTAAGGTCTAAATCCCCACACGTATTGCAGGAATTTGATATTGTTTCTCATTCAAGTTAAACTTTTGTTTAAAATATTACAGAGTCGTCGTCAAATCAGACTATTTATAGCTTCACGGCGGCCATCTTGGTGCGCCTTTTTGTCCCAGTCGGTGGCGACCATCTACGGGTAGGACGTACACGTTACATGCTCTGTCCATGTATATAAGTCCGTGGTTTTATGTTAGTAGCATATACTACATATGGTTCACCAAGTTTCGCTGCCCCCTCAAATTATCTCATAGGTAAGGTTAGTCTCATTTTTATAATTGTTAAAGCTGTCGCCAGTTGATAACAGTTTTAATACATGCTCGATACGTTAGACCGATTTTAAAAGTTCAATTTTCAGTCTTTTAAATGATGCAAATGTAATAAAACGCTCAACAGACTCCAGCCTTACCCTAAAACTAAATTTCGATCAGTGATAATATGGTAACTAGGTAAAAGAATTAATATTTTTAACTAAATCATTCATCATTACTGACAAGTAAAGAAAGGTAAACCGTATAAAATTTTTACACCTACCATAGTTTATTAGATGTACATATCAGGTGTTAATGTTGGTTGGACACGTAAAATACAATTTTCCAGGGCTTGGATTTTGGTTTATCTTACACAAGTTAACGTTTTAGGTATTTAAAAATGATGGACAGCAACGTGATATGAAATTCGATTCAGAGTCAAGTGGAAATCAGTAACTTGAAGTTTAAAGCGATGGTGTTTTCCAACCGTCAAATCTGTAGGGACTAAGATATAGGGTATGTAACATGGTTTGTATCGGTTTAGTTTATATTACAGAAGGTTCATATAGAAACACTTTATTCCAATAGACGTCCGTATTCTCTACTGTTTCGTATACAATAGTCTATTCTAGTCTAGATATATTACTCCATCGTCTATTCATAACAGGAACTTGAAACTCCTCTAATTTATTTTTGTTTTCGGTTTGGATTTCTCAATAGTCTTGTCTCATACAGGTAATTTAATTGCTTTCTGTGTTGCATATTTTGTTCAAGGTTTGTCCAATTGAGTTGGATTTATTCTTCGTTGCGTCTGTGTGCATCAGTGTTTGGGTTCCATTATCAGGCTCAACAACTAAATTTGTTGTATATAATAGGCAAGCTTTAGATTATTTGGTTAGGAAATTATGGAGTCAGGTTGTGGAGTTTGATTACAACTGGGAATAGTTAGGTTACCCTTTGCAACAACTACGTCTTGGGCCCTTGGGCAAGGTGCACCTGCAGATGCCCAATTTAGTTCAGGTTTCCGAAGAAAGTGGATGTGCTGCGGTTCGATCTCTTCGAGACTTTGGTTTTATTTGATTATGGTTGGGTGTTAATATTGTGGATACTATGTACGTACTTTAAATACAGCAAGGGGACCCGACCCTTTGTGCTCTGTGTACTTATGGTCCTTTTGGGCAGTTATGGTCGTTGTTGGTCGTGACGGTTTGGTCTGTTTTTCATGATGTTCCGATTTTGTTTCTTGGTTGGTGGTGGGTTTGGTCTTGTGTAACCTCTCCGTTTTTTTATAACTGTGTTGGTGGCTTTAAGTTCGCTTCCGCGTTTGCTTGGGTATTCTTGGTGATCCGGTGGTTGGTTATTAAGCCATATGTTATCGTTTCATTGGTCTTGCTGAGTTGTTTTAGCACGTAAAAAGACCTGGCAAATTATCGAGTGAGTAAAAGTGTCCAAACCCTGCAGGAAGCTTTTTCTTTTTTTAGCACTCTTTTATTTGCAAGTTCAATAATTATTTTTAACAAAGTTTGTAGTATAATACAATATTACAACGTTACAGTCTATTTTACAAAATCAATAACCAAAAAGCCTTGAATGGTGTGTAGCCAATATGCATACAGCATCTTGAAAAAATTGAAAATGAATGTAAATGAAATTTACTTTTAAGTTTTTACAGGAAACTGAAAACAGATCTATATTCATCCTCCTTTGTTTCGTCGTTATTCTTTTTTAAAATAAAAATTTCCACTTCAGTATTAAACTTAAACTTATAGTAAAACGTTGTTGCATCTGGTATTGTACTGTTTTGTTTACAAGAATAAATAAAATACTTTGCATAAAAAATGAAAAAATTGATGATATTCTTCTTCTTTTCTGTATATCCAAAATGAACACTTGTCTCATTTAAATTAATTTTTTCTCTTAAGCAAACTGAACAAATTTCCTCCCAAAACCTTTTCACTTTAGGACAAAACCAAAACAGATGTTCTAAAGTTTCATTCTCTACTTTACAAAAGGAACAAACAGATGAGTCTTTGATCTTAATACGAAATAAAAAATCATTAGTACCAATAATTCTATGAAGGTATCGAAACTGAAAATATTGAATCTTTGCATCCCGAGCAACAACAAATGGTGTGGTAAAAATGAATTTCCAATTTAAGGTGTAAATAATATTTGCAAAGTAATTTTCCCATTTTACTAAAGCTTTAGGTTTAAGCACGTTACGTGAAAGTATAGACTTATACACAAATTTTGAAGACCTCTTTGTTAACTGGAATTTGAAGAGTTGGCATTCATTTAAATTAAGGCCGCCACTTGCAAACAAATTTGTCTTCCATGTAGAGGGGATTGCACAAATAATACCATAATATAATGTAAAACGGAAGTTGCTAATATTATACTTATCTACAAAGTACCCTGCAGGAAGCTATTTTAAGACGGCATTAGTCGAATGTTGTTAAATTTAACAATGAATTTGAACGCTAAATTCCATTTTCGGAAGACGCAGGGGCGTCGATTTCATTTTCAAAGAAGGGGGGGAGGGACATGTGGCCTAAATTTCTTCTCCTGTCCTGGTAACTTGTATACAGCGGCGTAGCTAAACATTTTTGCGGAAGGTGAGGGGGGGGGTGGCAAGCATCCAAATTTTACGATTTTTTTAGTGTGAACACTACTGTACTAGGGAAATAATTTGCGGCCCGCGAAGCTTGCTTTTGAAATTTTCGCCCTTTTCAAATATTTGAAAATATGGAGCTTGTATTGCAGAAAAGTGTGGATCCTGCGCTTCCTGTAAGAAAATTTGAAAAGTTGGGGAAATAACTTAAGAATTTGTATTTCTTATTTGCAAATCAGTAATTAAACGGCGACCAAAGATTGTTGTTGTCACATAATGTTATCCAACGAAATAAGGCCAGCCCACGAAAATTGTTTTTGTCAAGAGCTTATATTGAAGGAAATTTCGAATTTTATTTAAGAAAATTCATGAAAATAGCACTGTAGTTACCTGTGTCACTTGATGATCTCGTGTCACATAGAGCAATTATAAAATATAAAATATAAAAATAAACATCCCAATAGTAAGAAACTTCCCTTTTGATAATGTGACATTCAAAAGTCTTTGTGCTGAAAAACGTGTTAATTTATTACTGCATACTACGCACATTATGTAATACACTAAAACTCTGATGAACTGAAAAGAAACCTTTTGCAGTATTAATTTCTACCAGTATTACATGCATGCACTTCTCAACGAAGGAACTTTGTCACCACAAATGCGTTCCTGAGTGGCCTCAATGTGCCAGTGGAGTTTTGAGACTAGGATTTGAATAATATATTTTTGGCAGGCCTTAACAACTGTGCCTTAGATTTAAGTCATTGATTTTTCAAGTTTTTACTACAAAAGTTAGAACTCCCCAAAAAGAATTGATTCATTGCCTGTGGAATACTGCACTGTCGAATGTGATTGCAGACCATTGAAACAGGGTTAACTACGAAGGAGAAATAAAATAACACCCTCGATGTCCCCAGGGTTGAAAAACTGCACGTTACCCATTTAAGTATATCGGAAATCTTTAAGCAAAACATAAAATTCCAGACAGGGTATTCAAGTTACATTTCGTGGTATTGCAGTATTGGCTGGTATAGAAACAATTTAAATTGTGCTATTCTAAATCCACATGAGTAGGCGCAACATATCGAGACTAATGTTTCACCGAAAGCAAATGATCTTAATATGGTAATTTCACTTGAAAAATTCAGCGTTCGCTGATAATTCATTTCCTGTGACATATAACATTTTACCATGATAACAGTAACAATTGAACCAGAGAGGACGACTTTTAAGGACGAAAGCAGTCCCATCAACTAATCATGAGAGAATTACTCTCCTTGAAAACATGCTACTTCAACTGGGCGATTATGGTTCAAACTTGGCAATGCGATGACGTCACAATACCATAGGTAGACTGAACGACTTGTTTGCTTTTCAAATGCCAATTGCTAAGTGAAAGTTTCCAGGGGAAATATCATATACATTTTCAAGAATCCAAAACCGAATGTACTGCTCAAAAGTTTTATTCAATACCATTTTATTCATTGCGTTGATTTGAATGAAATTAGAATATTAATACTAATATAGGGGTCATGTAGAAATTTTCCCACATTCAATCACTAATATCTTGAGTACAGAACATGGGAAATGGATAAAAATTTCTCCAAAATGCAAATCAAAAGTCAATTCGGTCCTGGAATATTTTATATAAAGTAAATATAAGCTCATGTCGCCAAAGTATATTTGTTTTGTTTTCTTACAATGGTGGTCTTTTCCAGTGGCGGAGCTAGAGGGCGAAAATGGTCTACAGGGGCGCTTCGAAGGAGTATATACCCTGAGTCTCGGCAGGATCTAAGTCATGGCTTTTGAAACTTTTCATTTGGTTAACCCCACCTGGTAGAAGACGACTATGCTACTTCTCCTCAGCAAGTTTTCTATCGAAGCATGTTTAAATTTTCTATCCATTTTCTATCCGCAAAAGAAAATTCAGGGGAGCAATGGCAAGCAATCTTACAGCCTGGGGAAAAGTTTTCGAAATTTATCACCGTTAGGTGTACATTTTTGGCAAATTTCTGGAAATCAAGATAAGCACTCGAACAAGCATTAATTGACATTATTTACACTATGTTACCACTCATTAATTAAGAACATTGCAAGGAATACCCAAGACAAAAGGTCTGCTTGGCTCTCTAGGTACCGAATTCCTAAGAAATAAAAGTAGCCTAAACTTTATTAGATGTAATTTTTTGGTTTTTGATACCAAAGAAGTATAAAGAGAAGCATTACCATGATATTATCATGGAGTGTCAGATGACCGCTCTGCATTTAGGGAATAAAAAAGCCATTTATCATGAAAACGGTCAATCAAAGTAAAGCAAAATGGAAACTGCTCATTAGTACTCTTAAACAGTTAAACCATTACCACTATGATAACAGATTTATCCTAACCAGAACGGTCTCTTTGGATGATTTTGAAAAATGTTTTTGAAGCTATTTTGGTATCTTTATAAACTCTTTTCATCGTCTATGTTGACAATTATCCCCGACAACAAGAGAGCTTATTGCGCTACAATTATTGTTGCGCCCTCTGCAACTTTTATTGGCCGGAATGGTGGATTTAACGTCAGTCTCAGTGCGCATTTGGTTTGCAAGTTTATAATCACGCTTGGTTTGGAGGCATGATGATACGTTTCCTCAAAATCGATCCCTTTATTACAGAACATGACCCTTTTTATCAAAATAAAGTGCAGATAGTACAGTTACTGGTATCTGTTTTAGCATTTTGTTATCTGGGCCTTAAAACAACGCTATTAAATAATGTCTTTGTCAATAATGGTGCAAGAGTGAAGCATGTTAAAAACATAAAAAGGGCGCAGACAGACGATTTTGGTCCGTCGGTGTTTTGGTCCGTCGGTGGGGGAGGGGGGTCGACCGCCCCCCTCCCCCTGACCATATGGTAGCTCCGCCACTGGTCTTTTCGTTTAGCTCATTGTCAAGTTTGCATTGGAGATAATCTCTAGCGTAGGTAAATGACAATAATGTATGAGAATTTAAGTATGTAAAATATCTGGGAGGCACAGTCGATTTATAAGATGAGTGCGTCCGGAAAAAATAAAGTAAAGCCAAGCCAAACCACCCATTGATGAAAATAGTTTAGTATCCAGAAAGCACTTGATTACAGAATTTAAAATTGGCTTGACCTATTCCAAAATTTTATCCTCTGAAAAAAATCTCACTTCTGATATAATATCTCTCCCACTGCAAATTTTCTCTCATTCCCAGATGATTCTCCCCCGAAGTTCGGGAGTGAGGAGGGGTGAGGCTGTACCTTCATGGGTTTCCCACCGGAGGGAACATGTTGCATTCACGATGATTTTAGACATGAATTATCAGCCCTGAAGTAATCTAATGATCTAATTACAAGTGTAGCCTACAACCTGAACACAAGAGCAAATGGCAGAAATTTTACCCACGCTCTTACACTCTAAAAATAAAAATAGTAGTTTTACCAGTTCGGGAGATAACCTCTTTCGGGGGAAGTCAATTTTCACCCGATCGGGGGATTATTTTGCCATGGGTGGCGCCATTTTTAAAAATCTCCCAGGATGCATTGCGATCCTACCGCGCAAATTCAACGGAGGTAACGTTCAAAACAGCCGTGCAATTTTTATCGGTTTTAGGGAAGAGAAATTCGGGCATTTTAAAAAACTCTGTTGAGAGGGGAATAAAAATGCTTCGCCATGTTAAGTTCTTCACCACGCCGGTTTTGAGAAATCGAGAAATTTTGCTACGTTCTTTTTCCTAAACTTAATTTGTCGACTCCACGCAGCCGCAAGTTTTGTTACACCATTTTTCACTAATAGGTGTGCAAGTTGGTCGTGCTAGCACATATGTTTGTAAATACGTAGTTGAAGGCCCATGGTAATTTCGTTTTTTTTTATGTCTAAACTATTACCTCATAATTGGATATGCACACATTTATTAAACAATTCGACGACTGTGAAGAGCTCAACACTAAGTGCTCATAAACATTCATACCGTTGAGACAGGCAAATTTCCCCAATTTAAAAGAAAAGTTAAGTTTCACTCTTCTTGGAGTGAATTTTGGTATTCTTGGAGCCCACTGGCACTTTAGCAGAGCGGAATGACCCTTTCACTTCATTAATGAGTGATTAAGTTCACTCTTTTTCTTGGGTGTAAACATTTTAAACAAGCGACTTTACCTTAGTGTATAGTTAGAAAGGTAAAAGACTGCATAAAAAATGTAGTAAAATTGTTTACCCAACTCTTTTTCAATTTTTTTTCTCTAAGAAAGTCTTTTGCAAGGCATTGGCGTAGCCATTATGGAATTTTTATGGGGCCTAGGTAACAAGTGGGGGTGGTACCTGCTAAGGTCAGGCGCGGCAAAACTATCTAAACGGCGCGCCACCATCAGTTGGCGCGGAGTGTACAAGACAATTTTGGGCTTTATAAACCCTCCAGATGGCCGGATACGGCACTTCCCACGTGTTTGAAGCTGAATGTACCCAGCCTTCAAATGCTAATCTCATGTGTGCCACTTGTCAAATTATGAGAATAAAAAATATGAAAAATGGTAATACATACACTTTTTACTCTGAGAAACTTTCTTTGCTTTATATTTTTTAGATGCATAATGGTGTTATGTTTGGCAAAACTTTGAACTGATTTTAGGCTTAACGTTTTAGGATTTTCCTTTTTGGGGAGCATGAAAAATTTCTAAAATACTCATTTTTAGTCTTTGTAGAGTTTTTACAAGTGATATACATACTGCCAAAAACAACGTATTTGCAGTTTTCATTGTTGCTAGATGCAAAATGGTGTAGTATTTCTTCAGTCATCGGTACATTACGTAGTCACAATTAAAATACTTCAAGTAAATCTCTCAAAATATTTAAACCGCAAAGGAGAAGTATGGATCATGTGGAAAACATGAAATCCGGATCTTGTGGACATTTAACAAATCCTCTCGGATGCCAGTGTGACTAGTTAAAAGAAGACTTTTCGAAAAATCGTTCTACAGTGACACTTGTCACGGACAGGAGTGAGGCACGACATAGGCGTACTTGTTAAGGATGGAGGGGAAGAATTATTCGAAGGCAGAACCTTGCCCCTACGGCATATTTTGTGCATGTTAAAGTGTAGAAATGATCTTCAGTGTATGATTACCTTGTTTTCAGTAAATTAACCAGCCACCCGAAAGGCAGAAGGGGTTTCAACCTAACAAAGTCACATTCGAATTTGTCGTCGAGACGTTCGTTTCATCTTCATATTGAAATGCAATAAACAACAGTGAGGATTATAAACGGTATGTAATTTAGTGAAAGTAGGCATTTTGAAGTTATTACTTGATTTCACACATGCTAACAAAATGTGTTTTACACAAGACTATTTACATGCATGACAACACACATTACATGCATGTTTTCTTAATTGTTGCACATTTTATTTATTTACTGTTTTTGTAGGAAATACTTCAAAGTTTACTTCCGTTCAAACCGTTTTATTTTCACTTAATTACTCATCAGGACGCAAAAAAATCTGGGGAGGGGGTGAAGAAAAATTTTTTGAGGGGGCTAGCCCCCAGCCCCCAGCCCCCCCCCCCCGTGGCTACGCCACTGTTGCAAGGTCACGAACCAACACTTCTGGTTAAAAAGTGTCTTCTTTTTTTTTTAAAAGTAAAAGGTAACCAATATTATTTTGACTCTTTAGTCGAGTTGTACGTGATGCAGATTGAAGTTTTTCTTTTTTACAACCAAGAGATTTGGTTTGATGTTTTCAGTGTCCGTAGAACCCTCATGTCACCTTATGACCATTAGTGCCAGAACTTCGCAAACAAACAACTATCATTTGAAAGGACTCGCTCTCAAATCTGAAGGACTTAAAGAAGATTACACACCCAAAGAACGTAATCAAACTCAAGGTTGCCGACAAGAAAGAAACTTCTAATTTTTAACTTATATGTATACAGTCTTCAAGTAGTTGAGGAGAGATTGCAAATCTAGAGATCACTAAACTTAAGTCTTCTCGCCTTGTCGCAACAATTATGGTTTTTTCAAATCAGATTTCCGACCTTCACAAACTTCTTATTTGGCATTTTGAAAACAGTGTCTTACAGATAATGCTATTTGCATCAAAAACAATTCTATTTAATCTTTTTTGATCACAATTTTAAACCAAACTCAAATGCCTATAAAACAGAACAGAGAAATTTAAAAATTAAAATATTAAAAATGACGACCGATTGCCAACACCTGATCCTTCAACGTATACATACAAAATTCAGTTACCGATTTCAAATCTTCTTTTGAAAAGTGTGATCGCTGTAATAACGTTTGGTTTAGGTTTACTAGGCGAGGATTATTGAAGTAACAAAATTGACAGGGGAAATCTATTCAGATAGGCTTTCAGCTTCTAATTTACTTACCTAATAAAATTTCAAAATGAAAATTAACTATTAGCCAAAAATATTCTGCATGGTATTTAAATAGTCTTAAGAGAAGAAGAGTAAACACCAATCCTCATATCTGTTTTCGGATACACTGTTTCCGGGTAAAACTCAACATATCATAAGAACGGACTCGTTTAAAGCATGTTGTGCTGTTTCATGAAAAACAACCTTCATCATAATTCTTCCATGTTGCTCTTCCATTTGATACACAACTGCTAAAAAGCATTCACCTCAGGTTTCTTTCAGGAGAAATTTCACTAATTAGAGATTTGATCTAATTTTCCGTTAAACTTGTATGTAAGAAAGAGTGATCTGTTACTCGCAATGTGATCAATCACAATTTCAGTATATGATGACGTGTCAAGCATAACAACTTGACTGAACTGTGTGGTGCTGTCGCAATTTTTAGACTGTCCAACACACAGCATGCACACGAACACAGCAACAATGATCGAGACCACAACGTACTCTCACAGTACTCTCGACAGTAGGCCAGTAGGCCTACAGACAGCACGACTTACAATGTGAGCTAGAACCGCACACTAAGTGACTGATAGGGCCCTGGAAATGGCAAGATCACTACGCTGCAAAGAAAGTTATGGAATGTAAGTGAGGCTAAGAGGAAGAACAAAACGAGAGGGTTTTACACACTGACTTCCTATATAAAACATGGACAGAACATGTAACGCTTGCGTCGTATCCGTAGATTGTCGCCACCGACTGAGTCAAAAAAAAAAACGCACTAAGGGGGCCGCCTTGTCGCTATAATTTGTATGATTTGATGACTCTGCCATATTTTAACCCTTTACTGTTGTACTCTAATCGGGGCATATTTGCGCGCCTCGGGAGTGGGCGGAAAGGCGGACGTAGCACGCCCCGCATCAGCTTCCGTAGGCTATTGACCCCGTGACCTTAAACTATTGTCTCTCTCGTTGTTGTGGCCGAATTTTCTGGTAGCTGCTCGCAGTTTCGATCTCCGCGTGAAGCAGTAATGATGGATGACAGCCGCGCTCTCCGCCTGGGTCCAAAAGGACCCAAACAACGGTAAAGGGTTAAACAAAAGTTTAACTTGAATGGGAAACAAAGTCATATTCCTGCAATAAGTGTAGTAATTTTGACCCCACGGACTTCTATACATATACATTGCATGTAACGTGTAAGTCCTATCCGTAACTGGTGGCCACCGACTGGGACAAAAAAGGCGCATCAAGATGGCCACTGTGAACCTATAAATCGTCTGATTTGACGACGACCCTGTAATATTTCAAGCAAAAGTTAAACTTGAAGGCGTAAAAATATCATATTCCTGCAATAAGTGAAGAGATTTTGACCTTGCCTTCCCATAAATCAAAAATATTTTTACTTTCTTGTAAAATACGGTGATATACTTGAGCAAGTCCAAGCTCTTCCACGAAAACATAGCAGACCGCCATCTTGGTGCATTTTTCCCACACTTACGATAGCGATAATGTACCGTGCAGTATGCTCTGTCCATGTATAGGAAGTTCCTGTTTTGACCTTACCTTGCATCATCATTTTGAAAATATTTCAAGTTTCTTGCAAAATTTATAGGTTTGAACTACTTGAGTAAGTCCAAACTTTCACACACACACACACACACACACACACACACACAACCCTAGCAGACAGCCATCTTGCCACGCCTATACTCACACCTACATTAGCGACAATCAAACGTGCAGTATGCCCTGTCTATGTATAGGAAGTCCGTGGTTTAACAACTCTACATGGGGTTCGTAGAAAAGAATGAGCGGTTAGAGAGAAAAGAATCTGGGATCAATCACAGGTGCGGATTTGGCCGAAGTTGATCGTTGACAAAACATCATGTTTGGTGGTGTTTGCACTGCGAAAGTTAGTTATTTTTCCTGAATCGGGGCATTTTTTGCGCATAAAGTACCATCTGCCACATAATTTATCCTCTAATTTACTGTTTTGTATGTATATATATATATATTGAGAATAAAAATAAAAATCTTCATACACAGAAAAAAGACCACTTTTGTATAATCGAATGAGATTAACAAAACGATCATTCTTGTTAACCTCTGCATGAAAAATGACCTGATTAGTATGCAGTACCCAGAGTGGGCCAGGGCTGAATCCTGATAATTAGGGAATCAGAGTTTTTCAAAATCATCGGAATCTTGTGGAAGTATTTCCTTTTGGGGTAAAATTGGACAAATTTACAATCGACAGTCTATCGATATTCCTTTTTCAAAATCAAGGTAAGTGAAGGAGATCGGTTGAATTTCATTAATAATTACTAGATGAACGACACGCCCTGCTTAATTCAACTAAAAAAACGGTTTGAAAAATTTAGATTGCCTCAAGAGAAGTTAATAGTGTGGCTTCTGTCACACACACACAAAACCCCGAAAGAAATAAAGTACGCTAATGTGCAGTCGCTGCATTGAACGAGCTCCTCAGACTTGCTAATTTGCATACACAACATGACAAAGAAAAAATCTATGAAACATCAAATGAATGTTGAACTTACACAAACAAACAAACAAACAAAAAACACTTCAAACATTCAGTAACAAATGCATACTGCATGTTCCAATGAACACTGGCTTTCATCGGTGACACTGCGCTTTGCGTGTAATGGCTGAAAGAATCACTGCTTTTTCAATATTTTCAATATTTTCTCCGGCTTCAGTACAACTGTGTTAATTACGGTCTGAGAATACGTAGTGGACCGCCAAAAGGCTTGGAGGGAAATAGTTCCCCATTTTAATTATTGTTTCACACCTGTTGTGAAATGTCCCCGAATATATGTTTAGCGAGTGGCCACAAGTTTTTAAACGACTTGCATTCGGAGTCATGGAACATCCTACAATAAAATCACGCATGTCCAAAGTATACTTTTGAGTTTGACTTATAGAGCATTCTTGGAATACGATAGCATTTTCACGAATCTGACAAGTATTTTGTTTTAACCGTCAGCCAGGGTGCACGGCACTTAAAGGAAAACTGAAGTCTCTCCAGTTTGGATAAATGTAGTAGACTATTCTATTTCAGGAATGGCTCCTCAGCATTGTCAATATTTTTCCATCAATTTTTAAATGTAGGTGGAGTCACTGCTTGACCTACCCTGAAGATAAATGAAAGGAAAAAGGGGGACATTTGTGATATTAAGACGCTTTGATTTGAAGTAAATCTGCCTTGGCTCGTAAGATATGCCTTGTTAAAGATTTCTTAAAAGAGAGGATCATAATATATGAGGTAGACGGATGGAATTTGCTTTAGCAGCCAACGTAACCATTCGATGACGTTTTCAACCTTTGCGCTCTTCGGGAAATTTTTCCTTCTGTCAGTATATCTTACATGGCCCAGCAAATATCGACAATCAGAAAACTTCCTGGTTGCACCGCGTATATCCACAAAGGAAGAAAATGAAAATGGTAAAGCAGCTTTGGGGAAGTGAGTAACAGTTTTATCTGAATGCTCAGGGAAATGTTGCACTTGCTTCGCAGAAAATTCTCACATTTTTTTAAACCAGAATTTGCAGAAGAGATATGGTGCACTGTTAAAGTGACTGTACGTTTACAGATCAAAAACAAAAAGATACATATATATGTTTTATAAATGTGTAGTGATCACATCACAAGATGAAAATAAGCTAAAATAGTCATTGTTCTTGGTATTCTCAACCCCTAAAAAAATACGTGACCACAAAATTCCTCTTCCCTAAGCCGAGCAAGGAAATGTCAAACAAAATGAAAGTCGAAAAGGAGGCGACTCTAACGAAAACGAGGCGACTGTAACGAAGCTTGGTTTGTTTTTCAGAATGAAGAGAAAATTTTTATTGACCTGAAACCAAATAATTCAAAGTTCTGAAACTGCTGCTGATCACTTCCGCATGCATGGGGCCATACTTGCATACTTTCTACAATTTTATGTTGACTCAAAAAATGTATCTGTTCAGTTACTTTTGAAGCCCACGTCAGGATTTTTTTTAAAGGTATCAGTTTCATCTCAATTAGGAACGTTACAAAAGTAAGAAAAATACCTCTTGTCCATCAGTACATCTGTGTGTTTGTTACCAGTCTCAATATGTCGTCTGTCAATTATTCTCATGTGGTTCAAATAGCACAGGTGTTACTTGAGCATGGAAATATCGAGATAGCAAAAATATTGGATTTCAACTTTCAACTCAAAATGTATATCAGTTTAGATGTCCACCTGACCTCGGGGGCTTCTGTTTCTTTGCCTTGATCTTTTGTTTAAAACCTGTAGATCCATAAATTTCTGCACACAAAAATATTTTGAAGACCTATAAGTCGGGTTTTATTTTACCAAAGGACAAAACGTTCAATTTAAGAGTGTATCTCCAGTATAGAATTTTAAAAATGTAGATTTTAGCGGTTGCAAAACAATTTTCTTTCATTTAACTCTCATTGTCAAAGCTTGTTCCATTGCCGAGGTATTAAATGTTTAAAATGATCATAAATGCCCCCTGTTTTCTTCCTTAACGTACAAAGAGGTCATCTTTAGTCATGTCATTCGATAACAAAAAGATCATGATGGCACCTCGGCACAAGGTGTTGTAACTTTCCAAAAAAACAAAGGAACACAAGGAAAATTTGAAGCTAGAGACACTGTAATTAAAACAATGATATAACAAATTATTGTAAAATCTATCATTTTAAAAGTACGTAAAATTTCAAATTTTTCATCTCAGCTCATGAACGTAATGTAAGGATAGGAGTTGTACTGTTTGCATTTATTTTTCATGATCCGTCCTTAATACATTTTTTGATTAGTAGTACACTTTCATTCACATTATAGAGGGAAGGTTCAACATGGTGAAACTAGGGAGTTGATTTGGGCCGGAGCAGAATGTATCGGTAAAGCTTTAAGTGCATTGTGGTCTATGAATATTCATGTTGCCAAAATGACGTTATTTGAGAATTTGAACTCGCTTTAAAACATAGACATATTCACAATTGAACGGTTTGGTGTTTTCACCTTTTCTAGCCACCATGAGAGTTACGATACCTTGCACCAAGGAATTAAGTCTTTTAATAGAGTGACCGAAAAATGTTTCACCCACTCAGGAAACTCCCACATGGTCAGTTTCGAATTACTACAACTTGCCCCAAGAAAACTTTCCTCACGAAAAAAGGAACAAAAAAAGATTGGGAAGGACTTTGCTGGTGGGTTAGACGAAGATCGGAATCATCCATCACAATTATCTTTCGAAGGATTCTGTGGTCCAATACCTTACTATAATCAAACTGTGCAGAATGAACGAAGAAAGCATATTAGGCGTAGGGGCAAAACGCATTGAAGTGGTAATCCTACTTTATCACAAGAAACTGTGTGAGTTGCAGTCTATATTTCTACAATAGATGCCGTACACAACGTTTTTGCTCAGAATTTGCTAAGTGTTTCGAATCGGTATCATCATGCGCCTTCTTAATATCATACTCTAGCCTATTTTATACACCTAACATACAATTACGGTAAAACGAGAAATGCAACGAGGCTTAATTGCTTCTTTGAATTATGGGAAAATTATAAAAGACAGACGACGACATTTTGATAGCCTGAGAAATTGCTTTACTAGGCGTATCATTTTGAAAGGCTGTGACACTGAACTAAGGGAGTGATAAAAGTAGTAGAGAGGGTGCATGGGCACCCCCCCCAGGGGCGGCCCCCGCCCCGATTTTCGGGACGTCTTTCGGGGCGGCCTCGGAGGGTTACCCGAGAAGCAGGGCGCCATTTGGAAATCAATCTCTGTGCGACGTGTTGCTATAATTGCGCAAGAATACGATTGTGTGGCATGAGAATACATGAATTTCAGGTTTTTTTTTTTTTTTTTAAATTTTTTAATTTTTTTTTTAAATTTTCTTTTCATTATTACTAAAGCGAACAGGTCTTAACATGTTGTAATATCGTCATCGTTTCGTATACAGGACTATATATAAAAAGGTTTTGATAGGCTGTATTCGGCATTAGTCTATATAGTCACAATGGGTGAAATAGGTAAAATCGCACGAGAACTTGGAAGGAATTTTGTAAATGACGAGTTAAACCCTCACCCTTCCCCTTACATGAAAACCCTTTACCGTGTGGAAATGAAATTGATGAGAGGTTCGAAACTTTGCTAAATGATATAGCGAAGCATGTTACGTATTTGTCAGAAAATGGGCCCAACGATATCGCGAACAAGGAGAGGATAAACATACGATTGAAAAACTCGCACAGTCTGCTGGAGCATATCCCGACAAGAAAAACCAGCAGGCTAGTTCCACAAGGATACACGCACAAACAGGTGAAATATACACAAAATTGCTACGTTTCCAAAGATTTACAGAGTTGACTACTTCATGTT
Organism: Holothuria scabra; assembly: GCA_037179385.1. Lineage (NCBI taxonomy): Eukaryota > Metazoa > Echinodermata > Holothuroidea > Aspidochirotida > Holothuriidae > Holothuria > Holothuria scabra. The sequence continues at coordinate 13,998,163 of CM074192.1, read as the reverse complement.
ACCTAGCTACACACCATTAACTAACACGTAAAATGGAACACATCATAATGAAGTCGTGGAATCTAGATTCAAATTTGAAACAATGCATCTGTGAAATAATAATTCAAACTATTATAATATGGTTCAAGAGCAAAAACTCGTCCGATAAAGTCCTTCTGGACAGGAAAAATAAACGACTTTGGTTGAGAAGAGCCAAGCATCATCTAAAGGAAAACAAATTGCTGGTATGGGGAGCAAACTTGGTCGATAAGGCCCTACTGGACAGGAAAAATAAGCGTCTTTGGTTGAGAAGAGCCAAGATATCGTGTAAAGTGCGTCCCCGAAAGGAAAACAGAATGGCAGTACAGGAAGCAAAAAGTGGTCGATAAGGTCTTAGGACAGGGAAAATACGCGGCTGTGGGTTAAAAAAAAAACTTAGATATAGTAAAAGCTGTGCCTCCTCTAAAAGGAAAACTAAGCGCTGATATGAAGAACCAAAAAGCTTTCGATAAAACCCTACTGGGCATTAAAAATAAGCGCATTTTGAGAAAAGACAAAGATATCATTAATGAGCGCGCCCTTCGAAGGCACTGAAATATAGAAGAAACAAAAAAAAAAAAAAAATAAAAAAATTGACTGGTAAGGGAGAGGTGCGTGGAGGTTTAACTGTATAAAGGCTACCCACAATGTACGAGCATTCTGATTCAGATTCTGACTGCAGAAAACCTTACTGTACACGTAGTGTCAATAAAATTTTAGTTAGGTCTCTGTCTACCGGGAGGAGGAAGGGTTCACAGTGTTGTACCCCATTCTTGGCGGTGTCACCAACGCAGTTTGTGAGAGTGAAGAGAAGGGGCCAGGGAAGTTGGCCGAATAACTCACGTGTACGTGAGCGTCGTGTCATAAGGACGGGTCTTGCTCACTACTGATGAGTCACTCTCAATCGATAAAACACAAAGAAACAGGGAAATTTCCCGAGTGGCCTGTAGAGGGTGCAACACATTAAAAACCATCTCTCAAACCCCTCATATTCGACGAGGTAAATGGGTGTATCGCCACTGAGGGCGCATTTGTATCCATGAAATTCTTCCCTCGTGGGTTCGCTTAGACTCGAGTCATTACAGCACGGAGAGAAATGAATCACTGCTTGTTTAGCAGAGGACATGTTGGTGGAAAATGGAGTAATGCTTTGGGTTTGGGGATTGCACACCATTTCTCTTTCATTTAAGGTCGGCCTTGAAAGGTCTCAGCCAAAAAGGTGTAAGTTTGTTCTGGCAGCAAGAATTGAATACGGTACAGTTACTCATCTCAAGAAAAACAGTTTACACTTATTTAGGTTTTGCTGTATACGTGACGACTGGAATATAACTTTGAGAAAATTGACAGATATGCGATAAACATTGAGATGCTCTCAGTGTGCTCAGAGTCGTGCTGCACTTGCTCTAACTGCTCAGTACGCACCAAGTCATGCTCGTCAGTTGCACTGGCAAGGCTCTGTACTGCTCGTGGGTGCACCCCTGTTGCCCTCTCGGCTAGGAGCTACTAACATCTTGATAGGAGCAATGCTCATTGCTCTTAAATGTGCTCCAAGAGCGCAAGGCAATGTCTGTCCATACACTTCACAGACGGTTGAGCCAATCCCATTGGTTTGTAATATGACATCATCAACATGTTCAGACGCACTCAGTGTTCCCGGACTGGTGACGGGTACGATGTTGCAAGAGTTTCTCTTTATTGTAATCGTAATATTGGAAAAGTGAACTATGACACCATGAGCTAAATAACGACACAAAAATTCGTTTGCATATATTTTTCGATTTCGCTTGATTTATTTAACTTTCAGAACGTCAACTTTTTTAATTATCATTCATAATCCTGCACCAAAAATTTCCAGCAACCATTTATTCTAGGATGTATTAAAATATGGATGTAGAATCACATCCTCTGTAAGGTGCGTTTTAAAATGTTTCCAATCGCTTTGTTTATTTCGGTCAGTGCTGCCAATGTTTCCGTGGTGCCAGGATCATAGCCACTGTAGCCACGGCCCTCATCTTCTTCAACGTCACTATCGGTCTCTGTCTCATCGGGTTCCTCTTCGCTGCTGTTGACTTCCTCAGTGTCACTGTCGGTGTTATCCGTGTCTTCTCTGTCACTCCCAGTATCCCCTTCCATGGGTTCAGAGGTACTCTCGTTAGTGCCACTCTCGGAGAGACCATCATAGTAACTCTCCTTGGAACGCCTAGCGTCGCTAGCATGTTTACCACCGCCGTCACGAACAAAAGAGTTCTCATCTGGATTTCTTGTATGGCGGTCGTGGATCCTCTCTACATGGCGACGGAGATTAAAGCTCCGGGTAAACGTGGACGGGCAAATAGGACAGCGATGCGACATCCTGAAAGTGGTTACGTACTTTGCCGTAGTTTGTTTTAAAGTGAGAAACTAGCGGGTCATGGAGCAAGTTAAATATCTTTTTATCCCGACAGCTTGGAGCATCGCATCGCTGTGGAGCAAATGCTCCTGCGGCGTGGGGCATGCTGAGCAAAATATTGGGCCCTTTTGTACACTATAACGACCGTTAAAGCAGTGTGTAAACACCTACAAAGAATAACTTTCTCTCAGCGCACTTTGCCAATACCATGCTGCATATAGTATCAAACTGCTAAAGCGTGTTTTCCCTTTAGCCCTAATGGCATGATGAGTTAACCGTCACCCGATGCCTCCGATTCGTACTGGTTCTGGATGGGGGCGTAAATGAACTACTGTGACAATTTTGTTTCGATGATATGTATGATACTTATGTGTTGCATCACTATTCTGCATAAAAAAGTCGGGATGTCTCAAGAAATGTCAGAAACATCACAAGTAACATGTTACAGTGATTCGCATATATTAGCACCATTTGTCATGTTTTCATAACTATTTCTTTATGTTTTCTTCTGTAATTCTACAACATGTCTGTGACATCATTCTTGTAGTGTGTGGCTGCTTTCACAAAAAGGTACACCTTGATATGACGAAGTTGTCTTTATAGAATTCTGTGTAAGCCCGCCCATATATAGATTACCATCTCGAGAGGGAAATGAATGCTTATAATCCATCTTGTCTTGCTCGATACTTATCAAAAACACATGTTATTTACAAAGGGCCCAATATTTTTGCTCAGCATGCCCCACGCCGCAGGAGCATTTGCTCCACAGCGATGCGATGCTCAAGCTGTCGGGATAAAAGATATTTAACTTGCTCCATGACCCGCTAGTTTCTCACTTTAAAACAAACTACGGCAAAGTACGTAACCACTTTCAGGATGTCGCATCGCTGTCCTATTTGCCCGTCCACGTTTACCCGGAGCTTTAATCTCCGTCGCCATGTAGAGAGGATCCACGACCGCCATACAAGAAATCCAGATGAGAACTCTTTTGTTCGTGACGGCGGTGGTAAACATGCTAGCGACGCTAGGCGTTCCAAGGAGAGTTACTATGATGGTCTCTCCGAGAGTGGCACTAACGAGAGTACCTCTGAACCCATGGAAGGGGATACTGGGAGTGACAGAGAAGACACGGATAACACCGACAGTGACACTGAGGGAAGTCAACAGCAGCGAAGAGGAACCCGATGAGAAAGAGACCGATAGTGACGTTGAAGAAGATGAGGGCCGTGGCTACAGTGGCTATGATCCTGGCACCACGGAAACATTGGCAGCACTGACCGAAATAAACAAAGCGATTGAAACATTTTAAAACGCACCTTACAGAGGATGTGATTCTACATCCATATTTTAATACATCCTAGAATAAATGGTTGCTGGAAATTTTTGGTGCAGGATTATGAATGATAATTAAAAAAGTTGACGTTCTGAAAGTTAAATAAATCAAGCGAAATCGAAAAATATATGCAAACGAATTTTTGTGTCGTTATTTAGCTCATGGTGTCATAGTTCACTTTTCCAATATTACGATTACAATAAAGAGAAACTCTTGCAACATCGTACCCGTCACCAGTCCGGGAACACTGAGTGCGTCTGAACATGTTGATGATGTCATATGACAAACCAATGGGATTGGCTCAACCGTCTGTGAAGTGTATGGACAGACATTGCCTTGCGCTCTTGGAGCACATTTAAGAGCAATGTGAGCATTGCTCCTATCAAGATGTTAGTAGCTCCTAGCCGAGAGGGCAACAGGGGTGCACCCACGAGCAGTACAGAGCCTTGCCAGTGCAACTGACGAGCATGACTTGGTGCGTACTGAGCAGTTAGAGCAAGTGCAGCACGACTCTGAGCACACTGAGAGCATCTCAATGTTTATCGCATATCTGTCAATTTTCTCAAAGTTATATTCCAGTCGTCACGTATACAGCAAAACCTAAATAAGTGTAAACTGTTTTTCTTGAGATGAGTAACTGTACCGTATTCAATTCTTGCAGCCAGAACAAACTTACACCTTTTGGCTGAGACCTTTCAAGGCCGACCTTAAATGAAAGAGAAATGGTGTGCAATCCCCCAAACCCAAAGCATTACTCCATTTTCCACTCAACATGTCCTCTGCTAAACAAGCAGTGATTCATTTCTCTCCGTGCTGTAATGACTCGAGTCTAAGCGAACCCACGAGGGAAGAATTTCATGGATACAAATGCGCCCTCAGTGGCGATACACCCATTTACCTCGTCGAATATGAGGGGTTTGAGAGATGGTTTTTAATGTGTTGCACCCTCTACAGGCCACTCGGGAAATTTCCCTGTTTCTTTGTGTTTTATCGATTGAGAGTGACTCATCAGTAGTGAGCAAGACCCGTCCTTATGACACGACGCTCACGTACACGTGAGTTATTCGGCCAACTTCCCTGGCCCCTTCTCTTCACTCTCACAAACTGCGTTGGTGACACCGCCAAGAATGGGGTACAACACTGTGAACCCTTCCTCCTCCCGGTAGACAGAGACCTAACTAAAATTTTATTGACACTACGTGTACAGTAAGGTTTTCTGCAGTCAGAATCTGAATCAGAATGCTCGTACATTGTGGGGTAGCCTTTTTTATACAGTTAAACCTCCACGCACCTCTCCCCTTACCAGTCAATTTTTCTATTTTTTTTTTTTTGTTTCTTCTATATTTCAGTGCCTTCGAAGGGCGCGCTCATTAATGATATCTTTGTCTTTTCTCAAAATGCGCTTATTTTTAATGCCCAGTAGGGTTTTATCGAAAGCTTTTTGGTTCTTCATATCAGCGCTTAGTTTTCCTTTTAGAGGAGGCACAGCTTTTACTGTATCTAAGTTTTTTTTTTAACCCACAGCCGCGTATTTTCCCTGTCCTAAGACCTTATCGACCACTTTTTGCTTCCTGTACTGCCATTCTGTTTTCCTTCGAGGACGCACTTCTTACACGATATCTTGGCTCTTCTCAACCAAAGACGCTTATTTTTCCTGTCCAGTAGGGCCTTATCGACCAAGTTTGCTCCCCATACCAGCAATTTGTTTTCCTTTTAGATGATGCTTGGCTCTTCTCAACCAAAGTCGTTTATTTTTCCTGTCCAGAAGGACTTTATCGGACGAGTTTTTGCTCTTGAACCATATTATAATAGTTTGAATTATTCTTTCAAAGATGCATTGTTTGCAATTTGAATCTAGATTCCACGACTTCATTATGATGTGTTCCATTTTACGTGTTAGTTAATGGTGTGTAGCTAGGTAACATGAAGTAGTCAACTCTGTAAATCTTTGGAAACGTAGCAATTTTGTGTATATTTCACCTGTTTGTGCGTGTATCCTTGTGGAACTAGCCTGCTGGTTTTTCTTGTCGGGATATGCTCCAGCAGACTGTGCGAGTTTTTCAATCGTATGTTTATCCTCTCCTTGTTCGCGATATCGTTGGGCCCATTTTCTGACAAATACGTAACATGCTTCGCTATATCATTTAGCAAAGTTTCGAACCTCTCATCAATTTCATTTCCCACACGGTAAAGGGTTTTCATGTAAGGGGAAGGGTGAGGGTTTAACTCGTCATTTACAAAATTCCTTCCAAGTTCTCGTGCGATTTTACCTATTTCACCCATTGTGACTATATAGACTAATGCCGAATACAGCCTATCAAAACCTTTTTATATATAGTCCTGTATACGAAACGATGACGATATTACAACATGTTAAGACCTGTTCGCTTTAGTAATAATGAAAAGAAAAATTTAAAAAAAAAAAAAGAAAAAAAAAAAAAAACAACCTGAAATTCATGTATTCTCATGCCACACAATCGTATTCTTGCGCAATTATAGCAACACGTCGCACAGAGATTGATTTCCAAATGGCGCCCTGCTTCTCGGGTAACCCTCCGAGGCCGCCCCGAAAGACGTCCCGAAAATCGGGGCGGGGGCCGCCCCTGGGGGGGGTGCCCATGCACCCTCTCTACTACTGATAAACCAACCTAACACTTCCAAAAGCTACAGTGCATCGTCAATCAATTTCTCCTAATGAGATTTTCGGTCATAGATTATGAACAGGATTCCTTGAAATAAAACAACCAAGAAGTTTAACAGTATCGTTAAATCTGTAATGTGGATATACGAGAAGAAACAAGTTTAATTGCACGAAAAACCCCATTAGACGGGTCAATTTATGCCCAAAACGGCCCGAACCTCAAACAAATTGCAACAAAAGGTTTTCCACTGTTTTATAGTGCTTTGGGGTGTACTTTATAAGAGGAAAAAAATCTATCAAAATTTGACCTCGGAAAAGGTGTTAAACTGGTTAAATTCAAAATGGCCGCCATAGACCATGCGGAGAAGGGGGAAGGTGTCGTCACCCGAAATCAAAATTTATGAGACCAAGCGGATTTGGTCAATTTTGGGTCGTTGATTCTGAAAATCTAGAGTATTCTGGCTGTATCCGGGCTTTTCTGCGCCATTTTGACGTTTAGAGTTCGAAGAGCGCCCTCTATATGTCAAAAATCTTATTTTCTCCATATATTTACGCCAAATTTCACATCAGTCATTGATGGATGTGAGATTTGGCCCTTTTATGCTGTAAAGGACTACTGAAAAATAATGGGAAATATTAATATTCATATTAATATGCAAATTAGGGTCAAAAGACAAATTGTAGTGTAAGCAGAAGAATAGGCCGAGGATTTGAGTCATGGGAAATTACATCAAACTAAACCTACTTAACTAAGACCAGATCCTCGATGAAGAATATTGACATTGGTGACTTTCATTTTAGTCTTTATGTGCCTTAGTTGTCATAGCAACACAAAATTGTTTTTCTTTACTAATCCCCATTCGGTTGCCCTGAATTACAAGGATAAAATGTATCTGAAAATCCCAGGTCTCTCTATAAATCGGGAATTTTCTGAGCAGTACCATTTTTAACTCCCGCCTATATGATATTTTTAAGTATTGGATACACGATTTGACCTTTAACTCCATCATATTTGCATATTAATATGAATATTTACATTTCATAGTGCTTATCAGTAGACAGGACCGCCGTCTCTACAAGGTCTCATATTTAAGGAGTGTCATGGTCCGAAATTCCGACTCACTGGATGTTTCTACAACTGAATTGAGGAGCCACCAGGCCAGTTTCGGACAGCATGAATACATGGAGCATGAATGCCCGGTAGGGTAAGTCTTATAGAGTGCTTTCACATTACGTCACAACTGAGAAACCACGTCCACTGCCGAGCAAAAGTCAATACTGTCTTGGTGCAACTCCCTGGTACAACACTCTCACAGTGGGTCGTCAGCTGCTTCCCAGCTATAGCTTCACTAAATGCGTATGCCCGTCAAAAGGGGCGGGGCTTGTGACGTAGTGAAATCACTCTATAGGACGAGGCTACAGACTATCCATAGGGAGCGTCAACATCAAATAAATGCCTTTAAATGTGGAGAATGGGTGAGCGAAGTCCTATCTATTCGATAGGTTTCTGTTTGCTTTGTGTAGACTTTGGTGTTCAGTCGCCCTTGGATTTCAAAGTTTTTGAATTTGAATATCAATACAGTGAGGTCTAAATATGTAACCGATTTGTAGGACGCCTCTATTTAAACTAAATGCATGAGGCATGAATTTTATTAATTTTATTTACTAGACTAGTGCAGAGGGTTCCGAGATGTTAAAAAACAAAAGAATGTCGACTCCATAGCGAAACCAGCGAATGTTTCTAGGATCAGTCAGTACTTTGTTTTTCAAGTTAGTACATGAAAATGTCTCATATTTCCGGCGAGGCTTGCCTCCCACATGGCGCACTCAATTGTGTCGATGAAATTTACCGTTTCAAACCAATTTCTTGTAAGAATGAGTATAAAGAGGTTGCCGAGTGGTGAATGCAGTGAAAATTATTTGGTATCTCGTAGAGGCATTGTCTCGTATGTTTTATACGGGCTTCCCTGCACCTCAGTGTTTAGCCCATGCCAACTAACATATTGTGACAGTCATCTCCCCTTGGGCTGTAATGAACCTAATGGCAGTTATGAAAAAAGTTTATCTGATTTAACAGTGACAGCTTAGTAAGTTTCAAGATGTGAATTAATCCTTTCAGTTGTTGACATGATGTCACCTAGGACTACTGTATCAGTCTTGCTGATCAAATATTGTCCAACATACTGTATCTGACGGGCATTATTTAATAGTCAAGATATGCAATGAACCTATATCATTTGCTATGGCCTGAAAATAACAAATCGTTTAACGAACATTTGGTTTAACAACATTTTGCATGAAGAGGCTATATCAGAGCATCTGGTTCTGGCTGATTGCATTCAATTTGTTGATGTCTTTAAACTGACAGCGTCTTTAAACCGTCAGTTTATAGTAACCAACGCAGTAATCGATGCAGATGAGGACTGCTTCTTCTTGAAGCTCACTACGGCAAATTGATCATCTGAAACGTAGTAGAAATTTGACAGTGTTAAGAGTTGAGTTTAACCAGCACACCGTAGCTATGAAGATACCACACTTTATTTTTTCAAAATGGCGGACAGCTGCTATCTTGGATTTAGGAGTTAAATGATCGATACCCTGCTACATCAGGTTTAATCGATTGAATTTGCCACATTCACTCCAACTCATCAAGTGCCAGTTACATAACATTTTATCATTTTCAAAATGGCGGACAGCCGCCATCTTTGTAGGTGTTGGAATGATAACAAAGGTATATCAAGTTTCCGCCAGTGCATTTATCATGTTAGATATAGTTGGAATCGACATTTTCTCATTACAACAGTTAATCTGGTGCCAGTTATATAACATTTTATCATTTTCAAAATGGCGGACAGTTGCATGTATCTTGGATTAAGGGGTTGGAATGATACCAAAGCTACATCAGGCTTACTCCAGTGAATTTGTCATGTACGAAATAGTCAGAGTCGCCACTTTATTCATCACTCTAACTCATCTGGTGCCAGTTGTACTTGATAACATTTTATCATTTTCAAAATGGCGGGCAGCCGCCATCTTGGATTTAGGTGTTGAAATGATGTCAAATGTACATCAGGTTTACTTCAGTTCATTTATCATGTTAGAAATAGCTGGAATCAACAGTTTTGGCATCACTCCAGTTCATCTGGCGACAGTTATTTAACATTTTCACATTTTGAAACTGGCCGCCGACGGCCAGTTTAAATTTTCTATTTAAACCGAATTTGATGGATTTTTCCCTCTTATTCACTACATCCAATAGCAAAGAAACCAATGAAAGACCTTTTGTTGCAATTTTTTGGGGATCAGGCTATAAATGGACCCGTCTACATCATTAACAGGCGTCGTGCCCCGTTATCGTGACTACTTGCTCTTTGAAATTTAAACATTCCAACGAAAGGTTTTGCAAAAGTTCTCCACATCACACAAACAGTGCTGTTCACTCTAAATAGGCGTTTTGAAGTTGAACGTTTTTCTAGGCACTTTGTTCACACGCTTAACTCTATGATGGAAACCACTGGGTTCATTGCTTAAAGTTTTTCTTTCTTCAGCTTTGAGAACCAAGGCAGATAACCTGCTTCTTTGACATAACCACAAAATTCACAATATCCTTTGACGAACAGTTACGGTATGGATAATCAAACCAGCTTGATTTTCGAGTTCATCAGTACATAACCAACCAAAGCATGGTCCTTTATTTTCTATCATTGTGGTGTGTGATAGGTATTTAAAGGCGTTAAAGGAGGTTCTAGTGTGGAAAAGAAAAAAGTTTATACGGTTGGGAAGCAGACCTCACAGTTGTGACCGTTATTGTGCAATCTTTTCACCCTTAGAACTCGCCGAAAAATGCATTTTGGGAGACCGTGCTGCAGCTAACCTACGTAGAGCGAAAACGAACACCCGTTAAAAATATAACAATAAAAATATAATAATGTTACGTTAGTGAGTATTTTTTTGGTAATTGAAGAAAAATAGAGAGTTAAATATTCAAAAGAAATTCATTTTAGCAGATAACGATTGTCAAGGATTTAACTTTAGCTAGAATCTTCGTCCTAGGCTTTTCGAGAAACTGAAGGAGGGATAGCTCACTTGGGAAGTTTCAAACTGCACATTTTCCGTCTTCAAGCTGAGAATATAACGAAATGTCATATGAAAGAGAGAAAACAAAAAATATTTCCGAAATAAAGTGCTACCTTTCTTGTTATCCTTCTTCTATCTGCACTAAATATGCTATACGGAAACCTGGTGTCATTGCTCTGCTTATTTATGTATTATATGTACACACTTTCGCATTACTTTAATTATGTGCACACCTAAAGCATGGCATGGTGTTGGATTTTGTATCGCAGTGCTCCACGCCAGTTACCATCATCCACTGCGTTTCAAGATGGCTGATTGACTACAGGTGTGCTGAAAGCAGGATCGTAGCATAAACGAAGGGGAATTAACCGTCTTCAGATATATTGGAATAATTTATCAACGAACCTGTGTGAAAAACTATATTTCCTGTCATACAGTGTGTAATTGGTAATTGTTAGACAGCTCAGGATGATTTCGGGACAAATTTGTGACCATTCACCGAACGCTCGGGAAGAGTGACCTGAAATCGCCCGATGATTCTTGGATCTTTTGGCCGAGAATATCGCATGAAATTAGTTTTATGATAACTTTCGAAGCTAGTCTGGTAAGTTTCTTGGTTTTCTTGGTCGTAATTGGAAGGAAACAGAATAAATAAGCCATTTCTTTTACCAAGGGAACATTTCCATAAGCGGCTAAAATTCAGAGTTGTGTGACGTCATCAGAGCTTTATATATTTTGGTGACTCCGAAGACAGCTTCCTAACTGACACGCCCTCCATACACGCGCATCATCAAAACATTTCTGATATAGCCGAAAACAGACAAAGATTATCATCCCATTAAGGTCATAACCTGATACTACTTTAACATGCAAATTCATGTCAAACACAATACACAATGGATATAAATACTTACTTGCCCAGTAAGCTGAAGCATAGTGCAGTGAACTTCACCTGAGGTCGGGTATCGATTTCGGATAATATCTGTCAATTTACACAATTGCTCTGTGAATCTCTTTCTCTGCTTTGTATGCGCATCGACGGAAGGCTATTTAATAAAAATTTTGCCGTTGTAATGACACAAGTCGTTTTTCACTTTTTCAGCATCAAAGTGAATGAAGAAAATCTTTGTCCTATCTATTTCCCAATAGTTTCACCAACAGGATCTTGCTGCTAACAGCAATATGTTAGAAGTGTTCGTGTGAGCGAAGAGTTGTAAGTTAGACCCCTTTTTCATAAACACGCTAATGATTGCTTTGAACATTTTCTATCTACTGAATCTAATGCTGTAAATCGTTGCGCTGGAACTTTATTGCACTTCATCTTTAAAGTCTTGTTTTCGTTTAAAAGTTTCCTAAATCGGTCAATTCTAGGTAAATTCTGGAACATACTTTATCTGATTTAGGAATATTTGAGATAATGGTTCAGATAACGATATCTTTCTGTAAGATTTGACACTTCAATATCTTTACCAGTCTACCATGGGTATGTATTTCAAATTTCTTTCACTCTTGATGGCAAGAGAGTCTATCTATCCAATAAAAGTGTGATTCTAACTTACTATTTACTAGTTAAATACCATGACATTAACTTCTTATTCTTCATATATACCTTGATAAAGTTTAAATTTGTTTTTTTTTTCTTTTCTGAAGGGCAGTTTATAGATTTTGTAGCCAGAAACCAATTGTTTAAAGTTTTCGTTTTCAGACCACTTTCTTTCTTGTTTCATATTCAAAATTTGGTAGTATGATCTTCAATATTAAAAAGATATTTGCTCAACTTGGAGTTCTTAGTTTTTCGTGGTTTTTAAAAACTTTAAGTTGAAATTTTAGTTGCCAAATATGTGTAAATATCATATTGCAAATAAAAGATTTCCTGTTAACGAATTGAACACGTGGAAAGAGAAAGGATTGCTTAGTTACTTTTCGTATGAATTCGTTGTTTCCTTCGTTGAGAGAAATTAGAGATATAAGGTTTTCTTTTAATCAGCGTGAGGTCCTCTGTTCCTCATGGAAATGATTTTGAAGCGAGCGATAGTAAACGCAACTGCAGCAAAAGGCGAACACAACACATTAATCGTCATCATACTAGAATCAAATGACAAGTGTTGACTTGGTTTGTTTCAATCTAACTCAAGCGCTCTGTTGGACGTGGAGGTAAATTTTCACTGACTACACACGCGTCTACACGAGTCTAAACCGACCAATCAGGACAGGAGGCGGGACTTTGGGTGCCAATATGATAAGCCAGTAGCAGTTAATTGAGACTCTAGAGCAGTAAGTATTCGTTGCTAATGATCACGATTCGATTTGCCTTTAAAAAAGATTTCCTCTTGCGATATGATATTTGTTTTCGGTTGATTCCTTGGGAAGAAATGTTTAAAAATTTCACTCGTGTGGAGTTGGCTACCTCTAATTTCTGTTCTTTTTCATTTCTTTCGGGTCTTGATTTTCAATTGTGTCGAATTGAAGGAGCTCATGCCGTGTTTCCACAGTGAAATCATTTTATTGACATCGAGCAAGGAAGTTCAGTCACAAGAAGGATTTTCTTTCTTACGAAGGTGGATGTAAGTTCACATTTTTCATACTATGAAATTGAGTAAACGTTCACAAATTCCTATGAGTTTCAATGATTTTTCTAGTACTGAGTGAAAGGAGTTCCGGCGAATACAAACTAAACCTTTAGAGTAATATAAAATTAACATCGTAGTTCCAGATTTACCCGTCATTTTGTAGTATTAAATTTTGAGTCCCAAAGTTAGAGAGGAATTATATTAATTACACCAACAAAAGAAATACCGGTAGTTACCTGTAGTTCGCACCATTACCCAACAGTTGTTCGTAATTCCTGCATGCAGTTTGCTTTCCTTAATGCAATTGCGATAGTTGCGGTAGCGGATTTAAAATACATATCTACCGCTTTTAGTAATACGTAACACACCTTGTAAGTAGTTAACTTACTACATAATTAAAGAGGAAAAAAGCAAAGCATGATGTTATTATCACCATTCTTATTTGCATTACAAATATTTTGGATAATGTATCGGAGGAAATTAATCATTTGAATTATCTATTATAATTTTGTTAACTCAACACTTCTGTTAAATGTATTTATGCCAAAAGTGATGAGGTTAATGACTTTGTCAAATGTGTCGACCATAGAATTTTACTACAAGAGTTTATACCGGATTTGGAAGTAAGGCTTTGCGGAAGTAGTAATTTAATCACTCAATGATGCCTTAGAATTAACTAAGGACTCTTCTAAAGTTTGTATGTTTCTGCCTGAATTGATCACCTACAACCATTTTCCCGTACAAAGCGATGGTAATAGTCGAAGCTAATTTTGCAAGCTCTTTCTCGTGTATCGGCAAAATTAAGCGCAGCCTGTCATTGCAATATCCTCACCTAAGTTTGCTATCTCCAATGCTAAATCGTCCCTTGAGCTCAACGGCCTCTTCATAGTGCTGGATATTCGGTTGAACAGACTTTGGCAGACGTATCATGTGGATCGCACATGATAAATATAACTCCCGTAATATGAGCTGTTTAAAGCAATTTTTATAACAAAGATGGGGCGGCTTACTATTTGTTAATGTTTTTCAATCAAGTTCCGCCAAAAACTTTTCAATAGATACCAGTATATAACTAAATTGTACTTCTAATCAAGTTTTTGAATGCGACACCCCCTTCACACAGTACACAGACACACCAATTAGTATATATTTACATATACATATATATGCATATTTATATGTGTGGTTTGTATGTGTGTGTATGCGCTATTAATTTAAAAATAAGCAAAACCTAGAACGTATAAAATATCCTCACCTCAACCGTTGCTTTGTGCCGTTGCACTAGTGGTGATATTGTTTTACGTTGTTCCTTCACAAGATGGTCGTCTTATATGAACTTAATAGGTAAATGCCTTTATATTCAAAGTGGGGGAGGGGAAAACGAAGGTTGGCGTCCCAGGGAGCTGGAGGAGGGAGAGGTTGTTAACTCAAGTTTGTAAGACAATGCGTACATCAAAGTATTTAATTCTCTTTCAAGAACGAAATTTAATTGACAGGTCACATTGTTTCTATTGTTGGACTTTTGTTTACTATCTTTCTTAAAAATGGTCTCCTCACAATGTCCAGTATTCCTGTTGCAAGATCATAGTCAAGACACTGCTTTGATCATTAAGTGCTTATCCGAAACTACTGTTCACCCAGTTTTAAGGTGCACAAATAAATTTTCACTCTATTTTATTCATTAAGGAAAGAAGTTTACCTGTTTCTGTAGGGGTCTAAATATTAGTTACTGGTATTTTAAAAAACCTCTAGTTTGTTCTTGAAATATCAACAAGAGTATTTTCGTTGAAGAAGTGATACAGAAACACACTGCACGGGATTAGAGCTTAGAACTAGACTTACCGACTCACCGACTGGAGTTTAGAAAAGGTCAAACTCCCATTGGTAAGCATTTTAAGGTGTGTAAAAATTTCGAATTAATAGGTATCGAAAAGCTACGTAACAATAACAAGAAAACTAGGGAGGAGGCTGAATTGAAATGGATTTACCGGTTGAATACTCTTGCCCCTATAGGTCTTAACGTAAAAGATGTAAGCCTAAATAGAGCATTGCCTAATAGCTAGTACTTTTTCCATTACTGTTATTTCTTAGCACGTGGGCAAGGGGAGTGTTTCTCCCCGAAACGTAGTGCGTTTTTAACAACTGAGCTTTGCCGTTTTAAAACTTTTAAGTTTTGAACTCTTTACCGTTTTTTTTTTTACATCTTGTTGCCTCAGAAGATTTGACACGATCTTTGTCTTCAGTATTTTATTAAAATTTCAGATCGTTTTAACAGTATGCCGTGTGTTTTGTGCATGTTTCTTGTTATCGTTTATATATATATATATATATATATATATATATATATATATATATATATATATATATATATATATATATATATATATATATATATATATATATATATATATATATATATATATATATATATATTAGGGGGAAATTGTTATATCTGCTTGTACAGAGGGCGAAAAAACAACAATAAAATACATGAGAGAAGGAATTACCCCTAGCGTCTGAAAATATAAACAACGTTGTCTCAATGGCCAGCCTTCTTTGCAAATCTAGGAGGGTGACCTTGTCCGTTTACGTATTCCTATAGAAAAAGTGTGTAGAAACGTTAAGGCGAAACCTACATTTCGCCCGAAAATTTTTTTCCCCCTAAGGTCGTCTTTTCAACAAAAACTTTCCCCCTAAGTGCCGAATTAGTGAAATATATATATATATATATTTATATTTATTTATTTACTTTCAGTGTGGCTGATACGGGATGGGTTTTTGTCCTTAATGGCACACAATTATTTTAATATAATTTACAACGGAATCATCTAGATAAAATCTAACACTTTCTAAGCTGGTCGCGCTCTACACCGCTATAAGCACGAAATTTCTCAACGTCACGTTGCCAAAAGTGGTTAAGTACGGTAAATGTGGTCAACAGCGAATGACATTTTTCCGACCTGTTTTATGTCATCAAGAAAAATGAACATGTTGACTGGAGTCTGCGACGGTCATAAGGCTTGGCAATCAGGTGCCAGCAAATTTGAAATATTATGGGAAGGGTAAGAAGGGTTAGCACTGTGATGTATGTAAAATCATATATTTACTGCTACCTCAAGAAGCTAGCCTGTCGGGTACTATGCATTGGTCTAACTTAAAATTAAAAGGTCATGACAGTAACGTCGAGGTCACCGAAACTATGATGGTGTGCGGCTTTAGCTTTAAACTAAGAGGACATATATAAAGGTATATTGATGATATGAGGAATATCTAATCCATGCTCAGAGAGTCTTCATAACATGTTGCGTTTAAAGTGAATTGCACCGAGATGAAGTGAATCGAAAGAGTCCAGATTCTTTCAGTTCACCATGTGAATGCGACTTATCTCCATCGTATTTACTCAGGCTTCCACTTACAACCCAAATCTGGTTTTGCTAACACACTACTGTTCACAATTTACGGCTCAAATCGAAATTCTTATCTAAGTGGAGAATTTGGCCATCAATCCTTAAATATCAAGCCAATAAAACTCAGCCTCCGGTACTCCCATTTCTCCTTGCCAACCCCTCTCCTCCCTCTCTCCCCTAACTGGAATGTTAGGGTGTTTTACATTAGGTTTATTTTTCTTACAGAAAGACAATTTACACTGATGACCGAAGAACATCACACCGAAGAGAGGATATCGTTACGTGTACCTAATCACATGATGGGTTTCAGGGAATACCACGTAGACTTTCATTCATTTGTCATTATACCTAAGTGGGATTCCAATTACTCTTGGAACATTTTGTGAAGAGCACCTAATTTTATAACGAACGAACACTGTATACTTTTTGAAATAGTAAGGGAAACATTAAGGACACAACTATTTTGTAGCGAGCATCATCAATTAACTGTGGATGTCAGTATTTCTATTGGTTCCGTTAAAAGGAAAAGGGGACGGATGGACGGTTTCATGTTCCGGGACTTTCCCTGTAGCACACACATTCGGAAACCTTGACTGATGGCAATATTGGTCATAAATTTTCTTGCCTTAATTTACTCAAACTGTACGGCGACATTGGACCAAACCATTTCTTTTTTGTCTTTATAAAGTGCTTGTCAATCTTATATATTTACGAGCAGTCCAAACGTCCTGAAATGCAATGGATATCATTATGTTTTCTTAGGTGGTAATTAGGAACGTAGCTCATAAAAAGAATTAATTTGCAACATGGAGACGACATATTCTCCCAACGATGAAATTTATAAAGGAGATAACAATTCCGAGGCATGCAGTTCAATCGTTCTTCCTGTCAATGCAGCTGAAGGGTTGTTGTACTCGGATCTACAAGTTTTTATACTCAGGTATGTTTTGCCTGTGGTTTTCATTGGAGGTGTGTTCAACAATTCAGCTTTCATTTATGTAGTTGCTCACTCTCAAAACATGCAGACGACCACAAACAAATGTTTGGTCCATCTGGCTGTGGCGGACCTCCTTTTCCTTATCGTCGGTGTTGGAGAAAAGTTTTGGGGGTACGCGTACTCTCCAATAACGCCTGACGATACTCCTTACGGTCCCGTTGGGTGCTCCTTTTTCAAAGTTACTAGAAGTACGTCTTATTTTGCATCGTTAGCTTTCATCACGGTGGTATCTGTGGAGAGGTTTTACGCAGTGTGCAAATACCAAAAGAAACGCAATGCTAGTACGTATCGCAACATAATCCTTGGGTGTTGGCTCGCATCTTGTATGTTATCGCTGACGTTTATTCCATCCATAGCCTCTTATAAATGCCTAAATGTCACATGGCCAAATGAACCACCTTTCAAAGACTTCGGAAGCTCCTGGCTAATTTGTATTTCTTATAAGCAGTGGTTTACCATATACGTAGACGCAGTCCAAACCGTTCCATTTTTTGTGTTGTTAATTGTCAATGTGTGCCTTTACTTTTGTATAATAGGTGGTTTAACCACTGCTATTAAAAGAGCTAACCTCACTGGTAAAAGACTTCGCAACACGGAGATCAGAAACCAGATTGCTTGGATGTTAATAGCAAATGGAATTATATTTTTTTCGTTGCTCTCGCCGAAAGAACTTTACTTTGTAATCAAAAATTTTGTACACGGAGATACCCACCTGTCGGAAACCTGGAAAGCCTTTACTGAGATCACCTCTCTTTTGTCTTACATTAATTCTGGAATTAATCCAGTGGTATACAGCATCCTCAGTTCAAAGCATCGGAAGGCTTTTCAAGATGCATTTCTTCCCGAAAAGTGTAAACCATCGCAAAAGCAGAAAAGTAACCACTCTGACTACATTCAGCCGTCTGCTGTTAATCAGGATGCTACCAGCATGGCCTTCCGTCACAGTCCTCGCCTGGGCATTAAGACGGAAAGGACCGAAACAGAAACGGTGTGAGGTTTATTTTTTGTATTGCCATTATGAAGTATTGTTACTAAACCATTTTAATATTTAATTAATGTCCTCGACGAAACACCATGAAACGAGTAAAAACATTGACTTCACTCACAAGTATTGAATCATGCAAATATCACCCTTCCATGGTTCAGTTCTTGTGTTGTGGAAGAGACATCTTAAAGTCAATAAGGGTTGGGTAGCATATTTTAATGAAACAGCACATGTTCAATTTAATTTCTGGCTTTTGCCAACAGTTTGAACAGACCTTATGCATGTGACGCGACAGAAAGGAAAACACTCCTTCGGTGAGCTAACCGCGTAACGTTACAACTAATACCAAAGCAATTGCAGACAACCGACTTGTATTTGACGTGTTGTGAAGTCAATGTATATATATATATATATATATATATATATATATATATATATATATATATAGGTCGAAAAGAGGTAGTAAAAAGTGCTTAAAAGTTTGCGGAAAACTCCACGACGTTTCGGGTATAAACCCTTCATCAGGTGGCAAAAACCAAACTGAACAACCAACAGTAACAATTGGACACGACAAACATCAAATCCGAAGCGATCGCTGTGAAAACAGAACCGAACGAAAGTGACTGTCAGAAAATATGAGTGCGAAGGATGAAACACCAATCAAAAAAAAAAAAAGAAAGAAAGAGCGTCCTGGATGAGAAAAGTGCACGTACAAATCGAACACGGTCGGAAAAAGGGGCCGTGTTCGATTTGTACGTGCACTTTTCTCATCCAGGACGCTCTTTCTTTCTTTTTTTTTTTTTTTTTTTTGATCGGTGTTTCATCCTTCGCACTCATATTTTCTGACAGTCACTTTCGTTCGGTTCTGTTTTCACAGCGATCGCTTCGGATTTGATGTTTGTCGTGTCCAATTGTTACTGTTGGTTGTTCAGTTTGGTTTTTGCCACCTGATGAAGGGTTTATACCCGAAACGTCGTGGAGTTTTCCACAAACTTTTAAGCACTTTTTACTACCTCTTTTCGACCTACACATTTCAACAGTGCCCCGCCGCATTTCGACCTTATATATATATATATATATATATATATATATATATATATATATATATATATATATATATATATATATATATATATTTATATATATATATATATATATATATATATATATATATATATATATATATAAATGCATTATATGTTTATAAGTTCCGTATTCTTCTCCACCTTACCATGAGACCAACTATTCCCAGCAAAATCATGGGTTTATAAGTTTTAAAGAAGAAATCGGATAACTTTTAATGTCGTTAGTTTGAGCATGATGAGTTAATGCACGAAAAATAGAGCATAAAAATCTACTCTACCCCGTTACTGCGTCTTCCGCATTTTTCTAGATTTTCTATAAGTGGTAAGTGGCTACATTTGACTCCCTGAGAAAAATCCTCCCCCTGACAAGGTTTCGACCACTCTTCGGTGCCTTGTTTGGCCTGATTGATAGTTAGTTATTTAGATAGAGTTATACGGCCTAGTTTCCAGCCTCTTGGTTCGAGTGGAGCCGGTCCCGGCATTCTTTCAGTTCTGGCTCACTGGCTTTTTTCCCTCCTCCATTGCTAATGCGGACCATAACGCACAACGGCAATAGGTTCGATTTTTGAGTCTTTGGTATGATGTGACCTGGGAATCGAACCCGGACCTTCCGCGCCTCGGCGGATTTTCTACCGCTGGACCAAACACGCGGACTGGCCTGATTTAGTACAATATAGTAATCATATATCTTTGACTTCTCTTCCAACTATTCAAAATAATTGATCTACATCAACAATTTATTTAAACAGTCTTGCTACACGTTTACCGATTTTTGTTTTACAAGTGAACATAAGACTTGTATTTTATGTAGATTGGATGTTTAATTTAAAATCGATGAATCGGTCGATTGCCAAACAGCGCTAAGAGATGTTAGCCAGTAAATGGAGCGAAAATTTAATGCCACCAGTAAAGGTCAAATTCCGAAAGCATCTTCAATCAGTTGAAATTATTTTGAAGAGAAAATTTTTAAAAAACAAAATGCAATCATGTGTCTCGACCGGCTGATTCTATGAAGGGTTTCTATGGTATCCAATGAATGGTTTTGATTTAAAGAGAAATAATTGACGGAATAGATAGAACTGATAGGATATTCTCTCGAATTGACACTTCAAACGAGATTACCGGATGACACGCAAGCTTGGTTCTTTGAATTTCTTGGCATTACAAATGAATATCTTATTGACGCTAGAGAGTGAAGGACGAGAATAATAAAGGGTAAAGTGAGAAATGCATAGCATATCAAAACAAAATAATCTCTTAATAGTTATATTTAAATCATATTGACAAGTATACAACAAACCCGACGGAAGGGTTAAAAATAATTCCATCAACTATTCTAAAAGGCAGTCAATGCTCACTCAAATCTACCATTTTTGTAGTAGTGTACAGAAATGTTCGATTGGCAAAGTGTTTGTTTGACAAAAAAAAAATTAAAAATGAAGAGTATTCTAAATCATATTTAATATCATGTACTGTACTGATAGTGTTGCGATTACACTGAGATTGCGTCTGAATGAGGATGGTTTTCGAATGATGTGTGAGTTACAAGTTCAAAAGAATTAGAACTGTCTGGGGTGAGAATATTTGGCCTTGAAGCCCGATTCTTTTTAGTCCGTACATCTTATGCAATAATTTTACATGACGTCATTTTGTAAGGTAACCTGAAGGCCATCGGGATGTCGGGAGTACGAGTCCTGACTGGGTCATACCCAAGAATTCAAACATGGAACCTATACTGCCATTGTGCTTGGTGCTCATCACAAACAATTGAGTAAGACAGGAGCCACAATTGAAAAAAAAAAAGCCGTGGCCAGTAAGACTTGAACCAATTAATTGGAAACTGGGTCTTAAAACTAACTAACTAACTAACTAACTAACTAACTAACTAACTAACTAACTAACTAACTAACTAACTAACTAACTAACTAACTAACTAACTAACTAACTAACTAACTAACTAACTAACTAACTAACTAACTAACTAACTAACTAACTAACTAACTAAGTAAATAGTAAGAAGCTGTTTGAAAGAACGTTTTTGCCTGTGAACAAACCATCTGTCTTAAGACAGCGGGTTTGTCCGTGTGTTGTATAAGATGGTTAGAGGCAATTGCCTTCTTTTCAGGGACCTTTTATAAATAAGGTCTTTAAAAAGGAATGGTACGTAAGTTTGCTACCGGTCCCTAAATATTTTGAAGTTCTTCTCTTCTTCTGGCTCGAGCTATCTAACGCAACAACTTTTGTACTTGTGGACCCTTGGTTGTTCTCCCTAATCATTTGGGAATGCGGAACATCACGCGCAACTGCTTTAGTTTCCATTTTTAAGCTATTTTAAATGACCCGGCCTGGAAATCCAACCGTGCACCTTTTTGTAAGAGTCGAATGCACGAATCACTAGACATAATTAATGAAAATCGCCAACTCCAGTGGGATATGAGAGGAATATATTGAAATATTGTGAATTGAAATACATTATTTTCTTCAAAGCACCTTCAGAGCACACATACTATTGCAGATAAAGGGTTAAATGCCACCTCTGCAAATCTGAGGCAAATTATTTACCTGAGTCGTATGTGGAGAGGATAGCCTGCTTGTTTGCGTAAAAAGCCAAAATTCATTTTTGCTGGTATCAATATAAATAGGTCTTTACTTGAAAAACCTTTTAGGAATAATTTAATCACCATGGCAACTCGAAAGCCGAGATCTTCAATGCAACGAATGCTCTTTACGCAGAGTTCTATTTGCGCCATTTGCTTCATTTTTACACAATTAGTATTGATGAGATATGCGACTTCTCTGTAAGAATAGTGTCTTTTGTTCTTTACAATTCACAAAATAAAATGACTCACAGTCTTCATTTTAGATCGTTTTTGTGCTATAAGTGTAGCCCATTTCAAATACGACATAGCCACTCACGAAGTTTTTGTCTTGTATCGTACTTTGTCTTGAACGCATGAATAGTATATAAATACAGCAGATAGAAGCAGCCATTTTGAGTTCCAGTTTCCATGTAAGTTAATATGTTAAACGTTGAACGTTAATATGTTTCTCTTTTTCAACAATTTTTCCAACTATTAGTTCTCTGTGATCAAGGCAGGTTTGTCAATACGTCAGTTTGGAAAATGTTTACAGGCAATTTTTCATAGTAGTTGGGTTAAAGGGTCAAAGGTTAAAATGTATCCCAAATCAAAATTAAAAAAATCAACCAAACGGCATAAAAAAATAAATCCTAACAGCCTAGTGCGAGTCCAATCTTCATAAGACTTTCCACACTTTACGGTAAACGTCTACCTTTGCGGAAGTTGTCTGCCTATGAATCATGTCGATTTTGCACACTGTTATACTTACCTAATGGAAGTGCTTTTGTGACAATGCGAATGAGCACACAGCTAAACTGGTTTTAAATGTACAATTAACAATCTGACCCAGCTTGGAGTAATGATTTTCCCAAGTGATCTATTGATGCCTTTGTTCACTACAACGTAAGTGTCTCACCTTACATATGGTACAGTTCGAAACTTAATTTTACTTAAAATAAATTTAAAACATGGTAAAAAATTTTTCGATGACCTTACGTAATATTATTACGGCCGTTCGTAATAAAAAATAATTGTTAAGCACATACGTAGTACTGTTGCGTACATACCAATACGTAATAATATCATGTACGTAATAAAAAATTTTATCATGTTCCAAATAGGGATTCGTAGTGGCGTGACAGGAGTGATCTGGTGTAAATATTTATATACATACTTGTAAGCTTTTTTTTCAAGTTACGTTCGTTAATTCACATTGTTATACTGTACAGTTCGTATTTAAAGTATTAACAAAGTACATTGAAGGTACATCAAGAGACAAGAAAGAAAATTAAAAATGAAAATATGTAGTTGGAGGTTATAGCTTTTGTTACGTTAAGTAAGGTATTTTCTTTCCAGATTATAGTTTCCTGAAGGTATTTGGTAACGCATATAAAGTGCTTCCCGAGACGATTCAATCTCCACTCGTTTTTACGGGCAAAAACTAGTGTAGTACGATTGCTGATGTAGCTAGATGAGAGGCAGCCGAAGGCCCACTTGTGACGTTGCACTAAAATAGTGTTGATTTTTACCCGGCAATGAGTGTTGCTTACTATTGTGACGCCGCGTAAAAGTACTCTATGGCGTCGAATAATTTGGAATGTGGCCAACAGTGTGTAAGTGCATTATATGTACTGTTATCGTGATCAAATGTATTTATTTGTATAAAGTAACAAATAACTAATGTCCTATCTGACAGGGGCGTCAAGACTTCCTTTTTTCCAATGGGACATAAACCAAGAAGTTAAATCCCCTCATTGAAACAAAGTTTGTATTCGTGACCGAAGTTAAAGTATACTATGGTTTCTGTTGAATCACATCAGAGATAACTTCCCCTTTAAATAGGGCGTCATCACTTGGCCCATATGTGATGACTTGGCCGGTTATTGAACAATAGCAAACGGCAAAAAAAGGCTCTCACCGGGCAATATGTTCTGCAACAATGTAGCTTTTCGTCAGTTGCGTAACGAGCAAGGAATTCAAGGAAAGGATAAGATTGTGCAAGTTTTAAGGGAGCAGATTATGTAATGCTACAGTAAAGGTATTCCTCCTAGCAAATCTGGGGTGAAATAATAGTAAAATTTAAATTTCTCTGCATAAATAGCGGCATGCTCCCCTTGAATCCGGCCATCATTAGAACAAATACATGCATGTTTCTGTCTATTAAACTCATTTAAAAAAAACCTCAGTGTCTCAAGGAAAATGGATTGATAAGTCATTTGTTAAATTGTGCTAAACAGGGTGCTTTGAAAAGATCTGTAATAAAAAAAACAGAAACTGAGGTCGTGAGGGTGCTAATTAGACCGAAAATAGGATATCATTTAGAGGGAGCTTATCTCTGTCTTTTATTTAGATTCAGGGTCGTGTTTCACCATACATCTAAATCGGATGGTCCCTATGGCGAGCAGTTGGTATCATATAACGGGGATCGACATTTACCAATTTTATTAGTCAAAGGGCCTTTGCCAATCTGATAAGCCATATTCAATTTAAATCGACATATACTGATCTTAATTAACATAAACCAATTTGAATTGATACAAATCAGTTACAATCGACACCTACTGAATGACCCCATTAACATATTTGATATCCCGAATTCGCAACCGGCGCAAAGCACATGCTCTTTGCAATCCGCTGTAACCTCAATGCTTTGTATCTATTTAGCCATTGTTAAATGTATACGGTCATACTGTTGTGTATGGTAACTTGCTATTGGATAACATACTAAAAGCAGCATAAACAGCTACTAAAAGCAGTGCAAATGCTAGTTCATGAAATTTGTGTTAAGGATTTCTAATTTTTCGTGAGATTCGACCACGTGACGCACTGCATGACTCTAACCGAAAAATCGTAGGTAACGATTCTTGACCCTACCAGAATGAAAAGTGCTCGTGAAGAGGGAGTTGATGTAAATTGTCAAGGTAGTGTGATATCGGGATAGCAAATGTGTTGATGAGATTGAGTGGTATATTTCAATTTAGACAAGAACGTGTGAATCGAAGTTTGTATATGTTGATTTGAACTGTGTATGTCAATCAAATTTGGTACGTGCCGATTTATGTTGGTATATGTCGATTTCTCATGGTTCTTTCTTTTTACCAGATGTGTTTGTATATTGTTATATTTAGGTACGTATTTTCATAATTCATTCCACAATATGGGTTCCAAGACATCGAATTAGTCCGTGTTCACCGAATGGACCGTTACCAGAGGTTCAGGAGGACTTCAGAAAAAGTCCGTGTTGCAATTTTGTCTACTTAATCTGAAAGAGAAGGTTTTGTAAAAGTAAGGTTAAATAGACTTTACGCTTCCACTTTAAAAACTTCTGGTTAAATTGAACAACGCCCAAGGTCCCTCCATCCAGGTTTGCGGTTTCTTGGTTTAACAGTAGGAGAGAGGCCGGTTTGTTGTTACGTTTTCACTTATTTTAGGCATTTAGCCTGACATATTTCATGAACTGTTCAAAATAATTGTCATGATCTTGTGTATGTGTGTCAAGCATGCCGTATCAACCGCAGTGTTTCACTAGATGTGGTGGCCTGTCAAAATATGTCAGTCAAATGTATTATCTTTCCTTTTCAAGTGGCCGGGTTAGTTATATGGTTGATAAACTTTGGTAGGTTAGTTGATACACCAAATGAGTTATCTCATGGGCGCTTATCATTGCGTTTACTATTGGATATAGAGTAAATGATGGTAATGAGTGTGGCTTCACACCAAGCGTGGCCCTGGGACTGAATACCCCCGAAGGCAAATAATATAATTGGTCTATGGGTTTTTTATTGATGCAAGTTCTTGTATATGTGAATTGTCTTGCAAAATAATTAGATTCCTTGGTTTCTATGTGGTGATGATTAGACTCCTTTTAATCTGAGGGGACTGGGAGATGGTCCAAAGACTAAGTCACACTTTAGTTTGTTGAGCGGAAACCATGAACTGCTAGTTAGACAGTAAGATAGAGTATAAGTGTGCAACCTTTTGGTTCAAGTCGAGCTGGCCACGGTCTTTTTCCAGTTGTAGCTCACTGGCTTGTTTTTCTATTCCATTGCTTATGCGGAGCATCACCCACAACTGCAGTTGGTTTCATTTTTAGAGTCTTTGGTTTGACTCGACCTGGAAATAGAGCCCAGGCCTTCCGCGTGAGAGGCGGGTGCTCTTACCGTTATACCAAACAAGTCATAGCCTGTCCGTAGCAGCAATCAAGTCAAATTAATATGAAAAAGTGTCATTTTGAAGAAAAAAAAAACAGCTACAGCTTCTCCATATATTCTTTAAATCAGCATAATATGGCTAAAGATGTGTATTATTCTATGATAGATATATCCTACAGAATTCATTCATAAAAGTAAGAATAAAATGTAATTTCCGAGTACTATATATTGATAGAAGACATCAACGTTAGGCATAAGCTACCTCTATGCAGTCTGGCCACTGTTTGTTTACACAATTCATTACGCTCCAGTGCTAGCACAACCAGCCTACATGTGTCCAAAGAGATAAGCCTATTGTCCTGGTCTGCTGAAGCAGCTCGGGTTTCAAACTTGGCTTGCACTGAATAAACACTTTCTGCCTTTATGAATGAAGTTTTCAGTGGGACTCCTTGTTTACGTAGCGCTGGACATGGCAGCTACTATTGACAGAAAGCTGCTAATAGGAAGCCTGGTTGACTTTGCTGTAACATCACTTTTTCAACAAAAAGTGGGGTGTCGAGTATAATTTGTATAGAGGCAACCTTATGCCTAATGAATTCAATGCCGATAAAATGTCGGAGGCAATATGGCATTCAGTGTAAACAGATCATGCAACATGAAAGCTGTATCATGTTGCATCGCACTTTGCAAAAACATGATAGCTTGCAAGGAACCTACCAGGCCGTTCAAGCAAAAGGGCTAGATATAATCATAATTTGCAAGAAAACGGACAAGCAGATACAGCCTAAGGACTTACTGCAAACAATTGGTGGGCGAAATGGTTATCGTTGGTTCATGTGTCAACAGGTTAGTTGAAACGTATCAATTATCTGGCTGTCTTAATGCTTACGAAAATTATCACTGAAATAAAGCAGTTTAAGCTGAAGCTAATTTTACCACTTATAATAAAAACAAGAAAACTCTGGTGAAATCCCTGCAGTGTTCTCAGAAAAACTGCTCTTACTATACTATTCTTAGCTGTAACTGTTGTTTTACTCTGAAGAACAAAATTTAGTTTTTCAAGTATGTGGTACTGCTTTGCCTGTAACTTTGAGATCTACCTGTCAGTTGTGGGTAATTAAGTGTTTACGTTTTGTTTGTTTCTGAAGCGGCGTCTCCTCTAGCTTTCTAACTACGATTGTAAACGCAGTGTGCTCATTTGGAAAGAGATATATAGTAAAGATTTGCACACGTCATAGGAGACAGTTGTGTCGCCAGGGAAAGAGGGGTCACATGCACTCTGGAAAACGTTTTGTCCCCGTTTGTTCCACAAATGAGATTTGGATTTTCCAAAAAGTGTCTTTTGTATTTCACACATGTAGCGTAAACTGATTCTTCTTTGGACAAGAAATGGCAGTAATTTCGACTTTTTGTAAATGAAAAAGGCCCAAAACACCTGGGAATCGCAATATCTGGCTGTGTCTGGATGTGGCGTTTTTCAAAATTTTCTGTACGCTGTGCGCCAGTCGAAAGCAGCGATCAGCTCAGGTAGGCTTCGAAGCAGGAAGCAATGATCCTCACGAAAAATCAGCTTTAAATGACAATCAACTGTTTTCTCTATAATTCAACTCCTCCTACCTTTCAATTGTCGTCTAGATCAGCTCCTGGTGGTACTTTTGTTACCAATTTATTTAACTTCAAGGCGTAGAGCGTACAGAAAATTAAAAAAAAAAACCAGTATCTTCTAAGACAGCCGGAAATTGCGCTTTCGAGGCTGAAACAATTGATTTTAAGACAGGTTTTAAGTCAATAGAATCACTCTAAAATGACAACTTAAATACCTCACAAATGCCCAATTCCAGATCCTTTAAGCGGCTGCGCCTCCTTTACCCCACCAAGGCGCTGCTTCTGGTCATCACTAGGGGCGCCGTACACATTAGGGCCTTCCGCTCGCTTCGCGCTTGATGGCCCTACCAGCGCCATAAGTGTGTATGTCGGTGCCTCCTGAAAAATTCTTGTGCCCCTCTAGTGCCCCAGTGCCCCCAAGAGTGAAAGTCTGGGGACTCCAGTGTGCAAATAATCTGCTACGCTCAAACTGGATGACGGACATGATACATTCGCTCTTACCAGTCGCAATAGAGGTATCTGAAGGGAACGGCCTCACGATAGAGCTATTCCAGTGGTATGTTCAATATGCAAAACACATTCAAATTCTTTCAAAGGAGCACAAAATGAACCTCCACCACTAAAATTTTATAAATTGTTGGGAGACATCATGTTACACCTGCTTTATTGCACGCACTCGTATGGCCGACGTACAGTTTCTGACATTTAGATGTATTCGTAAACGCCAGCCGTTCGACTCACCGCATTCTTGATTTATCTTTATGTGTACGTTTGTGAACTCTTCACCAATGTTTGAGGGAAAAGAATTTTTCTTGAATTACTATTTGAGCTGGCAAGTGGACCATTTTGATTCATTTCTTAACGTCTTGTACCTCTTAGTTGTAATATATGAAGGCGTTTAGGATCTGGATTACAGATCTTTTGAGTGTAATTGATCTTTTCCTTTGTGATTTGTTCGTTCGTGCTTTATCGTGAATGAGTCAAACAGTGAAGCAGGACTGTATTTGGTTTGATGTGACATAAGACGGTTTAAAAAAAAGGAAACAGCTTCCATGAAATTCTTTAAGGGGAAAGTTGCTTTCAAAAAGCATTCACCCTATCTTAAAACAAGTAACGACCAATTCTTCTCTTGTTGAAATTGTTCCACTTGAGAGTTCTATTTCTTTTAGCTTAATTACTTTAATTTAATAGTTAGTGTAAATCTTTCGAGTTCAACAATGAAATTATCTTTACTATCGTTCTTCACAGAAATTATACTATCCTTGTTTTGATGTATCGTGCATCGTGTGCTTGTTTAAGTTATGTAAAATAAAAGTAAATAAAATTTAGGACGATCGATTGTGTGAACTATTAATATTGATTATTACAACCACATCATTGAAAGAAGTGCAAATATATTCAAGTTCTAAGGACCAACCAGTGCCGCATGCATGGCAATTTTTTTTATTTAGTGTCGAACCGAAAATGTAAAACTATGTGCCATAATTTGCCAAAGCTGAATATTATTATGCCAGTGTAAACCAAAAATTCAGAACTGCCAGTTTATTAAGTTTATCCATGAAACAGGCACACCATTATGTCTACAATGATCAACGATAACAGCCAGGAGGACGGTGTGTGAGCACTTTACTAATCAGCTGATCTGACCTCGCTGTCTCCAGTCTCTGTTGATGTGCATACATAGGGGTGGTTGGGAAGGGAAAGCGACAAAAAGAGTTTTCCTTAGTTCCATTTATGCCACAGAAAGGATACTTTTGACTGGTAGCAATAGCGATACTTGGGTTCACTCTTACCTGGGAATTTATTCTTCAAATACAGGTTGAAGAGCAGGCTGCAAAAGAATGGGATTTTTGTGACTCTCCTTACCGTAGCTTATTTGACAGATTCCATAAATAAGAGTGAAACAATTTTACTCTAGAGATACAAGTTGGCAGACAAATCTGGGCAAGGGGGCGAGGAAACCACTTAGTATCATTAGCAACAACAAATACCATTGCCAAAATGCATTTTAATGTATGTCTCTCTCTCTCTATGTACATATATACGTTAATATATATGAGAGGTAGGCCTATAGTTGAGAGGAAGGCCTATAAATTTAGAGACTGTTTGGAGAATTAAAAAACGAACCTTAATTTGATGGTATTTTGGGGGGGGGGACACGTATCCCCTGTGCCCCCGTACCTACGGCCTTGCATGTAACAAAGCCAAAATAGTCCCAACGGACAGATGTCCTGCCCTTGGGGATATTGAAGTATAGATTATCTTTTCTACGGAGTTGGAATGTGGTATCTTATTAATCTTTTGCACGACTCGGATCGCCTGACATATAAATTGAAGTACATCTGTTCTCCAACTGGTGACTTGTAGTCAGAAATCGGCCGGAACACACCCAACAAACTCAAAAACTACAAAACGTTGCATTAATTATAGGAAACATCTTACTGTCCGTTTGAGCTTCAATCATCAGGCGTAGATGACACGATCAAACAGTCAAAGAGACCAAAATATTCAAACGCACACCTCCACACCACTTGACATCGATACAAATTTTTTATGAGGTTCAATGTACGGACTTTCACTGTTTCCTCCACACATATCTAAAACTGTTTCTTCCCCCTCCTGTTGATAATGCATTTCAAGTTCTCACTAAATTTTCAATTGGTTCACAGTAAAAAAAAAGAACAATTAATTTGCAATTTTTGGAGAACAAAATTTCAGCCTTTACAATTTACCGAATTTGTTTGAAAGATAATTTATATGAAGTTTTTATTGCTTTGATAAAAGGTTTTAGGACTCCTTGTTAAGTAAAAATTTGGCTGGAAAAGTTATATTTTAGTTGAATGTAACAACAGCAAAAAAAAAAAAAAAAAAACGCAAGTGCGAAGGGAAATCTTAATCACCTAAAACACTTCTTACGGCAAATTATTTTCTTCCACTGCTAATTTCCTGGTTTTTATTATCTAGCCTGTAACCTTCTTTCGTGGGGAAAAACTGAAATTGCATCTCTTAAAGGCTAAACAGGCTACAAAATGTGTAATAATAACGTTTGTAGAGTGTCACATTGGGCACACACAGAAGCTATTTTTTTAGAAATTTTACATGATTATTATTTAAAATATTGTCCATAACCAGAAAGATATAGTGATGTATCGTTAACGTCACGATGCACGTTCCGAATATTTTCAAATCTAAATTCAACTTAAAGGGATATTATGGTGGCTTTTAACTAGGGTCTCGTATGAAAAAAAGTTCCAGGCCATGTGCCCCAATCCCTGTTATGTAGTGATACCGTCTTCCTAACTGAAAGGGAAAGTTTAATTTTCATATGTGAAAGAGGAACCAAATCTACATAGTGTACTGAAATATCCATTTGGACATACATTTCTCGAGATATCAGTAAATGAAGTTACTATGTTTGTGTTCAAAAATGAGTTTGAGGGCACCAGAGGTTATATCACTTCCTCACATCAAAGACGAAGGTTTCGTTTCTCTTTGTTTTCCACACTGTTGTGTTGACCATGAACAAATTCCCGGTGGGGAATGCAAAGTTTGTAAAGTTCCCATGCCGCCAAAGGAATTACGTTCTTTTAATATGGGGTTGTTGAGGAGTAAATAGGCTGTACAGTGTAACGAAAAACAAAATCTGTCCATTATTGTGAGGTTACATGTCACATGTGCTTGCTTCAAGTTCACTTCTTGTTGAAAATGTGACAACTTTACGTGCTCATATCTTGAAAACCACATGTCCGAATTTCATTACAAAGCACCAAAATTCTTACTACTCTGACATGTCAATACTTTGTATGATCTTAAACCCTTCATTTAAAGCTATCTCATTTATTATATTAGTTGCAGTGGGTACAGTCCCTCAGATTCCTTTTCATTTTCTCTATAACTGAACGTCTTGCCATGTTTTCCCTTGAAATTTAATACTGTTGGAATGTTTGAACGTCGTTTCCTGTAGATCTTGCATAACATCACAACAAAAGTATGAACGGTTAAGCAAACAATGTTGTTAAATATTCTTAGTAGCAGACTCAGTATCAGGAAGAAATGGAATTCAGATCCATGTGTGGCGATGAAATCATAGATTTCCCTCAATTTTCTTTATCTGAAGAAAAATTAAACTCCTTTTAAAATGAGCATCTTCTGAACCCTTTATTCGGCTGAGATGCAGTTTTTACACCCTGAAAGCGGAACATTTTCTCCGCATTTTTGACGCAATGAATTTTGTTTTCAGACTATGCCTTAAATTGTTTGATTGTCATTCCTGTAACACCCTGGCACATTACTAGCATTTATGTCTAGGAGCCGTGTTTGCACTTCCCTAGACCATTCAAAAGAAAAATTGAATGATGTAATAGTTTGTCCTAGTCCATCTTTTGCCATATTATGTCTTTACACTCAGTTCTCTTGGTACTCCCCTTTCTGTTTGTTTTTCATCTTTTACTCTGCATTTTCTGTGATTTCTTTCGTAGTTGATTTCCTGACTCCATGGTAAAAGCAGCTACTCCATCTTGCATTAGTGCAGTAGTCTGTCCTGTTTCATGATTGGCTCTTGAGAGTCAGCTTTGATATGGCAAAATCTATATAAATAGATCTTTATGAACGTCTATGTCAAATATACATATTATTTTTATACGGCCATTTCAAACCAGATACAACTTTTTAAAATACCGTGCCAGTTAAACATATAAACTTATATATAGCCATATCAGTCTGGATATCTCTTGAAAAAGAATTTACCCTATAAAAATATTAACCTTTATAAGGCCATAGCAAGCTATTATATTATTTATTCAATTTAACTTTGTAATATGAATGCTTAGTACACAAATAATGTTCTCATGCAATAGAAATACTTTTTGGTTTATTTTTTGTACATGTAACACCCAGAGGCCTTCTTTTTAATTATCAGCAAACCAAAATTATAACATTCAGACTATTGTCAACCATAATAAATTGGTATATGCAAATTACTTTCCAATGTGGGCGTGGTCAGCAAAAAGCCGTGATTTTTATGATTAAGGAATTAAAATGTGAAAAAATAAAAACCATCAACAAAATTTATGT
This sequence comes from Holothuria scabra, assembly GCA_037179385.1. NCBI lineage: Eukaryota > Metazoa > Echinodermata > Holothuroidea > Aspidochirotida > Holothuriidae > Holothuria > Holothuria scabra. The sequence goes on along the minus strand of CM074192.1, from coordinate 13,965,253 downwards.
TGGAATATTAGCCCCGTACGGTAACTTTAATCTAAACCAACATTGCAGTGTCGACGTTAAATTTAGAAGCATCTTTGCTTCTCACTATAAAGTACTCTAACAATTTTCAATTTTATACAATGAACAATGGGCTGAGATCATGCGTAGTATCTGTTCTTCTCATCCAGTCTCAGTGGCGTAGCCAGCATGGGATTTTTTTGGGGAGCCTGGGTAACAAGTGGGGGGGGGGCTGGTACCTCCGAGGGTCAGGCACGGCAAGACTATCTAAGCGGAGCGCCACCATCAGTTGGCGCGGAGCGTACAAGAAAATTTTGACCTTTAAAACCCCTCCAGATGGCCGGAAACGGCACTTCCCATGTGTTTTAAGCTGGATGTACCCAGCCGCAAATGCGGCAATATTTGAATGGATTTCAGCTTACCTAAGGCGGTACCTTACCCTTTAACAGAAAAACCAAAAGTAGTTGTGTCCCCCTCTGAGAAACTTTCTTTGCATTAAATTTCCTAGATGCAAAATGGTGCTATGTTTGGCAAAATTTTGAACTGATTATAGGCCTAAGTTTTAGGATTTTCCCTTTTTGGGGAACATGAAAAATATCAAAATATTTTTAGTTTTTGTAGAGATTTTACAAGAGACATACATACTACCAAAGAAACAATGTGCAAAATGGTGCAGTATTTGTTCATCGGTACATTACGTAGTCAAAATTAAAATACTATGAATAAATCTCTCAAAATAATTGAACCGCAAAGCAGAAGTATGGATCATGTGCGAAACACATGAAATCCGGACCTTGTGGACATTTTACAAATCCCCCGGACGCCAGTGCCAACTAGTAAAAAGAGGACTTGTCGAAAAAATCGTCCTACAGTAGCACTTGTCATGGGCAGGAGTGAGGCAAGACATAGGGCTACTTGTTAAGGATGGAAGGGAAGAACTAACCGAAGGCAGTACCTTACCCTTACCTGCTTACGGCATATTTTGTGTATGATAAAGTATAGGAATGGTCGTGTAAGAATGGTCTCCAGTGTACGATTGCCTTATTTTCAGTAAATCAATCAGCCATCCGAAAGGCAGAAAGGGTCTTAACCTAACAAAGTCACATTAAAGTTTGTCGTCGAGACTTTCATTTCATCTTCGAAGAGAAATGCAATAAATGACAGTGGAGATCACAATGGTGTCTAATTTAGTGAAGGTAGGCATTTTGAAGTTATTACTTGATTTCATACGTGCGCACAAAATGTTCAAACATTTTTTTTTTCAATTACTTTATCAGGACGCAAAAAATCTGGGGGGGGGGGGGCCTGAAGAAACTGTCCAGTCTACAATGAAGCCATTCATGACAGACCAAAGATGTAAGCGGTGTGACGGCCGTGATGTTGGTCAAGTGTTGTCAAGTTTAGTTTCACCGAACGATCCTTTGCCAGAGGGTCGGGAGGATTTTAGAAAAAGTATACTGCTAAGTTTGGTCAGGTGCTTTCCTCCAGTGGACTTGGCTTCTTCGGGAAGCAGTTTATAGTTAAGTTTCGCCGAAAGGCTCTCGCTTTGGCCAGACAGGAACCTAGAAAAAGCAAACCTTCTTATGCGCTTTACAAAAAAGAACGGTAATGCACTAACTCATTTTGGTGCAGATTTTTAAGGCCCAGATATGCCCCGGATATAAAATCCCTACACTGCATATATATATATATATATATATATATATATATATATAGACATAATAGATTGCGTGTGTTGGAAAAGTAAACAGATGCAATAGAAAAACGAAATAAAAAATGATACTTTCATTTCCAACTAGAATTTATCGAAGAAGAATACGTACAAAATATTTCGAGCGTGACACCACTGCTCTTCCTCAGTTGAAAACACAAAATGGTAAAAACCTTACACAGTGCTAGGAGTAACCCTCGCTTGGTTGCTCATGAAAGAGAGGTCCCTGTTAAGCCCGGTTTTATGGGTATTGAGTCGAAGGATAGACTTAACCTCTTGCTTGATCCTTTCCTCGGTATTCTTAAAAAAGCCGTAGAGAATAATGCATTTTAGGTCTGTTATCTGGTGGTTTGGAAGGTTAAAATGTTCGGCAACTGGAAAACCTGGAATGTTCGAGCGTATGCTATGTTTATGGTTATTGAACCGTAGTCTAAACTTAGTACCTGTTTCACCGATGTACGTGGCCCTTGGACATTTGGCACAATACAAGAGATAAATTACATTGTCCGAATCGCAATTGAAACGACCAGGCCTCAAGATGATTTTTGAGGCCTGGTGGAGGTACGAAGGTGAAGGGTCAAGAACAACATATTCTTGTGCCGGGCAGACCTATTGTGTCAGGCATAGGCACACTAACGGAGTACATTTCTGCCTATGTAGATTTTCATCTACAACCTCTACTCTCCCTCATTCCCAGCTACATTCAGGACAGTACCCATTTTCTCAATAAGCTTTGTAATCTCCCACCTCTTGCTAATGACACCATTTTGGTTACCTTGGATGTTTCTGCTCTGTATACAAATATCCCCCATAGAGAGGGTATTCTAGCTTGTAGTAAGATGATGGATCTTAATGGTGTAACTCAACATGCTGAGATTTCCCAGTTAATTAAGTTCATTCTTGCTCATAATAATTTCATATTTAATGATCGTCACTACTTACAAACTAAGGGTACTGCTATGGGGACAAGAATGGCACCCTCGTACGCCAACATATTCATGCATTTCCTTGAACAGGATATACTAGAGAAGTCTCAGTATAAGCCGTCCTTTTATGTAAGGTATATAGACGACATTTTTATGTTATGGGAACACGGGAAACAAGAACTTGATCGGTTCTTCCTGTTGGTTAACAATTTTCATGATTCCATTAAGTTTACTATGGAGCACTCATCTAAAGAAATACCATTTCTCGATATACTGGTCATGATTGACAATGGTAATTTGGAAACATCTGTGTATTCTAAACCCACAGATCGTCACACCTATCTCCACTTTAACAGTTTTCATCCCCGTCATATTAAGGAGTCAATTGTATACAGTCAATTGTTAAGGTATCGCCGTATCTGCTCAGGGGACGATTTATTCATTCGTAAGGCCACCGAACTCCTTAGATTTTTCCTCCATAGGGGTTACCCTTACCCTTTATTGAATCAACACTTTAAACGGGTACTTTCCCTGAAAAGAAGCAGCCTGCTGTCATACCGGGAGAAGGCAGATCCCAGCCGTATACCCCTTGTAGTCAACTATCACCCAGCTGTAGCGCCACTTTTACGTGAGGTCAAACTCTCATGGAGCATTATTTCCTCTGACCCCGAGTTATTAAGTATTTTCGATGGACCACCTGTAGTGGCTTATCGTCAACCACGTAACATCAAATCTCTTTTGGTTCGTACCTCCATCCCTTTCACAGATTCTCAACCCAATAATGGCAATATACCATGTAATAAACCTAGATGTCTGGTTTGCAGGCACCTTGACCCTTCACCTTCGTACCTCCACCAGGCCTCAAAAATCATCTTGAGGCCTGGTCGTTTCAATTGCGATTCGGACAATGTAATTTATCTCTTGTATTGTGCCAAATGTCCAAGGGCCACGTACATCGGTGAAACAGGTACTAAGTTTAGACTACGGTTCAATAACCATAAACATAGCATACGCTCGAACATTCCAGGTTTTCCAGTTGCCGAACATTTTAACCTTCCAAACCACCAGATAACAGACCTAAAATGCATTATTCTCTACGGCTTTTTTAAGAATACCGAGGAAAGGATCAAGCAAGAGGTTAAGTCTATCCTTCGACTCAATACCCATAAAACCGGGCTTAACAGGGACCTCTCTTTCATGAGCAACCAAGCGAGGGTTACTCCTAGCACTGTGTAAGGTTTTTACCATTTTGTGTTTTCAACTGAGGAAGAGCAGTGGTGTCACGCTCGAAATATTTTGTACGTATTCTTCTTCGATAAATTCTAGTTGGAAATGAAAGTATCATTTTTTATTTCGTTTTTCTATTGCATCTATATATATATATATATATATATATATATATATTTCATTTCATTTCATTCATTTCATTTCATTTATTTATTTTTGGTTTATCACAACACAAGATTGAAAACAAGAATCACAAAGTAAATAAGTAACAAAGAGTGTGAAAGGAAGTGCACTTAGAAACCCTTTGGGACTTGTCGAGAAGTGACACTCCCTAAAAAAAGAAATAATAAAGAAAATACGAAGATAGAAGATAAGACTAGGAAAAACATAGAAAAAAAAAATATATATATATATATATATAAATGCTGCGGAGCACTGTTGAAATGTGTGGGTCGAAAAGAGGTAGTAAAAAGTGGTTAAAAGTTTGCGGAAAACTGCACGCTTCGGGTATAAACCCTTCATTAGGTGGCAAAAACTAAACTGAACAACCACCAAACAAACACCAAATCCGAAGCAATTGCTGTAAAATCAGAACCGGACGAAAGTGACTGTCAGAAACATCAGTGCGAAGAATGAAACACAAATCAAAAAAAGAAAAAGAGCGTCCTGGATGAAAAAGTGCACATACAAATCGAACATGCTCGGAAAAAAAAGATAAAAAGTAGACAAAAACTAGGCCCGGGAAAGAAAAAAATTAGGCCTACTCAGAAAAAAAACAACGAGAACGAACGGGAAAGTGTAAAAGGAGGAAAAACTGGCTCAAAAAAGGGGTGAATATTACAAAAGGTCAATTCTAACGTTTAGGCCGAGTGGAGCGAGAGTACATACAATCCCCGACAAAAATAAATGAAACAAATCACCTTCCGCGATCCCCCTTTCAACGTTGGCTACAACCTTTCAACTATCAGCTAGGACACAACATTGAAAGGGGGAAGGGGGTTTCAAGGGAAGTGTGAGAGCGTGAGTGCATTTTGTTACCGTACCAACGATTTTGTTTCATTTGTTTTGTAGGGGATTGTAGCCTCGTGATCAGTCGGTTTTTAGCACTAAGCCGGTCACGATCGGAGCCTCGGCACATTACAGCTGCCGTAACGGTTAAATGCTGTATTGAACAAGGTGAAGGGGGATTAAAATGTGCAGCCACCGGGTATCCATGTAGATTCTGTTCGATGGACCTATGGTGCTCGGTGACTCGATCCGCGAGGAGGCGCTTGGTCTCTCCCACATACAACGAGTTACATCTCCCACAAGCTAAAATATTAACTACATTAGAGGAAAAGCAGGAAAATCTTTGTGTGACAATGAAGCTATTGCCGTTGGGGCCTGAGAAGTTGACGAGGTCGTGTTTGCCAACAACTGGGCATGTATTACACCTAGGACAGTTACATAGAAAGGTACCAGCGGTGTCGTTGAAAGAAGTTTTTGGGTGGGAAGCCCCCAACTAAATGGTTGGCTAAATTTTTCTCAACTCTAAAAGCAGTGATGAGGGGGGTCCGGGTAAACATCAAGGGTTGAGGGGTCTTGTCGGAGCAACTCTTCATTTTTGTAGATAGCGCGTAAAATAGGACGGACCGAAGGGTGATATGAAATAACCAGAGGAATACGATTGTTACCAGATTTGTTCTTTTTCTCCGAGGCTTCCTCTCTGCTGGTTCCTTGAATTCTGCGTAGGGCATTAGAGAGGATTTTGGCAGGGTACTATCGTTTTTCAAAAAAGGATAAAATTTCTTCCGAGGCAGTGAAAAAGTCAGAATCCTACGAACAAATTCGCCTGGCTCGCAAGAGCTGGGAATAAGGGATAGATTTAGTGCAGGATTTGGGGTGGTTGGAAGGTACAACGGGTAGTTATACTTGTCGGTTGCCTTAGAATGTTGGTTAGAGGTAATTGTACGGTTGTTTATAGACAGTTTAAGGTCGAGAAATACAACAGATGAGTCCGAGATACAATGGGTAAACTTCAAAAAGAGGCGAAAGGAATTAACAAAGTCTATAAAAGTTTCTAAATCACGACGGGATCCAGTGGCAACTCCTACAATATCATCAATATAACTTTTGTAAAGTTTAGGTCGGGCCCGGTATACTGAGAAAAAATTTGTTCTTCAAAGTGAACCATGGTCAAACAGGCAACAGAAGGACCCATTTTGGTTCCCATAGCCACTCCTTTAACTTGACGGAAAAAACGCCCATTAAATTGAAAACAATTTTGCATGAGAACAAGTTCCGTTAAACGAAAGAAGGTGTCAGTCGGTATTAGGGGATCACGCCGTTTGTCCAGGTAGAAACGGAAAGCTGTTGAGGAATGGACGTGCAGAAGCTGGACACATCCATGCTGAATAAAAGACGTTCTACGCAATTTTCAGGAAACTAAAAGTCAGTAATAAGTCTCAAAAAATGTGGCGTGTCTTGAACAAACGACGGCAAAGCTGAAACAAGAGGGGAGAGCACGGAATCCTCATACTCAGAAATAATTACGGTATATATATATATATATATATATATATATATATATATATATATATATATATATATATATATATATATATATACATATATACATATATATATACATGGTGTGTAAAAATTTCGAATTAATAGGTATCGAAAAGCTACGTAACAATAATAAGAAAACTAGGGAGGAGGTTGAATTGAAATGGATTTACCGGCTGAATACTCTTGCCCCTATAGGTCTTAACGTAAAAGATGTAAGCCTCAATAGAGCATTGCGTAATGGCTAGTACTTTTTCCATTACTGTTATTTCTTAGCACGTGAGCAAGGGGAGTGTATCTCCCCGAAACGTAGTGCGTTTTTAACATCTGAGCTTTGCCGTTTTAAAACTTTTAAGTTTTGAACTCTTTACCGTTTTTAATATCTTGTTGCCTCAGAAGATTTGACACGTTCTTTGTCTTCAGTATTTTATTAAAATTTCAGATCGTTTTAACAGTATGCCCTGTTTTTTGTGCATGTTTCTTGTTATCGTTTATATACATATATATATATAATTCAAATTGGTAAAGCTTGAAAATCTGGCTGAGGTGAAAAAACGATGTTGACTCCACCAGGATTCGAACTCGGGACCTCCCGCTTTCTAGTGTATAGTTTATATATATATATATATATATATATATATATATATATATATATATATATATATATATATATATTTATATATATATATATATATATATATATATATATATATATATATATATATATATATATATATATATATATATATATATATATATAACGCTTATTCCCACCTTAGGGGGAAATTGTTATATTTGCGCGTACATAGGGCGAAAAAATAACAATGAAATACATGAGAAAAAGTATTCGCCCTAACGTCTAAAAATAAAAGCAACGTTATTTCAATGGCCAGCCATGCGTTCGTGTTAACAGCTAGGTGTCCATAAAACTGAAAACTTAGAAGTAATTGTATCTACTTTGTAGATCTAGGAGGGCGCCCTTGTCCGTTTACGTATTCCTATAGCAAAAGAGTGTAGAAACGTTACGGCGAAACTTATATTTCGCCCCCCAAAATTTAAAGGCCTATGTGATGGAGCGCGGTCAACTAATAATAAATACTGTTGGGTTAAGTTCTCCATTGTTACGTCAGAGGAATATCATAGGAACGCGTCCCCTGTAATATTAAGTAAGTCGGGTGACGTAGCGACCTTATATCAATAAGTGAACCAGTGCGGTATTAAATAGTCACATAAAGACCTTAGGACATTTTTTTCTCAAACATAGGCATACTGAAAGAGGATTTATTTTTTGAAATGGAAAACTTAGCCTCCAGCAGGATTCGAACCAGCGACCTCCCGCTTACAAGGCGGATGCTCTGACCAAATTTTAAAATTTAAAAATTTAAAAATTTAAAAAATACTTAGAAGAAAAAAAGAAGAAACTTATGAGATCAAGGTGTTGCTTTAAAATATATTTGAAATGACTGCTCTTGCCCTTTAAAGTTATTACCCTTTCCAGTCCTTTTTATTGATTTTCAAGTATTGAAGGATCATATTATTTAGAATTGTGGAACCATGTTTCCTAGTAACTACGTTCATCGTGGCTTATTATGCTTGTCATATGCATTTCAATAGTACTTGAGGTAATTATAAATTAAATCAGATAAAATCAGTCACCATAACTGTCCTTCGATGTAAAAAGGATGATTTCACCGCTTAGTCAGACCATGGATGATCTAAGTGCTGCACACTGTACCCTCAAAAACTTTAACGTGTCGTGGCACACTCCCGCGGCTGCCAGCTCAGACATTCTACCCTTCAATGGCAACTGTAAGCAGTCGGGTAAATTTACCAGACCACCAGACTGCTAGATGGTCAAAGTAGCCACTTTCTATCAGAGATAGCATGAATTGTTAGGCTGTTATGTTCTATAATAAGGTAAAATTACGTAAACCGAAATAAGGTTAGTTAATACGAAGTCCTTCAAAAACATGCCATATCGCTGCCATATAGAGGTCACTTTTGAAACCATTTTTGTTTGATATCTCAAAAAAGCTCTCTCGGGGAGGAAATAATAAGGTTTAATCACAGCTCAGTGGGAGTCGCTCCCCCAAATCATTGGTCATATGGAAAAGCTGTTACAGATTAGGAAGTCAATGATTTTAATTGTCTTAACAAGGACTTTACAAAGTTAACTTTTCCGAAAGAGAAAGAAAGCGTTACATATCCATATTGATGAATATTCATATCTTAGCTAAGAAAATGACACATTTCTAAAGTTTCAAAGCTTGACCGGTGCATATTACTACCTAAAATACATTCTTTCCAGGTTAAGATGGACACAATCTGACACTCGTACGCAAAAAATTGCTAAATCAGCCATCAGTACCAGAAGCGTGATTATCCAATTTGGTAGGAGTATTTATACAATGCACAAAATTACATGAGTCCCCTTTCGATTTTTAACAGTTTAAAAGAATCCAGAGTGCCGTATACATTTCCTTTTCTACATCCTAAGCAATAAACAGAACGTCGTGCATACTAATAAGTGACTACTCGTATCGCCAAACATCTGACAGGTGAGATCGTTGTGATTATCCTCCGCCTAAAATAGACTTATGCAAAGTAAACAAACTTGTTAAACATTATTTTGGGGATGCTTATTACAAATTGTTCATGCTATTTGCAAGAAAAATTCCAACAGGTCAGTAAAGGGGTTATATAGGCTCATCGCAATAGCAATAAGCCAGGTAAAAGTTGTAACTGCGCATGTGCAGTCATATACCATAGGGTATGGAAACTGCGTGCTATGGGTTACTATAAGAGCGTTAACTAGTTGGAAAGCGTCACACCGATTTCCCCTTTGACCTTTAGAACAAAACGGTTACCTTGACTCTTAAGTGACTTACTAATATAGCCAGTATTCATATCCATGAATGGGTCCTTTATGGATGGTAATGAAAATTTTCTACAGTTCGATACGTTTTTTGAGAGATAAACTGCAATAAAAACAGAAGATTAGCAAAATTAGTCACAAAAATAATTTGAGACATCTTTTTTTCTCTTAAAGGTTTTCGGAGGAGACAACGGGCATACTTAAATATATTTATACATGATTACTGATGTGTCATCGCGTTACTCGTTTGACCTGAAAGGTTAATTTTTCATATGTTTATGAATTTAAATAGCTTAATGTAGGCTTCTGTGCATGCAGTGGACGACCTAGGCCTTGGGTATGATCACACGTTTACTATTTCGATTCGCGGCATGGAAAAAGAAATTCTTCATCTTTTGATGACAGATGGTGGATACATATTATACGACTTTTTCACACCTTAAATATTGGTGGACCGTTACAGTTTCCTTGGGCTGTCGTAGAAACCATCACTCTTAAGTCTATAAAAAAGTTGTAAACAGGTCACAACAATTTTAGTTTTTTCATTTTGTTTTCATTTTTTCATTTTAAAAATTACTAATTTGTATTATTAACGTTCGGAGAGAGATGGTTTGTAGTGTACTTTGTCATTGCTTCCTCATTAGTCTTCTCACCGTTTCAGTGGTATAATTTATTGAACAGAGTACGAATATGCTCATTTCTAAACTTTTAAACTTTTTAAAACTTTAGTCATATGAAGAATATTTTACATATATAGGTATGTAAACAATGTACAAATGTCTACTTCATCACCATGTAAACTGCTTCTTAACGTTTTAATGTTTATGTTGGCAAGGTTACTTAGATTTAGTTTGTTGCTTGGAATGTTTGATTGCTTTCACTACATATTTATCTAAGAGGTGTTTGATTACGTCCTTAAGGTTTTGCTTTTAAATATCATCCCCATCTTCATTTTTAAGCTACTGCTTCGTTTTGTACACATTGCATATTCAGAATTACACTCAAACTCATACTTCTTCTTAGTGAAAATGAGGAGAAGAGAAATTCCCCTTATTGTTGTACTATTTTCTACTGCTTGCACCTTTTGTGGAAAACTGAGCCCAGTTCTGCTTCCGTGTTTACAGATGACACCAGTGTGTCTTTAATCGTATGTATCATATCATACATGTGTTAGTTGGTTAGAGTTTTATAACTTAGTTATTTAGTTAGTTAGTAAGTTAGTTAGTTAGTTATTTAGTTAGTAAGTTAGTTAGTTAGTCAGTCAGTTATTTAGTTAGTTAGTTAGCTAGTAAGTTAGTTAGTTAGCATGGGCGTCCTCAGAAATTTTTACAGGGGGGCAAGGTCATTCATGGGTTGGCGCGGAGCGCACAAGAAAATTTTAGGCCTTACAAACCCTCCAGATGGCCGGAAACGACACTTGGCGAGTGTTATAAGCTGCATGTACCCAGCCCTGAAACAGGAATTTCATATCTGTAATTTTTAGGTTTTTAGAATTTTCAATGTTAAAAATTGTTGAAGGGATATCTGCATCTCTGTCACGGCCTCGAACGCCTATGCACGATAAAACTTACGCTGTCAAACAGCCTGTATAGGCCTATATCCGTTACCCAATTAGGAATCACACCCCCCCCCCCCATATTCACCTTGTATATCCCATTTACATCCGCGCGTCGCCACTTGAGATCAGCATGGGACCAAACCAAGACCAACGCATTCATCAATAGTCAGATGCCAAATGCACACTACATACGTGAAAACCAGTACAATTTAAGCATAGTTTTTACAATTACAAATTTCCAATAGATGTCACGGATGATGGTCCCCAAATTACGATTTCACTATTCAGCATATTGTCTTCTCTTTTGCTATTCCTGGTCAAATGTCCGCATATTTCACGAGTAGAAAATGACGCTGTGAGTGAAGATATTTTGATAATTTATTTTTAATTTTTTGTATTTCAATTTTTAATTAATTTTTTCAAAAGTTTGATTTTCCGGGGGGGGGGGGCAAGTGCCCCCCTTGCCCCCCCTTTCGGACGCCCATGTTAGTTAGTTAGTTAGTTAGTTAGTAAGTTCGTTAGTTAGTTAGTAAGTTAGTAGGTTAGTTAGTTGGTGAGTAAGTTCGTTAGTTAGTTAGTTGGTTAGTTAGTAAGTTCGTTAGTTAGTAGGTTAGTTAGTAAGTAAGTAAGTAAGTAAGTTAGTTAGTTAGTTAGTAAGTTCGTTAGTTAGTTAGTTAGTAAGTTAGTTAGTAGGTTAGTTAGTTGGTTAGTTAGTTAGTTAGTTAGTTAGTTAGTTAGTTAGTTAGTTAGTTAGTTAGTTAGTTAGTTAGTTAGTTAGTTAGTTAGTTAGTTAGTTAGTTAGTTAGTTAGTTAGTTAGTTAGTTAGTTAGTTAGTAGGTTAGTTAGTAAGTGAGTTAGTTAGTTAATTAGTTAGTTACTTAGTTAGTTAGTTAGTAAGTAAGTTAGTTAGTCAGTTTGTTAGTAAGTTACTTAGTTAGTTAGTTTGTTAGTAAGTTAGTTAGTTAGTTAGTTGGTTAGTTAGTTAGTTAGTGAGTTAGTTAGTTAGTTAGTTAGTTAGTTAGTTAGTTAGTTAGTTAGTTAGTTAGTTAGTTAGTTAGTTAGTTAGTTAGTTAGTTAGTTAGTTAGTTAGTTAGTTAGTTAGTTAGTTAGTTAGTTAGTTAGTTAGTTAGTTAGTTAGTTAGTTAGTTAGTTAGTTAGTTAGTTAGTTAGTTAGTTAGTTAGTTGGTTAGTTAGTTAGTTGGTTAGTTAGTTAGTTAGTTAGTTAGTTAGTTAGTTAGTTAGTTAGTTAGTTAGTTAGTTAGTTAGTTAGTTAGTTAGTTAGTTAGTTAGTTAGTTAGTTAGTTAGTTAGTTAGTTAGTTAGTTAGTTAGTTAGTTAGTTAGTTAGTTAGTTAGTTAGTTAGTTAGTTAGTTAGTTGGTTAGTTAGTTGGTTGGTTAGTTAGTTAGTTGGTTAGTTAGTTAGTTAGTTGGTTGGTTGGTTAGTTAGTTAGTTAGTTAGTTAGTTAGTTAGTTAGTTAGTTAGTTAGTTAGTTAGTTAGTTAGTTAGTTAGTTAGTTAGTTAGTTAGTTAGTTAGTTAGTTAGTTAGTTAGTTAGTTAGTTAGTTAGTTAGTTAGTTGGTTAGTTAGTTAGTTAGTTAGTTAGTTAGTTAGTTAGTTAGTTAGTTAGTTAGTTAGTTAGTTAGTTAGTTAGTTAGTTAGTTAGTTAGTTAGTTAGTTAGTTTTCCTTCCTGTCGTGCTTTTCCCCCCCCCCCCCCCCATGACACCTACCCGCTCCCTTAAATGACACAATCCTGGCCACGCACGCATATCATACATGCAACAAGGTATTATCAACCTGAAAGGTGGTATAACAATGTACTCCAAAACATATACCAGGCCCGTAGCCAGCCCGTGTAGAGGGTTTGGTCTTTTTTGCAAGATGTGAACCTTTTTCAAATAAGGAGGCGGCTGGCGCGTGCCGTGAGCATGCATTCGCTAGGGCTCCAGGGCATGCTTCCCCCGACAAGTTTGAAATCTGCAGATCTCCTGCAATCTGGAGCATTTAAGAGGACTTTTGAATACAACAGAAGTCCTTTTTCCCCAGGAATTTCACACAGTAAACCACTTTTTGAGGAAAAAACCATACATGTAATCTGGAAAATGGAGCTCCCTCAAGTTGGGGTGGGTCGTTCGAACGCTCCGACCCCCCCCCCCCCCCCCCGGCTACGGTCGTGTATACATGTGAAATCTGCTAAACAGAAAGTAAATAGTAGCTTAGGCAACATTGAAGTCGACGACTGCGAAGTCGGTTACCGTGCAAGAATAGTTTGCTTGGAAAAACTCTGGCTACGAAGACTACAACTGGCTCACGTCAGCCCACATCTTCCTTTATTTATCTGTACAATTCTGGGAACCCAAAACCAAATATAAGCATGTTTCAAATTGGGTTGAACTTTCATGGTATGAGTTGACAAACGAATGACAAGATCAACGCATGACGGCCCCTAGAATTGGCTGACACTAGCAAGATTCGTCGGTTTTCGGCATCACAATCACGAATAACATTGCTGCTCATAAGTGTAACCAAGTCTACAAAGAGTGTTATTCGTTGAATTGTTGGCCTGTGGCTGTTTGGATATTCAAGTGCATGTCAATTTGTTATAATTGAGACTGATTTATTCACTTCGAAAGCAATCAGTGTCGTGGTCTCTGGAGCTCCCTGCGGAAGATACCGTAGTAATTTGGAAATAAACAGGGCGAAAGCTGAATTGCGTGGGATTATTTTCAGGTAAATTGACAAAGGAATCGTCTTATCAATTGTAAAATAACTAACATGTGGCAAGTGTACAATAGTCATTGATACACCTCCAAATTTAACCACCTATTTTACCAGCAATTATTCATTACAAAGAAGATTTAAATTTTCTACGTTACTTGTTACCATAAATCTTGTGGGTAAGGTAGGCGGGGAACAAAATCCTGATTTGATATAACTAGGGCAGTGGCGTAGCTACTGGGGGGGGGGGCAGGGGGGCAAGTTGCCCCCCCCCCTGGAAAAATTTTTGGGGAAATTTGATGAAAATGGGGAAATTTGATGAATCTTCTTATTATTACAAAAATTTCACAAAAATTTCTCAGAATTTTTGTTAGAATAAGAAATTGTGAGACATTTCAAATACATAATTCGTATTTTCATGCAACAAATTAACTCAGATTTCGTCAGTGTCTCAGGAACCGGCCCAATTCGAGTTCCACTGAAATGCCCTCGTCGCGTAGCAGATTAAATGTTCTCTTGTGCTTGTATACGCACGGGGGTTATGATCAGTGCATTTCAGTGCACAGGAAGCTGTTATTCAGGTGATACTTTGGGAATTCATCAGTAAAAGGATGTGAAAACTGACAAGTCACTACCGTAGACCCCCAAGGTTATGTTCTTCTACAAGCTAGCAGTAGCTGTACGATTTTACTCTGTGTACATAACGATGGATCGGGCTGACACAATCCATGGCCAACGATAAACTTAAAGTTAATCTAGAAATTAGAATTAACGGGAACCGTTGGCACACTTAGATTTTGTTACTTAGCCTAATCCTTGGAAACTTACAAGCTAGTTCGGGAAAATAGCTTTCTGCTCACTTTGAGTGTATCAATAAATGGACAATGAGTACCTTGTGGCCTTCTACACATAACAGACTGCTTTTCTCACAGGATATCCTGTGTGATCGAGCCACTATTAGGCCTCCTTAGTGTCGTGCGAAGAGGAGACCATTGGGCCATGCCCCCCTCACTGATGCCATTTTTTCTTTGTTCTTAAAAGTACGTAGTCTAACTTTATTAACACAGACTTTACTTCAAAAGATAGCATATGTGGCACCAGAATGCTTATAAGGACACCCAATTTTTCAAATTTTTTCAGAGGGGAAGGATTGTCCTTGCAAGGTCTTTCAGTGATGCCAATTTTTTTAATTCCTACAAATAGACCTAGGCAAATTCTGTCAAATTCCAATTTTTACTTAAAAAGGTAGACTCTATTTCCCACTATAAAAAAACTACATGTTTAGATTCTCTTTACAAGCACAAATACGCTAGTTTAACGATCTGAGGGTTCTGATTTTTCGAAATTTTCTTTACGCTCCGCGCCAGCCAATGGTGGCGCTTCGCTCGGTCTTTTGGGCAAAATTACATATTTGGAGTAAAATTAGCTCTTAACTCTCTGATCCCTTTGCAGTTTGCGAACATATTTTGAAGTGAGAATTTTATTGCAAACGACAATAGAAGAAAGCGACTGGCTAGATTCTTCGTATTAGCCTGGAAAATGCTATTTCCGGCCATCTAAGGGGTCTGATTTTTCCAAGTTTTCTCTGCGCTCCGCGCCAACCCATGGTGGCGCTCCGCTTATATAATCTTTATGACAAAATAACATTTTGTGACCAAGAAAAACCACAAATACCGATCAATGCTCTTTTATTTGGACTTCTAAAAGTGTGCAAATTTAATGACAAGTTTTACTTCGTAAGGTAGCCTAAATGGCATAAGAGTGCATGTAAAGACACAAAAGTTTTAGTTTTATCCTCATGAACCACCACGATTCAACCTTTAACACTGTTCCTGTCAAAGTCGAAAATCTTGCACCATTTTGCATGTAGGCTACTTGAAAACGTCAAATAATTTCCGGACACCCCTCCCCTTAGACCATATACTGCATGCCCCCCCCCCCTTCAGAGAAATCCTGCGTACGCCAGTGCTTTAGTACATACAATAAACCAGATATTGTTTACCAAAATAATATACTTTGTTATTTCCGATTGCTCTATGTTATACTTTAAGATTAAAATGCAGGTAGTATAACAAAATGTCAAGGTAATGTTGTTATACTTGTAAGTTTGCATATTTTATATGAAATACATACACATTGACGGGGAAAAATTTTGGGGAAATTTCATACCTTTGCCCCCCCTGGAAAAAATCCTAGCTACGCCACTGAACTAGGGTGCTGTAAGGTACATGATGAGAAGTTTACAAAGCAATGCCTTCTTAAGTTTGGACAGGACTTGGAATATATGGGATCTTTCTATTAAATTTAAACGCCCCTTTGACAATTGCCATTACCTAATTGAAATCCCATGAAATGTTTTCAGGTTCAAGGGAACTAATTTAGCGGAGGCATTAAACAAAAACACCAATACGTCAACCAATTCTCACATGCCTTTGAACCTATTTGATCTAATATCGGTGGGTCTTATCAAACGTATCTTCAACTATATTTATAAGAATTCCGGCATCCATATTACGACATTTTTCCCTGAGCACCAAAACACCAAAAAAAAAATATCGAACCAATGGGTCCAGCCTTTACTCAACCAGAAAATCATGGCTTACTCCTAGTATACTTTCCTTTGTAACGGTGGCATCTTAAACACATCCCCCGTACTTGGGGAGAACACTCTCATTTACAATTTAGGCCCTTACGACAAACAGGTTAACTATTGAGCCAAAGAACACATTACGTGTATTTTCATCAATATTTGTGCCGCTAAACTCATTCCCTTAAGGCAGAACGACCCATTGAACACCTGAACTTCATCAAACAAAAGCTTCAGTGGTAATTGTCACCCGCGTTAACTTGTTTTGAGTGCGTTACTGCCGCCATAATATGTCAAGGTTCTGCCTGTTGAAAGGCGAAATCTTGTCCAAAAAAATCGGAACCGTCTCCTCGGGTCTCCTCGCGTTTAAAGTCGCCTTTCTATTGTCATTCACCTTGTTGCAACAGCTTTATCAAACAACCCTTAACCATTGCGGATACACCGATTTCGAAATAACCAAGAAAACGAAATGTAAAAGCAATGTCATTTGATGTAACCCTGGTTTAAGATCAACGTAAATTCAATCTTTCTCAAGGTTATTACTAAACACTTCCCACAAGTCCATAAACTCTTTAAATTAGGCAACACCAATCCGGAAAAATAAGCTAGAGCTTCCCTCAACATTAGAAAACCAAGCTTTCAAGCCTCAACAATACCATGTTCATACAGATAAACAGCAATACCCCACAAACCTTTGCAGCTGCAGAGTAAAGTTTTACTACCCTATTGACGTGGAAGCTTAACAACGGCCATGGTAGACAATTAAAAGCCAACTTTCGTCGAGATCACAGTTTTAATCTTACAACAGACGTATCAGGAGGACCCTTTAGTAACCTTACCAAATCTTGGCAATGCAAAGACAGCTATCTTAATACGTAGGAGATCTTAGAAGGAAGGGGCCTTAACTTTGAAGTAGATTGGGGAATAGTGAACAAATCAAGCAAAAGCCAACTTAAATCGGAGCAATGCAGCCAAGAAGCCAAATTACACCCATCTGATGCAACCTCCGCATGGAAAAAAGCTATTCTGACCAATTATGTACAATAACTATATCCTGACACACACACACCCACACGCACAAAAGAACAAAGCGTGTCTGACAGTGTTGTTACGGAAAGAGACAATTCTGTCACGTAAATCAGACTAAAAGAGCCACACTGTCGGAAGACGTCAATTCGTCTGAAAACAACAATTCCCCCACCACTTCCCTAAGGGCAAAACCACAGTTTATCATCCATATCTTCAGGCGAAGAAAAAATGAAACACGTAAGCGTTGATTTCTAACGTTTTCAAGATATAAAAAACGTTACTCCAACGGATGGGGAAATCATGTCTTTGAAATTACAGTGCTATATTAAAATCAGTTACTCTAATAAGAGTTGCATTTGCAGCATTAGTTTGCTATTACTGCAAGCGGCGCTCCCCTATCAGGAAAGGCTACTTACCTCTCCATAAAGAGGACTGGATCAGTCACCCTCTCACCACCTTGTATACTTATAAACGTTTATTTACAGGAAGCAGATAAATTTCAACTGGACCAGGTATGGTCCTTCAATGAGCAGAATATGAGTTCCACACGTGGCCAACATCCTGCCCCTGTCTGTGCTAAGCATAATGCATGTCTGGACCATATCTGTTTCAGTTATGAATCATAGTTAGGATTTAGAGACCACACTCGATCCTCATGGAGATATTGAACACCATGAGGAATAATTTCAGATCTCCATAAAAAGTAATGAAATAAAATAAAATAAAATCTCAAGTGAAGTTGACTAAGGTGCAGATTTTCGACTTCTCATTGCAGCGAATGTCTTTAGATTTTGATCATGTCACCACATTGATATGCACTCCTTATTTTTATCTTTATTACGTATTTGAATGTATAGTTTGTTAACGGCTTAATGCATATTTTACTTTTAATGTCTAAAATCCTGAAAATATATGTACTGATAATAGTTTCACCCAATCATGCAAATCAGTTTGCATACTCTCGCTTTGTATACTACAGTATTAACAAAGGCGTAGGAAAATGTTACTAATTGGCAAAGAAGAATCTATTTCTTCGTTTTAACCACATTTTACTCACCGAACCCCTACAAACGGAGGTTGAAGGTATATATTTTTAAACTAGTCTGATGCAGAGTGCAAACCTTGACCAATGGGATAACATGCGTGACGAAATTCTGTTTAATCATTTATTTCCATGACAGGTTCTTTGCCGAGACTTCTGTTCTTCAAAACAATCTGCTACTTGGATATCCGAAAAGTTTCCATTCTTTTTTATTTATGAAAACTTCAAAAACGAGAAGGTTAAATGCATTACTCTAACTTTGCCTAAGTTGCACTCTTTAATGCTATGTTCCTCCATAATCAACCCATTATCCTGTGTGCTCAAAGGACAAGCACCGTGACAAACGAGTCGATGACTTATGTGAATATGCTTGAGGTGTTATGGAAAACAAAAGAATCAAAGAGACTAGAAGGCGCGAGGAGGGCGCAGAACATTCGGTACTTTTCTAAGATCGGTAAAAATGGTATTCTACACGGTGCTAACGTAAGCAATGAAACACGCAAAAAACTGTGGAACATAAGAGAGAAACTGTAAACATGAGGAACCAATGTAAACACTTTTCTGTTTTCTGTCTTTAACATCGGGGAGGTTGAGTAATTACATTGGTGATTCCCCTAGTCCATTTCTGTTGGTATATCCCCATCTGTTTGGGATTTATGCCAATGACGGCCATGCTAAACTTGGTTTATGTGTAGCCTATTTACTTCGGGCTGTATCAAGTTACACCTGGTTTGATATGGCCATATAAAGTCTTTTCTTAGCCAAATATATCCACATGTAAAGGCATATGTGGATTTTTGGCAAGAGACTGCAATAAACGCAGCTGTAAGGGTCATGGACCGAATTGGTTTTAGGCTAATGATTGACGAAGTAAGCCAAAACTGCAAAGAGTAAACCAATTAAGTGTTATCTGTGGAGGGAAAATCAAGTAAGGGGTAGGCAATGTTAAAAAGGCTTTTCCATACGTTTTGTAGCAATACAAAATCTCAAAAATCAAAAAGTTTGATGACACCAATCTCCTTTCCATTAAACAAATGTTCGGTTTGTAATGTCATACTTAACTTAAATAAGGTATGCTATCCCTGGTTTTGCTTTCTTTTAATCTCAAAAAGGGAAACATTTACTCCTTAGTCTCATTCGATTTTACTTGATGCCGCTTACTGGTGATATCTTTCATTCTTTATAGTTTCACGCATTGTGCATCTACTCTTCTTACAGAGTTTCAATGTTTACATCAATTGCTATTAAAAAAGCTCCCTTTGAGGATCACACGTCTTTCAAAACAAAAACAGAAATACGATGAGAAATCATGACAACTAGGTTGCAGGGTGGTAAGAGGATAAAAGAATGCATAGATACACAATAAATCAACGTACTTTTAGGTAAAGCCGACTTCCACTGGAAAAATGGGAAATCTACTGCAATCATCAGTGAATCTTTGGCTTTCTCGTGAATAAATTTGCGCCTTCGAACTGTTGTCATGGTTACGACAAATCCTAAATCAGATGTAATCTTAAATTGCAAACGAGTGTATTGTGTTTTCGTATGTATATATATAAAAGGGACGTGTCTTCTGTACCAACAGATTCGGTCATTCGTGTTCAATCGTTCGAAACAAACATAAATGATGGCATGATCGCGTTGTGTTCTACACTAATAAATTGTTGTATCAAATTATAAGCCTACGGTAAGTTAGATACTGACGTTTGATTTGATAAGAAGTTTTACTCGTGTAACCATCAACAAATTGGCCTTGCCAGGAGGGCATTGCAGATCAGAGGAAACCTCACGATTCTTCCGTACCCTATCACGCATGTGAAATGACATTGAAGGTACCGATATAGCACATAAATTAATATCAAATATATTTTTCTCGAGATTTCGTCGATCCTGTTGGATAACAGCTTTCTCACTTTCTTGTGAGAACAATATATATTTATTTTCATCCTTAAAGCACGTTTTACTTTCGTTTCGTTGTTAAAATGAAGGCAGTCAACTGTCAACTGTCACCGCAAACTACCAGTTTGAAGTAGTCTTAATCGGCACAACTCTTTGACTGACAACAAATATAACAAAAAGAAGACCAATGTAACTCATATTTCACAGTATGAACTGCTCTGAAAATGTTCTGGTTGAAACACGGGCATATGGGTATTGTATACTCACCGTGAAGGGGATCAAGTACGTAGGTGAGGAATACTGTAACTGTCTGTGGGTGAGAACATTTGGATTTTCAAATATTGTAGTTAGTCGGTGAGTTAATTTTTTAGAATTGCCTTGATAATAATGTGAGTAGGCTATAGGTCAAAACTTTGCAGAGGTCCGTTCCATGGACGAACGGTACGGGGGGGTCGGTGTGGCTACAGCTTTCCCAATTGGCCCAAACCTTGCCGAATGGGACAGACGTCGGTGCCTCAGTCAGGCAGAGACTATGCCGGATCTGAAGTCGAGCAAAAAGTAGGCCCCTGAGAGAAAGAGTCCCATACGGCCATGGTCCGTGCACAGCCCAATGCGGGTCCATGGTTTAGAGTTGGTAGCATGGACGGCGATCCTTCTTTGAAAGTGGGGGTTGGGATATAGTCGGTGTTACCTAAGCGGGGCGTCGCCATCAGTTGGCTCGGAAGTAGTATTTAAATAAAGGCCTAAATAGTAAGTAATTGTTCACAATCATGAGCCATTTTCTGAATACAAGTTGTCTTAATGATGGCCTAAATATTTAGTAATTGTTCATGGTCATCAGTTATTTTCTGAATAAAATAATTCTAATATTCTTTTCTGAGACTGAGAGAAATTCGATAGAACTGAACCGAAAGGAATACAAACAGTGGCGTAGCCAGGATGGATTTCTGTTGGGGCCTAGGTAACAAGTGGGGGCCTGGCACCTCCGAGGGTAGAGCGCGTGACGACTATCTAAGCGGAGAGCCACCATCAGTTGGCGCGGATCGTACAAGAAAGTTTTGGGTTTTTACAAACCCTCCAGATGTCTGGAAACGTCACTCCCCACGTGTTTTAAGCTGGATGTACCCAGCCTTGAAATACGAATCTCATGTCTGCCACTGCTAAAATAGTGTGAAAAAATTAGTCTATGAAAAATGCTGATACATACACTTTCTAGGGACCAAAATTCTGGGGATTTCTGATCTGTGTCATGGCCTGGGGGATGCGTCTAAGAGGAACTGGTATCTCCCTTTCTCTTGGGAAAATTGTGGACTTCAGGAGAACGTAGATCTCAAATGCGGCCCTATTTGAATAGATTTCAGTTTCAGTAGGAAAACCAAAACTAGTTGTGTCCCCCTCTGAGAAACTTTCTTTGCGTTAGATTTGCTAGATGCAAAATGGTGCTATGTTTGGCAAAACTTTGAACTGATTATAGACCTACGTTTTAGAATTTTCCTATTTGGGGAGCATGTAAAATTGTCAAAATACTCATTTTTAGTCTTTGTAGAGATTTTAAAAGTGACATACATACATACTACCAAAGAAACAATGTTTTCCGGTTTTCAGTGGTGTTTAGATGAAAAGTTGCGCAGTTTTTGGTTAGTCATCGGTACATTACGTAGTCAAAATAAAAATACTACGAGTAAATCTCTCAAAATATTTAAACCGCAAAGCAGAAGCATGGATCATGCGGGAAACATATGCAATGCGGACCTTGTGGACATTTTACAAATCCGCCCGGACGCCAGTACCAACTAGTAAAAAGAGGATTCGTCGGAAAAATCGTTCTACAGTGGCACTAGTCATGGGAAGGAGTAAGGCACGACTGAAGCCTACTTGTTAGGGATGGATGGGAAGAATTATTCGAAGACAGTACCTTACCCTTAAAGGGCCAATCCTCTCACCCCAAACCACAATTTGGTAGGGGTATACTGACATTCTCCATTGGCTCAGCTCCTTGATTGACAGCTAATTCAAACAATACAGAGTACCAAAGCTTTTATAACACAGCATGAACTGTACTGAGAGTGTTTTGTTTATTAACATCGAGCTCTTCTATACTCGACTCGAAGCAATCAACTGAGATTGAATCTGGATGAGGATGAATTTCAGACAATTGTGGGAGGAGCTTAAGTAAGAACGTTAGGAGAGTTGTTGCTGTTTGGGGTGAGGCAACGGGGCCTTTAAGGCACATTTTTTATGATGACGTATAGAAATGGTCGTGTAAGAATGGTCTCCATTGTATGATTGCCTTGCTTTCAGTAAATCAATCAGCCATCCGAAAGGAAGAAAGGGTCTTAACCTAACAAAGTCAAATTCGACTTTGCCGTCGAAACGTTCGTTTCATCTTCGAATTGTAATGCAATAAACGACAGTGCAGATTATATACGGTATCTAATTTGATGAAAGTAATAATTTTGAAGTTATAACTTGATTTCAAACGTGCACAAAAAATGTGTAATACACACATTCATGCATGTTTTCTTACTTGTTTCAAATAATATTTTTTTTTTTTGAAGAAAATACTTCAAAGTGTATTTCCGTTCAAACATTTTTTTTCGCAAATTACTTTATCAGGAGGAAAAAAAATCGAGGGGGGGGGGGCTGAAGAAACTCTGGGGGGCCTAGGCCCCCACGCCCCCCGTTACTACGCCACTGAATATAAAAAACATTGGTTTTCAAAGTAACAACCACTGTAACAACCGTGTGGAGCTCAAGCTGCGGTATGATATAACTCATCTGTAGAAACAGAAAAACAAGTTGTAACAGAATTGAATCTTTCAGAAAAAAAGCGTATACCGCGCGTCTGACAATCACGTAAAACGTTTTTTGCGATTTTAATGACATTTAAATGTTATATTTGCTTTCATTACATGTAAAATCATCATCAGAATATGTATGTAAGAAATGGATACCGTATTTACCTTCTATTTTGAGCAGAGAAATGAATCACTTTCAAAAGTGATAGGCGATTGAGGATACGGGTGAATATGTGTAATATGTTCATGTTTTAGATACTCCATGGAAGGGTGTGCAGAACTGTCAAGTCGCATTCATATGCTCCCTTCTATTTTTAGAGAAGCTTTTTTTATGTTGCAATTTTAAATGTGGATTTCTGTTATATTTTAGTTTTCCGCTCTATGAAAAAAAAATTTTATGAAAGCTTTATTTAACTTTTTACAAAGTCTCCAAAACCGAAGGTTTGTTCCAAAAGGAATTTAGTGTATAACATCATTCCATGAAAATTTCATTGGAGAATATATTTTTGCACCCCCAGGATAGCCGCCCGTGGTTGGGATTTAACTGAAAGGCTTTAGAGAGGGGTCAAAGGCACAAATGTCCCAGGTTCCGGACAAATTTGGAATTAGGAAATAACAGGGAACAAGTGTAGCACCAATTCGTGATTTAAGATAAGTCGCACTCTCGTTTTAGGAAGTAGATTCTTTTTCTAAACCTTTTCTGCTTCCCCTTTTTAGACACTTTTAGATGTTAAACACACGTTTAGTATCTAATAGCTAATCATGTTTAGACTTAAATGGTGTTTGCAAAATGGAAGCAAAATAAGTCTTTAATTGTTAAACACGTTTTTAGAGTTCATATGTATGGAATATTATTTAAATTGGAAGGTTATGAATTGCAGCGATGGATCCAGTGTTGTTTAACCCAACCTCGAACCCAAACTTTGAAAACATTCACCATGGAACTTTTATGCGTTGTTATGCTCACCAAGCTTGAACCGTGCGAGTTTGTTTACTAGTAACACCAAGTTGCTTTAGTTACACAACTGTACCATTTTTTACATAATATTCAAAGAGTGACAGTTCCACAGCTTGTAGTAGGAGATGTGAACTGTTTGCTGCGTTAGATAACTAAAATCTCCCGTCCAAGTAGTTACACCGCGGTTGTTT
Source organism: Holothuria scabra (assembly GCA_037179385.1). Classification (NCBI taxonomy): domain Eukaryota; kingdom Metazoa; phylum Echinodermata; class Holothuroidea; order Aspidochirotida; family Holothuriidae; genus Holothuria; species Holothuria scabra. The sequence continues at coordinate 13,941,193 of CM074192.1, read as the reverse complement.
TGGCGCAACCCAAAGTTAATGGGAATAATCTCTGTGCTTAGCTTGAATTTTTGCTATGAGTATGTTATTTGGTGACTGTGGTTGAGGAGCCACGGTAGTTTGATTTGTACCCAGCTACGGAATCATCTCTTGGTGACTCAGGTTGATTGATGTTGTATCTGTTTCATTATCTGAATCGTTCCTAAATTGAGGGGGTCGACCGATCCTTGGAAACTAATTTAGGCCTATCAAGCTACTCCACACGTAAATGTAGTGGACTGTTCCTGATCGTTTCAAGGACTTCAGCTTATCAAGACAGATCCAGGTATACTTAACTACGGCACTTTATGTAAATTTGACGCTTCCTGGTCCAATTGAAGCCAAAGAACAGCAACGAAAGGATGGCCATATATTGTTCTTGTAGTTATATCATGGAAATTTCATATGCAAAACGATCTTAACATTCGTTAGAAATCATAGTGTAATAAAAAAGAAAAGCTACGCCACAGTATGGGTTCACAAACAACACAAACGAAAAAGCAGTATTTAAAAGCGGATGATTCAAATGCTCATACGAATAACACAATCTCCTGAAATTCCTTACACCAAAGCAGGCAAAAGATTTTCCTCCTTTCTTCATAGCAGGCAAATTGAGTAAGTAGATGTAATTATGGAGAACGTTTTGCAAATTTCTTACAGCAAAAAAAGCAAATATAGGTCAGTTTCCAAGCTTCTTGTGGTATTTAACGTCAAGTTCAACACGCCTCTAATTGTGATTGTGCGCAGTGAAATATATTTCTCCAGAGCTCGTCTACATAGCAGGCATTTGGGTTGTGGTGGCCCTACGGGGGGTGGTGGTTTTGTCCGTGTCTCACACATGCCTCTCCCTAGTTAAGTCAGTTAGGAATTGCGCTAACCGAAAAAATTGATATACCTCTCAAGACATTTAATTTTTTTGGTAGCCCCCCCCCCCCCAAAAAAAAATGATATTCTGACGTTGCCACTGCACACGGTATATTCCTTTATCTATTAGAGTGGCACATGTTCAAGACTCCAAAGTCTGCTTTGTGTGTATTTCAGGACACAAGCTCCCTATAGTCGGTTATTTATAAGGTTTTACGGCTTAATTTTAACCAATCCGTTTCAGTCGGCAGGCAAACGCATTTTGTCAAGTTGCTTCTTACTGGTTTGATTTTGTCAAGTTGCTTCTTACTGATTTGATTTTCCTACTCCCATTGCTTACACTGAACATTAAGCACAATGAGAGTAACTCTCCATTTTTAGAGCTTCGGTACATCCAGGGAAGGAAAAAACCCAGACCTCCCGGCAGCAAGTCGGGTGCTCTAACGAGGGAGTTGCGACTCCCTCCCCCAACCACTTGAACATGCAGTCAGTCACACAATTGTCTTCAAAGATGAGAGGAATACATACAGTAGGACGGGAGTATTTCAGTTGGAAGGGGGGGGGTGCTAAAATTTTCTGCCAAAAACATGGAATCCTGCCAGACAGATTAAGAGGAACACACCATCTGTTGTCGAGGAGCGTGAAGAAAATTATGAAAAATCGCCATCCTATCCGGAAATGGCATTTCCCAAATGTGTTAGTACAATTTGAACCGTGGTTAATTTCTAATTAGATAAAAAGGACAATTTCTATTTCAATAGGAAATGAGACGAACGAAACAAAGGGGAATAGTATTTTTCTTAATTTTTTTTCGGTGTTTATTGGCGGGGCAAATTTAAAGTCGACCGACCCATCGTGCATTTTCTTGACGGGGATGCTACCGGAATGGGGAGGCGAAAGGGACTTTAAGGCCCTCCGCTTTTTACAATTTTATGCTATCGTGAAAATGTTTAATGCAAAATGAGGCAATATTTTTTTCTTTTTTCATACTCTAACTTCATGTGATAAAAAGTTCCAGCTTCCTATTATTCCTAATTTTGACGGAAAACGAAATATGATGTTTAAGCTTGCTTTACACTGTTTATCTGTTTCATTCTTTTTTTTTCTGTTAATCTGTACAGTTTTCAAGTTTATCAAAGAATCACCCTTGATAAGCCAATTCCCCAACTACTACGTCCCCATCGGTCTCAAACCTCTCCACGCCACCATCTTCCCATTCATCACTCTCGTACCAGTTTTAATATCTCTCTAGAACAAAGCGTTTCCCTGATAAAATGAATCGATACAAATCGTTCTTGGAAGCTGTTCCATCGGCTCTCTTTTCAATTTACAAGAATGGCAATGGGCAGTCCTTGTAAAATTATTGTTGTGTTTTTCTTGTTTTCCTTGTTTTGAAGATCAGGCAATGTATAATCGAATACAAAGTTTGTAAACAAACAAGCTATTGAAGAACGATATGCTTTCGCTCTGGGCTTTGAACTAATGTTATTGAAATGTTTACTTAAGCTATTGAATTGCACTATTTTTCTTTACTTTTTATGGGGATCAATGGAAGAAACTCGATACTGCAGAATATAATTGTATTTTACATGAAATTTCCAATCACAGAATAGCAGACTCTTCAATCTCTTTTTGAGCGAATTAAATCATTGACAACAGTTTGCATCAGTTAAAACTGTTAGTCTGTCATTTCAGTGTTGAATTTGGAGTGGTCTGTGCAAGGTACTCTTCTAGTCATCTAGTCATAATTGATAAAAACTACATCAGTTTTACTGCTAAACGATCTACCCTCATTCTGTTCACGATGACATATTTTCTTTTTAAACATCAACTAATCAAAATTATTCAACAAAATACTGTCTGTAATGAGTATTCTTAACGTCCAAAGGACCCTTATCCTACTCTATCGTCTATAAAATACTTTTGGTATTATGCCATCTGTTAAATAATATGTCACTAAACAAAATGAAGATGTTAACGGAGCTCCTAAAGTGCCAGTCTGCATGGCATGATGGTGAGATAATTTATCGGACCAAGTTGTCATCTTTTCCGTAAGAAGTCGACATGATTTAATAATTTATGTTACCATGTCGACATCATTTGCTTAGGAAGTCGACATGGTGAGATAATTTATGTTGTCATGTCAACATCCTGATTTAGGAAGTCGAAATGGTGAGATAATTTATCTTACAACGTCGACATCGTTATTTAAGAAGTCGACATGGTGAGATAATTTTACTTACCATGTCAACATCCTAAATTAGGAAGTCAACATGGTGAGATAATTTCAACTATATACGTCAATGTTTATATCCAATGGCATAAGCCCAAGGCGCGGATCCACATATTCCAAGAAGGAGGATGACTGAGTCCAAAAATCCCCCCCCCCCCCCAACACACACACACACTTGGATCCGCGCCTGGGCCGCCCGCATGCCAGAGTGCATTTAGTGCACTATATATGCATGTGCGTGTACTGCCAATTTATGGAGTTCGTATATGCAACACAGCCATGTTTACTGTACGTATTTAAGCATACCTACTGATTGCTATGCATTGTATATGCACACTTACAGACAGGTGCTTAGCAATATTGTGTCATGGGGAGGGTTTTGGTGTCTTGGGGGACACGATATGAGTGAAAAGTCTAAGGATAGAGAGAAAATACCGCTATTTTAGGTGTTTTTTGCGTTGCAAGGTTAGGTTATGGGGGGGGGTGGGGATGTAACCCCCAAACCTTCCCGTGGCTCCGCATGCAGCGACACTGAGTGCATATACATAGACGTACGTAGTTGAAATTATCTCACCATGTCGAGTTCCTAAGCAGAGGATGTTGACATGCAGACTGGCACTTTAGCAGCTCCGTATAAATTAGATCATTTGTCTTTATATTGTCGTCTTCTGTTCATGGGAATGTATGATGTTCTTTAAGTGGCCGTTTTTACCAAGGTTTGGCTTAAAACATTACAGTAGATTCTGTCCTGCATCTGTACAAATTTGGGTGTTTATAATTTAGAAGTATACAGGAATTGCGTCAATTGTGCCAACTTTTTAGCTCAAGTATGAAACCAAATATTTAGGCTTTATTAGCTACTTACTTATCTCGGATCTTATCTCGTAGCCATATAGACCTTATGCATTGACGACACACTGACATCATCACTGGAGGCAAACAATGGAACACGTTGCAGCACCCCTACGAATTCGCCTTACACGTGTAGCAGACTATGAGCGAATTCGACTGGCTGACAAATCAGATGTCTGCATTCGTCTGTGTTGGTTTGTCTTGTCCCCAATGGAGGGCGTACTTTTGGCCGCGTGACATCATAAACATAATGTTTATTGCACAAAAATATGGAGTACCACAAAATCGGCCAATGCACAACAATTACTCGACATCCGATATCTGACTTGTTGACTATTGGTCTTATAGTCTGCAGAGGGTTAACCCATTGTAACTTTCAGGGTGTTAGCGCAATCGGTCGATGTTCACCGATCTGTGCAAGTCTACAAATCGGACACTCCGCACTAAGACCGGGCTATCGAACTTGTATCTTTCAAGGCTTTTAAGAAAAGGGGCAGAAACTGTCACCCTCTCTTGTTTGAAGCTGATTATTCTCCTTCCCTTTCAATTTTCCCCTTTCTCTAGGCTCCTCCCTTTCTTCAATTTGCTCCAGACCTTCTTCATCCCGGTGATTTGAGATGATCTTCGAGCTGACAATCATCGGGGGGCACTTAACCCTCCCCCGGCAGATACGCTATGTTTCAAATAGCCTACGTGTAAATACATAAGTAAATAAAAAAAGACACTCTTTTAGAACCATTGACAAATTTTAAAGATCTACCAGACGATTTAGCATTTTTGAGCTAACACTTTTATCAAGTGAAAATTCAGTAGAAGCTAATCAGCTAGGCAAAGGAAATACTGCTGGCATGAATGTCGCGGGTTTGAATCGAGGGAGAAACGTGTTATGGTCCTCTTGATGAGGAGTAATTTCTTGCTCAAATGTTACAACTCCCTAACGTGCGTAACACTCAGTTTGTGAAAATAACTTTCATGACGGATGCTGTGTCACATCAGGAGCTGTTATTCGACACCATCATTACATATTTACCTATTTCAACACATTATATCAATATTTTACTTATAAAATACTAACTGGGCAAAGTAAAACTTCAAATGATGGACGATTATCATCTAAAACACTATTTCTTAACTGAATTTTTTTAAAACTTATTTTAGAGGATGGAAACAAATTCAATAAACGTTATGTGACATCTTGAAGAACACTCGACGGTGAAAATTCAAGAAATAATTATGGCGGAAGGGCTGTCCATGAAAAGGCCGTTAAATGTACTCGATTTTAAACAACTGTATGAATTCATTACCCCTACGATTTAAATTGATAGAAACATCCATGATGTTGTCAAGAAAATTTTGAAGTGCTTGAATTTGACAAACCTAGGCTACGTCTGATAAATTTAAATCATCCCTCCAATTATATATATACAAAACCAAGGATTGTTTTAGGCCTCGTGAAAGAGAAAAGTTCACTTTTGTGATTGATGCAAGAACTATCAGCGAAACAAAAATACAGAGGAACATGTCCTTTTATCTTCCGTGTCCGCAGTACATTTTAATGATGTAGAATATTCAAATGGACGATTGATTGATTTGAAAAGGGAATACCTGTCACGAAAATTAAATTCCACTTTGGGGGTGAAACGCATTTTTAAAAATGATGTAAAGGGTGGATGTTAAAGATGAATATAGCTGGTTGTTTACGGTCCACATGAATAGCTAGTCTCCTTTTATCAAGTGCGTGGCAAGTTACGACAAATCGCTAGGTGTCGCATTTCGATCTGATTATGAAGAGCCCATTGAAGAGCCTATTTCACAGTGACAACAACTCTTCCGGCGTAATGGAGAAGAAGTCCATAAATAAGAGTTAATTATTTCACTTGTTTAAACCGATTGTTTCCCAAGCATCTCTCGAATCGAGGTTTCGACAGCTACAGAACCCTCAGTTAAAACGAATTGTGACACAATTCAAATAGACACGAGAGGCGACGGACATTGCTGCAAAGGTAGTACTGTAATTATTTCGTAATTTAAACAAACACGGAATTTCAAAGTAACTCAGGGAGAAAACATGTATCGACTTCCTTTGAAGACATCACTCCAGGTATAAAACATATTTTGTATTTTAAGCAAGATTTTGTGCTTCCGACTATTCCCTTCTAATCAAACAAGAATTACTAAAAGTCGGGCTGACATTTGATCGTAGGTTGAGAAAGGTTTACCTGCAGGCGGAGATTGTGGCTAATCCGTTCTGGACTCAAAGTTTGCCCTACCCATGAATAATTATTGCACTGATTCTCAAAATATGTGCCAGCGCTCCAGAAATGTTTTGTCCATCACTTGGGGGCTCTGGCTCGTAAACTCAACCTTTACATCAAATCAATGAGAGTACAAATGTTTATCTGATACGACGTATAAGCAACATGTGTAAGTAATGGTCACGTAATTTCTTTATATATACATAGAAAGAGAATCATGTCAACAAGTCGTTCGCCACCGTCAGAAAAGTCTAACCAGGATGACGTCGTCAGTTTATGAGACTGTGATTTGATGAAAAATCTGTAACATTTAAAAGAACTCAAACTTGGGTTGAAATAATATCATATAGTCCTGCAATAAATTAATTCATTTTGACACTGACTTGCATTATTTCGAACATATTAAGCAGCAAATCATATGAGACAACCATTTCGCTATTCTCACACGAACGGTGGCGACAATTTACGCATATAACAAACAAATTACAAACTAAAATGTCAAAATATGATTAGAGCTTCATAAAGTTTCGATAGCAAGTTTAAAAACGGATGTGAAAAGTATGTGAAGAGTAATGGAAGGTAAAAGTTCGGTTCAGTGATCAAGGTAGTGTTTGGCCCACCGTCTTCAAAGAAGTTTATCGTGCGTGGTATCATTATTAAAACAATTCGGAAATTTAAACACCGTACATTTTCTTTTAACCACGAAATGCGGTTGCTCGGGGAGGATTCGCATGCAAGACTCTTCATTACAGGGAAAATCTTACAATTCTTGCATAAGTGGAGCAAGAATTCAGAGTCACTGCCGGGGCTAGAGTCTGCAAAGTGTTAGCGGGTAAAGTTATCAAATTTGCATATCAAAGTGGTCTTGAATTAAGCATATTTGACCCCATAAAGTAACATTCCATGACACCGTATGCTATTCCTTACCCCCTTAAGCCGATCTTCTCCCCCTTTGTCTCCAGTTTTTTAATGGAAGAATATACCTAAAATCCGTAAGTAATGTATTTAAAAGGAAATTTTTTATATACAGGGAAAACTGCAGTAGAATGAAATTAAATCCAGGGGTTAACCTCTTTACTGTGATAATAAATGGTTCTGTTCGATCATGAAAAATAAAAAATGTGATTGGTCCTGAGAGCTCTTCCCTGAATTCCTTCTGCTAAATCAAGTTGCAAGCATTAGGGTCTGCTGATCCCTTTGATTGAGGAGATCGTTGAAGTGTTTCTTCCACCTTGCTCTAATTTCTTCCATGTTTGTATGAAGCTGGTTACCATCTGAACTCTTCACTGGAACTACAACAGTATTTCTTGGTCCATAGATGGTTTTTACTCCCTGGAGGGTAATAAAACAATACTGTTTTAAACACGTAAAGCTATATACCTGTATAAAGACTCAATGTCTCCTTCTAGTGAAAAACCTCCACTAACGACGCAAATGATTTTTAATGGATTTATTCCTTACAAACAACTGACACTGTCCATACCTGCTGTATTACACATCAGTTTTGTCTTGGGCATAATTTGTACACTAAGATAACGGATTCTTCGCTGCCTTGAATATACTTTTTTCTAAAATCCTGTGACAAAGGGCCCTTTGGCGAAACCAAACTTTTACTGCTTCCCGAAGAAACTGTTACGTCCACTGAAGGACAATACGTGACCAATCTCACGGCCCTCAGACCATTTGCATTATTGGTCTGTCATGCATGGCTCCATCCTAGACTGGATGAAAAGACCAGACACTACTCATGATCAGTGTTGTAGTCGAGGCCGGCATGTCCGAGACCAAGATCGAAACCAGAGGGTGTCGAGACCGAGACCATGGGTAAAATTCAAGGCCGAAACCGACAAGGTCCGAGACCGAAACCGATACCGAATGTACATGTTGCATTGGAAAATAAACTGTCCAACATTTTGAATACCTGTTACCTACTCTAACGTTAGTTACTTTTTGCTCTTAAATGACATGAAGCACCAAAAGTGCATCATCATTGATTTTGTACGTTTACTGATATGCATGACTGTCAGTGTACGCAACAGGAGTCCTGGGGCCGTGACCCCCATTTGACTAAGACCTTGCTTGCTGAATCAGGAAGACTTCAGTGCCTCAGTAGGGCAGAAATTACGACATAGTTGGGGATCTGGAAAAGTGCAAAGACCATCGCCCTTGAGAAAAAGAATCCCTTATGGTCATGGTCATATACCAAACCAGTGAGCTTCCAGTTTCCTGACCAAACATAGAATAAATAACTTTAAACACTAACCCAAGTTTTTTTTTTCTAATGTGGCCATCATTGCCATGCAGAACCCTTTCTTACAGGGGCGGTGACCTTTTCCCGACTTCAGACACCTGCCGAACCAGAGCATAATCTCTGCCCTACTGAGGGAGCAAAGTCCGCCTTATTCGGGAAGCTAATGCACATTTGTGGAGTGGCAGCCCCCTGCCTAGCCCACTTCCAGTACGGCCCAGGTGGCCCGGCCTGCTCATCAAATCAGAGTCAGTGAGTGCTACAAGTGTTGACTCACAGAATAAAGATAAAGGGCATGTCCTTTCACCCCAAACTACAATTACCGTAGTAGTCTACAGAAATTACCTCGTGTTTGGTCTTACGGTAAGCGCAACCACCTCTCACGCGGGAGGCTCGGCTTCGATTCCCAGGTCCAATCATACCAAAGAATCTTAAAATGGAACCTACTGCCGTTGTGCATGGCGATCCGCATAAGCAATGGAGTAGGAAAAACAAGCCAGTGAGCCACAATTGGAAAAAAGGTCCTGGCTAGCTCGACTTGAACCAATAGGTTGGAAACTACTCCGTTTAATTCCATCTAACTATAGAAATTGCTTATTGGTTCAGTTCTTTGGTTGGCAGCTAGTTCAAACAATGCAGAGTATTACAGCTTATATTACACAGCATGAACTGTACTGTGAGTGTTTTGATTTTTACACATTGCTCTTTTAAGGTTACCCTGAAGCAATGAACTGAGATTGCGACTGGAAGAAGATGAATTTTAGACAGTTGTGGGAGGGGCTTGAATAAGAAGTTTAGGAGAATTGGTGAGAAATTTGGGCCTGTAAGCCCTTACAGAGGGAGTATGTGGATTCATTACATGAATACATTTTTCCTCAATAATGGGCCTATTTTTCAAAGTAGTTGTCGTTTTTGAAAAGTAAACTCAGTCTATGAGTTTATTAAGGTAAAGTGGGGTTCAGTGAAGTAGGCATTTTTTTCTCTGAAGGGGGGGGGGGGCATGCAGTATGATGAGTGATTGCTGGTAGGAGAAGGGGTCTAAGGGAGAGGGTTCCCCTTTGAAAATTTAGGGCCTTTCAAGGGCCTCACATGCAAAATGGTGCAAGATTTTAAATTTAAAAGGAATAGCCCTGAAAGTTGAATTGTGGTGTTTAATGGGGTAAAACTGAACGTTTTGTTTCTTTACATGCAATCAGATGCCATGTACGCTACCGTTACCTATTAGAGGTAAAATTTGCTTTTTTATTTGCATATTGTACCTTTAGGAATCAAAATGAAAAAAAAAATCAGTGATGGGCTTAAGGGCACGGGAGCATGTCATTTTTTTTATTTTTATGCACAAAAAAAAGTAATTCTACCATAAATACAAACTCTCTAAGTTGAGCGACACCGTCAATTGGTGTGGAGAGAAAAGAAAGTTTTGAATAATCTCTGCTCCTCAGATGGCCAAAAATTGTGTCATCACGCTTTTGAAAGTGTATCTGAAAGTCTTTATTTTTAGCTCTCCCTTGAAGTAATTAAAGACCAGCAATTTGCGAAAAGATCAGAAATTTACCACAAAATGTACCCAGAAATTAGATAAAAGGGTGTTTAATCTTTAGGGGGGAAAATACAACGGAATTGAAAATATGCTAATATTCCCCTATTGCAACTCTTGGATAAATTCAATCGGCTGAATTGATGCAGGTTTGTATGTAACTGCTCAAACTCCCGGCTATTAATGGTTTTACTCCTAACACCTGTTGCATGATAGATGTTAAACTATTGCTAACCGCACATGAGCATCCTTCACATCCTTGCCTCTTTCTCGTACGTCTTTACCGAATGCGGAACGAGCCTAAGGAATGGCCTCTTTCCTTTTGAATTTTTTTTTGTAAAAGTTGGTGTCCTTACATGCAATCGAGTGCCATATATACTACCTTCTGTAAGGAAGGGGTTGGGGTGGCATGGCCCAATGCCCTCCATGGGTACTCCACTGGTGGAGTAGGATAAAATTTATTGATATCCATCATAAAATAAAAATGGACAAGAAGCACTCACATAAAAAATGAACAAAAACATCAGTTTAGTTATCTCTACATCTTACAATGTACGTAACATTTATTTTTAGACATTTATCTTCTTTAAACAAAAAATAAAAGAAAAAAGTTGGGCCGGTCTCGAAGCGAGACCAGGAAAATTTTCGAGACCTCAAGGGTCCGAGACCAATACCGAGACCGAGATCACAGGGTGTCGAGAACACTGCACATGATCTTAGCCAAAAGGCCGTTAAGCGATTGAGTCTGGACTTATGACCTAAATGTTTGCTGTTTCCCTCATTTCTCATGTCAGCATTGGTTTAAACGGAGTAAACACGCAGAATTAAGATCTTGTGAAAATGTGTCTAAATGTGTCTAAAAATTGATCAACTTTCAAAGAAGTGGAAGTGTTACATCAACAGCACCAGCTGCTGATGAAAACAATAACACTTCCACTTCTTTGGAAGTTGATCAATTTTTATTGGTAATTAATATTCAACATTTGTCAAAATCGTTATTGTCTACGACTATAAATAAAAATTCTACAAAGTTTAAATAAATGATAATAATTTCAGCGATGAAATTGATATTTTGGTGAACTGTAGTGAATATTAAAGGGATATTTACTGAAAAGTGTGGCAGTGCTGAATTGTAACTCAGCAGCATTCATCAACCAGCAACGGGAACTTGTTACGGAAGTAGAAATGTGCAGATTTTTCAGCAATTTGTGAAGAAATTCGGGTTAGAGGACTACCTTGAGGTACCTAATGACGGAAAGTTTTACCGGATAAACATTTATTCACAAAAGTGGGAGTAATTATGTCAAAAATTTCATTTTCATTTTGGGAGCCTGGTGTGGCATGACTTACCTTACCGTGTTATACATATATAGTGTGTGGTATATACGAACCAAGCTAGAGGGCGCCTGTGCATTGCATTTGCACTAGCACTGCAGACAGTGTACGCAGCACAACACACTTTTGACGTTATAGTTGTGACTGGCTCTGACTTCAAGCGACTGGTCTGTCGTTAACTTCAATGAATACTGTTCACTCGAGAGTTTTTCCCGAATGTGTTTAAAAAGGGGGCTATCATTTGGCTTATTCTAATTGACGTTAAGGTTTTGGTATTTTCAAACTGTGTCTTTTATTTCGCGGGAAACGAATGTAAGTTAGAGCAAGGGAATAAACACGACTTTCATAACCGGACCAAACACTTTTACAGCCTAGCCAAGCCAAACTTAATGTTGTGTCTGCACACTCATAAGTAATAACTGTTACTATTAATTCATTGCTATTCATTGCGCCACTTACGGTTTGTCGACCGCTTGATCTTGGCTAGATTCATCCCGAGGATCCAATATAAAAGAAAACATTTGATCTCCGGGGAGAATCTGATCCTCGAGATCAGCTCTCAAGTGTGAAAGCGCTTTTAGCCCCTTTTTTATCATATTTGTTATGATGAAAAATCCCCCTTCTGTTAAAATTTTTTCAAAAGACCACTAACTCGTTGCCTCTAGTACTAGTCATATTAGTAATGGCAGGATCGCAATTTATCCTCTTACTATCATTTTAATATAATTCGCAGTGACTCCGATGGGTTTCCGGATTCTTAAAATTTATAGGTACACCCTTTAGTTATGACAGGTAGTATAATTCATTCACCTAAAGCCCCCTTTTAACCAAAATGTGATGGCCCCTCTCTCCACCTTTCACGTCATGTACTAGCAAGTATTTCTTATATACGGTTAGCTTAGTTTTAAAGTAACTATTCTCTAATGTATAACGCAGATTAATTGGAACGGATTGAAGAGATTTAATAGAGCAAAGACTCGCGGATCTTCATGTATATTTCCAACCATTCATATTGCCACCCCTTCGCTTTTCTAAGTAAATTCTGGATATTGCAGAAGAGAGTGGCACGACTAAACGCAGCTTGCACACCGGGGTGCTCAGAGTGGGACAATGAATAAAAGTCATACCGAAACAGCAAAGACAGGGAGTGTAGACTACGCTTCCGTTCGTCGTGGGGATCGAAAACGCAGCGGGCTCTGTTTCGAAGAATTTGTTTGAATCACGATAATTTTCTCTATTTGTGATGATAGTTTAAATAAGCCTTCATACGAACAATTGTTGCCATCACTTTGACTGAAAGTTATGCCATCAATGAGATATTCAAGTGGGTTGTCCTGTTGTGAACGAGTGGCCAGTGCCTGCCTTGAAAAATGATATTAATTGCTAGAAAACAAATGGTAAATGCGTTGTTTGAATTTCTATTTTTTCTTATATTATCTTCCAAGGCGAACGCAAAACAAGAACCACTTCCTCTTGTGTGTCCCTACTCAAATATCTGAATATGGGCTGATTTCCAGTACTTTGTCACCTACGTTACTATTGAAATATATGTATATGTTTAACTGACTGGCACAAATCAAAGGCAATAATTCGAGAATCTAAGAAGAGAGTGATAGCATTAGTGTGGAAATGGAAATCTTATATCACTTGTCGATCGCGTGACTGCTGCAATACTTGTGTGAGGGTCTTTCACAGTCAATTACGCAGGTGAGGCTACCTGTACGCAAAAAGGAAAACTGTTAGATAAGCAAGCCACCTGACCGCATACTGTTTGGTAAAGAAACTGTACTGATTAGCCTCATCCAACTGTACTGATTAGCTTTATCCAACTTGAACACTGACTTAACCATGCTGGACAATTTTTTTCCAGCAATTGGTCAGATGGCATGTACTATAGGCCCAACTTGGATAAGCTGATTCACTCGTTTGATTTAAGGATTTTATTGATTGAACTGCACTGACCAACACCAAATAGTGACATTTGTGGACGGAAATTGTTTTTTTTTATTAAGATTTAATACCTTCTAAAACACTGCGCTGAGTTGGATTTTAATAAGAAACTTATATTTTTTAATAGGGTATGTTATTTTTCATATCCACACAGGAGCGGATCCAAGGGAGGGGGGGGGCTTTTGCGTCCTCAGCCCTCCCTTTTCCGCCACATCGACAATAAAACATATGGGTAATTAGCGTTGCAACTGGTTCACACCCCCTGCTTTCTCTTAAGTCACCCCCCCTTTTTTGAAATGTCTTGATCCGCGCATGCCACATTCAATATAATGCTCACGTACGTAATAACCCATGCATCTGTACCACCCACCTATCATTTAACTAGTGCGCTCGGTTATAAAACATCTTCATTCCAGTTCACCTGTGCAGTGTTTTGCAAAACCGATTTTTCAGTAAGAGTTTTAACACAGTTGCAACATCACTCCCATAGAAATGAAGAAGTGAAGAGCTGACAGTCAAGATTGTATAAACCCTTAGTCGGTTATGGACGGTAAATTTCATGCATGAACGCAACGCTTATCTAGGTTCTGTAAGGTTTTCAGTTGCAATAAAGTATAATACATTAGACATTCTCTTTGCGCCACTTTTATACAGTCGCCCGTCTTCGTCTGATAAAACTCGGCTGTCGTTCTGTTGAACAATGCTCTTCAAATTATGTTCACGTTTAAAGGTACACCCCCTTTTATTTCCAATATTTTTCTTTAAAAGGGAAGTTTAAGCCAAAACTTCATTTTCACATGTGAAAGAACCAGATCTACAGTGTGGTGGAATTTTCATTCCAATCGGACATGTAATTTTGGAGAGAAAGGGCCTAAGGAAATGAACTCACTAAATATGTATACCAAAGTGAGTTTGAGGGCACCAGGGGTTATACCACTTCCTCACATTGATAAGGAATGCTTTGTTTCCATCTTTTTTCAAACTGTTGTGTTGACCTTGAAATTAGTAAGAATAGGACCTCCTTGTGTGGAATGCAGTTTGTAAGCTTTTTATGCCACTCATGAAATCACATTATGATAATATATATGGGTTTGTTGAGGAGAAGATAGGCTGTAAAATTTAAAGAAAAAATATTTCATTAAAATGCTAAAAATAAATACCCCTCTAACATATCACAACTTGGTATGACATTAAACCCTTCTGAATTAATTTTACACTGAAGATTAAAGATTATCTGAGCTCATCTTAATTTCGAATGTAAAAACACCTCATGACCCACAGTCTCCATATGTTCTGAGAAAAGTTGAAATAAAGAATTTCTCTAACACACAAACGTGTTTGTAGCACTTTATTTTGGAGGGTAGGTCTACTGAGGCATATATCTGAAAAGGAGTGAGGGTTTTTTACTTTCAAGGTAGGGAATTGACAGAATGATTACATTCGGGAGGGGCTTATGCAATTTTGAACACTGTAAAGTTTCAATACTTTTTTTTGAGGGGGGGGGGATGAACTTTGTAATATCATTCTTATGCAGACCTCTCTTGCTGGTCTCTCTTCTACTGAGGAAGTTATGGAAAACAAAGTGCAGCTAGAAAAGCAAGTGCTAAATATTATACTCGAATTAACAGCTATGTGGTTAATTATTAGTCCAAAAATTGCTATTGATAAGCGAAATAAACTGACTACGCCAAATGCTGTGAAGAAAGTCTGGCAACTTATCAAGAATATCAAATGGTTTTATGTGACTGTTTCATAAACATTTTGATTACTTTTAGTACACTTCAAGTTCAGTTACAGTCAATAAAACTTTTGTTATTACAAAAGATCACCAGTCAAAACAAAGTTAAGTTGGTGTTAATTTAAAAACAAATCGTGTTTAGGATTCGGTACTGCGCAATAAATTAATATCACTAATATACCTGGGAGCTCATAACCGGGGCTGTATGACAGCTTTTGATCACTTTTTGGTCTGTGTGTATGTATGTCTCGATATGCACTTTATTAATGTTTTATTGCGGTCTACCATTAATATAATACATACACAAAATCCGGAAAATGGTGCAGGCAAGTACAAACGAAGTGATGTGATTTGGAGTTAGTTAGTTAGTTAGTTAGTTAGTTAGTTAGTTAGTTAGCTAGTTAGCTAGTTAGCTAGTTAGCTAGTTAGTTAGTTAGTTAGTTAGTTAGTTAGTTAGTTAGTTTAGTTAGTTAGTTAGTTAGTTAGTTAGTTAGTTAGTTAGTTAGTTAGTTAGTTAGTTAGTTAGTTGGGTAGTTAGTTAGTTAGTTAGTTGGGTAGTTAGTTAGTTAGTCATTTAGTCAGTCAGTCAGATAAGTTAGTTAGTAAGTTAGATTGTTAGTTTGTAAGTTAGTTGGGTAGTTAGTTAGTAAGTTAGTTGGGTAGTTAGTTAGTTAGTTAGTCAGTCAGTCAGTCATATTAGTTAGTTAGTTAGTTGGGTAGTTAGTTAGTTAGTTAGTTAGTTAGTCAGTTAGTTGGTTAGTTAGTTAGTTAGTTAGTTAGTTAGTTAGTTAGTTAGTTGGTTAGTTGGTTAGTTAGTTAGTTGGTTAGTTAGTTGGTTAGTTAGTTGGTTAGTTAGTTAGTTAGTTAGTTAGTTAGTTAGTTAGTTAGTTAGTTAGTTAGTTAGTTAGTTAGTTAGTTAGTTAGTTAGTTAGTTAGTTAGTTAGTTAGTTAGTTAGTTAGTTAGTTAGTTAGTTAGTTAGTTAGTTAGTTAGTTAGTTAGTTAATAAGTTAGTGAGTTAGTTACTTAGTCAACTAAATAGTCAGCCAGTCAATCAATCAGTCAGTCAGTCAGTCAGTTAGAGTTTTACGGCCCAGTTTCCAACCTATTGGTTCAAGTCGAGCCGGCCATGGCCTTCTTCCGGTTTTGGCTCACTGGCTTGGTTACCCTGCTCCATTGCTTATGAAGAGCATCACGCACAACGACAGGAGGCTCCATTTTAGGTTCTATGGTATGACTCGACCTGGGAATAGAGGCGGAAGTCTGAGACACAATGTCATCTAAGGCCTAAAAGGTCTCTCCGATAAAATTTTAATAGTCATCAGGTCATATTGGAGAGGGTTTGGATCTTAAAGAAAATTCATGAAAATAGCACCGTCGTTGCCGATATCACTTGATTATCTGGTGATTGTGTAGATAGTTACTGCAAAATCGCTGACCACGAGGCGCTTAAAGTTCTGCATTTTTGAAAAAAAAAATTGCAAAATAGACCTTTTATTGGAGTAAAGGCGGAATTTCATGAAAAAAGAGTTTAGGAAACCGACGTCTTGTTAAACTGTTGTAACAAATGGCAAATTTCCAAATTTCCAAACTTTTTACTTTTCAGAGCCAGGACCCCTCTTGTGGCCTTCCCCCTACCCCTGTAGCTACGCCGCTGAACCCGATCACCTGCAGCAAAAAAGCTATGTTTCTATCACCGTGTATTTCATAGAATTATTCCCAGTGCTTGAACATCACCCACAATATTTTATTATTAATCATAGCTACTGAGTAATTAAGTAAGTAACTTAGTCGTTTAAGTAGGCAAGCAGTTAGTCAGACGTTCAGTCGGCCAGTCTTTCTCTCAGTAAGTTAGTTGGAACGGTGGTAAGTACCGAACCGTTCTATTGTAGTACCACACAACTTCCTCGTTATATACATAGGAGGTGGAAGCGGGGCAGGGGGAGGGGGGACCTGCCCAACAATATTTTTTCTGAGATTTTTTGGGGGGCATGCCTCCCCAATAATGTCGGAAAATAATTTTTTCAAAAGAGAAATATGCCTATTAGGGAATTAACACGTTTGAAGTTAAGTATAATTTTGTGTTAGCATGATTTCGACTAAATTCTCTCATGATTTAGTAAGCCTGTAATAGCGAGACCGGCGAAAAGCAATAACAGAAAAGAAACCGATATATTCCAATTTTGAATGTGCCGCATATTCACACCATCCAAAGGAAAGTGCATATTTTTTTGGTTGTGTTTCATAAAACACATGTACACCCAACTCTCCCCTCCCAATTGCACATACTCAATTTTCGGATTAAGGTATGTTTCAACAACGGAACATTGGTTTGCTCCCATAGTAAAATTCTTTCTCCCACTCACCGGACCCCAATTGACCTCTGGTTAGAGGTTGTATTTATTTGAATCAATTTTTTGGAAGGTAGGTGTCTGTATATGTTATGTGGGAAAATCAATAAAGAAGTGTTTAAATAAATATAAACATAAGTTTCATTTGATATTCTTAGCCTACATCTTCTATAAACCTTTTTTATGGAGCCAACACCGGTACTGAATTTTACTTTAAAGTTTAAAGTTGATCAAAACACTGGCTCTGACGTTGTGCATCCTTCCTTGTCTTTGGTGCAAGTATGGTGATGTACTGAAAGTCAGGGACATACCTACGGGGGGGGTGTCACCCCAACACTTTTGGTCGACGGCAAATCAAGGTGATCTATCGAAAAATTGGCAAACCCGGGACACGCGAGAAATAAAAGAGATGCATACAGTACAACAAAATAGGTCACAAATTTTAGTTGCTTTCATTACATTTCGGCAATCCTCCGGCCCGATTATTACTTTCAGAGTGGAAACGCTGGAAAGCTTCAAGGACTTCGCCCCGAGAATCCCCCCCCCCCCCCCATAAATGATAACCTGTAGGAGAGTCTACTTTCGCCCTTCAAACAGATGAAACAAAACTTTTTGCAAAGCTATATTTCTTTTTCAAATTATCTTTCTTCTTCTTCTCAAATCACGGTCTTCAAAACAAACTGAACGAAGGGCGTGTCCCCAGTCCCCTTATGGGCCCCAATGACACACATTTGCCCCAGTAATAATTTCATTTTAGGATTATTATTAATAATACCTACAAATGCACTTTTTTACTTCCATTTTCCCCTAAAAGGACCAAAATGTCAGAGCCTCCGGGGATCTGTTGCGGGCCCCTGGACCCCACGCATATTGCCTCGGGGTTTAAAAAAAAAATTCCCTATTGATAAAATGCCCCAAAACACTTTGGATCCCTTGAAAATGCTCTGTCTCAAATGATCAGTCACATGTTCAATTTTGAGTAACTTCAACATTTTGGCTTTTCCCCCTACAATTACTGTAAAGTATATTTCTCCATAACCAAATGGCACAGTACTTCCCGATTCCATTCTTGCCCCTTACCTCTCACCTCACTCCTGAATTAAATTCGTAGTTTACAATTCTTAATTTGAATATGGTTTTCGACCATTTTGAAGCCTCTCAAATCACTTAAATCGCTGAGCTCCCGGGGGCTTCTCCCCTGCACCCCTACCTAGGCTTTGCCCCTGGATCCCATCAGGGGCCATAAGTGGGCCGATGGGGTTTTGAAACCGGACACCCTGCGGTGTCATTATGTCGGCTGACGAAAACTTATGGCCCCCAATGAAAAACATCTTCCACCGCCTATGATACGTTAATGAAATCAAAATGCTCTCTCCGATGAATTATTTCAACCTTTTTTTCTGACAAAACTATGTTTTCTTAGCTCAGAAAAGCAGTAACTCAAAAAGCAGTAAGTAAATGGAAATTCCACAAAAACACTAAGCTAAATGAACACTTGGTTTAAATCAAATAAACTTTCACTCCATTTGTATGTATTCTAAGTTTTAATACAGGGAAACGAAATGATGATATTTTTCTGATACTTTTTCTTTTCGTTAAGTAGTACCCAAATAACAGTGTCATCCTAAATAAAGTACTCAGGACCAACCATCGACGACGGTTCAATAAGGAAGCAAAATATACATGATTTACACAATTCCCTCCATAAGTGCATTGGCCTTTTCTAAGTACGTTGTACATATTCTTTACTCACTTATGATGTTGAAGTTTATAGTACAACCCTTGCCACCATACTTAAACCTCTCCAGACTATACCAAAAAGAATTCAAAAGCTGCTTATAACCTACAAAAATAAACGAAAACATAGACACTATTCAACCTATCAGTCATACGTGGATTGCGAACTCTTAAAAGTCGAAGACATTTATAAGTGAAGCCATACGTATTTTATGGGAGTACTTTTGTGTAAGTACTGTCATAAGTTACCACCAAATGTTTTATTAATTGTCATAAAACCGACCCATACAAACGAAGTGACGAAGCTAACCGGCAATTTTAATCTCCTTTATCATATGGTACTTATGCTATGTACAAAAACGATTGCTTTTACAGAATTATCGGCATAACCGTTTTCGAATGTTAGATCTAGTGATCCTCTTCTTTTCAAAAGTATTTGAAACACTTGCTCCTAAGCTGCTATCCTTTTTTCGATATGAAGTTCCATCTTAATGTCGTAGCACTGAGACATGTCACGGAATTCTGTCTGTTTTGGTGGTTGTGTGTTCTTTTCTTCTTTTTTCCCTTTGTTTCCATTAGGTCATCATCAGTTGTTTTTTTTTTTTAGTTTAATTTCGTTGATTTGAAATGAACATGCCAGAAATGCAGTGGAGGATTTGTATGCAAATATGCAATGTCTCTAACATCAACATTAATAAAAACAAAAAAGAACGGTGACACACAATGCGACTTAGTCCTTGGTGAAGAACAAAAATCCACAATAAAAACAGAAATGAAACACTATGTGTGGATATAACGGAAAAAGTCTGAACGTTTCAAAACTCCTAGGTGCGTCGTCGGCAGCACAATTAAAGACTGAACCAAAATAGAAAGTAAGTAAGAAGTACAAGTAATCTCAGTGGTCACGCCTGCATGACATAAATGAAAGGTCCCTTTTTAACCTATGCCTGTAGCTGTGCCTCGGATGTAGGAAAGCCCGCTCATAAAATAGCAAACTTAGTCAGTCAAACTACGATTAGCTAAATTGAAATGTTCAGCCACAGGGAGTCACGACCTATTATTTCGAATTCTAAATTTATGATTGTTAAACCTCAGCCTGAAAGTTATTGAGGTTTCGCCAATGTGAGTCATATAGGGGCATCTACCACATAGGAGCAGATAAACCACACTGGAATAGTAGCAGGAGTAAGGGCAAGGGATAACTCGACCTCTTACCGTTCTGTCGGTGATAATGTGATTACACACTTTACAGCGTGTATTGCCCCATGCATAATTGCCTGTAGATGTGTTTCTGAGGGTGGGGTCGAGGCGTAGATAGCATCAGGGGTTCCTAATGTCTTTCAAAAGGGGTGATAATTAAGGACATTAAGAACTGTAGGTAACCACAATGGGTAATCTTTTGCCTTTAACTTTTGAGCGATGGTTAGGAAGATTATTTGTATTAAAACGTCTAACCTTAGCAAAAAAAAAAATGTCGAAGGCCTTACCCCGAATCCCCTTTTGAGGAAGTGAACAGCTAACTTAATCATGTGGTGGGCCTGTTCTTTGCCAGAAGGCCATATCTATATATATATATATATATATATATATATATATATATATATATATATATATATATATATATATATATATATATATATATATATATATATATATATATATATATATATATATATATATAGGAGCATATATTTAGCTTTCAGGACCACCGGCCCCTTCCTCAGAAACGTGTTTAGACAACTAAAAGGCAAAACGAAAAACAGACACTATAAAACGGATGAAAGGCAAAAAGCACTTACTAGAAATCTAAAAACAAACCCAACCCAACACAAAAGACATCCAGACGTAAAAATAGTAACGAGGATTTAGCACCCTCCAATTCCGATTTAGTTGTCGATACGGATGATCCTGTCGATTCGGCTGATCATATAGATGATCCCAGCCCATTTTCTGGGTTGAATACAGCTTTTGATAATACTAGTACCAGGGTAACCGGGAGTGTTCCTGATGGTCCGACTGATTCACTCCTGGGAGAGTCAAGTATCCAGCCGGTAGAAAAATGTTCGGGTTACCTCAGCAGGGATATGGAACCGGTCACTTTGAGGGGAGACAAATATTCAACAGTTATTAATCTGTCTTCTAAGAGCTGTCGTTTGCCCAATTGGATCTTCTTGCGAAAGGCTTAACGTTTGCTCCGGTGCCCCCTCATGTTGACCGTCTCGCCCTCAAAGAAAGTATATCGAGGTTTGGACGCTCGTTACGCTTAGCTGAGTATTTCCACGACAGGGAAACTTCCACTGATGTCGGTGACTTAAATTTTCGTAAAAAGTCATCCTGGATTCCTCCAATTAACAGAGACAAACATCTTGACGCCTTCATTGATGTGGTTGAAAAAGAATTATTGGAAGCGCCATGCCGCAGTTTTTTCAGTAATTTATCTTTTCAGGAACGTTCCGTTATTACAGAATTACAAAATAACATTGAACTTGTTATTAAGGAAGCTGACAAAGGTTCAGGGGTTGTCGTTATGGACAAAGAAAGGTATGTTAAAGAAGGCTATCGTCATTTGGGTGATGATTCTGTATATAAAAGGGTTGACAGCAGTTTTATTAGCAATGTTGAAAATGAAGCATCCTTGATGCTCCAGTCTTTGGTTAGCCAGAATGCTATTTCTGATGATATGTGTGAGTTTGCTACCCCCACTGATTCTAGAGCTGCCCGATTCTATCTTTTACCTAAGGTCCACAAAATGGGGTGCCCGGGAGGCCCGTTATTTCTGGGTGTGGTTCTGCCACTGAGGGGATTTCAGAATTAGTTGATTTTTTTATTAAACCCCTTGTGCCTACTGTTCCTTCTTATGTTCGGGATACAATGGACTTTCTTGATAAGTTACGTAAGCTTGGTCCCCTTCCCAAAGATGCCATCATCGCTACCATAGATGTGGTGTCTCTCTACCCCAGTATTCCTCATAAGGATGGGCTCGAAGCTCTTCGGAGTTTCTTGAGCCATAGACAACTCCCAACTCAGGTTGTTAGTGCTGTGTGTAAAATGGCTCATTTTGTCCTAAACAATAATGTCTTTGAATTTAATGAAGAGTTCTTTTTACAAACCTCAGGTACCGCCATAGGTACTAAAATGGCCCCCTCTTATGCTAATATTTTTATGAGTGTGTTTGAGGAACAAGCGCTTGCGTCCTTTCCTTATAAACCGGACGTGTGGCTCAGGTTTATTGATGATATCTTTGTTGTTTGGACTGCGGGGTCTGGTAAATTTCTCGAGTTTATGGAGGTTCTTAATTCTCAGCACCCCAACTTAAAGTTCACTTTTGATTTTTCTTTTTCTACTGTTCACTTCTTGGATGTAACTATTGTTAAAAATGAAGCGGGTTTAATCAGCACTGACCTTTATATTAAGCCGACCGACACCCATCAATTTCTTTTGTCTAACAGTTGTCATCCTGGTCATATTAAGCGTAGTATCGCGTACAGTCAGACTATGAGGATCCTTAGAATCTGTGCTTACCCTCAAACTGCAGTTCGTCGTTGCAATGATCTTGCCACATACCTTGTAAAACGCGGCTATAATCGACGTAAAGTTATGCAGCAGATTAAAAGGGCCCGTTCCAATTTTACCAGCCCCACCCATCCCCCAGCTAGTACTGAAGAGGAATACAAGAAGGTTTACTTTACTGTTGACTACCATCCGGGGTTACCTGATATTAGCGGCATTTTACATAAAAATATGTCTCTTCTCCATTGTTCTTCACTAATGAAGCGTGTTATTCCTCACCCCCTGTTTGTTAGCTTCCGTCAACCCCCCAATCTCAAAAAATTATTAGTCCGGGCTAAACTTAAAAACTCCTCCCAGTCGGAGGACCCCTGCGCACCTTGTAATAAGAACAAGACCAAACCCTGTCAGTTGTGCGGTCTGCTTATTTGTAATAATTTTATTGTCAGTACTTCTTCTGGTAGAAAGTTCAAGTGCAGAAATTTTAATACTTCTTGTGATGCTAAATTGGTTATTTATTGTATCTTTTGTCCGACTTGTAATTATCAGTATGTGGGTCAAACTAATAACTTTAGAATCCGTATGAATGCTCATAAGTCAGATCTTTCAAAATGTGTTAAGGGTGGTTCTGATTTTAAACATTGCACAGAGCTTTACAAGCATCTCAAGGCACATTCACCTACCAAGTTCTATTTTCAAATTTTAGATGTAGTGCATTCTTCTCGCAATTCGGATAGGGATAATCTTTTGGATAAAAAGGAGAGGGAGTGGATTTGGAATTTGGATTGTGTCTACCCAAAGGGTCTCAACATAAATGACGGTTTTAACTGTCAAGCCAAAAAACGACGTGCTCGTAGACTGTAGCCGCCTTTTTATCCCCTTTTATGTCTCCTGCTTCTACTTAGCTTTTATCTCCTTTGTTAGGGTCCTAGTTTTTACATTTTATCTTTTGTGTTGGGTTGGGTTTGTTTTTAGATTTCTAGTAAGTGCTTTTTGCCTTTCATCCGTTTTATAGTGTCTGTTTTTCGTTTTGCCTTTTAGTTGTCTAAACACGTTTCTGAGGAAGGGGCCGGTGGTCCTGAAAGCTAAATATATGCTCTTGTTTTACCAGTTTTTACTATTTGTTTTATGTTTTTACTGGTGTGGTGCTTTTCCATTTGGTTTATATATATATATATATATATATATATATATATATATATATATATATATATATATATATGACGTTAGTTCCCACCTTTAGGGGAAAT
Source organism: Holothuria scabra (assembly GCA_037179385.1). Classification (NCBI taxonomy): domain Eukaryota; kingdom Metazoa; phylum Echinodermata; class Holothuroidea; order Aspidochirotida; family Holothuriidae; genus Holothuria; species Holothuria scabra. Next base: position 13,917,320 of record CM074192.1, on the reverse strand, counting down.
TGTCTCCGTCTTTTTCTTTTGTGCCTATATTTTTGTGTCGGAATGATGCTTTTCTTTTTGTACGTTATAAATATATATATATAAATATATGTATATATGTATATATATATATATATATATATATCCCGGTGGAGTCAACATCGTTTTTCCACCGCACTTGAAAGCGGGAGGTCCCGAGTTCGAATCCCGGTGGAGTCAACATCGTTTTTTCACCTCAGCCAAATTTTCCAACTTTACCAATTTGATTTATATATTCCACGCAGTTGTCGCCAGCGTTTATTTTCACATCCTCTCTGCTTTCGCAGGTTTCTGTATCTCTTCGGAGATCCGCTGGCGAATAAACAATTGTGTTCAGCTGGATAGCATCAACTTTGATCTTTGGTTGGGCTTGCGTCAAACGAGAACTAGTGCTGTTCCAAAAAATTAGGCGCCTGCTCAGGAGGTGAATTGCGAGTCGCTTCATCTGTCATTTGAACAAAGGCCAAACCAACTTGGCTAATGGCTCAGTGGTTAGAGCGTCCGCACTAGAAAGCGGGAGGTCCCGAGTTCGAATCCCGGTGGAGTCAACATCGTTTTTTCACCTCAGCCAAATTTTCCAGCTTTACTAATTTGATTTGTATATATATAAATATATAGTAAGTCGAGTGACGTAGCGACCTTATATGAATAAGTGAACCAGTGCGGTATTGAATAGTCGCATGAAGATCTTAGGCCATTTTTTCCTCAAACATAGGCATTTCCTTATATATGGAGTATATATATTTTTTGAAATGGAAAACTCAAGCAGGATTCGAACCAGCGACCTCCTGCTTACAAGATGGATGCTCTGACCACTGAGCCATTGAGGCCTATATATATATATATGTATATATATATATATATATATATATATATATATATATATATATATATATATATATATATATATATATATATATATATATATATATATATATATATATATATATATATATATTCATTTTTTAATATGTAGGTCGAAAAGAGGTAGTTGAAAATGCTTAAAAGTTTGCCAAAAACTCCGCGACGTTTCGGGAATAAACCCTTCATCAGGTGGCGAAAAAATTGAACAACCAACAGACACAATTGGACACGACAAACATCAAATCCGAAGCGATCGCTGTGAAAACAGAACCGGACCAAAGTGACTGTCAGAAAGCATGAGTGCAAGGATGAAACACAAATCAAAAAAAGAAAAAGAGCGTCCTGGATGAAAAAGTGCCCGTACAAATCGAACATGGTAGGAAAAAAAGGGGGAAAAGTAGACAAAAACTAGATCCGGAAAAAAATAATAATCAGGCCTACATAGTAAAAAATGAGCACGAACGGGTAAGTGTAAAAGGAGTAAAAACTGGCTCAAAAAGGGGTGAATAATACAAATGGTCAATTCTAACGTTAAGGCCGTGTGGAGCCAGAGTACCTAGCCTCATGATCAGTCGGTTTTCAGCACTTAGGGGGTCACGATTGGAGCTTCGGCACATTACAGCTGCCGTAACGGTTAAATGCTGTATAGAACAAGGTGAAAGGGGATTAAAATGTGCAGTCACCGGGTATCCATGGAGATTCTGTTTGATAGACCTGAAGTGCTCTTAGACTCGATCCGCGAGGCGGCGCTTGGTCTCTCCCACATACAACGAGTTACATCTCCCACAAGCTTAAATATAAACTACATTAGAGGAAATGCAGGAGAATCTTTGTTTGACAATAAAGCTATTGCCTTTGGGGCCTGAAATGTTGACGAGGTCGTGTTTCCCAACAACTGGGCATGTTTTACACCTCGGACGGGTACATGGAAAGGTACCAGCCGTGTCGTTGAAAGAAGTTTGTGGGTGGGAAGCCCGAAATAAATGGTTGGCTAATTTTTTCTCAACTCTTAAAGCAGTGATCGGAGGTTCCGGGAAAACATCACGGGTTGAGGGGTCTTGTCGGAGCAACTCTACATTTTTGTAGATAGCGCTAAAAATAGGACGGACCGAAGACTGATATGAAATAACTAAAGGAATACGTAGATTGGTACCTGATTTGTTATTTTTCTGCAAGGCTTCCTCTCGGCTGGTTCCTTGAGTTCTGCGTAGGGCATTAGAGAGGATTTTGGCAGGGTACTGGAAAGTGGTGGTTGGAAAGGTACAAAAGGTAGTTATGCGAGTCGGTTGGCTTGAAGTGTAGGTTAGAGGTAATTGTACGGTTGTTGATGGACAGTTTAAGGTCGAGAAAAACAACAGATGAGTCCGAGATACAATGGTAAATTTCAAAAAGGGGCAAAAGGAATTAAAAAAGTCGAAAAAAGTTTCTAAATCACGACGGGATCCAGTGGCAACTCCTACAATATCATCAATATACCTTTTGTAAAGTATTAGTCGGGGCCCGGTATACTGAGAAAAAAAATGTTCTTCAAAGTGACCCATGGTCAAACAGGCAACAGAAGGGCCTATTTTGGTTCCCATGTTCACTCCTTTAACTTGACGGAAAAAATGCCCATAAAACTGAAAACAATTTTGCGTGAGAACAAGTTCCGTTAAACGTAGGAAGGTGTCAGCCGGTGTAAGAGGTTCACGCCCTTTGTCTAGGTAGTAACGGATAGCTGTTAAGGCAGCAATATGAGGAATGGAAGTAAGAGGCTGGATACATCCATGGTGAATAAAAGACGTTCTCCGCAATTTTCAGGAAACTCAAAGAGATGAATAAGTCTCAAGAAATGTGGCTTGTCTTGAACAAACGACGGCAAAGCTGAAACTAAAGGAGAGAGCACGGAATCCACATACTCAGAAATAAGTACGGTGGGCAGCTGTGTGAAGAGACGATAGGTCTTCCAGGGTTGTTGGCTTTGTGGATTTTGGGGAGCAGGTAGAAGTTAGAAATCTGTCGGCAAGGGTGGAGTAGAGAAGTAGCGTTTTGGGGTAGTTGTTAATTGTCCATGAGTTGGGTCAAAGTGTTTTTAACTACCTTAAGTTAGTTAAAAAGACTTTGAGAGTTTTCCGCAAACTTTTAAGCACTTTCTACTACTCTTTGCGACCTTCACATTTCAACAGTAAGGGCGAAAATTGTCTAAAAAACGATCCATAGGGCAAATTTACAAGTTTTCCCTTAACGTTTTGACACACATCTTCAGTGGGAATACGTAATATTATAGTTAGTCCCCACACATAATTTAATTACTTCAATGTATACCAACTTACGTGCACATATCCGTTAGCACGAATGTACAAGGGGCCATTGAAATAACGTGTATGCATATCTGAAAACGCAATGGGGGAAATATTTTCTTATGTATTTTATTGTTACATGTTCGCCTTAACGTTCTAACGGTATACCGATTTCCCCTACCGGTCGATCCAAATATATGCTGTAATGACCACTAAACCGGCATATATAACACTGAAGGACCACAAAGAGAATTTCAGAAGTCATCCTACATGCAGACCCATAAACTCGACAAAAGTGAAACTGGTATTATTTCCTAACAAATACTTGACAGAATCAATGCTGAAGTGCTGAATGGTACAAAAGTCAACCAATGGAAGAATTTCAAGGCTGTCATCGACTGGTTTGTGAACATACTTACCAGAAAAAATTCTACATTCATCACCTTTGATGTTGTAAATTTCTATCCCTCCATCAACAAAGATTGATGCTAAAAGCACTTGAATTTTCTCATAGGTTCACCACCGTAACACCAGCAGAGCTATACATCACCGTCCATGCCAAAAAACACGCTACTATTCCACGAAGAAACAACTTGTCAAAAACTTGGCTGACTCAAACGATCTTTTCGATGTGACCATGGGGTCGTATGACGGGGCTGAAACATGCAAGGTCGTCGGGGCATACATTCTCACAGAGATTAGCAACCTGATACCTAAAGAGAACATAGGTTTATATCGTGACGGATGAGCGGTAATCAGCAAACCCCCAGTTTTTGCAGAAAGAATCAAGAAGAGGCTCTGCGACAAATTCAAACAGCTTGGCCTCCAGATTAAAGCCACAGCAAACTCAGCCGTAATCGATTTCCTCGACGTCACACTTGACCACCATAAAAAAGAGTGCAGACTGTATTCCAAACCAGGAGACAAACACCTCTATGTCCATGTAGAATCAAACCATCCATCCGTCGTCATTAAGAGAATTCCCCAGTCCATAGAAACACGTCTGAATAACATCTCCAGTAATGAAGAAGTATTTAACAATACTAAACATGACTACCAAAAAGCCTTGAATGAAGCCGGTCAAAAAGCCAACTTCGCCTTACAGCCAAAGACCCCCAACCAGATGAAACAAAGAGACCAAGTGAAACAAAGGAAACGAAGAATAACCTGGTTTAACCCACCGTACAGCAAACATGTCAAAACGAACATTTGAAAAAAGTTTCTTGCACTTGTGGACTACAACTTCCCTACAGGCCACCACCTACAAAAAAGTTGTAATAGAAGCGCCTTCAAATTAACCTACAGTTGCACGGACAACATGGAAACCACAATAAAGGCACACAACAACAAAACAAAAACGATTCTACACCACATGACGTCCAGCACACCTGCAACTGCAGAAGCAAAGATGATTGCCCCCTCCCAGGAAAATGCACGGCCAAGAACCGCATCTACGAGGCGAGGGAATCCACTCACAATAGCGAGAAGACATGCATAGGTTTAGCAGCCACTACATTCAAAGAGATACGCAGGACACAAAACAATAATCAAGGACGAAGAAAAGATGAATCATACTGAGTTCAGCAAGCACATTTGGGAACTGAAAGACAACGGAATCCCGTACAAAATCACCTGGCTGATACTACGGCATGCGCAGCCGTAAACCCTAGAACAAAACCTTTAACCTTTGTCTCTGGGAGAAATACTGCATCATAACTTCCAACAAATTCACTATTCCTAACTCACGATCCGAGCTCATCTCCACCTGTAGACATAAGAAAAAGTTTCTCCTCTCCACCTATGGATAAGCCTAATCCCTGTATTGTAGACTGTGCTAATACCAATTAACAGTAATGACAGTAGAACTGCCTCGTTTTATTCCTTGCTAGTTGCTGAAGAGCCTTCGGGCGAAACAGTCTGAACAACTTAGTTAAGCTTTCGCAACCTAACCTTAACTGAGATCCAAATATATATATATATATATATATATATATATATATATATATATATATATATATATATATATATATATATATATATATATATATAGTAAGTCGAGTGACGTAGCGACCTTATATGAATAAGTGAACCAGTGCGGTATTGAATAGTCGCATGAAGACCTTAGGCCATTTTTCCTCAAACATAGGCATTGCCTTATAATATTGCCTTGTATTATAAAGTAAGTCGAGTGACGTAGCGACCTTATATGAATGAGGCTAAGTTTTCCATTTTAAAAAAATAAATCCTCTTTCAGTATAAGGCAATGCCTATGTTTGAGGAAAAATGGCCTAAGGTTCATGCGACTATTCAATACCGCACTGGTTCACTTATTCATATAAGGTCGCTACGTCACTCGACTTACTTAATATTACAGGGGACGCGTTCCTATGACATTCCTCTGACGTAACAATGGAGAACTTAACCCAACAGTATTTATAATTAGTTGACCGCGCTCAATCACATAGGCCTCAATGGCTCAGTGGTCAGAGCATCCGCCTTGTAAGCGGGAGGTCGCTGGTTCGAATCCTGCTTGAGGCTAAGTTTTCCATTTCAAAAAAATAAATCCTCTTTCAGTATAAGGCAATGCCTATGTTTGAGGAAAAATGGCCTAAGGTCTTCATGCGACTATTCAATACCGCACTGGTTCACTTATATATAAATATATATAAAAAGTTTTTAAAACTGTTTTAACTTTTATAAAGTTTTTAAGTTTTGAACTCTTACCGTTTTTAATATCTTGTTGCCTCTGAAGATTTGACACGATCTTTGTCTTCAGTATTTTATTAAAATTTCAGATCGTTTTAACAGTATGCCGTGTGTTTTGTGCTTGTTTCTTGTTATCTTCTTGTTATCGTTTATATATATATATATATATATATATATATATATATATATATATATATATATATATATATACATATATATATATATATATAAATATATATATATATATATATATATATATATATATATATAAATATGTATACCAAATGGAAAAGCACCACGCCAGTAAAAACATAAAACAAATAGGAAAAACTGGTAAAAAAAGAGCATATATTTAGCTTTCAGGACCACCGGCCCCTTCCTCAGAAACGTGTTTAGACAACTAAAAGGCAAAACGAAAAACAGACACTATACAACGGATGAAAGGCAAAAAGCACTTACTAGAAATCTAAAAACAAACCCAACCCAACACAAAAGATAAAATGTAAAAACTAGGACCCTACAAAGGAGATAAAAGCTAAGTAGAAGCAGGAGACATAAAAGGGGATAAAAAGGCGGCTACAGTCTACGAGCACGTCGTTTTTTGGCTTGACAGTTAAAACCGTCATTTATGTTGAGACCCTTTGGGTAGACACAATCCAAATTCCAAATCCACTCCCTCTCCTTTTTATCCAAAAGATTATCCCTATCCGAATTACGAGAAGAATGCACTACATCTAAAATTTGAAAATAGAACTTGGTAGGGTAATGTGCCTTGAGATGCTTGTAAAGCTCTGTGCAATGTTTAAAATCAGAACCACCCTTAACACATTTTGAAAGATCTGACTTATGAGCATTCATACGGATTCTTAAGTTATTGGTTTGACCCACATATTGATAATTACAGGTCGGACAAAAGATACAACAAATAACCAATTTAGCATCACAAGAAGTATTAAAATTTCTGCACTTGAACTCCTACCAGAAGAAGTACTCACAATAAAATTATTACAAATAAGCAGACCGCACAACTGACAGGGTTTGGTCTTGTTCTTATTACAAGGTGCGCAGGGGGTCCCCCGACTGGGAGGAGTTTTAAGTTTAGCCCGGACTAATAATTTTTTGAGATTGGGGGGTTGACGGAAGCTAACAACAGGGGGGTGAGGAATAACACGCTTCATTAGTGAAGAACAATGGAGAAGAGACATATTTTTATGTAAAATGCCGCTAATATCAGGTAACCCCGGATGGTAGTCAACAGTTAAGTAAACCTTCTTGTATTCCTCTTCAGTACTGGCTGGGGGATGGGCGGGGTTGGTAAAATTTGAACGGGCCCTTTTAATCTTCTGCATAACTTTACGGGGATTATAGCCGCGTTTTACAAGGTATATGGCAAGATCATTGCAGCTTTAGGGTTAGAACAGATTCCAAGGATCCTCATAGTTTGACTATTAGCGATACTACGCTTAATATGACCAGGATGACAACTGTTAGACAAAAGAAATTGATGGGTGTCGGTCGGCTTAATATAAGGGTCAGTGCTGATTAAACCCGCTTCATTTTTAAGAATAGTTACATCCAAAAAGTGAACAGTAGAAAAAGAAAAATCAAAAGTGAACTTTAAGTTGGGGTGCTGAGAATTAAGAACCTCCATAAACTCGAGAAATTTACCAGACCCCGCAGTCCAAACAACAAAGATATCATCAATAAACCTGAGCCACACGTCTGGTTTATAAGGAAAGGACGCAAGCGCTTGTTCCTCAGACACACTCAGAAAAATATTGGCATAAGAGGGGGCCATTTTAGTACCTATGGCGGTACCTGAGGTTTGTAAAAAAGATATGTATATATATATATATATATATATATATATATATATATATATATATATATATATATATATATATATATATATATATATATATATATATATATATATATTTTTCACGTTCAGTCGAGTACGATTTTCATTTTAGACGGGACACCTCACGATACTTACGTTCGTGTTCTTTAGTCTGATACGTTCTACCATTCGTAGCATGGAAAGGAAGAAGGCTTCTTTGACACACTACCATTGAGGAAAAAAGTCACCTTACCCCAAGACAGGAGAAGTTCGCTTCCTTATTCATATTTACAATCGTAGACTACATAACTTCCTACAAGACTCCAAAGCCAAAGGACCTTGGCTAGCCTGTTGCCCAAATCCCCGTCCACCGAATTCGAACCTAACATTAATAACCAGCCAGACACCAAGCTACCATTAGTCACTATTCCGCCCGATCTGGAACTTCTCTCCCGATCGTTAGCGCTCAGTTTTAGCGAAAGGTCTCAACTTTGTTCCACTGAACCTTCCTTCCTGATGAGTTTTCCATACGCAGAGACGTTTCGTCTTTCTGTAGGAAACTCCGCCTTCACTACCATTTCGGGATAACAGACCATCAGGATGATACCCCCTCAGAGGAAGTTCCCAACCCCGCCAACCCTGTCCGTTCCTCCTGGACGCCCAAGCCAGGAGAAAATCCCACCCTTGACAATGTAATCAATACCATTTACAAAGATGTCAACGATCTCCTCCCCCCTAAAATGACCGCACTGCGTAACCTTCGTCCTGAAGAACGAGATGCCATTTTATCCCTCAAAAGTAACAGGGATATCATTATTAAACCAGCTGACAAGGGTGGTGCTGTCGTGGTGTGGCGGAAGGACATGTATATTGCTGAGGCCAACAAACAGCTATCCGACCAAAGTGCTTATTTAGAACTTCCGCTGACCCTTACTCCTGAGTGCCAAAAGTTAGTTAAAAACACTTTGACCCAACTCATGGACAATAAACAACTACCCCAAAACGCTACTTCTCTACTCCACCCTTGCCCACAGATTTCTAACTTCTACCTGCTTCCCAAAATCCACAAAGCCAACAACCCTGGCAGACCTATCGTCTCTTCACACAGCTGCCCCACCGTACTTATTTCTGAGTATGTGGATTCTGTGCTCTCCCCTTTAGTTTCAGCTTTGCCGTCGTTTGTTCAAGACACGCCACATTTCTTGAGACTTATTCGTGACTTTGAGTTTCCTGAAAATTGTGGAGAACGTCTTTTATTCACCATGGATGTGTCCAGCCTCTACACGTCAATTCCTCATAATGCTGCCTTAACAGCTATCCGTTACTACCTAGACAAACGGCGTGATCCCCTTGTACCGACTGACACCTTCCTACGTTTAACGGAACTTGTTCTCAAGCAAAATTGTTTTCAGTTCAATGGGCGTTTTTTCCGTCAAGTTAAAGGAGTGGCCATGGGAACCAAAATGGGTCCCTCTGTTGCCTGTTTGACCATGGGCCACTTTGAAGAACAACTTTTTTCTCAGTATACCGCCACGACCTATACTTTACAAAAGGTATATTGATGATATTGTAGGAGTTGCCTCTGGATACCGTCGTGATTTAGAAACTTTTATCGACTTTGTTAACTCCTTTTGCCCCTTTTTGAAATTTACCCATTGTATCTCGGACTCATCTGTTGTTTTTCTCGACCTTAAACTGTCCATCAACAACCGTACAATTACCTCTAACCTACACTTTAAGCCAACCGACTCGCATAACTACCTTTTGTACCCTTCCAATCACCCCAAATCTTGCACTAAGTCTATCCCTTATTCCCAGCTCTTGCGAGCCAGACGAATTTGTTCAGAGGATTCTGACTTCTCTACTGCCTCTGAAGAAATTTTGTCCTTTTTTGAAAAACGCCAGTACCCGCCAAAATCCTCTCTAATGCCCTACGCAGAATTCAAGGAACCAGCAGAAAGGAAGCCTTGGAGAAAAAGAGCAAATCTGGTACCAATCTACGTATTCCTTTAGTTATTTCTTATCACCCTTCGATCCGTCCTATTTTACACGCTATCCACAAAAATGTAAAGTTGCTCCGGCAAGACCCCTCAACCCGTGATGTTTTCCCGGAACCCCCCATCACTGCCTTTAGAGTTGAGAAAAATTTAGCCAACCATTTAGTTCGGGCTTCCCACCCACAAACTTCTTTCGACGACACGGCTGGTACCTTTCCATGTAACCGTCCGAGGTGTAATACATGTCCAGTTGTCGGCAAACACGACCTCGTCAACATTTCTGGCCCCAACGGCAATAGCTTTATTGTCAAACAAAGATTCTCCTGCATTTCCTCAAATGTAGTGTATATTTTAGCTTGTGGGAGATGTAACTCGTTGTATGTCGGAGAGACCAAGCGCCGCCTCGCGGATCGAGTCACCGAGCACCTTAGGTCCATCAAACAGAATCTCCATGGATACCCGGTGGCTGCACATTTTAATCCCCCTTCGCCTTGTTCTATACAGCATTTAACTGTTACGGCAGCTGTAATGTGCCGAGGCTCCGATCGTGACCGCCTTAGTGCTGAAAACCGACTGATCATGAGGCTAGGTACACTCGCTCCACACGGCCTTAACGTTAGAATTGACCTTTGTAATATTCACCCCTTTTTGAGCCAGTTTTTACTCCTTTTACACTTACCCGTTCGTGCTCATTTTTTACTGCGTAGCCCTAATTATTATTTTTCCGGACCTAGTTTTTGTCTACTTTTCCCCCTTTTTCCGACCGTGTTCGATTTGTACGTGCACTTTTCTCATCCAGGACGCTCCTTTTTTTTTTTTGATTGGTGTTTCATCCTTCGCACTCATGTTTTCTGACAGTCACTTTCGTTCGGTTCTGTTTTCACAGCGATCGCTTCGGATTTGATGTTTGTCGTGTCCAATTGTTACTGTTGGTTGTTCAGTTTGGTTTTTGCCACCTGATGAAGGGTTTATACCCGAAACGTCGTGGAGTTTTCCGCAAACTTTTAAGCACTTTTACTACCTCTTTTCGACCTACACATTTCAACAGTGCTCCGCAGCATTTCGACCTATATATATATACATATATATATATATATATATATATATATATATATATATATATATATATATATATATATATATATATATATATATATATATATATATATATATATATATATATATATATATATATATATATATATACATATGAATGTGTGTGCGTGTGTTCGGAAATTGGTGTAAGAGGTCGACAAAATTTTGACTGGCGTGGAATTGTCGATCTTTGGTAAATGTCGACTCAGGGTACATTTTATAGCACTTACTGTATATAGTGTATATACTACACTAACTACAAAGACAAAGCAGCCTTCGGAAGGCTTAAAAAGAAAACAATGTTGTTCAAAGCTGAAACAACATGATGCAAGCGTACCTGATACTTATTTGATGTTACCATGGGTAGTTTCGACGGTGATGAAACCTATTCACAACTTCGGCACGTTAAAATGAATGTCATCCTTTACAGACACTTCAATTTGGCTGTTTAATTAGCAGAGCAACACCCAGATAAGCAGAATGCATAAAGAAAGAAATGTGCAAGATATTCCTAAAAAACAAGCTAAGAATAGAAATCGAAGCAAACAAAAGAATAGTACATTTTTTAGACCTAAACCTAGATCTCCGCACAGGCACGAACAAACCATACTGAAACCCAACAACATCCCTCTCCACTGCACAAACAGAGCCACCGCCCTTCGCTCATCATAAAGAACATCCCAGAGAGCTTCAACAGGCAACTATACAACATCTCTTCGGACGAAAACACATTCAAAACACATAATCGCCTGTATACTAAAACGCATCACACAAAAGTGGTTATGAATCTATCTTAGGGTCACGCATAAATATAACGAATCATAAAATTCAGTGAAAAGATCCCTGAGAGAAAATGCACGAACTCAAAGCTATTGGTCATGAATGCCTAGACACAAATACCGTATTAAAATATCACTCTCTATGTTTTCTTCGTAGGTCTATTTTGGCACAATATGACCATTCCTAATTTAATATCCGTTGATAATATGAAAACAATTTCACATAATAACAATGACAGCTGTGCGTGTTTGAGTGAATGAACTCTTTAATGAATGCAACATGGCATGGTGGCCTCTCAGGTATGGTGTTCTATATCTTTCTCACTTTCTCAACTGTATCACGCTCTATTCCATTTAAGTACGTTTGAAATACCTGGAGAATATCAGGTGCCGTCAATCAAGAAACATCTGTGTTCATTTCTATTGTAACATGCTGAAGTCTTCATGATACTGATATCACGGTTTTTTGTTTCATCCACTCACAGCTTGAGATATCTCCATTTTTTTAAGATGATTAATCTAATTCTCAAAGAGCGTAGTGGTGATTCATTTGCACATCTTAATGAGCCGAATGAATTATATTAAAATTGTTCAGAAGTAGGCCTTACCTTTGCATTTTAATTTCAACAACTGAGTTCAATCCAACTGTCGATACTTAAGTAGAAAATTTAGAGAGAAATTCCTAACTATGAAGCAATTGCGGATTCTTTTCCCCATGTCGTTCACACCACCTTTAAAATTTCAATTAACAATTCAATCAATTCAATTCAATTAGTTCCTTATCTGCGTTGTTTTGCAAGGAAGCTATTAAATAAAAACGATGTGTCAGGTACCATTTACTTTCACACCGATATTTGAAGAATTCACGAGGTCAGTTTTGCTATATCGATGCAAGGTGTTTAGAAAGAGAAACAACGCAGCAGACGAAGTTTGAAATCGCCCAATCACGATTGAAGTACAGAATATCTCTTTGTTACTCTTTGAGGATAGGGTATTGATGAAGCAGAACATTCATATGAAGATTAAAGATTAGAACAAAGGGACCTGACAATCAAATTTTGGAAACTGAAGAGAACTTTTTTCACTTTGAAGTACACATCTTCCCGCAGTTTGCTAAATGTTCCTCCATCCGTTACAACTCCCGTATCAAAGATTTGCCTCAGCTAACCTTCAATCATTACAACACACCAGCTATCATTTTGCAATCTTTTCACAGCCACCTGCAACCAGCACTTCGGTGTACCTCAGCTAATGACCTTTTATCCCCTGCGAATGACCCTCTTGTAACATAGTTGATAAACTAAGTAGGCGGTAAATCATACGTAAGCGCGTTCTACTTTCAGGTTATTCCCTACCAAAAGGAGCCCATTGCTTTAAAAAGAGAAATTAACAAAGTTGATATTCTGAAAAATATTCCTTGCAGATCATAAATCCTACTTGATCATCTGATAAAATTTTGACCGAAGAATAGGAGTTTGCCTGTACAAAAATTTCTTATGATAGCGGGGGTATTGACAGGCAACTAGTTTCATAAGTTTAATTGAAAAGTGATTGAAAGTCATGCCGTGCTCAGGGGGATATTAAAGACCTCCCGCGTATGTAGTTATTTCAGAGCTATGGTTTTCCAAGGGAGCTGTTATCGAAATAAAGGCTTTCTGGCTTTGCTGATGCAGGCATGTTTTCGAGACGTGGTCTTGAATTTATAAATACAATCCGGCTTCATCTAAAACCATTTTTATTGGCTCTCCGTTCAAGATTTTTGTTCGTTCATAGTTGATTTTGTGCCTTTTGCCTTCAGTTTTTTGATAAACTGTAAACAAAAAGTATAACAACGCCAATTGGTCACCCTCTTGGAACTCTCCTCCCCAGAATTATCACCCAACCACATCTTTCAGTGATTGAAAAAACGTATGGGCAAATTCCTTCCAATTCCCCCGTCCCACGCATTCTTTGGAAAAGGTAAAATTGCTGTCAGGTTTATTGATCCTATGTGTGAAAGTTATCCTGAGAACATTGTATGGCAAACAAGATAGAACACCATTTTGACTGAGCAAAATAGAAACAACGAATCATTTTCATTTTGTTATACACAGCATAACGAATTGATGCTGTAAAGAACGAGTTACGATCTAGACATACTGCTATTGACTAACAGCAGGATCGTTTTCAAGAAAAGATAAGGGGCAAAACTAGCAAAGAAAATAAGTCTGTCATAATTGGCGGGGTATTCAATTCATTGAAGTTCATAGTAAGACGCTTACCCATACTATTTAAATTCCAAAAGCTGCTTTAAACAGAATTTCATCTAAGTCGCTTTGCTAAAATGGCTATCTCTGATCCACGCGTTGGTGTCGTAAATGGATACGCTTGTAAAATGGACCTCAGCGAAATTTAGTTGCGTGATTAATAAGATCAAGAAGGGTAACTCTCTCCAGGATTCGTTAGAATTTTCTTTCCCAAGATCTAGAAGTGCCTGTTTGGTCTAGTAGTTAAGCATTTTCTTCTCACATGTGTGGCTTTAATTAAATTCCCAGGTGGATTCATACCAAAGACTTTAAAAATGGAGCCTTTTGTCATTGTGAGTGATGTCCGGCATCGGCAATGCAGTAGGGAAAAACATCCAGTTCTATGGGCGCTACCAGATCAAGCCAGATGTTTATGAGGAGAGGAGCAGAACCACTGGTCTCTCTACTAAACGTAGGAATTCCTCCTTTTGCAATGTATATGCAAAGACGTGAAAAGTTCCCATAAGCGATTAAAGAATGGGACAAGGTTTTTAATCACAATTGTGCCTTTCCATCTAGGCGTGTGCAGATGGTTGTTAAGACTTTGTAAACAAGGCACCAGGACTATCAAAAGACAGGCTTGTCGTGATTATGGCTTTGATCACATTCAAAAGGAAATTTCCCGAATTTCCGAGCAATGGGAACACTCGCATGATGATTTTACTACCGTTGTAAATTACAGTGAGTGAGACCATAAAAACCTCTGAACAGTTGACAGTTCAAATGATAGTAATTTAACTTTGCAAGAAATCTTCTATGGTAATGCAAGACTAGTTTAATAGACACGTGCAGCGAGAAAGGTTCGCTTCAAATATACGTAAGCCTAAAGGCATATGTTAAGCATCCTGATCAAGGACCATGTCTGTATGCTACAGGAAACCCCCTAATGATACAAGGCTACCAACGTCGAAGCTTCTCCTGGAGTTGGGTTTAGAATACTTGACTAGAACATTTGCACCCCAACTATTTACAAGTGGTACATGGTCAAATGGTTGTAACATCCGACGTGCAGTCCGGTGGTCTGGAGTGAGGGCCTTAGCCGGATAACGTCCATACCAAAGGCTCTAAAATGGAACCTATTGTCATTGCGCCTGATGCTCAGCACAAGCAATGGAGTTAGGAAAACCATGACACCAAATAAATAATGTGAAAAAAAAAAACAGTTGCAAGATTAAGCTGTTACTAAAGAGAGATAACTGTTCTTTCCTTTTTAGAAGAAGTAAATGCTGTTTCTAATCTACAAGACTCCGTGGATCGTTTTATGTCAGCTTGACAGGGAATTCGACCATGCGATGCTTTTGGATGAGTTCAAGATATGATGTAATATATTGAATTGGTAGCAGGGTTCGGTTTGGTAGCCCCTTGGTTTGGGCATAGATCTAGTACTTGTTACATGGTTTATGTATGGTTTATTTTTCGTAGAGACGGTGCGGTTTGGGGTGATAGCGCTCAAGCAAGTAGATGCAATTGGTTAAAATATGCATGGGCTAGGTAGTCAGCTATATGGTAGTGGGGTGTTTTCATTGTCCTTTACAACCACCAGTAACAAGAGATGTGCAAGAAGGAACTTTAGAATTGGACGTAAATTTTAATTTGATCGATGTGGAGTTAGAATCAGCGTTAACTTTGGGGTCTTTGAATTCGGGCTGTGCTCACATTCAAACCTTTTTGTTACTAGACCCTGAGTCCGATTGCTTGATTCATATCCAAAAACCATAGAAAAGGTGTCAATTTGACAAACTTAATAAAGATGAAGTCTTGGAAACTCACAAGTTACTGCCAAAAATATTCATGCCCTCTTAACGACAAGGACCCAATGATTGTGCAATCAAACGACTATTAAAATGTTCAGGTATAATATATGGTTTAGCCTTAGATATAGTTTGATAAGAAGTTAAGAGTTGAGGCACAAACCTGTAACGAGATCTCAAAACTATAAAAAGTTCAGCATTCAAACCCCGTCATCATACGTCAAACAGCCCCATTAATGACTGATTGAAATCTAGAACAGCGTTCCTTTCGAAAAATCACAGCGTTCTAAGCGAAAGGTTGACAACAGCATCGCAATTTCAAAACTTAAATCCAGTATCTTATCAAAAGAAAAAATATTGCCATCATACGCTGTCAGCTTTAGATTGTTTTAATATCTGTATAGAAACAAGGTGGCATTCAATCGTCAATAAACGTCACTCAGCAACAATCGTCTAATAGAAATAAGTGTTCCATATTGAAATATGTATTTTTGCTTGTCCCCTTCATCAAATTCACGTCTTAAAGTGATTGTTTTGACACTTAAATGCATTTCACACGTCACGGAGAGTCACATTTGAATACATAAGAGACCTATGGCTTCTGTGGAGCATCAAAATGACGAAATGATTTCACAAGTTACATCGAAAATGCCCAAGGTTTTGTAAATCTAGAACAGTCTTCAACTGACATCAAGAATTATTTATGAATTTCATAAGAATTTAATTTTAAACTTTAGAAAATTTGTAGAGTACCTGTCTTAAGAACTTAATCAACTTACCTTCTCAAATGTTTGTGCCACATCACCAAAAGTAAAGTTTTACCGAATTTGTACATAATGTTTCTGAAGCATTGATATCGATTGTAATATACTGATGTTTAGTACTGGAATAATGAATAGGGTCATTTTACTTTAGTAGTTGTTTATACTGCACTTGTCGTTAGTGTTCATACAGACGTAAACGGGATCGTGAAGAGTGAAAATTTTGCGGAGGAAAAAAAAGGATTCGCCAAATGTCATTTCACGCGCAGAATTCAACGTGGACAGGATCGATTTAACAAGAATCTTCCTTCATCCTTTCATCCATCATAAAATATCTACTTTACGGTTCCATCGCAATTGCTTTATTTTTTCACTTATACAACCACGCCATTCAGCAATATCAAAGTGATGTTTGAGTTTAACAACGCAACGGTAATACAAATGACCATTTCGTAATGAAAAGTCCTTGCCATGAACAAAGTGAAATTTTCGCTCCCTATTTCATTTTAAGGTTTCCAATTTAATCCAAACACAAAAAGTTCAATTTCGTCGTAATGCAGCTCACGGAAATTTTATCTGCATAAATTAGGAAACCTTTTATTCCTTTCCTCCTCGAATAACACAAGACTGTGGAATTGATGAGATAGAAATCGACGTGCTTTGATCGTTGATACTTTTCTGATATCCTTCTCAATTCTTTCATGTTATCGTTTTCTACAAAGGATGTAGTAGGCTATACTTAAGATGGATCAGTAGTTGTCGCCGTGAGCTAAAATCACACAAAAACAACGGAGTCCACCTATTTGTATATTTTGAGAATTGTGCCGTGTTCGGTAGTTATGTTCAAGCATGAATATACTGCGGAGGTGGGCATACAAGTGAACAGTATACACAGTCGTGGTGCAAACTATTCTCTTTTCTTAAGAAAACGGAATCATTGGTATTTTAGGAAGAATCGAATTCAAAGAAATGATAGCTTTGTCCTTTCATCAGGATCTACATATTTTGAATATTTTATTTAAAATGGTCTGCATGGTCTCCACTGCATAGCTATCAAAATCAATGATTAGTTATTCCCCTCAGGAAATCACCATCAAGCTATCCTCAAAGGAATTGTTTGAAAGGATTAATTGGGATACACTGTTGGGTATTACCATCACTTAAAAAATAAAACTAAATAGGATGAGAAAGATATCGGGTATTATATAGCAAGGTATCGATAAATCCACTAACGTAAGTGAATGACCAAATTTAAATCACGACAGGCATGCATTTGTCACAGTACTTAGACATAAACAGATCAAAGCAAAGCGTCGGAAGCTGCTCAAAATTTTCTGTGGGTCTGAACGGGTGGTTACGGGATGGGTGGTTAATGGACCTAAACCGAACTCCTCCGCTCTCATATGAGAACTTGAACCGTGTGGTGGCAGTCAAGCCCCTGTCATACCCAGAGCATCTGATGCGACTTCTACTGATTGAATACTGAAATGAGGTGTAACACCACCACGTAATGCCAACTTATTTTTCCGAGGAAGACGCACTTACTAGGGTTAAACGACGTGCAGTAAAACCAGGTGACAGGTTCCATGGAAGACAAGGGCTAATCCTTGCAACATTTGAAAACCAAATAACCAGCACTTGTGGCCTAGTAGGCAAGGGCTCCAATATATACTCAATCTGCAGACAGTACTGTTTCGACCTTGTTAGGTCTCCTCAGTGCAGCTCAGAGTAGATTTCGAGACGGAATGACAAGACTGGCACAGGCATAACCTACCTCAGTCTAGCCATTCACGGTACATATATATATATATATAAATATATATATATATATATCGCTATCCAGTTTACGTACGATTACTCACCCCAGTCCGTGAACTTTCTTGATGTTTCGGTTACCCTTAACGAGGATGGCAGTATAACCACCGATTTATATAGTAAGCCTACAGATACTCACCAGTTCCTTCATGTGAACAGTTGCCATCCTAACCATACTAAAAAATCTATCGCGTATTCACAGGCTCTCCGGATACTTCGTATCTGTAGCGATTCAGCTACGGCTCAAACCAGGTGTAATGAATTGGTTGATTATCTTGTTCGGCGCGGACATGGGAGAAGGCGAACGCGACAGCAGGTAAAACGGGCATTGGATGCTCACCACAACCCACAACAGCGTCCCAGCAGTGATGTCAAAAAGACCTTTTTCACTGTACAGTTTCACCCCGGCCTACCAGATATAAAGGGGACTCTCGAGAAGTATTTACCTCTGCTTCAGACATCTGAACGTATGCGCAAATTAGTTACGAGTCCTCCAATAATTTCATTCTCCCAAGCTAATAGTCTGGGTCGGCTCTTATGTCGGGCTAAGCTTCGTGACGCGGCTGAAGACTCGGATGTGACCCTTACCAGCCAATGTTATGGAAAGCGTTGTCAGCTTTGTCACTCCTTTATAGCCTCGGACAAAGTAACTAGTTTCAGTAATGGTAGAACATTTTCATGTCGCAATCAAGGTACCAACTGTAACACTAAGTGGGCCGTGTATATGATCCAATGTGAGGTTTGTGGGAAACAGTATGTGGGCCAAACCAACAACGTAAGGTTGAGAATGAATGGTCATAAATCTGACTTTCGCAAATTTGTTAACGGGGAAACCTCTAAATCGGGAACATCTGCACTTTATGTGCATCTTAAATCTCATGGCGGGGAATACTTTAAATTTCAGATTTTAGAAGTGTTGAAAACAGAAGGGTTTGACAAATTGGATATCCGTAAATTAGATAGATTATTAGATGAAAAAGAAAGACGATGGATTTGGAAATTGAACACTTTGGTTCCACATGGCTGTAACATTGACGACACTTTTTACTCTCAAAACCGTTCCAGCAGACAAAAACGTAACTGAGCTTTCTTTTTCGATCTCTCCTCTCCGCTTGGTTAAACTTTTATTGTTTGTTGTCGAGTTTTCTTCCAGTGTAGAGTTCCCGTCTTTTCAGGTCTTCTTATTCACTAAGGCGTGTAATCTTGTCTGTATGTACGTAGACTTGTGTGTTCTTCCGTTTTAAGGCTTGTAGTGTTCGCTTTTTGTTTTAGTGTTGTACGAGTTGTGTTCAAGGGTACTGTGCTGCCCGAAAATTAAACTGAATCCTCGTGTGTTGGGTTTTTGTTTTACTTTATATATATATATATATATATATATATATATATATATATATATATATATATATATATATATATATATATATATATATATGTGTGTGTGTGTGTGTGTGTGTAAAATATAAGTAAGTCCACATATGCTCCATGTAATATATCAGAATAAGTAGTAAACACCACAAATATGACAATATAAGAGCACATGCAAGATGAGAGAAACGAATACTCCAAATACACCTGTCTGCTTCATCAGCGTCAATAAGGGGTTAAAATTGAAAAATTTAGAAACAGCAAAAAACAAAAAAAAAAAGAAATACAAATCCTATCGAGAATGTTAAACAGTACCGACTTCCTTTAAACCACAGAAGGAAAGTCGCTCAAAATAGCAAGGTCTTTGTTTAGGCCGCGGGTATATGTGTTGACAGTTTGAGCATCCATTTGCTTTCGGATTTAAGCCTTTGAGTGACAGGTGGGCAACTAGAATTGAGTAGGATACATCTTAAATTAGACAAAGAGTGGTTTGAGTTACTAGTGAAATCTTTGGATATAGGATAATTTATTGATTTATCTAGAATAGTTGTTTTGTGGTTGTTAAACCTCAGTCTAAACTTGGTGCCGGTCTGACCCACATAGTTGCCTTTCTTACACACGTTGCAGCACGGTAAATAAACTACATAAGCCGTGTCACAGTTAGAGGGAGGGGGACGAGTCTCAATACTTGGAGGGGTAAAAGTTACGTCAGTGATAATGAAGGGCACACCTGACACCTTTTTGTAATATTTACCCTCTTTTGAGCCAGTTTTTAACTCCTTTTACACCTACCCGTTGTTCTCCCTTGTTTACTATGTAGGTCTAAAAAAATTTCCGGGCCAATCACTTTCGTCCGGATCTGTTATTACAGTGATCGCTTCGGATTAAATGTTGCTCTCTGCTGGTTCCTTGAATTCTGCGTAGGGAATTAGAGAGGATTCTGGCAGGGTGCTGGCGTTTTTCAAAAAGGACAAAATTTCGAACAAATTCGTCTGGCTCGCAAGAGCTGGGATTAAGGAATAGATTTAGTACAAGATTTGGGGTGGTTGGAAGGGTACAAAAGGTAGTTATGCGAGTCGGTTGGCTTAAAGTGTAGGTCAGAGGTAATTGTACCGTTGTTGATAGACAATTTAAGGTCGAGAAAAACAACAGATGAGTCCGAGATACAATGGGTTAATTTCAAAAAGAGGCAAAAGGAATTGAAAAAGTCGATAAAAGTTTCTAAATCACGACGGGATCCAGTGGCAACTCCTACAATTTCATCAATATACCTTTTGTAAAGTATAAGTCGGGGCCCGGTATGCTGAGAAAAAAGTTGTTCTTCAAAGTGACCCATGGTCAAACAGGCAACAGAACGTCCCATTTTGGTTCCCATGGCCACTCCTTTAACTTGAAGGAAAAAACGCCCATTAAACGGAAAACAATTTCGCGTAAGAACAAGTTCCGTTAAACGTAGGAAGGTGTCAGTCGGTATTAGAGGATCCTGCCGTTTGTCTGAGCTCTCTTGCAATCAAGCAGTTTTTGACACTGCAGCGCCTGCCTACCAAAAGGCACTAGACTCCAGCGGCTTTCAACATAAACTGGAGTACCCCTTTGAGAGCCCGCAAACCCCATCCCGAACGAGGAAGCAAAGGCATAGGAAGGTCATTTGGTTCAACCCCCCGTTCAGTAAAACAGTCAAATCTAACGTTGGCAGGACTTTCCTCAAACTCATAGCCGAACACTTTCCCCCGGGGCATAAGCTGCACAAAATATTTAGCAAAAACACTGTGAAAGTCAGTTACACTGTTAGAAATTTCTCTGTAAAATTTACATAATTTTTATGGCAAATTTTTTTCCAACCAAATAATGTTTTTTTACAGCCAGACTGTAATCATGAAAAAACATTAAGTGTTTTTTTTTTCTTTACAGTTTTTGCATGTAAATTAGTTTACAAATGTCTACTGTAATATCGAATTACAGAATTGTTCTGTTTTTTTTTTACCTTAATTTTATGTGAATTTACAGCCTACTGTTTTCATTCTCGGCGTTTTAATATTTATTATAATATCGCTTTTTTCCTTTCATATGTTATTACGTAACATACACTTCACCATTACGTAGATCAGGTATTTGCTTATCAACGTAATGTGTCGTTACGAAGTTATTTTCAATCAAAACACAATGAGGATACTTTGTTATCACATTGTTGTCCAGTAGACTGCTATCTCTAGGAACTTTGTAATTGGAAAGTAACATTTTTGGTACAATATAATAATTGTTTTTAAAATAAATATGACAAAGAATGCAAATACATTGGTTGCAAACATTTCCAGACAAGGTAAACAATAAGTTTATCACTTCCTGATTAAAAAAAGCCGAAAAAGATATTATTCAAAGCAACAGCAATCCTTTTGTTAGGAAAATGCCTACAAAATAAGCTCCACCCATTTATGCAAAATGAGATTTACGTCATAAAGT
Source organism: Holothuria scabra (assembly GCA_037179385.1). Classification (NCBI taxonomy): domain Eukaryota; kingdom Metazoa; phylum Echinodermata; class Holothuroidea; order Aspidochirotida; family Holothuriidae; genus Holothuria; species Holothuria scabra. The sequence continues at coordinate 13,895,305 of CM074192.1, read as the reverse complement.
GGTAATTTTACAGACTCTTTCAAGTAAATTTGTGAAACGTTTTTAATTCGATCAAGTGCGTGAGCGCCTGTGGCGATGAGTTGACATCAGTATACCAATTGTCAGTATAATAAATGTAAGTTAATTTTCAAATAGGGCCATAAATTTGCCAAAAATGTTTTCTTTTTTAACTGAAACTTCGCAGAACGATGCATGTTATATATTGAAAATTTTCTGGCTATTTCTTATTTGTTTGTTTGTTTGTTTGGGCTTATTTTTGTTTCTTTTTCAGCGTAAAAACAAAATGAATGTTTGTTAAATGACAGTATATTTATGTGAAATCAGAAAAATACAAAATGCTGTTAAAATTTCTGTACATTTACAGAAAAAGTTTTACAAAGCAGTAAAATTTGGTTAAAAAAGCAGACAGAAATGGTTTTTCAAATAAACAGAAAATACATGTTAAACAACCTTTTTTTATTGTAGAAATACAAAGTGTCTGTAAAGATACAGAAAATCTCTATTAAAAGTAAAATACAAAAAGTTTAAGTTAAAAAAAGTCTGTAAATTTACAGAAATTTTTAACAGTGTATAGTTGCATGAAAAAGATGAAAGCCGTCATAGACAACCACAACTCTAAGGTGCTTTCAAAGAAAATTGCTTCACTCCCGAATCGCGGCTAAGTAAGAGAAGGGTAGGCGGTGCCACTATCTGACGTTACAATCAGTCGGTGAACCTTGCACATTTTTAGGAAAGGTCCGAAATCATCGATCGTGATTTTATGCGAAAGATTTGTTGACTTTTATTTTTTTTGTCGGGTGTGAATATTTTTGAAGCTGGTTCTTGTGACCAAGCTAGACCGGTTTCTGCTGTCTTGCACATTCACTATGAATGGCGCAGTTTCATCAGTAGCAGGCCGTCGTGCACGACCTTGGTTTAAATATTCTTGCTTCTAGTAATAGAGCAATAAGGAAAGTATCATTATACCTTTTTACTTTTCCGTACTCTCAAGCCTTGCTTTTACAAGGCAATCTTTTAGAATTTTGCCTTTTCGTAGGCGGGTGAGATTATCGGAAAAAGGGTGTAGACATAGAGCAGGCCCGTGTTATTCGCAAATTGCTCCGAAACACTTGGGTTAGGAGAGTTATTTTCCAGTGTAGGCCATGTATTAATGGCGCTGTTGTTTTCTCCACTTGAGTGAAACTCATTAGCAATTACATAAGATTTGATGCATTTTATTTTTAAGCATGTAGCGAGCTTTTATTCCTTTCTTGTCCTTTAGAGGAATGAAATAATTTTGCTACTACAGTGTATCTCGGGGATTGCTTTGAAAGCCCGTTTTCCCGTAGCTCTCAAACCTTGAAAGTACAAGGCAATCTTTGTGATTTAAGCCCTTTTGTGGGCATTGAGAGGTTGTCGGGAAAATCAAATCAATAATTGCAGACAATGTTGGCAGCACATTAAATGCTTTGAGTAGCTCAGTTAGGATGGTTCGTTGTTTACACGGCGCAAATATACGCAGTTTGTGACAACGATCTAAGTTTCCACACGTGAGTAATTCCTCATAAGCAGTCACGAAAAACACTTGCATTTAAGTTGCGCGGCGAGTTCTCACTTAAACTCTTTTTGGAGATGTGTGAGTATCTGCACAGTAAATAAGTGAGAGTCCGCGTGTACTTTGATACAAAGAACTGTAGTAAAGGCAAATAGTAGGTGCCTGGTTGACATTGCAAAGTACAGAGATTTAATATAATATTGGAAATTTTCAATCCCACCTGGGATCTTCTTCAGCCATTAATGATAAACGAAGTGAAATACTTGAAACTAAAACGAAATAGAAACGGTAAAGGGTAAGTCAAGCTACAGATGCTTATGAAAAGTGTAATGTTTCAGTGGTCAGTAAGTCCCTATTAAGCCCATTTATGTGCGTCTTAAATCTTAGGATAAACTTAATCTCGGATATTTTTCTTTGTGAATGTGTCTTAAAATTTGAGGCTAGCAAGAGGCATTTGAGGTTAAGAAGGGAGTGATTTGGGAGGTTGAAGTGTTCTGCCACTGGAAAGCCCTTGCTATTGTCACGTATGGACTTCTTATGGTTATTAAAACGTAGTCTGAAATGCGTTCCAGTTTCTCCTATGTACATGCCATTGTCACAGCTGTTGCAGAACAGGAGACTACATTCTTAGACTAAGAACTACATTCTTAGAGTCGCAGTTTAAGTTGGGGGGATGAAAAGAGGACAAAACATTAGGTGAGCTAAAGGAGGGCACTGTTGAAGTTGTCGATTTCATTCTTAACAACAACTACTTTTCTTTCAATAACAAATTCTACCTACAGACTAAAGGTACGGCTATGGGTACCAAAATGGCACCCAGTTATGCCAATATTTTTATGGGTAAGCTGGAAGAGGACATGATAGATTCCTTTGACCCCAAACCTCTACACTATCACAGATATATCGACGATATTTTCTTCCTATGGCCACACGGTGAAGCCTCATTAGAAGCCTTTAAATTGCATGCCAATTCATTCCATGGTAGCATCATGTTTACGTTTGAAGTCTCGAATGCCAGTATCCCTTTCCTTGACGTTTTGGTCAAACTTGACCCGTCTTCTTTTTTTATCTACAAGCGTTTATTATAAGCCAACGGACAATCATCAGTATCTCAACTTCAACAGTGCCCACCCTATTTCTCTAAAGAGATCTATTGTTTACTCCCAATGTCTTAGACTTAAACGGATATGCTCAGACCCCGATAATCTCAATGTTGAACTTTCTAAACTTGTCACGCATTTTCTGACTAATGGTTACCCCATCCATATTATTAAGGAGGGTATCCAAAAAGCCAGCAAATTAATAGAGCCGATCTTCTCAAATGCAAAACCAAAACGGCGATCAACCGCATCCCCTTTCCTTTAGAGTTCCACCCCCAAATTCCCTCCTTAACTAAATCTATTAAAGGGAATTTCATGTCCCTTAAAGCAGACCCCCAGCTACCCAAGATTTTTAGACAGCCGCCCTTACTGCCCTACGCCAACCTCCCAATCTCCGTAGGTTACTTACCTCGTCCCAGCTCAGCCCCAGACCAGATTCCCTCACAGGTAATACTCCGTGTAAAAAATCCCGATGTCAAATTTCCAGACACATTGTCACAGGCGTTTCCTAATTTTTTGTCCTCTTTTCATCCCCCCAACTTAAACTGCGACTCTAAGAATGTAGTTTATCTCCTGTTTTGCAACAGCTGTGACAATGGCATGTACATAGGAGAAACTGGAAGCATTTCAGACTACGTTTTAATAACCATAAGAAGTCCATACGTGACAATAGCAAGGGCTTTCCGGTGGCAGAACACTTCAACCTCCCAAATCACTCCCTTCTTAATCTCAAATGCCTTTTGCTAGCCTCAAATTTTAAGACACATTCACAAAGAAAAATATCCGAGATTAAGTTTATCCTAAGATTTAAGACGCACATAAATGGGCTTAATAGGGACTTAGGACCACTGAACCATTACACTTTTCATAAGCATCTGTAGCTTGACTTTCCCTTTACCGTTTCTATTTCGTTTTAGTTTCAAGTATTTCACTTCGTATATCATTACTGGCTGAAGAAGATCCCAGGTGGGATTGAAAATTTCCAATATTATATTACATCTCTTTACTTTGCAATGTCAACCAGGCACCTACTATTTGCCTTTATAACAGTTATATATATATATATATATATATATATATATATATATATATATATATATATATATATATATATATATATATATATATATATATATATATATATATATATATATATATATATATATATATATATATATATATATATGTATATATATATACATTTATATATATATATAAATATATGTATTAATATGTATATATAGAGAGAGAGTGGACGTTGCAAACTGTATCTTACCTATGTGACTCCCATTGTCATAGCTTGTTCTATTGTTGAAATATTAAATATTGAAATTTATCCTCTTAAAAGAAAAAAAACAAAATAGCCCATTGCGCAGTAGTTTGTCATTTTCTGGTTGTGCAACTCACATAACCAGCTTTTTTTCCTTTTCAAAGTTAAAATGTTTCTTATTAGTTTGAACGCTTCTTGCTTACTTGCAGAGCATGTTGCACAGGAGGGCTTCATTTCATCAGCCGAAAAGGTAAAGATGCTATTCTAAATGGGCACAAAATGCATTAATTTTCGGAAGAACAAAGACTAATCTGTGGATTAAGAACATGACATCGCAAATTATTGTGCACTGTACCATTTAAGACTGAGTAGACAAACTTCAACATTTTATATCTCAGCTCAGGAAAGTCCTACAAAGATGGGAATTAGACTGTTTAAATTCCTATTTCATACTCATATAATATTATATTAATATGATAATTATATTTTGGGGGAAATTTTAGAATTGGCGCTTACTTCAACGAGAAAGACTCTGATGTAACCGACTTTACAACGAAAGAAAACAAAAACCTCTAACCCGCTTACCCGAAGATATGTCTCGTATTTTCTCGTAGAGTGGCGGTGTGATAAATGATACCTTTTGGTCGTTGGCTTGAGTTTGTTTTGCACAGGAAACAGAGAGGAACAGAGTGTCATAACTGGCAGACTCGCAGCAAGCTGTCAAATTGGTGAATATTTCCAGTGGTAAAATTTAGGCAAATTTGCTGAGTGATGAATCACCGCAAGGGATTACTAATGCTGATTATTTTCGACATGACGTGTGAACGATAATACTAAGTGGAATTAACAAAAGACCCATGTCACCTGTTTTTCAGTATGTCAAGGATATTAGGTTGAAAGTTGCTCTCTGTTAAATTCAAGTTAACCTTCATATAAATGCATGAGAGCCATTTCTTTCCAAAAGGTTGAATGGAATTAACAAAGGTAGTTGACCTATAACGAAAATATTTTGAGTAGTGTGGCCTTGCACAACCGTATAGGTAATTCATCTCACACCCATGGAAATTCGGCATAGCGCTTCCGTAAGGCATCTATGCTAATAAAACATCGCATGCAAACCATCTGAATGCTCCATTTAAGGATTCCTCCTATAAAGCGTTCCGAATGATTATCTATTCTAAAATTTGAGTAGAGAGTGGTGGTGCCACCTTATTATTGTTCTGGTAAAGACCCCATGAGAGAACTATTGGGCGGGGATTTTTTAAAATAATGAATATTACAACATGTCATGCAGGAGGTATGAAAAACCTTCTTGGTGGTTACACTGAATAATTAACGACAAAAGGCAGTTACTTATAGGTTTATGCGATGCACACGTCGTTAGTAAGTCCATGGTACGATAAAGTTGGCAACATCATCAGTTTGATAATTTGCATCTGCACTTCAGACCAACTGGAAAAGTCACATGATGATTAAAACCTAACTGTGGGCTATCATGTTTAGTCTTTCCAAACATCTGTTTAGCTGTATCTTTGATATACATAGATATACCGAGTTTTTTCTTTTTGTCTTTCATTCCAACCAATCGTTTGGTCCTTGATTGATTAGGGTTCCTCTCTTGTCCGTAAGGCATATATCGCTTTCAAGCTTTCAATGTTCATTTGCATTTTCGTGTAAGCTTCTACGACAAGGGGAAAGGCCATGACATTAAACCTTTTCCCTATAAGTTCATTTTTGCTACAAGGTGTGTCAACTCCAGTTGCTAATATATTGAAACCCGAACATGGAAAATGGACGAACACATCACCAGAATGAGTTTGCTGTATTAAATAACAAGTGGATTTGATCCTGGACTTTCTTTTAATGCAGTGGGTTTCCAACCTGACCACAGAATCGGAACGAGTCATTGGATCTTCCTGAAATAAAAGAGAGTTGACTCAAGATTGTCTTGAACGTGAATCTCTGTAACTTGGGCTTGAAATCTGTAAGGGTGAATTCAACTGTTTTTAAACCCTTAAAATTAGCTTACTTGCGGTTTTAACCATTACATTTACCACTCATTGCGAAGGTTTGCTAACAAAGCTAATTTAAGCAAGCGCGAAAGCTTCTTCATTTCATGACAGCTCGGCCATCCTTGATCCGAACAGGCCTACCTGATTAGGGTTTGGGTTTTCTCTAGCCATCTATGGAGCTCATACGAAGGAGACACAAATTTCAGTCTTCCCTCTCATTCGAATATCAAACTTTCATTGAAAAGTCTCTTTGTTTATTTTGTTAGGTACTATCGGCTTTGACCAAACAAATGAATGTTCACCAAGTACGCAAATTATCATAGAACGTTTACCTACATTAAAAGATTTGTTATGGACAGGATCTCAGCTCAAATGTAAACTCTCAGCCAGACGACCGTCAATGATAGTTTAAATGAATAAGTTGGTTATATCCTAAATTATTTAACCAGGTTTTGGTTCATTATTTCAAAACACATCCGAAATGTATATTGAGGTGAAGCTCACAGACATCAAGAGAAATTAAATCGATTATGACCAATAACGAGCAAATACTAACTCCATGTCTCTGCATGGCAACTGGCAGAGAAAAATTTAAAGAAAACAAGGTACGGGACGCGTCTCCTGACTGACATATTAACCATGCATCACTGATAGTAGCATCACTGATAGTAGCATCACTGATCGTAGTCGATTATCTAGGCATTGAGATAAGAATTTTGAAAAGCAGATCAGGATTACCGTAAATAAGAAACATTGCTTAAAACAGTTTGTAGAAAGCTGTGTCTTCTTCCTAAAGTTAGTTCCACAATTGATCCCTCAAGAGCTTTCAAAACTTACCCGTGACTGACAATGTATCATGCCACAGATAATGATAGGTAGACTTGACTTAATCCCTAAACTGTGTAGCGATTGCGGATTTGCAGATTTGCGCATTCACCTAACAGCTATAGCCAACATGTTTTGTTTACATAAAAAGAGTACTCTGGGTAAAAATTGCATTATAAATTTGGCACTTTGTAACGAAAAAGTACGAATTGAACCGTTGTTTTTGTCAAAAGATACGCAAAACATTGAAAAATGTGGGAGTTATTAAACGGAGGGAAATAGCTGGTTCAATCGATGAGCGAAAGAAAACTAATTTCCCGAGACAACGTTCCTACCCATAAGCCTTAGCAGTCGCATGCAAGTATTCCATGTATTTAGTTTCTACCACCTGTGTACAAGGTGGTGGTAGGAGTTCTGACTTGAATTCTCTACAAAACATTAACATTGTCAGCCAGTGTGAAGGCACTTTTACCAATTATACAATTATGTACAATATGCACGACGAATTCGTAACAATGAATTGAAATGGGTTATATTAGCGTTCCAATTATTAATATTTTCCCTTAGAAAGAAAACTGTTCTCTCACAACTGGAAAACCCTCAAACCAACTGCAATATGTTAAGGAATATTGTCCATATTTTCCATTTATATTTATCACACCCTCATTCACTGTACCCCAACATCTGATTTAATTAAACTTTAAAACCAAACCAAGGCAAAGGCTTCTTGAAATGATCCTTCCATGGTTAATATTTCTTATATTTTCTCTTAGCATCACCTGTGTCACTGTTCATGATCCAGCCCTTGACTAGTAGGCAGGTTCTGTGTGCTTTAGTCATTGTAATTATTTCTAATAGTAAATAAGGAAGCGAATCAACGAATATAATCTTAAAAAAACTGATCAAGAATGGAAATCAGGACGGCAATAATTGGGGCTTCAAACGGAAAGCACTTAAAAATAGAACAAGCGTGCAAACTTTCCATGAACTGTTTAGTGTTGAAATGAAAAAAAAATCATCACCGGACTGGCAGACTGGCATAAAGTGTTTACGTTATCACACATCTAAAGCTTGTATTAATGAAAATGAGTCTATCATAAATTTTAATGAAAACATTGGCTTTATGTAGCATTTTTTTTTCGCTGGTTCTCAATAACCCTCCCGTAATCTATTAAGTTTGCCTACTTGGGTTCGTGTCACAGGGGAGGGAATAGCATGAAATATGCTTTTTATCAGTTTCACAACAGATTTTGTTACCGTAATATGTAAAAGTTTGTTACATAGAATGACAAGTCCTATCAAAATTGATGTTTTAATTGAGATTCATATTTCAACATTTGAGCTATTAGACTGCATCATGGTATTTTAACGACTGACACGCCAACCTAGTCCTAAAAACTGTAAATATACTTGTTAATATACTTTGGTAACAATAGGTTTATTATTTGCTCTGCAACAACTGAAACTCTGAGGACTTAAATTTTTATATATATGCTGGTACTTCATAATTGTATTGATGTTTTCAGCTTTGACTTTGTTTTGGTACACGTACCCATACGCGTTGTCACATCAGTATTCAAGTTCAAGATTCCGTTCTCGTACCCACCCGTACACAGGACCATACATTGCCCGTTCTTATGACCTGGTACACATACTCGTACTCATGATCAATTTTTTCTCAGACTCGTACCCGTACCGGTACTCATGACCAGATACCCGTTGCAAGTACGTACGCGTACTCATCACCTTGTACGCATCCGTTTTCTGTTGATGATTCCGTATTCACAATACAACACTGGTAAGAGGTAAACTGTGGTATTCACTGCCTCCCCAATATCTTTCCATTCCTTTAAAATTTACTTCCCCTACCCCTTCTGGCAAATTCTGGATCCGCCGCTGATTATCCTTGGACTATGTAACACATCTTCCACTAACGAATTTAACGAGTAGAAGAAAATACTTGATATTAACTGAACAGGTTTTTATTTGTTTTTACTGATTTTTGCTTCCTTGTGGGAGGCAAAGAAATCAAAAGCTCCGAAGGCTTGTGTATATTTGATTATCGTATGTTGGGGAGTTTGATAGGCATTTAAACACTTAAACGCAATACGAATAATATGGATTTATTCACAACTAGTATTTGGGATATATCATGCTTAGTATGAGGTCACCAGATGTCAAAAGCAAAAATATTGTAAACACGATATCCAAGTCTGGAAAAATCGTTAAAATTCATACCTTGAATATGCATGAGTTGTTGTAGAAAACAAAAATCTCAATGTCTCTTGTAAAGATGAAAGGGTATCTAAGTTCACCAGAGGGATAATTATGAAAACCTTTCGAATTGTTTGTAAGAACAATGTCTCAAGACACCATTGATGTATAGATTTCATTATTCATATGTTGATATATTATAGACCATAAATTAGATGCTATAAGCGTTATGAGATATTCTTTCTTGTTTTTGTAGCCAAATGAGTTCTGAAGTAATAAAAATGGTAAATATGCTTCGTATTGTTCAAAGAGGCAATAAAAGGTTAATGTTACGAATGTCCCAGTATAGCACTTTTATTCTGCATTCTAAATTCCTACCCTGGGTCAAAGACGGATATAGTAAACCTAACGCTCTTTGGGAAAAGAAATTTGAAAGTTCTATGTTACAAAATATTGATGAAGACGCCGGGGCATCGATTTGATTTTCAATGTGGGGGGACAACTGACCTAACTTTTCCTCCTGTCTTGGGAAGGTGTCCACAACGGCGTAGATACACCTTTTTTTACGGGGGGTTGTGTAAGCGTCTAAATTTTGCCATTATTTAAGTGTGAAAACCACTGTACTAGGGACGTAATTCGCGGCGCGCGAAGCGCGCTGAAACTTTACCCTTCTCAAATTTTTGAAATTTTCCAGAAAAGTTTAGATTCTGACTTTCTTGTATGGAAATTTGAAAAGTTAATGGAGTAATGAAGAATTCATATATCCTTTTTGCAAATCTGAGATAGAGCGCCGATCAAAGATCGTTGTTGCTACATAATGTTATCCAACGCTTACGAAATGAGACTCTCCGACAAAATCTGTTGAGTCAAGAACTTATATTGGAAAAAATTGGAATTGTGTGAAAAAAATTTATGAACAACACTGTAGTTACCATTTTCAGTTGAAGATGATCTGGTGCCACATGTAGCAAATTTCCAATTTTTTCACCTCCAGAGCTCGGAAAAGTTTACCAAATTGAAGGTATGAACGAACACCTTTGCAAAGCGCGCGGAAAATTTTGCTTCTTTCAAATAACTAATGACGAATATGGAGCTCTTTTTGGAGAGAATTTTGAATATCGGAATTTAATGAGCTGTCATAACTACATTGTGGACTGGTTTCACAAATGGCAAATTTCCGAATTCTTCATTTCTTCAGAGCCGCCTGCCCCCTGTAGTTTCGCCACTGGGTGTCTGAGAAAAGGGGGCCCAGAGGCAAAATGGTGCTAAATGTTTCAACATTTTAAGTTTCTAGAAAACTCCAAAGTGTTCAAAACACAGTCTTGAAAGTGTGGGTATAATTACTTCAACGGACTATACGGTCAATGTGAATCTAAATATCGGGTATACTCTATAGGTAAATAGAATCACAACGAAAATTGTGATAGTTTGCGAAGGATTTGTACAAAAGCTTTAAATATGTCCTTTTGAAGTTTAGAACGACATCTCATCATACATTATCTGCAGACAGGGGATGGAGGTGAACGTCTAATTCCAGATTGAAATCTCTAGATAATCTAGCAAAATTCAGTGTGATTTTACTTCTCTAATAATGGTCTAAATACGAAATGTTCGAATCGCTATACAAATGTGTGATGTGCTCGTTCGAACTTTTGCATTTGAAATCATTTATTTTTCTGAAAAAGTTGCACACAGACTGTGCAACGAGGCATTTTCCTTAAAATTTGTTTAGCCTGCCGAGCTGGTCATTCACTAAAGATTACAAATTTAATTAAAACATACTAGGGGACGATTCCTATTCTTCAAATTTCTAAATGTTGTACTCCTTTATTACCACACCTGCTGCCCTATGCACTTGTGCACTTGAGCAATCGATATAATCATAGAGACAGAGAAAATAATGTAGGTGTGATATGCAGGTGAAAAAAGAATATCAATGAGACTACAAGCGTGCGGAGCGAACGAAAATTTTAAGGATTTGCAAAGTATGAACGTGTTATTTTGATAAATAAATCGATCGTAATCGGTAGATCATATCTTTCATAACCTACATGTATCGTAGTTTTGGTAGAACCTTACCTTTATGTTTCAGGTTACAAAAAGTGTGTGTGGGTACTTTTACGTGATTGTCCCCTCCAGTCAGAAAAACCCACCCCCCCCCCCCCGCATAATCGGCGCCATGTTAAAAGACGTATCTTGTAACGAAATAACCCGTTTATCTTACTTTTATCATATAATTAATTTCCGAAAATTCAAGCGTGATTTTGATATAATATATTATATGTCCATGACACACGCAATATCTAAATAATATCTGCATGAATATTAATGATTCCAACTGATTCTTTAACATGACAGATAAGATTTTCGCATAAGTTGCTATATCAACAGAACTCAGTTTTAATTACTATTACCAAAATAGCCTTGAGTCAAGACCTACAAAAGAAAAGTACAGTAGGTTTTTGACAATCCGCGCTACACTTATCTGTTAAACCTTGGTTCAGTCAATGCCTTAAGAGCCTTCAATTTTCACAACAAGACAAGAACCGTCCCCACTTAATGTTACAAGGCTCTCAAAAGTGACATGTAACATCACATTATTCTAACAGTGTTTCACATAGCTAATGTTCATTATTTCGACGAAAAAAGGCGCCTGCAGAGATTCCTTTCCCTGCAGTGTCAAATGAGGCGACTGTATACAATTATAACGAGATTGCCGTCCTATATACCACAGTGTAGCTCCTACTTGTTTTACCATGGAAGTACTTCCATGGTTCTACCACACCTACGCAGTCTAGCGTTGTCAAGTGGGTAGAGCACCCGACTTGTGTCTGAGAGGTCTAGAATTCGACTACTAGTCGGGTCATCCCGAAGACTTCAAAAATGGAACCAAAATGGACCGACAACAAGTTGGATGCTCTTACCACTTGACCATGTAGTCGGTCTCACTTTGCATATGGAGCTCATATCTCCATAATAACAGTGCAAAATATAGCTTAACGTTATAACGTGGTCTGTTTTTGAGAGAACTGTGGTTTTTCTAGCTCTTTAGTGCTCTGCTCATGCATCAAACATCCATAATACCCAACAAATGTCATTTTTTCATTTCCCCAGATCATTTACCGGAACAAATCCAAATAAAAAGCTAACTGTTAAGAAATGTACTGAATAGTTTTAAAAGTAGATTAGTTCGGAGGTGAATTCGGAAAGCACCATTTCTCTTTTCCCCCAGTATGGCGCAACACCTTAAAACATAAGCTCGTAAAATATAACTGACCCGCGATGTTGTAAACGCAGGCAAGACGCGCTATTCACAATTCCATCGTTTCTCGGACTGTGCGTCGATAAGAGTGCTCTCGTACAGTTTAAGCACCTTAAGAAAATTGACGGATGGAAAATGAAATGAATGGATGGCAAATGTACATAGAATTTCTTACGAGTTTGACATCTCACGAATAATTGTACCGCACGAACTGCTACCGACATAGTACAATGAGAAAGGGGTCTACTTATTTATCCAACGTAGTAAGGAGCTACAACCCTCGCCAACAATGATGGGGCAAAGCAAACAAAACAAGCAATGAACGGAACACCAATCCCACTCACCCATTCAATGATGCGGGGCCCCCAAACCGCCCTGAAACCAAAGGGCCCTGAAACCTTAACACTGATGCGGGGAGCGGGGCTTGTCCCATGTATTTTTGTATTGTAGTATTTGTTTTTTGAGTATTTTATTTTATTTTATTTTATTTTATTTTATTTTATTTTATTTTATTTTATTTTATTTTATTTTATTTTATTTTATTTTATTTTATTTTATTTTATTTTATTTTTATTTTATTTTATTTTATTTTATTTTATTTTATTTTATTTTATTTTATTTTATTTTTATATTATTTTATCTAATTTTATTTTATTTTATTTTATTTTATTTTATTTTATTTTATTTTATTTTCTTTTCTTTTATTTTTTTTTATTTTATTTTATTTTATTTTATTTTATTTTATTTTATTTTTTTTTTTTTGAGTATTGTAGCCTCATGATTCTTTTACAATATGTGGAACGAAGATTTGGTACTTTTACAATACAAATAAATATTAAAGAAGGTTTGGTCCCATTCTATGAAAGTTTTGTTCTTAAGGGTTATTTTGAGACTTGCAATTTCATTGCATTACCTGCTTCTAATATCAGCCTTACGAAGTACAATTGGGTCCCATTTGAGCCATTGTGGTCCACTTGGGCTCTTTTAACCTGGAATTTCCGGGACCGTCCTATCTTAAGTTATATTTTTCTAAACAGTGTTTCATGGAGTTGTTATGACACTAGTTTCAGGTTTGTTCTAAACGAATAAACTTTTGTCCACGACGCCTCTTATCGTGGCATATCACACTTATCTTTAGATTCTAAGACATGATGACACCCTGTGCATGAATTTTATTCTGCATGACTAAAATGCACCCGGGCAGCTGTACATTAGTTTCTATGGATCAAAATAACTTCCATCGAGGACACCTTTCTCTTGGCTACAATCGTAGAGAGCAGACAATTGTATCCACTATGTCCAACAGAGGAACGATGCAAACTGATTGTTTTACCCACTGATTTGCAGATGTGGGATGACGGTCATATCATCTGGGGCATTTCTAAGCTTACAGTTCTATGAGTATCATCGAGGTCGCCTTGGCGGGACCCTTATGCTTCAATCCAACCAAGCACAGCACCCAATAGAAACCTTTGTTCCGTCAGTATGTTTTGGTTGAATATTATAAATGAGTTGCTCTTTACATCAAAAGAGGTTTCCATTGACGTTACTGTTGATACTCACTGTGTTTAAAAATGAATGTTCCAGCATTTAATATATGGCGATTGGTTTAGAGTGGCACGCACTTCTGTGTGTGAAGAGTTAAAGCATCATCATTTTCGCTTAAGTAGTGACAGCCGACAACGTCGAAAATTCCCTTGTAAATGAAAAATAGTTTGTGCACTCCGATTGACGATACATACCTCCCCCCCCCCCCCCCCCCTTTGGAATTTAGGCACTTTTTCTTCTGGAAATGGAAACATTTTCGGAAAGTTCGGAGAGAAAGTCAATTTCCAAAGGTTTGGTTCTATCAAATCTAAAAGCAACAGGTTTTAATTCTTGAAAGGTTCAATATGCCCTCAAAATAAAAACCTTGGTTCCAACGCTCACATTGTCGTGGCTAAAGCCAGTGGCGGAGCTGCCATATGGTCAGGGGAGGGCGGCCGCCCCCCCCCCCCCCCCGACGGACCAAAATCGTCTGTCGGCGCCCTTTTTAGGTTTTTAACATATTTTACTCTTGCACCATTATGGGCAAAAACATAAATTAATAGCGTTGTTTTAAAGTCCAGATAACAAAATGCTTAAACACAAACAGCCACCAGTAACTGTACTAGGCTATCTGCACTTTATTCTGATGAAAAGGGTCATCTTCTCTAATATAGGGATAGGTTTTGCCGAGACGTATCTTCACGCTTTATACGCACTAATGAATGTTGTCGCTGTGCTGATTTAATTGCCTCCACACCAGGCATGGTTATAAGCTTATAAAATACACAGACTGACATGAAATTCACCCTCCCGGTCAATAAAAGATGTTGCAAAGGGCGCAAAATAATTGTAGCGCAAATAGCCCTCTCGTTGTTGGGGATAATTGTCAACATAGACAATAAAAAGAGTTTATAAAGATACCAAATAGCTTCCACAATATTTTTCAAAACTATTTGAAGAGAACATTCAGTTTAAAATAAAATAAAATTGTCATCATAGTGGTAATGGTTTAAGAAGTTTCTATTTTGGTTTCCTTCGAGTTACCATTCTCATTATAAAGGGCTATTTTTGACACTGCACGATAATGCCTATTTCTGTACTTTCGTGGTCTCAAAAGCCAGATAATTGCATTAAATTAGCCTAGGTTTAGGCTACTTTTATTTAGTATGAATTCGGTATCTAGAGAGCCAAGCAGACCTCTTGTCTTGGCTATTTCTTGCAATTGATGGCTATTTCAGAGTGTTCCATGATGTAATTTACGTCAATTAATGTTTCGTCGTGTACTTATCTTGACTTCCAGATACCGAAAAAGAAGACCTTACGGTGATTAATTTCCATAACTTTTTCCCCTGTAAGATCTAGCAGGTTTAATCTTTATTTTCACAAAGTAGCCCATTATTACATTAGAAACTTAAATCGAGACCTGACAGCCTGACAATAATACAAAATATAATGAGCGCCTTTATACTAGAATGGGAAAGAGAGGGATAGAAACGTTGGCGTCCGCAGGTAGGGGCAAGGGGGGGGGGAACTTGCCCTCCATGGAAAATAAAAACACCTGAAAAAAAAGAAAAAAAAACATAAAGAGAAAGACAAATAAAAATTAACATCAACATTTCTTAACAGTTCACTCAGTGTTTTCCCTATTTATATGCGGTAAATAGGCTTTTTAAATGCCATTTTCAGCGAACTGATAGGAATTTTGGGCCAATTTTTTTTTGCGCTCCGCGCCTACTCATGGAGGCACGGAGCCTTTTCCCTAAAAGAATTTTGCCCCTCCTCTGAATTTTCTTCTGCGGAGGCCCATGTATACACTGCGGAGGCCCATGTAGGCCTATAAAAATTTAAACAAAGGTTGCGTAGGAGAAATGGCAAAGTAGTCTTCTACCAAGTGCGGAAAATCAAATGGAAAGTGGCTTCGATCGTGTTGAGGCTCAGAGTATTTACTCCATCGAAGCGCCCCTTCAGACCTTTTTCTCCCCCTCTGACCGAAATACCTAGCTCCGCCACTGGCAAAAGCCCCTGTCTCCTCGACCACCGTGTGTTTACTTTCTTTTATGGCAAGTTGCATGCGTTTCCCATTTCGATTTAATTGTTTGTTAACGCAGTCAGAACGTTGTCTGTGATGTTCGCATGGACGAATTTGTACTCTAGGACGAATCTTTTCGGAGTAAAAAAGCTTTCACGAAATGGGCAATTATGAAATGTGGCAATAATGCCTTACTGCAAATTTATCTCAAATTCAGCTGAATGTCTTGCAGATGAAGTGAAATATATGTGTAGTGAATTCAAAAGGCATCTTGCTCGTATTAGAAGTGCATATGAAGAAGATTGCGAGGGTGAGATGAAGATCTATCCTTGAGCTCTGTTTGAATAAGTATCTTGTTGACTGTCATGGGGTTCACGGATGGGTTGTCGATGTAATATTTGCTTCCGTTCCATGATTCGTTGTGATGAAATTTTCCTGCTACATCGCCAACTTATATCTTTACTTCGTCCATTATCCTTCTTGAAACCACCGTCAAAGATTCACGATTCATTGAGAGTGTCCTGAAGGTTGCTTACGTTCAAGAAGTTTTTTTCAGGATTTTTTTTAAGGAGGGGAGGAATCTATATACAGACTACGTAAACGTAGTGCCACCACAAGTTGGCCGAAGCGTATGGGGAAAACATTAGCCATGAACACCTCGCAGATCGCTGAAAATGGAAACTTCCCATGCCTTGTGAGTTATGCCTAAGAATGCGAACGGAGGAAATACTAGCGATATCGTGAAAGGAAATATTGAAGAATACCAAAATATGTCCAAGGAGATGGTAGTTCCCCGTTCATCCATCTTGACTTTACGCACCTGTCGAGGAGTTAGGCTGGTCAATAAGGATCTTATAGATGCGATTACTATGTCACCGCCAAATCATGTGTAGTGCTGTGACGTAGCCTTTGTTCCTCTTTTACGCGATTTGGGCAACAAAGTCCCCTCCTTTGCGTAACTAGGGCAATCAGGACTGACTTGAAGTCTTTGCAAATACGAAATGATAGGCAAACACTATAGCATGTTAGCCTGTGTTGTCCATGTAATAAACACTACTCGTGTAAAAGTAATACGTGTGAGTAAATTTGGTAACTCCGTTGGTTTCCCTCCCTTCACACACTCAATGCACATAGGCGTACGGGGATAATGTCTACCGACCTAACATCCGGGAATTTTTCAACTTTAATCTTTTAGCGTAGGCTTTACAGTCAAAATTGATGTTCTGCAAAATCAGGGTAGAATGATACCCCACACGAACAAGCTTTCACATGCTAAACTCAGTTTTTTTTTTACCCAGTGCGATTGAAAAAACATCAATAGGCTCCATTATTCAGAGCTTAGTGGCGAATTAAGCGTACCTCATAGCATGTACAGATAGGGCTTGTAAATAGCCAAGGAAAGTAACAGTTGCGATCACATTTGGTACAACTGAGATGTGGGAGATTTATAAAGAATTTGGAGAAATACATAGGAGAAGCATATTGGAAAATGGCAAAACAAGTTACTTAGCATTTTATCAATTTAAATTGATTGAAAAAGCCTCAGCTCAGAAGTTTCCTGCAAAGATGGGAGTAACATTATATAAATATATTTAATTTTTCAATGTATTTTATTTAAATCTTACACTATAGGCACACTTTACAAAATGAGAGAAACTCTTTAGTTGAACAAGGTCACTGCATGCATAAATATCGAATTGTCACAATTACACTTAACAAAATATAGAAGAATTCAACCATTATTACAACCACGTTTGAGTGCTGACTTTTTTGTGCAGTAAATGTGCTTGTAATTATCACACCTCACACATACAGTCTTAGCACTAATGTTGGAAGTTATTCATACTGGTCATCAGATAACCTCATACACAATACACCTTGAATACCAAATATCTTTTATTTTTAAACAGATTAAGGAGTGGTACCAAAACAAAGTTCCAAATTTTCATGGAATCATATTGCTACGAGAAATGTTGTGAATCTCCTTACATGTAGCTTACATCTAAATTAAGAAAAAACCTAATTACATGTACAGGCTGTAAACATCCAACACAGGTCAACAAAAGTCAACCTTATTAAGGACGAGCATCACAAGCCTACAAGATTGCCGTCAGGTCCCCGAGGAAACTTACTTGAATGCATGGATGGCGGGTCAACAAAGCTCCCTTTCATGTTGTTTCCTTTTTCCATATATAGTGATAGTGATATATCAGCCTATATCTACTGTTCCTGTTCATGCACTTTGACTTTTAAAAGGCTTCATTTTTTATCAAGGACATTATTTTCCTTCAGCCTCATCGTATTGACTCCACACATTTGTTATTGCAGCGTAGTTATTCACATGACACATATTACAAGTAACAACAGTGTCTGATGCATATCAGAAATAGAGGTTTCTTTGTACTCCTACCTTGAAAGCTTTTACCACGAATTCATTCTAGAGACGATCATAGTTCAGTTCAACAAGGAACATCAATAATCATGACTGCCAAAAAATTATATTTTGCAATTACTTGGTTAAATTACCCTTAACAATTGTGGAGAAGATAAAAGTAAGTATAACAGGAATGACGACGGCGCGTTTTTTGAAGATGAAAGAGTCGAAGAAAGCTGAACGTTTCTGAAAACACAATTGACAGCGTAATTCATTTTCATTTAGATTATTTTAGATGGTGTATTTCAAGAAAACGTGGTATAGTAATTCTTCATTCATTTTGTAAGCTCTCTTGGTGACAAAAATTGCAAACTGAATTCTCTGACATTATTTGAAGGACATGTATGTATCTCTTAAAATTTTAATTTAATACGATTAAAACATCTTGCAATATTCAATTTCTTCTGACGTCTAAAGCTGACATTAGAATTATTTTAGTTCAGTCAATAGTTTTATTAGTTTTCATTTTAAAGGTAGTGTGACATGTCAGTAAAATGACCTGACCTCACTTAGCAGTTACGGAGTGAACTTTTCTAAGGAAAAATCCGTTCAAATTATTTCAGTATTTATTACGTTTCTCAAGATATACTTCCTCAAAGTTTGAATGTTTCTAGAGCAACTTGATGCTTAACCAAATTTAATGATGTGAAGTGTTGCACATTGTTGACATTTTTTTGTTGAAACTTTCTTTATTATCTCCTAATTACTGAGCAGATAGCTTACTGTTTGGTAATTAATAATGATGATTTTCAAGGACGCAAGTTAAACTTTCAAAAAAAAAAATCATCAGGACAAACCATTGTTAAAAGTGTCCTTGAAATAAAGATTGTGAAAGCAAAGGATACCCATAAGCCATGTATAGCATGTTCCACTCATGAAATCACAAGATTTGCATTTTAAGCTCATATCCATCAATGGTTAGGTGCAAATCAGAAGTGCCCTGCCAAATGGTTGATTGTTGGCGGTTTTGATGGAAATTGCGACTATGTTCCTGGTTTTTGATGGTCTGAACAACAAATACAAATTGTGTCACACAATCTTCAAATAAAGTCTTAATTGGACTGTGATCTTTCAGGACATTTTAACGTTTTTGTCAAGTATTGTGGTGCCCCTATAGTTTCCGTATGAATGCTTCTCCTACTCCCGATACACACTCTTTACTTTAAAGGGAGGACACTCTTAGCAATTTAGGAGTATCAAATGTTAATAAACGTACCTATGTTCTTTGAAGACAGCAACAAAGTATTTGTTACAAATTTCTGCATTCACGAAAAACTATTTCAATACAAAAATTAAGAGAATAGAAAACCTTACTAATCGCTTCATTTAACACATTTATATCTCTGTAACCGCACAGTCCAAACAGAACGCGATTGTGAGTTCAAGTTAAGATAACTTATGCCTAGATTAAACATATTAACTTGATTCTGTGGGCTGACATTTAGTTTCATATTATTTTTCTTCAGACGTGTATGTTTCACATGTTTTGTGCTAAGGACAACTACACATCCAAAACCCATTAAAACACTTTTTTATAATCAGAGAACCAATAAAATGACCGACCACCTTCAATTACAGGAATGTAGTCTTGTAAGTTAGGGAACATACCATTTTATATCTTATTCAGGAACGTGCCAAACAACTCTTAAAATTTTCATGACTTGACCAATTTCTATCACAATTTCTGTGAAGTAATCAAGAACGTTATACGTTGGAGGTGTTTGTTTGTCAAAGTAAACACGGAAAGCGTCTAAAGTAAATTGTCATGGTGGATCGGCAATACGTTGCAATTTTGGAAGCCGTAAGATGTAGAGTGCTAGCCACAATGAATCGAGAAAGTTCATGCGGAATAATAATTCTAGACGATAGGTATTGATTGCGACGAACCACAAAGTACTTAACGAACAGCTGAAAGGACAGATAGTCAAAGAACGAAGGAAAACCTTCCTTCTGGACCAACGCGATTTTTTATGATCGACCTGCATGCCGGCACCGAAGACGTTTCGTCTGCCTGTTAGATATGGAGACTTTATGAAAACCTTGGCGAGGACTGCAAGTGGAAGAATTAAATAAGTGTTTAAACAATTGCAGATGGTCCATTGCTATTCCTGCAAATTTACAAATTTCCGGTTTTGCTATGTTCGATGAAAACGCAAATAGGACTTTAAGAATCCAACGTTTGAAAATAATGTGTCATTGAACCTTAGGTTAACTAGGCCCAAAGTTGGTAAAACGCATTGCATTCATGTATTCAAACACAAATTTTCTATGAAATGGAATACAACTTCAACTCATGTTATCATATATCTACTGGGTGAAGGTATCGTTCGACTTAATTTGTCTTTCGAAACAAACCTAGCAGTCAATTGAGAAAAGGACTGTGAGCTTTCTGGAGACAGTTTTAGGCCAAAACGCTACTGCTACTATCACACTTCTGTTTGTTTACGGTGATTTTTAGTGCCATAATTTTTTTGCATGGAACACTGTCTTTGGTTGAAATAAGGATTAAACTGATCGACAGCCACTTTGTTTAAATTAAAACATGACTATTTAATAGCGCGTGTTGTTTACCCTGTAACAGTCGTTAATTCGTTAAAAAAATTTTTGTACTAAGGTATTAGAGATAACTTCAAGCTGACATTTACGAGGAGAGCGTATGCAGTGCACTTTACAGTGTGTTCGGTTTATAAATCAAGCTTCGAGCAATAGTAGTGTCATCGCTTCTCGGAAAGTGTGCTTTTAAGTATTAACTGTGATCTCCTAGCAACAGTGTTTCTATTATTATTATTTCCTTACGATAAGTGTTTCCAAATACCGATCGGAAAGTTTCGCGGTGTTCTAAAAGTTCATCCTCTTCGAATTTTTCCGATAGAGGTGTAGGAGAAATATGAAAATGACGGCATCCATGGCAGGTTTTTCCCCCAATCCGGTGAAAATCCATTAGCATCCATAAAGGCTATCCTCAACTTTGTTATTTTACTTTTAAAGGGTTTACATAGAACGACACTGTAATCAAAGTAAAACGTTATTAATAAGTAATTTAAAAATGAGAAACGATCAATTTTCTTAAGTCCAACAGGGGTAACTAAGCATTCCCGTAAACCAAAACCATCACCATGAAATAAAAAAATAGACAGCAGTGCACAAGTACAATTTGCAAAATAAGTAAAACGAAATACAAGGCATTACAGTAGTAAAACATAGTGGTAGGTTGAAAAAGAAAAGAAGGTTAAAAAGGTTTAAAGGATCCCTAACTGCTTGAAGAACGTTTAAAATACAAAATGCACAATTTAATTTATTGTGGAATAGATGATGACTAAGCCTATCTGCATTCAGTGGAAGCCCCAACCTACCACTTTGGGTATTACTGCTCTTATCAAAATGTCTACGGTCGTTCATCGTAAGGAAGGATATTGTCGAGTTAGAACCCAGGAAGTTCTTAGCAACATTGGTCCAAGTCCCATGGTCGCCGACTTTTTCCCTTACACGACCTGCATGCCATACCATTGTGTCAATATGTTGTTCATCTTTTCTAACATTATCAGCCTTTGATACCAAATTATTTTTCAACACCCCACGGATGACGAATGTATTAAACATGGCAAGGGTTTTGCTTTGGACATTAAACCTCTCAGTGTAAAGCCTCCGGTAGTGCTCTCTCACAGCGGCCAGTACCACAACAGGTGGTGTTCAGATTTCTCTGGGTGCGGTGCGGAGTACGTAGGGGAATGTAAGGGGTGTTGAGACTGATTTATTTAGGAGTCCCTGGCGACTACGACACCGTACCATCATGACTGCAGCAATTTTGGATGTAAGAAGACAGTCAGTAGGTCTTGTGATGTACGAAATTCATTTCGTGATCCCAAAGTACCATGGAATGGTTTTAAAAATCTAATAACCATGCCATTGGTTCGATTTCGCTGTTTTTCGATTTCTAAACACGTTTCTTCAGGTCTGCTTATTCGCTTGAGCACATGACTATGCCAGAGTGAAGAAAACAGGGTCGTAAAATCTATCTCTGGGGATATATATGCATCAGATTGCCAAAACAAACCTGAAAAAGAAACAAAATTGACCTAAATTGATACACCAGATTAATCCAAGGGTAATCATACTAACACCTTCCATACTTACAACCCTCCCCATATGCCGGCGACCAGTTCCTGCAGATGGCCCCGTCAACACAAAAAGTCTGCTTACGCAAGTGTTCGAGTAAACGAGGTAGGATACGATGGGACAGTTCAAAATGTTGGAAGAGGGCGGCAGTCTAAAAATGTTTTAGGGGATTAAATCGTCAATGGTTACATAGATGTATGATTCGCTTAGCCACTAGGAAGTTGTATTAAATAAACACCGAGGATTTTTAAAATGTTGATGCTTAAAAGATGACACCTGTAACAAATATGGTTTGAGTTCTTAACCGATATTGTAATTTTACCACGGACTTTCTATAAATGGACAGAACAAACTGCACGGTAGATTGTCACTACCGTACGTGTGAGAAAAAGTGCACCAAGCTGGTTGCCTGCTATAGTTTTGTGTGAGAGCTTGGACTTGCTCAAATCGATTTCAAGATTTTGCAAGCACGTTTAAAATATTTTTGAAATATGGCAAGGTAAGGTCAAAATCACTTCACGTATTGCAGGAACATGATATTTTCTTCCATTCAACTTTTCTTTAAAATATAACAGATTCGTCGTTAAATCTGACAATTTATAGCTTTACGTCGGCCATCTTGGTGCACGTTTTTTGTCCTAGACGGTGGCGACCATATACGGATAGGACGTATACGTTACATGCCCGGTCCATGTATTTAAGTCCCTGAAATTTACAGAAACTATAAGGGCAAGGGGCAGATCTGACACATTTTCTTGCCTTCCATAAATCTGTACACATGACCGATAATCCACTGTCCCATCTATTTCAAACCACCCATGGCAATAGTCTTGCTCATACAGAAACACCGTAGATCTTCAAAAACATTGGCTAATCGGGCTTATTTGTATACAAAATTTGTTATTAATATGTGGAGCAATTATTGGTAGGCCGTTATTTACAACTATCTTTTGCAAGATGTACCAAGTTATATATTCCATCAAGTAGCCTTTGAATACGAAGGCACAGAGTCACACTGCAACTTGTATGTCACAGACCATTCAATACTTTTTAAATTCGTTTGTGTATATAAGGGTTTAATAACATTGTTTTAAATAATGTCACTAGTTCAGAAGCAAAATGAAAGCCACAGCCGTTACTTCGGTTTGGCACGTACTCTCCGTTAACAGATCTGGTTATAACTCGGATGGAATTCACAAACATTGGGTGAGATTTTTCCTAATAATTATGCGCTATGTAGGAACTTAAATTGTAGGGGTATTTAAAAAGATACACTGCTTAACTACAATAAATGCACAAAAGCCAATAGTGTGAGCGGTTGCAATATGTACCATAACATATAAGCCAATCACTTTGCAGTGTTATAATGACCCGAGTCAAAGATGTGACTCGAGTCTGACTCGAGTCACGATTACAGTGACTCGAGTCTGACTCTAGTCCCAAACTCACGGGACTCGACTGAACTCGAGTCACCACTTGCCAAAGACTCGACGTGACTCGAGTCACCATAAAATAAAATTTGAAAGATTCGACATGACTCGAGTCACAGAAGTGAATGACACGACATGACTCGAGTCTTTGTCCACGATGACTCGAGTCACACCCGAGATTAATAAAACAGAAACTAAAATTTGTTTTCATCATCGGACGCAAACCAACGGCCGTTCATTACTGCTTTATCCATTATACGCTCCTATCTGTATATAGGGGGATCCTAACATACAGCTCTGCTTAACATGTGTAGCGCCGTCAGTTTCACGGGACAACTCGTACAACAAACTTCTCGAAGCTTAGTACCCTGTATGTGTAGTACTAGTGGTACACATTACAGTGTAAACATTACTACTTCCCTAAATCTCAGTGTCTAGCCTAGTATACTACGCTCCACAGATAGATGACTGTTTCCCTCGCCTCTGTACTAATATGCGGTATTTTGACTTGAAGTAGCTGAAGGTGTGACAAACAAAATTTCGTTTCCATGTAGTCCTATTTAGTTGGTAATATCTGTTATTGGTATCGAGGATTTAGATGAACGAAATCAGTTTGTTTACGGAGACAACTGTGTGACCTGTGGCTGCTGATGAATCACAGTTTAGGCCTATTATAATTATTACTTTGTTTACTTAACATTGGAGCCTTAGTGTCGTGTAACTGGTAGCAATGGTGTTTATATATTCGAAGCAAGATTAATTAATAGGGTGTATCGTAGGTCTTTATTATCAGGTTATATGCGGAAGTATATATTGCCTAATTTGTGTTGCACATGTATGGCTTCAGACTCAATGAAGGCTTGATAGTGTAGTGTAGGAGTTTAATAGGTGTTTGATTATATCTGAGTGTTCTTGTATGACAAACATATTATTAGATAAATTATGTCATTGCTCAGTGTGTAAAGGTTAATAAAGTACTAACTTACAGAAAATGTGTGAATTCCAATCTTCACATTTATGATTGTGAAGTGAAATGTCACTTGAAAGTACAGGAGTGGACATCAGTCACCCTCTGCCCCTCCCCCATAGGCGTACAAGGCGGGGTTACAGAGGGAACTGGCCCTCCCAATTCGGGTGAAAGGAGTTGGTTTATTTGAGCAAAACATGGGCAAAGCATGATAAACAGTGACATTCGCGCAAAACATGCTCTTGCCCCAGTGGTGGCGCCAGCGGGGGGCGGTGGCCATGCCCCCCCCCCGTCGGGGAACACTGCCCCCCCCCCCGCCCATCGGGGAAGGTCGGCGGTTCCTTCGGGGGGCATAAAAATAAAAAAATAATAAAAAAAAAACCCACAAGGACTGAAGTTACTGAAAGGGTGATCTAGAACATATTTTTTGTTTTGAAATGCTATTTTAATACATATCGGAATCGATTTTAAATCACTTGTTAACTCTCTTAAACCCCATTCTATGTACCTTGTCCTATCTCTTTCCCCGTCGTCAGGACGGCAATTTTTCGGAGAGGCCTAAACATGAAAAACGTAAAGGACTGAAGTTACTGGATCGATGACCATGATTTTTTTTTCTTTTTGAACTATTTTTTTTTGTAACGGTATTTTAATGCATATCTGAATCGGTTTTAATCACTTCTTACTAGCTCTCCTATCCCTCATCCCATCTTCAATCCGTGCGCGCAAGTTCATGCCTCCGTCGGGGACGGGCTACCCACCCCCTTTTGTTAAAAAAAAATCCAATTTCGTCGGGGAGACTTCATCTACAGACCTACGATAAAAGATGTGGGTCTGTAGTTAATCGGACGACCTTCTTGATCTTGCTTACTAGAAGACCATATTCTTCAAGGAAACTCAAAATTCCGAATTCTCCTTACAAAAACGGACAAGAGGGGTTGTTCATGTGCGCACGTGCAGTGCCCAATGGTCTGCCATCTGGCCTGCCCGGACAGCCGAATTCTCACAAAGGTAATGAATATCGGCCATGTCGTTTTCAGCTACAAATAATGATAAACAGTGGGGTGAGAAAATATCCCCACAAGTCTGACTGAAAATTTGTGTGAAGGCACCTTGTAACGTGCCATACTTTCAAATAGGTTTGGCGGGAAACCATTAATAGTCGTGAGTTCGGGCAGTCACGTCAAAAATTTCATCTATTTAGTGGATTTTGCAATTGAATTCAACGAAGATTCTTAATACAGTCACATTTTAGTATGTTTTCAATTCCGTTGCATAGTCCCCCCCCCCCCCCAAAAAAAAAGATACAAGACCATTACATCTAATTGTAGCAGTATCTTTTATCTGGTACTTTTCTGATCATTAGAAAGTTGGGTTTTTGTCTCTATTGAAGTATTTGTGCGCTCGACTTAGATAATCTATCGCGCAGGATTACATTTTTTGGACAAAAGAACAATTCTGCCCCTCCCAAACTCAGCTGACACGCTCCTGTACGTCCATGACAATAAATGAAATATGAAACTTCACATATATGCCAAGCCAAATTTTTTCCTCGGGAGAATGGCCTAAATCTGCATGAAGATATTCAGAAACCTCAACAAAGCTTACAGATCACCCCTACTTGATTTTCCTCATGAGAACGTCAGATTCCTCCATAAAACCCCCAAACTGTCATAAAATTACAGTTTTTCTCAAATATTAGCATAAGATTGGAAAAAATAGCAAAATTTTCCAATTTCGATGGATACTCCGTACAATAAATAACCAAAGCCAACTCTGTTAATCGCCCTGCATACTACCTAATTTTGCTCCTGAAAGGCATATCCCTTAATAAAAGAAACCAAATTTTTCATTTTAACCTTATACCAACAAACGAAATTTTCTTTCATTAAAACCCAAAATTTCTCCATCATGATAAGCTCTTAATTTTGAAAGGTTCGTTCAAAAAAGGGAAAAACTTTCCGAGCGAACTTCCAGTCTCGTCTCAAAGCCTTAGTCAGTTAATAAGTAGGTTTTGTACGATTCAATGCGTGACCAAAAAAGAATTTTAGCTGTCGCCCATATAACTTTTTTGATTTTTCCCTTATGAAGGACAGATTCTTCAATAAATACCCAATTTTTTTATAGTACCAATGAAAGCCAAATAGTCTTCCATATGATTTAATTTTTACTTCATTAAACTCCAGATTTTTAAGTACTTGTTAAAAAGAAAGCCCAAGTTTCGGCGCGCTCCGCGCGCATCAAATCCTGCAAAGTCACGTTTGACTGGGACATAACATCGCCTTTGTCGGGGCCTTGAAATTCTGGCCCCCCGTCGGGCAAATCCTGGCGCCACCCCTGTCTTGCCCCCTCATAGAAAATTACCCTCCTACGCCTGTCTCCCCTCCTCCAACAAAAGTGTACAGTCACTTAGCAAAGGACTGCAAAAGATCAACGCATCACCTACCATGGAATCGATGCCAACTCGATATAAGGGATCAGGTGACCTTGAGTGACTCACAGAAAATACACGCATAATGACTGAGGTGACTCGATTCAAAATACCACTCAAGCTTTCGAAAGACTCGGAGTGACTCGACTCGAGCTGAGGGAAGACTCGACATGACTCGAGACTCGACACTTTGTGCCTCAAGGCGACTCGAAGCTTTCCAAAGGCTCGAAGTGATTCGACTCGAGCTGAGACACGACTCGACTCGACTAGAATTGCTAAAGACTAGACGTGACTCGAGACTCGATACCTTGTGACTCGAGGTGACTCGTGACTCGACATCGAGTGGCTCGATTACAACACTGTCACGTTGTCAATAAACGACAAAATTAAGCGCATTGTTTTTTATGCAACCGTACTAATTTTTGCAAATCCATACACCCCAGAACGATAAGAAGTATCGATCTAATAATCCTGTTCCACGTTGTGATGGTCTTGTTTTCCTTTGATAGAAGGCCATTGCACTAACTTTCCCGGCCAGCTACTTTATGGACGGTGTCACGTCACACTGCTTCCTCGCCTAGAAATGTACAATATTTCTGAAATTCTGTCATGTTGAAAGGGAAAAATTGAAACCGTACGCACTGTTAAAAAAGTAACGTATATCGAAACAGTACCTGTACCTTAGTCCGTATGCAGATTGTCGATATGAGATGCTACCTGTCAGAAGAACAACAGACTGGATAGTTTCATATGCGTCTTAAAATCCGTTGCCTTCCCAAACTTGGCATAAATTTCCAAAAGAATCTGCATAACCTATCAGTATTCAAAAGTGGAAACAGAAGAGGTGATAGCCGTTACGTGATGTATCATTTATCACCTAGTGTCGTTGTGCATTTATTTGAAACCAACTGTATCTTCAGATGAAAAACCCATCAGGCTCTCAAATTCAAAATTAAAAGAAAACCGGCAGGTGCTGAATAGGGGCGTTCTCTTCCATTGTTTGTGTCAAATGACCGTCCTTAATTGACGGTTTAATCAGGGCATGACGATATATCAGTGCCCGGATAAAATGAAACACCCTTAATAAAACTAATACGTTTTCTAAAGCTGTTAAGTACCCAATTGCATAATTTATGAAATTTCAAATGTATAGTCACCATTCATTTACCATTTGCTCTTCATTTTAGTTCTCCATGCCCGAAATAAATTGCTCCATTTCCCTGCTTGTCATAAATAGATTGGGCACCTATGTGCGGTTACTTTCAGCAGATTATATCATACATCAACCTAGCTTGGAGGCTTAATTAGATAGCTCCATCAATGTTCAGACATCTTTGTAGGGATTAAGAGACACAATGGTGCAAAATCTTGGTCACGGGAATGATTTCGAAGAAGTCAAACTCATCACTTTGAAGACGGATTTATTGTAAACTATAAAAACGCATCCGAACTTATTCAAGCGCAAGTAAAGGTAGGTTAAAATCATTAAAAATTTTGGTTTCAAAATGGATTTATCATAAAAAAAAAAAACTGTCTTTCAGTGCCCACACCAATATGCTTGTATTTTCTTATCAAGGGTATTTCCAATGAAAGCTAACGCCCATGATAATTTCGTTACATTACATGGTTTTCTATCATTCACATTCCAGCCGAGATGAGATATGGAAGAACTATTGTAATACCTTTTAACCGAATTTATTAAACCGTTCCATTAAGATGGTGAAAATCTAATTAATATCACCTAAGAAGGAAACTAATTTAAAAAATAGTTGTGTCCGACATATACGGTATGGATTTACCGAACAGAGTATGATTCACATACACACTAGATAAAATCCTTAGTGGAGGAAATGGAACGCAATCGCAAACCTTGACTCCAGCAAATACAAATTAAAATCACGACTTTTGCTAAACATTTTTCATCCTTTGTCGCATACCTGTCAATAAACGTAAACAAGGGCACATTACTTAACAACCCAATCTTTCACCCCAGATAGTTCCAATCCTCCTAACCTACTTAATTAAAAGCCCCACAAATGTTTAAAACTCCTCCAGACACAATCTGTGTTTGTTGCTTCTCAGGACGAGTGTACCAGACTCAATGTGTTATTAGAACTCTCTCACTATAGTGCTGTGTAGTATGAACTATCAATCAAAGAGCTGTGCCAATTGCAAATTTTTATAGACTACTAAAAATTTTAGCTTGGGATGTAAAAATTGAATGCATTGCATTGAGCTTAGTCAAACTTTTCATATCAGGCCAATTATATATGACTTTATTCCATATTGGCGAGACAGTCTCTGATAACTTCGACTAAAAGTATGGCACGCCAAAAGGCTCACCAAATATGATGATGTTCTAAAAATACACGTTCATGTACTAAAATTACACGTTCATGTACCAAAAATATACGATGATGTACTAACTTCATATGATCATGATGTAAATTTACACCATCATGTACTAAAACCATAAGTTCATCATGTTAAATGTTACGTTGTACATGTAAAATCACACGTTGTACATGTAAAATCACACGTTGTACATCTTAAAACACACGTTGTACATGTAAAAACGTAAGATCATCATGTTATTATTGTATCTTTCACACGCCATACAGAGCGAGCTTTTCGGCGTACCAGAAGTCCGCCAAAAGGCTCACCGAATTTGATGTACTAAAAGTACACGTTCATGTACTAACTGCTTACGATCATGTACTGATTTCATACGTTCATGTACTGTTTGCTTACGTTCATGTACTGATTTCATACGATCATGTACTGATTTCTTACGATCATGTACTGACATTTAGTACATGATCGTATGAAATCAGTACATGTACGTATGAAATCAGTACATGAACGTTAGCAAACAGTATATGAACGTATGAAATCAGTACATGATCGTAAGCAGTTAGTACATGAACGTGTACTTTAGGTACATCAAATTCGGTGAGCCTTTTGGCGGACTTCTGGTACGCCGAAAGGCTCACTCTGTATGGCGTGTGGAAGATACAATGATCTTACGTTTTTACATGTACAACGTGTGTTTTAAGATGTACAACGTGTGATTTTACACGAACAACGTAACATTTAACATGATGAACTTATGGTTTTAGTACATGATGGTGTAAATTTACATTATGATCATATGAAGTTAGTACATCATCGTATATTTTTGGTACATGAACGTGTAATTTTAGTACATGAACGTGTAATTTTAGTACATGAACGTGTATTTTTAGAACATCATCATATTTGGTGAGCCTTTTGGCGTGCCATATAAAAGTGGTATACCATTTGATGTCTTATCAAATCCCAAATGCAAAAAATGGTCGTTGGGATTGGGCGGCGCTAGTCACTTTCATGTACTTATGTAGAACACTTTGATGTCTGCTATTATGAGTGTGTTTATTTAATTTGGAGTCGCAGATAAAACTGGGAGTCGTGCCATGATACAAAAACTTATGTATTGAAATTTCACTATAACAAAATGTTTTTCAAAATGTAATGTACCTTTCACAACCATTTTGTGTTATATGGCATCGATTCTTATGACTGTATGTGAAAGTTATATCCTTTTACAGAGGAATCTTTCAATGAAATTATGTTATGGAATCATGCCATCCTCAGAATATTTAGGACTCTTGACCATGTACACACGGACAAACTCTAAAATCCGACCACTCCACATTTTCACCTGTATTTACAGGTAGTCATTCTTCACCTTGAACTACGTAACAATTTTACCAGTAGTCTACAGACATTCTCAATTAGCACAACTCTTTGAATAATATCCAATTAAAAATGTACGGTACCTTACAGGCCTAGAACTTACACTCTCAGATGACTTTTCAAAAGTTTCCCAAACTTTCTTGTCCTTTTAAGGCATCTGTTTCAAACTGACAAGCTAATATTGGAGATAATTTGGAAAATTTTGAAAGACAATTTATAAAAATAGTTGCCGTGTCTCTTGATGATGTACTGTTACACATGCTGAACATCTGATTTTGTCATTTCCAGAGAGCCAGAGCAGCACTATTGAATTTCAAATTGCATTTTGCGGCGCGAAAAACGCGTCAAAATTTTGCCTTTTTTGAGATTTGGAGAAATGAAGAAAGATATTTTCCCGCCGAAGCCGAAGCATTCTCCCTCATTTTTCACTGGGTTCCACAGCCTCCCACTTACTACGACAAAAGTGTAATCTATTGATAGGTTAATCATTATGCAAATGAGCTTCTTATATTAATGTACTGATAAATCTTTTGTTTTTTGCTAAGTTTTAATTAGTTAGATGGAGTATTATGGTCAGTGTCTTACGAAGTTTGGACCGCATTCACCTTAAGTGTTTTATCAGCTATGGGTCATGCCATGCAAAGTAACATGAAAGTGAGAGAAAAGCACCAGTTTAAGTGCACTTTCTACAAAAAGCAAGCCACATGACAACTTTCAAAAGTACAATACCAAATTACAAAGTTACCAAATTTATAGTGCAAATCTAAACAACTGAGTTACAGTTTCATTACCGGTATCCAATATTGGGGGAAACCGCGGCAGATACATAAGGGAAAGGACCGGAGTTTTTTATACGAAAATTTCAAAAGATGGTTGTCTTCTATGTATACAAACTTTCAGTTTTTCTGTTAATTAAAACAAAATATGAGAAAATTTCAACATGATAATAATTGAGTCGAATACTAAACACAAGTTGATTCCCGTGTCTTGTCTCAAAGTTTAGTTCGAAAAGTGATGGCTTCCTCGTACAAAGAGACCCTTCCACATCTTCAAAAATATTACTGCAGATAACTATTGCAGAAAAGTGTCGAAAAGTAAAAAAAGTAATTTTTGCACATTTAAAAGCTTTTCTAACAGAAGATCAAAAAATGACAGATTTTATTTGGTAAGTCACCCGTTTTTGAGATATTAAACAATTTCGCTACGATCTTTGCCCAATTGCTTAACGTGTTGAATCCGCATATAGTTACATGATTTGTATACAGTTTCCCCTCAGATGTTCGCTACGCAAGTCAAACGTGTCACCAAATGTGCATTAACACGTTTTTGAAGTCCTTGCTGTTTAGCTCTACGGGAGTGATCTATTCTTTATTAAACTTGCATACTTGCATACACATACACACACACCTATATACAAATTTACAATTGACTTCTGTGAAGAGGTAGACACTTATTGAATATTCTTGTGAATATTCAAGCTTTGCGTCAGGCAGGGTTTTCACCATTGATTGGGTGCATTTTTCATATTCACCCAAGAGCAGTTATCTTCCCCTCAAAAAAATACAAAATTTAGAGAACGTCACCTACAATATTTAAAGTATCTTTTGTATACAGAGAGTAAACAGTAACCTCTCCTTTCGATGCTTGCTCCTTCATCGTATAAAATTGCATCAAATTAAATTTGAAATTTTAATGAATTTGCCTGACACAATGATCTGTATTAGAAGAAAAGTGAATGTATTAGAAAAGTCTCTTGTCATCTACCCCAGTCTCAGTCTTTGTAAGGTCTTTCTTCCTCGCAAACGTTTAAAGATAAAACTAAAGAAATTTTTACGTTCGTTTCGAGGAAAAAATGGTGTGAGGCAATACGAGAAAACCTTGAAGGGCACGTCAACTTGCAGACATTTATGGTAAATTTATACTTCAAAGGACGCCTGCTTGGTTTCAAGGACCTCTTCATCTTCAATAAAATAAGTGCTTGTTGGTTGGTATCTTATATGTAAGGTCTTTGTCATTAAATTTGTTTGATCGTTTTTGTTTCTGTAGTTAAGGGGCACTTCTAATTTACACATAGAAACACAAATGACATTGATAAATTGAATTCAACTTGTTTATGTCACTCCAAAATTTTTCGTGAAAAAGTTTTCCAACTATCATGCCAAAAATGACCGTTTATTTCATTACTGTTCTCCCTTCATTCCTCGCAAAACTCGATTATAATATTTTTTTTTATTTTGCCTTTAACCTTTCATTTTCTTCGCGGACGGAGATGGTGTCTCCTAAGTCCTTTTATTATTTATTTCTGAGTCGGCTTGCATTGGAATGGATACTGATAGTGAAAATACATTTGGTCAACAATTACAATAGATGGCGTCAGTGTTACATTTTGTCGTCTTTTCCCTAACAGGAATTAAATCTGAATGTCTTAGTTGGGCAATTTTCGTCTTGCGGCTGGGATTAAATGCAGTATTTGTGCTTCATCTTCAAACATGAAACGTGCCTTTCAGCTATGTTCATGTTTAAAAAGCCTCACAATTGATGATTCATTACATAACTTTCGACAGGTCTATATAGAAGGTTTGAAGATTAAAAGCAGTTTTCTTTCAAGGGTAAGCACTAGCAAATTGTTCCCAAGGTAACCAAATTTCACATTCGCTTTAGGCTTTGCAAAAGGTTGCAGGATAATCCTCTTGTTATTGCACAATACGATGGGTGCATCTTATTTGTACAGAAGGTTACTGATTTTTTATGATATACACTTAAAGGAGGTAGAATTTTGGGATAGCCTAGTGTAGGCGGATTAAGAAAACTTTTCGGCCTCTTGGCTTAGATCATCTATAGTATCTGATATCCAGTCTAAAATGGAGAATGGAAAACTATAATATAAATGGTCTGTAAGCTTTGATGTTGTTCAGTTTAGTATGATGTAATTTAGTGTAGTAAAATTCGCCACCAATTTCATGCAAATCAACACTGATGTATTGATGCCATAAGTGAATCCTGGGCAATGGAATATAAAAAAATTGTTTTTGCCTTAGAAACACAATAGCATCCCTAATCAATCCAAGTTCAAAACAATGAGATGCAACATAAAGAAAAACAAAACATTAGCCATCAATTTGGAACCACCCCTGCTTGTTTCAAAGTTTCGCTCAGCAGAAAACTGAAAGGGAAAGTTTAAGCAAAAATTTAATTTTTCTGTGTGAAAGAGGAGCCAAATCTTCAAAGTATGGTAAAATTTTCATTTAAATAAGAAATGTATTTCTCAAGATTCCAGCAAATGAAGTTACTTGATTTGTGTTCCAAAGTGATCTTAAGGGCAGCAGAGATTATATCACTTCCTCACTTTGAAAAGTGCTGCTTTGTTTTACTCTGTTTTTCAGACTATTGTGCTGACCTTGAAATTAATAGGAATTCATTCATTCATTTATTTATTTTTCCACATTTTTAAAAAATATGCAGACAAAAGGAACAAAATAGTGGTGGATGGAAGTGAATTTAAAACCCTAATGGACTTGACAACGAAGATCACACACGACAAAAAGAACCCTAG
Source organism: Holothuria scabra (assembly GCA_037179385.1). Classification (NCBI taxonomy): domain Eukaryota; kingdom Metazoa; phylum Echinodermata; class Holothuroidea; order Aspidochirotida; family Holothuriidae; genus Holothuria; species Holothuria scabra. The sequence continues at coordinate 13,860,866 of CM074192.1, read as the reverse complement.
TTACAACAGGGAGGTGTGATTAGAACTAGTTACACCTCCCTGGTTATAAACGCTTACAATCAGTACCTTTAATTAAATACCATTCCCACTTACAGTACTTCGTCTCTTCCTAACCCCAATCCCCACCCCCACCCTCACTTATGGCAAAGAACAAATTACCCTCTATGGTTAACACCCTTTGGTTGTGATAGTTACAGTCAACAATCAATAAAAAATAAAAGTTTTCAATGCTGACGGATGTAATAATGCTGAAGGCATTTTCTGAAAGTTGCAACAAATTGTTTTGCAGGAATTCTGATAAGTAATGAATTTCACAAAGAAATAGACCTGTACCTGAGACTAAGCTGGCTACGAGATTTATGATACAACGTGTAACGAAGCTTGTCTACATGACGCGTTGGGTAATTGTGAATAAAATGATTATATGCATAGAAAAGGGAAAGTGAGCCAGGAAGGAGTTTATTTAGACAACAGTATGTGAAAGTAACTACGTTTAAGGATATGAGATCGTCTAACTTAAGTAAATTTAAATAAAGCAATATTCCATTTGTGCTACTACGTAGTGACGCACAGGTGATGTTTCTAACGGCTCTCTTTAGAAGGATATACAATTTATTAAGATTTGTCTTGGTTGTACCAGACCAAATCGATGAGCACTAGGAAAGATGGGGCAATACAAGGCTGAGATAAAGATATCGCATTATTTTCTGAGGTAGTATGTGCTTTAATTTTGACAAAATTCCAGTGCCTTTAGCAACAGGGTTTCCCCATGAGAGATTTGCATCAATATGAACACCCAAAAATGTTGTACTATCAACCCTCTCTAGATTATTACCGTTCATAGTAACATCTACATCAGTATTAACCTTACCGTAACTGAACATGATATAATGTGTCTTTTCCACATTAATAGACAACTTGTTTGAAGCAAACCAGTCATAAAATTTTTGAAGCTCATTATAAACAGTTGTCTCCAAACTACTTAAATTACTTTCAGAGAAAAATATGTTTGTGTCGTCGGCAAAAAGAATTAAGGAACATTTCTTCGAGACTGTACAAATATTGTTTTCATACAAAATTTAAAATTTAAATTTTTTTAATGTTTTTCTTCTTTTTTTTTAAAGATTACAGTGAGATTGTCTGAACATGTTCCATTGACAGTTGTGAACTTCTCCCTATTATTCCTCTTATTCCGTAATGTGTGAGTTAATGTAATAAAATGCTATGATCTATTTTGTCAAAGACTTGGAAAGGTCATGAAATACCCCGATGCAATATTTCCTACTGTCTAAAGTACTGTATAGCTTATCAATAGCGTCAGCCAGTTCAGTTAAGTGACCAGGTCTAAAACCATATTGATTCTCATGTAAAATACCAAACCTACTCAAAAATGTGTTCAGTCTGTTAAACATTAATCTTTCAAGGATTTTCGAAAAGCATGGTAGGATCGATACAGGACGATAATTGCAAATAGAGTTGGCATTGTCTTTCTTAAAAAGGGGATTCACTTTGGGTACTTTAAGTTAATCTGGAAAAATTCCAGCTCTGAGAGATAAGTTGAAGATGTGGCAAAGAGGCCACAACATGTAGGGTATCCTTGTCGGAAATGCAAAGTTTGAAATGTTTCCATGCTACTTCTGCAATCACATTTTGATAGTATGGGTTTGCTGAGGCTGGAAATAAGCTGTAAGGTTTAAAGAAGAAAACCAAAAGACAGTCCATTAGTGCGAGGAAATGGTAGTAAATGTGATTGCTTCAAGTCCACCGTTTTTGTTGCAAATGTGACAACTGCACTTGTTCATGTCTTGAGAACCACACATCTTATTTCAATGGAAATTTCACCAAAATGGTGGGAATTGGTCACCCGCTAACACATCAAAACTTGATATTGACCTTAAGCCCTTCTTTGAAATTGCTTTAAATTTAAGAAAAAAAGCATGAGAAATGAGTAATAATTTCTCCAGTATATCTAGAATATGTTCTTCTTTAGCATATCCAACATTAATTTGGTTACAGACTTTTCTTTGTGAACAAAGCAATTTTGAATGGAGTTGGAAATTACAAAGAAATTTAATTGAGCCTTTAATGTATTATTTCTCAGAAGTAAGTTCGATAATACCAATTCCGTTTCACTTTAAGTCTTTTATTAAATATTTTTATTTAAATATTTGTGGGACCTATTCACCCTTCTCTAAATGTAAATATCATCGTCCCATGAAGTGCAGATACACCAATCACATTCACACACTTCAGATCAAGATCTTTTCTAATATGCAGACTAAAAGTATGGTTCCCCAGTTCATAGGCAGACAGCTCATTTGTCCGGCAAATGTTCCCTTTTTTCGGGGCGATGCGCACTGTTTAACAAGAAATTTCCTAGCTGGCTAACGATAACCCTAATCCCTAACCTAATCCCTAACCCGAACAAAGAAAACAATCTATACAATACAATGGTAAAAGCCAATCAAGAAACACCTTGTGAAACCGTCTGCACCTACCCCTTTTTTCTCAACATTCTCAGCCCCGGTCCAAACTATTGGTGCTCACCACTGCAGGAAACTGCCTTATTTCAATCAAGAAAGGAAAGAACTATAAAATTCCTATACTTAAACACTAAAAACCTGTTGTTGAAATTACTTATTAACACATGAAACATTTCTTAAACGGTACACTGGAGCCCCATTTCTGGCATTTTGGTAGGCTTCTTCCTTCACTATAAACTGTAAAAATTTCATCTAAATTTAGAGAACTAAAAATGTGTAAAAAATGGTAATAGATGATAAATAAATCAATACGGAACAAAAAAGTAAAATTGTTGTGATTTATCTCATAAAATTTACATCACTTTCTCAATCCATTAAAAATGTCCTTTTTGTTCTGAAATTCTGCAACATGCCTGTGACTTTTCTTCAGCATACACCAGCCGTCTAATTGTCGCTGTCTTCTTAGATGGTTCCATTTGTTAACCTGCCTCCAGTGAAATTACCCTGCTTCAGGTCACATAGTTCAATTTTGATCAGTTGTTTAAAGTCTGTCAATTCTCATCCAAACCACAATATTTGTAATAGGTTACAAAAATTTCCAATTGACACAGTTCTTTGATTGACTGTCAATTAAAAAATGGCAGAGTACTGTATCTAATAATACATAACATCTATTGTAATGAGAGTGTTCTCTTTACACATTGGAACTTATACCGTCATTCTGAGGCAATAAACTGAGATAGTGCCCAGATACGAATGGGTTATAAATTGTTGTGGGGGGGGGCTAAAGTAAGTATAGACGAATCCGAACAGCAAGTGATGGACGGTCTGATTTTAGTCGGACATAACTGGGGTCCTTCACCTTTAAATCTTTCAATTTTCTTGCTTATCTCTATCATGGATGGTTGCACACTAATTTGCATCTTAAATTCTCCAAGTTCATTAAATATGAGGGTTTGAAAATCATGTAAACAATAAATAAAGACGGTTCTAGGCTGATGGACCCCACTAATGGCGGCCTACAGTCACTAAAAAACAGCGCTAATCGGATTCGTCTATAGGCCAAGAAAATTGGAACTGCCTGGCTTGAGAACATTTGGCTTTCACTTAGCGAAACGTTTTGATAAACGCATAGGAAATAATACCGTATGTAATTATGAACCATTGTTTCCTTCAACAGTGAAATGTTTAACATAAAAGGTGAAAGAGAGATTACTTTCCTAGCTTACATCTTTCAAAGCTCGCTTGAGAAAGGAACCTTGTCTCATATATTTCAAAAAAAAAAAAACATTTTTGAAACTCAACATGTAGGTAGAATTTTATAACGTTAAGAAAAAAAAAGCTTGTTTTCTATGAGAAACAAATATGGGCGATGCAGGTAACATTTATACCCAACATGGGCACAGACGAAACTAACTACAGATACAAGTTATGGCAAATCTAAGAACTCTTTGTTGTAAAAGAAACTTAATGTTAACTCAAACAAAATATTGAACCTTTCGGCCCCAAAACCTTGTTGCGGTATTCCGAGCTTACTTTCTTAATTCCATGGTGATCCCTTTTTCCTTGACGAAGGCAATAAGAATCTTCGCAATCAGGGACAACACTATGTGTATGCAAATAACTTTTGAAACAACCTAACTCAAGATAACGAAGATTGAAACTTTTCAAACTTGGTTCACTATTTACCATATTTAAAGTAACAATCACTATAGGAAAGGTGGAAGCGTGTAATATTTGTCATTTGGCAAGATACACGAGGAGAAGCGATCACTTTCAATTTCAATTTGGAATCTTCTCTGTAAAAACAAAAAACTGGATATTCTGATGCCTACCGTCCGTGTTTATTGCTGACAACGTTTCATCGAAAGTAAATGTATATCCTGATAGCATTATGTTGAAAAAACCCAACTAAAATTTGTTTTAAAATAGTAAGTTATTCGTTTCGGTGTGTTACTATTCCATAGTAACGGTACTATCCAACAGTGCATTGGCGAACATAACATTACCACAACAATGCATTTAGCCGATTAGTATTAGTTGTTCAGTCCTGTTTCACTGTCCGGCATTAATCAAACCTTATATGCGTTCTGTACAGTTGGTTTGTTTTGACCGCTTGGTTTAAGTCCAGTCCGCTAGAGCCTTTTTCCGTTGGTTGCTCACTCAAAAAAAGGTCAGGTTCAAATTGAACCGAAAAAGGGATAAAATGGGCACTGAACCAAACAAGGATCAAATATCTGACTAGATTTGGATCACTGTGAACTGGTAATAGTCAAGTATTTGAATCTTTTAGGTTCAGTGCCCATTTTATGGTTTTCCGGTTCAATTTGAACGATACTTAGTACATTTTTAGAGTGTAATAAATGAAGGGGTTAAAACTCTTTGTAATGGTATAGACATTTGCAGCGACCGTTTAAGTGAACCAGACGTGAAGTATAATTCCCCTTTAACAAACGTATTCAAGTTAAGACAGGGTTGATAAACATTGTACACCGGCTTGGAATCCGCTGAACGAACACTACTTTTTATAGCAAGGAGAAGGGAAGGTCATTTAACGTCACGGGAGGTTTCAAACCGACATATGTATTAACATCACGACACATAAAAAAGTGATTAGGCTATGGATGATTTTTACGTTCGGTAATGCAGACTCGTCAATTACAAATGATATAGTATGGATTTAAGTAGGGGTCCGAGGTCATCTGGGATAATATAGTTGTCATTTCGATTTTCGACATCGAAACCAAGCCGTAGTATTCCGCCACAGGATTTTCATTTTCCACCTTTTAATCTTGTAGGATGATGATTTTGATGTAGAAGGCAGTTCTGTCTTCAAATTCTATTCGATACACTTATTTCTATCCTTGTTTTTTATACAGTTTTTGTCTATACTCCACTTACTATTCCAAATCCCAGCGCTGTGGTAATTTTGCCTGATGTCGCAGGAGGACAGTTGTTTAAACGATATTTCAGGATAAAAATGAAAGACTCACCACTGCCTAGCTTGCACAGTTTGCACCAATGGACAACACCACCCTGTACCGAATCTTGGAAAAGTACACAAGTTAAAAATCGGGTGTTCTGGTTTGAATGTGATCATAGTGCATCTTGCATCCATTCGCTAACCCAGGGAGGCACAGTATAGGTAAAGTATGAAATAGTACGAGCTTTGTTAAAAAGACTGACGAAATGGAGATTGGTAGCATTGTATCACCGAATTCAGAAATTGGGTATACATTACACCATTTACATTAAGAATTTTCTTTAACCTGTCTTACACAGTACAAAACAACTCCTGGATGATGTTAAAACATGAGGCGCATTAACGATTTTCACACAGGAAGAGAACTTATGTTAAGAGTAAAACTGTAACTGATCTGCTCAGGTAAGCATGGAATAATCCTTCTAGATCACGTTTTATAAGTTGTCTTTAATGGGTATGTGTAATACTATAGTGTTAAAGTTTTTTGTATTTGAATATTGCACCTGTAATGTTGGTAATCCCGTTAATAAATAATGCATGATAAAATAATCGCTCATTAGATTACATCAAGATATCGTTACAGACGTTTTTCATTATGGCTGTTTCTATCCTAAATAAATACTTTTTTTAAACTGAAAAATCTTTTGTAACTTATGGCAATGTTTTATTAATGGGGAGAGTTCTGACGAGCAATTCATTACGTTAGTGAAAACCCTTTTATTTCGTTTCACTTAGTACGTATTCTTTTAAATCTCATATTCAAGAAAATAATAGGATCCGTTCGATCAAGATGAATCGCTACTTTTCATTTTCAGGCTACGCAACGGAAGAATGGGTTTTCCGACCCCGGCGAGTACAAAGGAAACATTTACTATCCAAGTTTGGCAGGCATCTAACCTTAAAGAACTCTATTACGAAAACATATGGAATTCAAAAGGCTCCGACATAAACGAATCGAGTCTTTTCCCCAAATCTGGTCAATTCTGAACCACCTTTTATCAAATGTACGGCTCCTCCTCTGTTGACAGGCCAGTTTCGCAACTATGCAGAACTTCCAGATGAGGCGTTAATTTGTAACTATATGTCTCTTAACTTATCATCATTAGCATAATGGAGAAACTGTTACAACAACGCCATAGTTAAATTATGTTGCAACAATACCATAGTTAAGTTTGTCTTTCTTTCGGAAGAATGTCTATAGGTGTGGAGGGCAAACCTGTGATAACAGTGTGGGGATAAAAAAGTTAATTATTAATGTCCCTCTAACATATCAATTTTAAGTACTAAACACACGTACTTTTTCAAATTTTCCAGTCGATGGCATTAGTATGTTAAAAGTTTAAATTGAACACGAACGAAACAAATTAAAAACCATAATCATATTAGATTTAGAAAATGTGTCTGTAAAAATAAAAAAGCAGTGGCGTAGCTACTGGGGTCAGGGAGCAAGTTTTCCCACTGGAAAATAATTTGGGGAAATTTGATGAAATTGGGGATATTTGAAAAATAATGATATGCCCGTTTCCATTTCTCAACATTTTTTTTAGAATAAGAAAGTTTGAGACATTCTCATACCTTATTGTTTTTTAATGCAACAAATAAACCAAAATAAACACAGATCCAGTGTCCAATGGAACGGCGCGACTCGCGTTCCACAGAAATGTCTTCAGCAGATTGAATGTTCTCTTGAATCGCGCGGGTGTTATGATCAGTGAATTCCAGTGCACAGGAAGCTGTTTTGCGGGAATTTAACAACAGCTGACACAGTACAACTAACACTAAAAGGCTGTAAACCCGAACTGAAGAATATGATCCCCTTGTACACAGTCTCTGCGTTGTACACTTTGGGAATTCAGTGACATGATGTGATAACGGACAAGTCACTAACTTAGACCACGAGGTTAAATTGTCCTACAAGCTACAGGGCCGTAGCCCGCCAATATGGAGGGGTGGGTCTTTTTCCAAGATGTGGACCTTTTTCCAAGTACGGAGGCGGCTGACGCGTGCCGTAAGCATGTATTTGTTAGGGTTCCGGGGCATGCTTCCTCGAAAAAGTTTAAAATTTGCAGATCTCCTCCAATATGGAGCATTTTAGAGGACTTTTGAAAACAGCAGAAGTCCTTTTCATCAGGAATTCCACACATTACACCACTTTTTGAGAAAAAAATCATACATGTAATATAGAAAAATGGACCTCCCTCAAGTTGGTGTGTGTCGTTCAAACTCTCCGACACTCCTGTCTACGGGCCTGAGCTAGGAGCGGGATAGGTTTAAACTATACCGATTTTACTCTGTGTACATAACATGGATGGTGGATGGGGCTGAAACAATCCATGACTTACGATAAGCATAACGTTAGAATGAACAGGATCCATAGACATACTTAGATTTTGTTACTTGACCCAATCCTTGCTAGCCCGCGGAGCGGACGAAGTCTTTTCTTTCAGCCTCTCATCGCTACGAAAAACCAAAACAATACCAAAAAAAAAGCCTAAGGGCCACAGAGGCGCTACGCAGACTAAATCTTTGGATGCTTACAGGCCAGTTCGGGAAAATAACTATCTGCTCACTTGGGGTGTAGCAATTAACGGGTCCATGAATATCACGCCCTAGGCTAGAACTTACTCAGTGAATGTAGTCTTCTACACTTAACAGACTGCTGTTCTAACAGGATATCCTGTGTGTTCGAGCCTCTATTAGGCCTCCTTTCAGTGGCGTACGCGGATGGCGGATGCCATGTTTTGTTCTTAAAAATACGTAGCCATACTTTAGTAACACAGATAGCACATGTTGCACCAGATTGCATGTAAGGACACTCAATTTTTCAAAAATTTTCAAAGGCTCTTTTCTTTGCAACCCCCCTCATTTAATGCCATTTTTTTTAATTCCTGCAAATAGGCAAATTCTGTCAATTTCCAATTTTTACTTTAAAAGGTAGCCTCTATATCCCACTGGTGGCAACAATCGTCCCTAATTAAGATGTTTTAAAAGGAAAGGCCCACCCCATAGACTCCTTCCCGGGCCGGCATAGACGTACAAGACGGGGACAGGGGAGAGGAGGGTGTTCAGGTGCGGTGAGAAATAGTTTGCCATTTATCACTCAAGAGATGTTAGGGGTAAAATCATTAATAGATGGGATCGGCAAATTAAAATGCTCCCTTTCGCCTATACCCGATTAGTATTAGTAGTTTCATGGAGCTGATAAATTTGCAGTGAAATCATACATTTCAAAAGGATTTATGAGGATTCTTCTCCTGTCCAAATATTAGCTCCATGGCTATTTAGTTCTGTTTCACTGCACTGGATTAAACCATAGAGCTAATACTTTGTCAAAGTATTAGATCCATGTTTAAACAACGTGTCCATTTTGTACAGTTAGCTTTTGACCCATTGGTTTAAGTCTAGCCAACCAGGGCATTTTTACATTGGTGGCTCACGGGTCAGCTGGTTTGTTCTACTCCATTGTTTACGCTGACCATCAAGCAAAATGACAGAAGATTCCGTTTTGAAAGTCTTTGGTATGTCTCGACCAGGGCTCGAGCTCCCGACCTCTCAGCTACAAGTTGAATGCTGTAACCAGTTAACCATGCGTTCTCTGCAGGATAACATTCATGCTGCTGTATGCAGGGAAAGGCATTTACGTCATGCTGCAGTAACACAGACGAATTCTGTTGAAGATTTCATTTTTTCACCCCAAACACTTGCAATTCTCCTAACCTACTTACTCTAAGACCCAATTCACCCAAAAAAGTAGCGATTCTCGTCACAATTGTCTGAAATTCATCCTCATCCAGATACAATCTCAGTTTATATTGCTTCAGGGTGAGTACAGCTAGAACTCAACGTGTGTCAAGCTTATGCTGTGTCATATAACCTTTAGTACTCTGCTTTTTTTTAAATAGCAGTCAATCAAAAGGCTGAGCAAATTGGGACTTTCTTTTACCCCATACAAGAATTTTAATTCGAGGTGATCGTATTGGCCCTTTAAGTCCCTCTCACAACTGTCTTAAGTTCATTCTCATCCAGAAACATCCTCAATTCATTCCTCCAGGATGGGTATTTAAGATCCCAATTTGTACAATCAGAACACTCTCAGAACAGTACATGTTTTTTAATATGAAATCTGGTGTTCTGAACTGCTTGAACTCAAGGGCGGATCCGGGGGGGGGGGCAACTAGGGTCAACTGTCCCCCCATGACCAGTCTAGCTCCCCTCAATACAAGAAAAATGGGCTCCTGCGTCCCAAAAGTAAAGTAAAAACTGCCCGAAAAGTAAAAAAAAAAAAAAAAGGTTCCCAGGATTTTGAACCGTATCGCTATATATAACTATGGCTATGGGAGTTGGTCTCCGAAATGTAGTCGGTTAAATTCAAGAGTATGCGGCCCCTGCATGTTTTTGGCGCCCCCCCCCCCCCTTTTCAGACTTCCCCCCCCCCTTCAGTTAGGGGCTGGATCCGCCCTTGCTTGAACTAGCTGTCAATCAAAGATCTATGCCAATTGAACCATTCTGTGGACTGCAAAAAAAATGTGCTCTAAGGTGAGAGGGTTAGCCCTTTAATATATGTTGCATGAAGATACGAAGTATAATTGAGGAAGGCTTCACAGTTTCTTATACAAAGCAATATTTCCAAACAATGAGAAATTGCACATTTCTTATTTAAGAGGTCTATCAACTTGACCACTGCTTGTTCTCCAAATGTCTATATTATTATAATCTCTGGTTATTAATTGAGTGAACATGGGCAGATCTGTTTCTTAACTTGAAGAGTAACTTCCGGTTGCTATCATAGTTAAACACCGGGGAAGGCCCAAACTTTGGACAACGCAGTAGCTAGTTTTGCTTTCTAGGAGGAAAGTATTTTACACATCTTATTACCCAGCAGTATGAAACACATTTTGCTTGTGCTCTACCAGACAGGATTTAATAAAATCTAAAGCAGGGGTCACGCTGCACACTGATCCTCTAAAACGAATGTATATTTACACAAGTTGAGATGAAGACGTTTTAGCTAAATCTCACAAAATCGGATTGTAATACGATCCGAAATCACTGTAGTCACGGTGTGACCCGCACTTAACTGTTGAAAGTAGTCAATCATCACCCTAATCTACAATTTTAGAAGTCGGAACAAAATGTGTATTTGACATATTGTGTATATTTATTATACAAACGTGCAATTTCTACACATTGCTGATGGGTGGACTTGTTACACAACAATGTGTATATTTTACACAACTTTTTGAGTCCACTTTCTTCGTGTTACCCTAAAGTATTTCTCCACATGATCTATAAAAGGTATTGCACCAAATGTGTTTAGTTACCAACAAAAGTATGCATTGGTTTCACGTTTATTCAATCGGTCCGCTCGTAAATTATTGTTAGGAAGAGGTCCCGAGGATTCGGGCTGCTGGAGACAGCTAGTACTGATTCCCGAGCGACATTTTATTTTGTCAACGATCCGTCAATAATTTATTTCATTCTGAATATTCCCATTTGGAACCCCAAATAAATTATTGATAATAGAACATACCGAGTACGTATTTTAACAGAGCACATGTGAGGATTACGAACGTAGCCCTGAAGGTAGAACCGTGATCATTTATTAAGATTGATGAGATATTAATAATCTAGCCCTGTGATGGATCATCAGTTACAGGTTTCAGCCTTGATAGACTAAACAGACTGAGTTGAATTGTACTGATCGAGTGCTTTGAGAACCAAGTGGCGGGCTAACGAGAGGGTGTACGTTGAAGTGTTCAAATTTGTAAGAATTCTATATGTCTGATTCGAGAGCCTTCAATCTTTACTATCAGCGCCATTCCCTTGAAGAATTGAAGTTATGCAAGGTGACGTACTACATGGTATTTATTGCAAACAATATGGAGGAGGATTTTCAAAAGTTTATAACCAATCAGATTAAAAAGGCGATCAACTCTCACCCCAAACTACAATTTTGTAATAGTCTAGAAAAATTCTCATTTGGCACAGCTTTTTGATTGACAGCAAATAAAAAAAGGAAGAGTACTGTAGCCCATATTAAACATCGTGCAATGTACTGGGCGTTTTCATTACACATTGCGGTGAGTTGTATAATAATCTCAAAGCTATAAGCTGAGATTGTATCTGGATGTGGATGAGTTTTAGACAGTTGTGGGAGAGGAGAGGGTTTTGTAAGTTAGTTAGGAGAATTGGAACTGTTTCGGGTGAGAAAATTAGGCCTTTAAATTAATGATTCTAATAGCACACTTGTGTTAAATTTACAATTTTTACCCATTGCTTTTTAGAGCAAAACTTCCACTCCGAGTTTCATGGGCAGTTATAGTTGAGAGCAAATTACATTTCCCGTCTTCATTCCATTCATGTGCAAATATTCGATGATAAATCGAAATGCCTGAGTGACATCCTAATTACTACTACAAAGAATTTTGTGTGTACCTCTTTTAATACAAAGAAGGCTTCTTCAGCTTGCAATAAAACAATGTTAATGTCCACGATCATAAAAAATGTTCCCCAACAACAAATGTGTCTGCAAATTTTATTCCAATAAAAACAGCTTTAAAATGTCTTTAGGTACAGGGCACAAACGTAATAGATTCATAAATTTCGTAGTGGGGTTTTGAAACCATTGTTTGTACTGGCTTTTCAACGATTGAAATCAGGGTAATGGAAAAAGTCGACATGAGTGACAGATTTGATAGAAGTTTTACAACAACACTTGTCCATGTTTCGGACAAATGTTGTGTCTATATGAGTCGACTTTTATATCATTCCCTCCATCTTCAGTCGACTTATGTAACCACCCAAAATAGGTGATAAAATTTTTTTAACCTATGAAGGAACAAAAATTTGAACAGTGCCTCCTGAAGACATAGGTCGAGTTTTCATCGTACGATACCGGAAGGAAACTTAATGGGAATGGGAGTCAAGTTTTACTGGTTTGGGTATTTTACTCTGTACCGTAGTTAGTTAGTCAGCTGGAGTTTAACGGCCCAGTTTCCAACTAATTGGTTCAAGTCTTCCATGTTTTCCAGTTGTGGCTCATTGGTGTGTTTTTACATTACTTTTGCTATGCATCAAGCACAATGGCGCTAGGTGACGTTTTTAAAGTCTTCGGTATGGCCCTGCCAGAATTCAAAATCCCAACCTACTGCAAAGCTGGCAAGTCTGATGCTCTTACCACTTGAACATGCAGATGGTTGTCTTAAAAACAATATGAGAAGCCAGAAATTTTCTACAACAAATTTGACTTCATCCTTCAAATCTTGGGCTCCTTCATGCAATATTTTGAGGATTTTAGATTCTCAGAGTTTGGAGGGCCGTAGGGCCTATGGCCCAGTGGCTTCTCGGAGTGGTAACTTGTGTTATAGACATGGCAACAGCGGAGACACTCCAGACTATACAGAGTTATTGTCGTATGCAGACTTTCATCGTCTAGCTATTCTAGGATTCTCCATTTATTTAATGTGATAAATTTCACAAGGTTGGCTGCTTCAGTTTTCTAACGCGTGCAAGTTGATGAGGCATTTTATTTCAACACCAAATGCACAAACTGCCTCACTCTCAATTCTAAACAGACTTACTTGGAACGGTTCTCCTCGGTCTGCATTGCACGGCGCCGATAGTGAGGGAGTTTTGCTAGGTTTGTCTCGCTTTAGTTCAAGGTCGGGTAGGCATGCCGAAGTTAATATTTCATTCGTGCAGTCAGTATTTTGACGTATCCACTGACAAGGTACCGTTTCACATCAAACTTGGTAATGACATCTCGACTCTTCAGTTTAGTGCAATATGCGTGCATGATCATTATTGGTAATTACTTTTCTCCATCATGACGACGTGTTGCAATTAATTTTGAAAGTAACTTACCTTTTCCTTCCAAGACAATATTATCAGCAGGGAATGTATTAATATTTTACAAACGATGAGTTCTAGTGTTTCCAGGCTCAACTAATGGGAGACTGTAGCATGCTTTGACCGTTTGCGCTGTAAATTGTACAGGAACTTATTTACAAAGGCAACTGAAGATGTTTGGCCCTATACGCAATCGTCACGAACATCTCCTTTAATGAAAATAATCATCACTGATGTACTATAGTCACATCTAAAGTTAAATGTGACACGTATAATTCCTAGCCTCTCCATGAGAATTTTAATTGAAAGCAGAGCAGTCTGTACTGGTTGCTTCCTCAACATACTCAATTCAGTTCCATAAATGGATTTATCATGCCTAAAAATGTCTGGCCAAAAATGAACCTGAGGCTTATCACATGATGAATGTAAACGCAAATGATAGAACGTACAATGTTAGTCCAATTTAAATATTTTAAGGCCATATACAGTACAAGATCAACACTTAATTGATATCTTGACATGTCCAGTCCAGACAAGCAAGTCAAGGTTTATATTTTACTATCAAAAACCTAGGCCTAATTCAAGTTCTAGCAAATTCCATATGTAAATGGCTATAGTGCACTGTAAATCGATTCAAGTGAGTACTGTTTTTTACTTTTTGTTGGTTTTCCTAAAGGGAAAACCTGTAAAGTCGTGTAGGCAAGAATTTTGAAAACTAGTGTAGAATCGTGAATGCATTTTAATGTTGGCGTATGCTATGGTTCGCTAACTTTTTAACATTGGTGCTCAAGTACGACGTGAATTTATTGAAGAACTACATTTTGTTCACTGTATGCATGAAGCCAATACCTTGTTTTATCGAACATTGGTTTGATGACTCATCCAGATGAGATCATTTTTAAAATGGCAATTTGTGTGCCCTGTTTCTCCAAAATAGTATTGTTTGGAATTTAAGAAAAAACGAGGACTTTTTATTGTTTTACACATTATATGTTAACTAGAGTTTTACTTCTTATAGTTAAATCTTCGAGGAACAGAAATTTTGACAGGAGAAATATTTTTACCTCCTTTGAAATGTTTGTAACCTTTATTGGGTTATTGAGTTCGGCAATAGGCACCTATCGATTGTCAAGTGAGATTTAGAACGTATGGAAGCCGAGAAATCCTTTCAAAGGAAAGGCATATGCATGCAGCACTTTGAAGAAAGACATTCCCTTAGCAGACATAGCAGTTATTTAAAGGCATATTCTGGTGGCTTTTCACATGTCAGAAAACAAAAAAAAAATTAAAAACCGTTTCCTTAAAACCCTGTTGCAATTCTTCTACCGAATCGATAACACACTTTAAACGTTGGCTATATTTGTTAAAGAATACTTGTCAACAAAGCCACAAAAAAGCTATGTAATGGTCACATATATATTCGCACATTGTCTCCGATTCCTATTATTTTTCTTTATTATTGAAGTCCTTTTTGTCCTTAACCATACGAAGAGCAAAACAAACACTGTTGCTTAATATTGCCCTTGAGACATCAAACATTACGAATACATTGAATGCAATTTTAAATTAATGTGCCGCGATGACATTATAGTTTTCCCATAATGCACCAAATCACAAGAAAAGTTGCATTACTCTAAAAAATTTTATCTTCGGAACGTTATGTGCTATTAAGATGTATTTTTCGCCTCTTGAAAAAAAATCTGCATATCTTGAAGTAAATAATACTTGTCTTGGAATATGCCTTAAAGTATCCTTTCGGGAAACGTTTCAGCCACACTTTCTCTTCATATGCAAATTATCCATACGTGTGAGTAGGCTACAATAAACAATGCAAACTTTCAGCAAGCAACACGGAATAGGTGTTGGTGGTTTATCTAGCTTTTCACTACGGAACCACAGTGGCAGGTCCTTGATGTAGTGGTGTAGAACTCAAAGTTGATCATGTTAGGTCTTATTGTCCTTTCAGGAATTTTGCTCTTTTGAAGAAGCAGAACTCCTTCCTTTGTGAAGATTGTTTGATTTCATTTAGTTTAATGCATTCTGACGAACTGGTGTTATAATGATTGGTAACAAGTTTTCAACCAACTTTGATTAAAGAGGTTAACATGTTAAGAGTTTCAAGTGATCATGATGGTTTGACGAAAAACAGATAGCATTTTGAAGTTTAGAAACCAGAAATCATTTTGTATTTGGTTTTAGCCATTCGGCTTCGGCTTTGAATTTTAAATTGCAGTGACAGTGAAAGCACGCACTCATTCCCCAAATTCACTTTGGTAAAGGGGAGACTAACACTCTCATTGTTTACCCTCAGAAAGTGAGGGGTGAAAATTCTTACAAGATAGCTCAACACTACTTTCGTAGAGTGACATCATCATCTAACACGTTGGACTTCAAAGGGGCAGTTAGTTACTTCGTGATCACCTCACTTCGGGTAAGTTATCCTCCTGCCCCTTTGATTGACATCAAATAAGAAAGATGCATTGTAACTCACATTACTATGACATATATTGCAGAGCATTAACATCGAATTCAAACAGTCCAACTGCAATCTTTATAGGGCATTCCTGAGCTTAGATACAAAATGATGAAGTTTATTCACTCAATTTAAAACAGTAAATTAGGCAATAGTTTGTTATGATATTGTAGCACCACTCATTAAGTCTTTGTGTTTTTTCCTGAAAAAAACTGTCTTGTGCCGGTATATGATGGTACTCTCTCTCTCTCTCTCTCTTTCTTATGAAGTGATGTAATTAATACGCCCTCTCTGTGCAACATGTTATGCAAGCAAACAGGACGCTTTCAAGCTCATGCAACCGTTTGAAATCTCAAAGGGATACATTAAGTGCGTTGCACAACATTAAAGTGACAAATTATAGTGCTATCGACTATTTTGTTTTAAGTGAATAAACTTCAACTTTGAATATTTCAACAATGGAACAAGCTTATGATAATTGAAGTTGGATGAATAAGGTACATTTAGCAACGTCTAAAATATATGTTTTTAAAATTCCAGACTTGAGTTACACTTTGAAACAGACTTTAATAGACCAAAAGCAACATAGTTTGGAAAATTGGAACTGTACTGGATGTGAGAAAATCTTTTTTAAGTTTGGTGAATCGTGGATTTTTTCACACCGCAGAAATATTCCCCTCTACTTGACAGCAAATTAAAAGCGCAGAGTAATTAAACAAGCATGTTTTGAGAGGCTGAAAGTAGCTACTTTATGAGAATTGGAATTGGGACTATTTGGGATAAAAAAAACTGTGCCCTTTAGGTTTGGTGATCCAAAGATATCATCAAATGATAGACAAACTTCATTGAAGTCAACTTCGGATCTAAGTGATGAAGAGGTGGTCACGTTACTCAGCATGCACTAAAGGCGTTTTCATGAAATTTAAAGGCTTTTATGGTGATTACAGGAAGGGGGTGTACTTTTAACAATTTTTGTGCCTGCACAACTGGGAGCTGAAGACAGAAATTTTGGGGTAACCTAGTTAGACAAATTAGGTCTTTTGTTTCCTAGTGATTGCCATACCTTGATGCGGTTACTAGGCTTCCTTGCTTTGAATTTATATTATTAAATTATCTATAATCAACTGTAATTCAAAATTATTTATTTTTTCTGATCCTGAAATAGCAATAATTCCCTTACGGTCTAATTCAGTGAGTCTCGTGACTCTTTTGGATAAACTTTTTATGAGTCACAGTTTTAATCCTTCACACCTTCTGTGAAGTCTCCAGTGTATACCCAACGGTAGTGTATGATCTGGGGGGTATGTCTGGTTGGGCAATTACTGCCGAGTCTGAGAAGGTTATCCATTCGTGGCTCACTCAGTCGCGTATTAGTTAGGAAAGGAAAATCTTTTTGAGGTTGCTTTAGGTTCCTATTATCCTACTGCTGTGAAGGACTGCTATATCATAGCTTATAAATCTAGCAACTATAAAGGATTGGGTAGGGGACGCAGAATGTAGACTTGTAATGGAATCTTTGCATTACCCACTCTGAATTTATATTATTAAATTATCTATAATCAACTGTAATTCAAAATTATTTATTTTTTCTGATCCTGAAATAGCAATAATTCGCTTACGGTCTAATTCAGTGAGTCTCGTGACTCTTTTGGATAAACTTTTTATGAGTCACAGTTTTAATCCCTCTCACCATCTGTGAAGTCTCCAGTGTATACCCAACGGTAAAGTGTGATCTGGGGGGTATGTCTGGTTGGGCAATTACTGCCGAGTCTGAGAAGGTTATCCATTCGTGGCTCACTCAGTCGCGTATTAGTTAGGAAAGGAAAATCTTTTTGAGGTTGCTTTAGGTTCCTATTATCCTACTGCTGTGAAGGACTGCTATTTCATAGCTTATAAATCTAGCAACTATAAAGGATTGGGTAGGGGACGCAGAATGTAGACTTGTAATGGAATCTTTGCATTACCCACTCTGAAAGCAAAGTTACGAAATTTGCTCTAAAAAGAGTAAACTCAATGACTACCCAAAGAAAGAGCGAATTTCACCTCCATAAAGAGATAATTCACTCCAAAGGGAGTGATGCTTCATTCAATGTGTGAATTATCACTCCTGAATTAGTAAACTATCACTGCAATGGCAAGAATATCATTTTTATTCCTTTAAGGAGTGATCACTAGGCACACTCTCTGTGGGGTGAATTTCATTGTTTGCTTTCAAGAATGTATCCTACCTGGTTTTGCCCATATTAATTAATTAATCTAGTCCAAATGAATTTTGGCCTGTTATTTCAAGGTCTTTTTCTTGGTGGACTCATTTGTACAGATAAATCACCATTTTAGGAAAAAAATAAAGACAAATTTCAAGTTTGTGGGGTATGAAAGTGGTATCTTTTGCATGGATCTTTATCTATGTCAAGAGAAGATATTCATTAATATCTGATTGTCTACAAAAGTAATAAAATGAAATGCCTAAAATTTTTACTTGCCCAGAACTTCTGAAAAATAAAAATCAAAATAATATAAAAATAATTCAAAAACAGGCTGCAAAGATTCCACAGCATCTGTTCTCTGAGGAATATTGTCATCAATTTCTTGCAAATAGTGTTATGTGATATTTTTTAGATACTCTCGCCAAACATAATTAAATTATGAGGATGTTCACCACAGTAGAGCTATAAATTAATTGGCGTGACATCCTGAGGAGAGGATATACAGTACAGTATTTACTGCCGCAGCTTGCCCAACTGGAGCGGGGCCGAAGAGAGAGGGACAACATTTTCTAAGGCGGTCGTAAAAAAAAAGTAAGGTCGACATGGTAAAGTAACGATTTTGGTAACAGCCAGGGCGATTTCATGTATCTGCAGGCCTCGACAACTTTGTTTAAGGGAAATGGCAATCAACTATATTTAAGAGTCATGTACCTGAGTCGGCGACTGTAGTTAAAGATGAACTGTCGTCTGGTAAAAATGCAATAACTGAAAACTATGCTGGTTTCTGAATGACATCACAGTACTCGTATCCTAACTTTGGTTGCGAACTGATTCGATGCACCGTCGATTACCTGAACGTTTTCGGTACTCTAGCTAAGATAGAACATTTTCAGCAAAAAGTGAACTAGAAGCAAACACATATGACATCATCTCCACATATTATTAAACGGTTCTTAGTTTTTATTTTATAGTAATAGTTCAATTTTTACAACCAATTATCTCATCATCTATCCCATGTTATCAGAATGCACAGCATCAATGTCACTGGAACTTCGTATTCACTTTTCACTAGGAGGTGTTATTCTATTAACGCCAAGCTCAGCACAACAACCTGAGAAATGAAAAACAAGCAAAGTGTTCTTTGGCGATGTCAGGAGGTGGTATAACCTCTGCTTCGCTCATATTCACTTTGGAATACACACTTCATTTGCTGGTATCTCGAAAAACGAATGTCCAATTTGAGGTTTCTCCAAATTGTGTAACTTGCATTCCTCTTTTACATACGAATATTGAATTGTTACGTAAACTTCCCCTTTAACCCTATAAGTTTTTGTTTGTTTTTGTTTTCATTTGATCCTCCCTTGCGGGAACTCGGCAACGCCCCAATGAAGGGGTATTAGTAAAAAAAATGTTCACATAGTAAACTTAAGTGAAATGTAATCTATGGCAGATTTGATAGTGCCCTTTTCTATCAAATTATTGGGGCGCATCTGTATATTCGGACTAACATGATGATGTTATCTACAGTCGCAATCAAGCGTCACTTTTTAATGATTTACTGCAGCAGAGTTAAGACTTATTACATAGTAGGAAATGCCGTAAAAGATCAAAGTACGTTACACTTAAGATGTAGTAATTATGGTTTGTAGTTAGTGGTGTAAAACGATAATAAAGTATGAAACTCTCAGTTGGCACAGCTCTTCAATTGGAGAGTTAGTTAGTTAGTCAGTCGGTCGGTCGGTCGGTCGGTCGGTCGGTCGGTCGGTCGGTCGGTCGGTCGGTCGGTCGGTCGGTCGGTCGGTCGGTCGGTCGGTTGGTTAGGTGGTTAGTTGGTTAGGTGGTTAGTTGGTTAGGTGGTTAGTTGGTTAGATTGAGTTTTACGCCCAGTTTCCAACCTATTGGATAAAGTCCAGCAGGTCAAGGCCTTTCTCCAGTTGTGACTTATTTTCCCTACTCCATTGCTAATGCTGAGCACCAAGAACAATGACAGTAGGTTTCGTTTATAAAGTCTTCGGTATGACCCAGCCAGGACTAGAAATCCCAACCTCCCGGCTTCCCTGGACCATACAGTCGGTCGTGTCTGAATGAAGGTTAGTTTCAAAGAAACGTTAGAGGGCCTTAAGAAAAGGAGGTTGGTAGAATAGGAAAAGATTGAGCCTTTAATAAAGGTATAAAAAGAGTTAAATTTATGCTGGAGAATAAATCATCAAGTTATTTCAATATGTTTGGACAAGCTGCGTTAAATGTTGCCTTCACTTATGTATACCCACGACTATGAAACGACAAGACTGTTAATTAACTTAAATGGAAACTTCAGTTATAATTTTGAAATGTTATCTTTCTTCCCACACAGTAACAGAGACATTCTTCATCTCTGTAAATACAACCGCTTATGTAATTGAATTATGACCATAATCAGGCGTGAATCCAAGGTGGGGAAGCTTTTACGGCCTCAGCCCCCTCCCCTTTTCATCAAAATCAACAATAACAAATAAACCAAAATAAGCATGATATTTGTCTTTGAGAATAGTCAAGAGGGCAATGTCGGGCTCATCCTTTTCTCAAAACGCAAATCCAAATACACGAACCTCGTATGATATTAAGTGAGACTAGTCCATCTACTTATTTTCCTGCCGCCTTGCTTCCGCCACAACAGGGGGAGCTCCCTGGCCAAATCAACAAGACTTGAAAAAGATTATAAGGGTTACCGTCTAAATAATAGTTGCGATCGATTTAGTGGCTATAGCCAGCTCAGCGGACTCAGCCAAGTTCTTGACTGGACAACAAGGACGTAAAATACGTCACACGACTTAACTAGTCCATCTCGGAGGGCTTGTCGTTTTGGCAGGCTCATGTCGTGACGCTTTGATGACGGTAAGGCACGTTTCCGAAAGATCGACCGCTGGCTCAGCCAGTTGAGCTGTCTCGAGCAGCTCAATCGAACTTACCTCACCTTTGCAATGTAGTGGCTGTGAACGGTGGGCACGTTCTGACGTTAGTCTTGTCTAAGTTTCCTAGCGGTGGTTCATTATGGTATAGAGCAGGTGTGTAAAATTTTGGACCAAATCATGTTCCTGATATAGGAGTATACTAGGTGGAGTCTTACTGTTATCCCTGGCCCCCATCCTTTCCTCATTAGATTGACCAATGTGCCAAGTCCACATGCACACCCCTAGTATAGAGGGACGGCAATTAGAAATAATCATGTCGAAGAAACACAAATTTTCAAGTAGTGCCAATGTTTTAAGTGTTTATTATGAATTGAAGCCCTTGTAGTTGTTGATGATGATAACGGAGAGTTGGGCTATACATTGATTTTGATTTCTATTTCCTCGCGCACCGGTATGTTTTTATTTGATGCATACGGTTTGGAGGGATCACGTGTTCAGAAACCATTGATATAAACTGGTTGTTTGTTGGCTAGAAAATAATTTGCTCTCTTGTTTGTGTGGGAAGCAAAGAATTATGTGTATGCAGGCTTCTACCTTGCGCGATAAATACGCAAAAATTAGGTCGGTTTTGTAAGAGCCAAGTATTCTCAAGCAATTTCCCACTCAGGTAAACTTCGGGCATGGAAGCCTCTGAGTCTGCATGAACTAATAATGCTGCCCAAACACATAAAATCCTTGTGAAGTTCGATGAAACTTGTAAAGGCTATAGACGAATCCGATGAGCGCTTGTTTTTAGTGACTGTAGGCAGCCATTAGTGGGGTCCATCAGCCTTTAATCGCCTTCATTTATTGTCAACGTGAATTTAAAATCCTCATATTCAGTGAAGTTGAGAAAATCAAGATACACTTCAGTGTACAACCATCCATGGAAGGAAATTTAAAGATTACTGTAAAGGTGATGGACGACTAAAATCAGACCATCAGAGTCTGTCCGAATTCGTCTATAGGGAGCCGGTACTGCGATGCATTGTCACCCTTCCTTGATGTTGAAAAGGGATTTCGCGTGGCAATGCGCACTGCTTAACAAGAAATTTCCTAACTGGCTAACGATAGCCCTAGTCCCTAACCTAATCCATAACCCTAACAAAGAATACAATCGACACAATACAATGTCAACAACCAATCAAGACACACCTTGTTAAACAGTGCGCATATACCCATTTTCGCCGTTCAATAAGTTGCTCGAATTTTAAATGTTATACGCATCATAATTTTAGGTCGCAAGGTAGTCAAATAGTTTGTTGCAAGCCCATGCAAACTCATCTTTTAAAGATTAATTCCTTTAAATTACCGTTCCATCCAATAGTAGGGATACATTTTATCTGGTAATTTTTTGATCATTTTACAATTTGTCCGCTGGAAATGCCATTTCCGGCGACTGACTGAGGGGTCGTAATTTTTCAAAATTTTCTGTACTCTCCGCACCAACAGATGTTGGCGCTCCGCATAGTCTTTTGGGCGGAATTAGATATTTTAGGCAGAGAATCTCGACTAACGTCCACATTGCCCGCTTTCACTAGGTTACCCCCCCCCCCAACCCTTTAAAATGTCTGGATCCGTGCCTGGTAAGTGGTCAAGTAATACCGGTGTTCATCTTCAATTGAAACCGTCCACGAGCAAGCATCAACATACTTTTTCCAAATATGCACCCATCTTTAGTGCACCGTAAAGGCATGTCCACACAGGATGCGTTGCGTTCCGTTCCGGATACGACACATTTTTTCCGCATCCTTCCGGATACGTCAAGACGCATGCCTGTCTGTACAGGATGCGTTCACACTACGTCAATTTCGATGCGTCACTTGCAGATGCAGTGTGTAGGTTCCAATGACAATGCATGCTGATTGACAAAAAAGCACGTTTTGTGAGAAAGTGTAAAATTTGGTTTGACTTTATTCCTTAACACATTCAGTTTGTCACAATCTATCCGAATGTGTACAAAAATACTCAAAGTGGGTTTATATCGATGGATTTCAGTCAGTGGTGTACCCAGGATTTCTCTTATGGAAGTGTAGGGACATGCAGTATGTTGCGTGATCGCCGGCCTGGGGAGGTGTCCTAGTGGAGGGGGTGTCCCCTTCCTCCTTTGAAGGCGTTTGAAAATTAGGTGTCCTTGCATTCAATCTGGTGCCACATTAGCTACCTTTTGAAGTAAAATTTGTGTTAAAAATGTTGCGTATTTTTAGGAACAAAAACAAATCGGCATTAGTGAGGGGAATGGCCTGACGGATTTCCCCTGAAGTTCTCTTTTGGCCCAGATCTCTTGTGGGGCGCTTGGAGGGAAACGATTGGGGAGAAGGGCTCGATCCCGTAAGCCCCCGAAGCTACGCCACTGATGATATGCGCTACGTTGTATATTTATATTTTCTCGAGTGCCGTGAAATGTCCCTGTGCAGCCATGTCTAGTGTCCAGACGTCCCCTGCCTACCGTCCCAAAAAGAATACAACTGTTCTTTTTCACTACCGAAGTCAATAATATCGCAAGGGTAGCGGGTACCCAAAGAATCATAGACCTACGTATGCATTCCCAATGTTGTGAAAAAATGCCAACAAATGAGCTTTTCTACTTATTTACAGGCGTTTCATTGTGATTTTAAGCTCAAACATACTGCCATTTTGCATCCATGTCCCGTTAACTTGCATTTCATGAAAGAAAACATGAAAGAAATAAAAGTTGACACATGCTTCCGTACGCCAACTCTGTTTCTGAACGCACATGGACTTTAACAAAATTTGACGCATCCGGCCGGATACGTCAACTTTTTTTCCGCATCGATCGTGACGCAACGCAACGTATCCTGTGTGGACGGCTCCATTGATTTACGTGCAAAGTGATAAAAGTGACGTGCCGTGTCGTATCCGGAACGGAACGCAACGCATCCTGTGGGAACATGCCTTAACAATACATCATAACCGTGCGTCAGTCTCTCAGTAGATATGTGCCCGTGGCACATGAGTACTAGGGAAATCATTGCTAATATGTTTAGACAATTTGTTCCGGAAAATGAGGCAATGTGAATTGCTAGTGATTCCGTCAGATAGAAACAGTTTCGTCCTCGTCTTAATATCCCGGAGTAGTTGTATTGCCTTTGGTTGTCTAGTTTTCCAGAAGACAATTGAGGTTAAAAGGCCTGGCGGAGATGGTGAGACAAGAAAATAAGCGTAATTGAATGTAAGGTTACTGACAACGCCTCCCTCAAAGATAAGTGAAAGACGCTTCCTTAAGTCATTGGTTCCACTTCAACGCTCCTTTATTTTTTCTTCAGGCATACATTGACTATTGAAATTCTTTCTACTTCAATCTCAAACTACAATTTACTTTGCAGCTATTGTCAATAAGGAATTATGTTTCAAATGTAATAGATGTCAAAGAATCAAAGTAACTGTAAAAGGAAATGACCCAAATCCTGCTATAAGTTTAACCATGGAAGTACTACCTCGGAGTTGTACTTCCATGGTTTAACAGTTTTCTTCCCTTCAGTTTTGACCATGGAAGTACTACCTCGGAAGGAAATCCAACTTCCAAATTTTATGTTTTCCAAGCCAAAATACTGCTCCAGGGCACAAACACTTCCAATGTAAATCCACAGACTTTTACACAAGGTCTACTGTCCCAGGAGACCGATCAGATTACCTTTGAAGCAGTCAAGAATACCGCGAAGGTCAGTCGCCCTCTATCGGTTGGACAAAACGAAGATTCTTGATGTTTCCAAAATCCATTACATCACGGTGCTTTCCCTCGTGTTTGGAGCTTGCGCAGTTCATTATAATTCAAGCAAGATGGCTGAAAACGATGTGTAGTTGTGTCTGAAGGGTTAAAAAGTATCGCCGAAAAACTCCGATTCCTAAAGGATATATTTCTGGTAAGTTATATCAATAAATGTACGATACAACAGGATACAGTTACCGTGTCAAAGAGGAAAATTTTGGTCTCAAAAATGGTCATTTTTAGGCAGTTTCCGCACCGATGCGGGCCTTAATTTTAGCACTGTCTGCTACAGGAAAGTCATATCTTCGCATTCCTGGTACCCACGAGCAGGCCTACGAAAGCCTACACGTCGAAAAATCCAAATTTCTTGGCCTGAAATTTTCGAAATTTCCGTTGTGTTGCCATGGCGTTGCAGTGACGTAATTTTCGCGCCATTTGAGTACCAATTTTTGCGGGAGATCGTAGCTTTTCGTTTGTGTGTGACAGTGTAAATACTAGTTCCACGAATTTTATCGAAGCTTAGCTGCGACTAAGGCTACGTACCGCAGTGTTACTTTACTTGTTTAGATTTGGAATCGGTACGATTGTTTTTTTTCTTTTGGGATCGATTGCTTCAAATATCCAGAGTTTTACCTGATCAAAGCCCTGGAATTTCACATGGCTGCTCACATGGCATTTTCCCAAGGATAAAACTTTCACATACTGTAATGTAGTGTTAGCAAGGCCCAGACCCAAGCAATAATTTAGCCTTGGCCTAAGCTATGTTACTCATGCAATATTAGCTAAGCCTTGGCCTAGGGATTTTTCCCTGTATTAAAATTAAGTTATTGGCACAGAAAGAGGCATATTTTGTTTATGTTACAGATATGTAAAGTTAGTGACTTTTTCACTTCGTTTTAAAACCTGTTGTAAGAGAGGGAAGATTTGAACAAACAATGTGTTTGCTGCATAGTCTTAGCCTTTGTTCAGCTAGCTATATCCCAGATTTTAGTTTATATTTTGTGAATAACCTAATTTGCTCCCCTTTCTTTTCCAGATGGTAGAAATTGGCCTAGCTAGATCTGGAATAACTGGTTGAATGGAGGGTGATAGTCAGTTCCAAAGGGTATCAAGCTGTTTGCAGAGCTTTCTTATTCTGAAGCAACCAAATCTGATGAAGTATTTAGTGCCATCAACTTCTCACAAAAGTGTCCACAGATTCAGTTGAAACTTGCGTCTTTTATGATACAATGTTTAGTGTTGTGAGATCTCATTTAAGATTTGATTTCATTAGCGGAGAAACTTGGTCCAATAACTGTATGTTACCGCCCACTGGACAACGTCACTTTCCAAAATTTTTGTATGGCTGAAAGAAATGTCCATTGACACACACCATGGAGCAAAACGGACACATCTATGCTGGATATTGACCCAACTTGGAACTATGCTCTTGGCTGTCCTCCTTTGAATGGGTGAACATTTTGCAGACCTGTACCGATCGTAATGACTCTAGGATTTAATGCAGAAACTCAGCATTTGAGGAGAAACTGTGTCTAGGAAAGTTGATCATCATGATAGATTTTTTGTGAGATGGGAGGTTAAAATTTGTATCTTTTAACAGTACTTTGGACTTGAAATGGATTTAAAGCAGGACATTTTCCAGTTGCAGTAAGTTGCATGTGTGTTTTATAGATTTTGGTACTACAAAAAATTTATTCTTTGTATTATATTTTTTACACTTCTTCATCGTCACGTAGAGCACTTAATGAGATGTGTGTCAGTTTCATGTGTGGCAGTTCTGTCATCAGTCAAGTGTGGAATAAAATGTTCTCTTACCTGTGATCACGACTCCAAGTTTCATTTTGATGGATTGAATTTGTCAGCTCTTCTCGCAGTGTTTTCATTTCAAGATTATAGATGCAACCAAGACTTTGGAGTTTTCTGAAGTCAAGAATCATTCATGTTGGAGGATGCAGCCAAATTACCAACTGTACAGGATGTGTTATAGACCCCTTCCCAGTACACTTAGATGTTTAAAATTGTCAAACATACAGTATCTCTCCTTTTTTAATTTTTACTTCTGCCAAGTTCAAATAGGATTGCTACAATTTGTAGTACACTGTGATACTCTAGCACCCGATTTACCAATTAAAGTTAACAAGTTTTCTGATAAATTTGTCCCAAAATTATGAGAAGTCGAAGAGTGGAGATGTACACTTTCTCTAGTTTTTATCCCTGCAAGTGTCCATCTGTTATGAAATGATACGGTAACATGAAAGTTTGTGAGGCAACAGTATTAAGTAGAGAATGTCGTACTCTGGATCAGAAGCAGGTTTGTATGTCTCATTTATTACAACTTACTAACATGATCATTTGTTTACAGATTCATTCTAACACTCCTATTTCACTTTTAAACTTTAACATTAAAGTTAAGGATAAAAATTCCCAATTTTAAAGGCAAAAGCTTACAATGTATTTAAATTTCCAAATAGGACGACAACTTGCTGGCCAAATCATTAGTATCAACTGTAACTCTTTCACAACCTTAATTTTCTTGTACATGTAAAGTAAAATTAACAAATGTTTGTCTTGATGTTCAAGTGTTGCCTGGCAGGCAGAAAAAAATAAAATCTGAAGGAAATAAAATTCATGCTAATCCCAGTCACAGCCCTATAATTCGCCACCCTATATTCCTAAAAATCCATTCCTTTCCAAGAGGGGCTGTGTTCCGACACCCCTATGTTCTCACAACTGTGAACATAGATGAATATAGAGATTTTCAGAACATAGTAGTGTCAAAAAATTTAGGGCAGTCACCGTTCATCTTTACCATTTTTGCTGACGTGACCTGGCCTGCATAAGTACATTACCTGCCCTTTCTAGGTGTGCTTAGGGTGGGATACTCTAACTCTTTGACTCTCTCCGGCTTTGTGGATGCATGGGGGTATTCTTGCTCTAGGGGTTGAGGCCTGTGATATACACCTCATATTCCCACAATCCTAGATGTTGTAACAAACTATAGCACAAAGGCAATGGGTAGTGGGGATTTAGGGTAAAAAACCAAGAAGAGAACCTTAAACCCAATCTGACACGACTTTAATATTTTCTTTGAGTCCTGGTTGTGGGAGTGGAGTCGGTTTTGAACTAGCCAATTATATTCTTTTTATAGGATGTTCTCGCAAAGAGAATAACCAGTTTAGACAATCTTCTTGTACAATGTTATTGGCAGTGGCTTCAGAATGGATAGATGTTCAGGATAGGTGTCCCTTTTTACCGAAACAAATTTATTCGTAGCGTTAGTGCTAATAAGATATTTTTTACTCCAGAAACTACTGTCGTGATGAAAGTGAGTTTTTGTACAGTAACGTAAGGTCCTATACACCTGCTTGTTTACTCCATGCTTTACTAGGCCTATTTGCGTAGTCAGGCCAAGCACTTGGCTCTACCGAATCGTTGCATTCAAATTTAGAGCAGGTACCCACACTGTAAAAGCTGTTTACAACTACTGTATGCACATTCGGTTTTGTGAAAAACTTTTTAACGTTCCATTAGAATTGTATTCGCTGATTATTTCAGCAAAAGTGTGCGATAGCGTGTAACGTTCGCAATGCATGCATGTGCATTTGACTAGTGGTCAGGGTCACCCTGACGTCGGGTACTGGCTTTATAGAACGTCGATACCAACTCGACGAAAGGGTAACCCTGACTAATATGATTTGTTTTCGTAAATGTGATTGGGACAGGTTCGAGTAAGGAATGCCTTCACAAAATCATTAACGTTAGCACTTTACAAATACGGATAGGCCTAGTGTATAATCTGAAAGGTATGACTCGGTCCATGCTCTGTTGCAAGCGTTACTTTATGGTAGCACTTTCATGGTTTTAGAATGAAATAATTTTGATAATTTGCGTGTTGTGTTCAATTCATTGTTGTGCAGCACATTGGGAAAACCCGTTGGTTGAGGGAATGTTTTTAATGAATGGAGCAGACACGTGACTCGTTGTTTACGGTCACTCCAAGCGTCCTTGAGTGCCTGCAGGGCATGCCCTCCTGGAGTGTGGAGGTGTTAGATTTATTGCTTTGACCTTCAGAGTTTCATCATAGTTTCAGAAAGATTTCCAAGTTGGATTTCCTTCCGAGGTAGTACTTCCATGTTTTGACTGGGCTGAAATTACTACTACTAGGTATGTGTTACACATTGGAAAGTGAAACTATGCTACGGTAGCTCAGAACATCCATTGCCGTCTTCATCTTATCTCTTGCTTCGTTTTGTTTAAATTTCCTATATGTTTCCGTTTTTTAGCTTTTTTATCATTTCATTTTGCAACATATTTGTTTTTCATTATTCCATTTCCATGTTGTAAAATTTTACATTTCTTGTAGTAAAGTATAGATATAAAAACAAACGTAAATTAGCGTTTACTGACATTGCTTGCAGCACGTTACAAACATCGGAATTTGTCAAAAAAATGCTCCAAAATGTTGACATTAAAAGAATGACCTCTGAAAATTTTGCACAAAATGTTTTTCTTTTGTACTGCTCTTTAGCTTGGAATGTGTGTAGTGGCAGTTCGTGAATTAGGTCGAATTGAACTTAAATCAGTAAATTGATATGATTTCTGAAGGTTTGAAAATATATACAAAAAGCGGTTGCCTGAGGGGGACTCCACGTATTTTAACTCCATAGTCAAACATTTGAAACAACAAAACCCTCGTAATTTCCACCACATAAAATTATACAAAAAGATGTTTCGAGTTTCCTAATGAGTTCAGTGGTAAGCTACAATATTTGTAGGTCATAAATATACCGTCTAATGTTCAAACATTTCCCACAAAGGCAGTGGTCGGCCCTGCACTAAGGTCCCTTACCAAGCTGAGAACAAGCTACGCTTATTCTTTACATGAATATTATTCATTTTTTTCTAAAAGAGCTTAACAATTTCAAAGCTTTTACACCTTTGAGATTTTTTCCAAACGGGAAATACTGCCAAAGTTTGATCTAAATGTGGACCCCATTGTAAGTGGTACGAGTCAAATTTGTTTTACAAGAAAGAAATCCCATTTGATTTGAAGGAGGCTACACTCTGAGTCAGTAAAGACTAACGTTATTATTTGGTCGAAATTTCTTGAAAGAAGTAAAAGTTAGCGTTTTCGAAAACAGGAAATAGCCCTTGGAGACGGCAAATGCCCCAAGGATAGTGTGGTCCCGTTATTCAAACAAGTTTCGTTAACTATTTTATTGCATTAAGTGTTTTGAAAAACAGGTTAAAACCCTTTCGTTTCAATGAATGTTCAAGTAAAGTCAACGTTTTCGTCGCCACCAATCTGAATGTAAGCAGACTGCTTCCCCTTTCAATTTTTTCTGTTTAAAGTTGCCTGCATGTGGTGCATTCTGACAACTGAGAATGACGTGTGTGCAAGGGATTTGTTAGAGAGAGATGCAATGAGCATTTTTTTCGACAATATGTAGTTGTAAACGATTGAATTCCTTTAAGGCGTTACTGATTACCAGATGGCTTTGTTTCTATTGTTGAATCTCCAGTGAGTAAACCCTTTTAATGAAGACCTCTTCCATTCTTTCCAAGTTATCCCTAAACAAAGGTTAATGTCTGCCTATGCATTGAATTGAGTTTTCTCGTTCCGCATGTGAAAAAGCTAATTACTGGAATTTTCAGTAGAACGACTGACAACAAACGTTTAAACATATACTTTTAACCATACTAACTGCAATTTAACTTCATCATCGGCTTCAAGCATTATTGAAGTCTACACTTTGCCCTCAGATTTAACCAATTTTTTTTTTTTTCAAAACAAAATTGTAAAAGAAAGCTGTAGAGGAATTGTTGCTGACCTGAGATGAAATGATAGATTGCGTCTCTCATAGCTCCAATGAGGAAGTAGATTTAATAATTTGTAACGAAAAGTAAACAAATAAAGTGTAAGGAATGTGTTTCCACATTGTAACTATCGCAATTTGTCGCTGATCCTGGTTGATAAAAGCACTGAGATAAGAATTTGGGGCATAAAAGCAAGATTGTCGTCGGAAACGAACATTGTCTCAAAACGACTACGGAACGTTGTATCTTTTTCTTTAACAACTCTCTACTAAAAGAAAAACCGTGATTAGGGCAGGGTTTATCCTGATCGCCAATCTCCTCTCAATTTTCCTCGACCCCGAATTTCTGGAACATTATACTAAGAAAGATTTCCCCAAGGTATCCATCAATTGGTCAACATTTTAGAACGAGTCGAGAAAACTGTATTCCAAGACAAGGCGTAATTGGGGATAAATTGAATGATTCGGCTGGAAACCACTAATGACTCTAGGTTTACGTATCTTGTTTCGTCGGGTTATAGAAGATATTCGTGGCAAACGAACCGCAAATTTCTATTTAAAAGATGCCCCGAGATCGCAAAAAGAATTAAGGGGAGGCAACACTCTCTCAGTTCTTTTACAAAATACGGGGATTGCAATTCTGATCAGTTTCACCCTGGGAAGGATGTGATAAAAGTTCATTTATGTGTATGTAATCTATGAGTATTACATTGCAAGAAAACAGGTCCAATTAAATTACCTTGGCTTAACTTTGTTCTGTTTCTGCCAACCTCTTTACATAAAGTTTTTAGTCTAAGAGGCTTGGCATTTATTCATTTCAAAGCAATTACACAGGTCAAAGAAAGAAGAAAGGGACACCTTTACAAGGGTGATTCCAATTGTAGTTCGTTGATCGCCTTATAAATTTTCTTAATGTGATACTCGTGTAGCTCAAATGATTAGAGCACACTTTTATTTAACGTAATTTATCTATTTTGAGACCACAAATGGATCTTACTGCTAAAGATTTATTCTTGAATTAATCATACAGTCATACGAGAAGGGGAATAGATGATGTGTTCCAAAGACTATAAGTTTTACTTGAATTTTATTCTGTCAAACACGATCTTCATTGAAAACATTAAACTCTCAGAAACTCCAACAACGTGACAGAAAATTGGGCTCGATACAAAGCCGGAAGCTAACCTCCTCATCGAACACTTTTGGACACAATAGTCAGCTAGTTGTCAATGACACACGGAAATCAAACTTTGATATTACTAATCTCTGTTCAATGCAATAGTTTTTATTGACATCTTAAGTCTCTCTTTTTGGTCAATCAGCCGAATCGTATGTGTATGTAAGAGTAATCCTTCCTTCCACCAAACCACGCTCACACACAACGGCTACACACAAACTCTTAAACCAGTGGAGCAATTAAAAAAAAGAAACAAAAAAAGGAAAACAAAACTACAACAACAACAACAAGAAGAACAAAAAAACATATGCCGAATTGTTGAGCAAGGAACTTGATGGAGGTTGGGACAAACCATCATGATTGCCCCCACTGAATTATTGCGTCGAAATTTTCCAATGAATTTAGCGAAGCTTGATAAAAAAAAAAATGGCAAGTAAGATATGTACTTTTGCTAAACTTTTCTTAGACGGTTAGAGTGCACACAGCGGAGGAAAACACGTAGAGGAGTAAAGAGAATGATTCAAACTTTTTAAAAACATTCACATTGTGGATTAGTACAGTTTCTAACAAAACGTTCTTCTGGTAAGATATGTTTTAATCTATTCTGATTGGTGGTACAGTGTGAGTTCTCATTTATCGATCATAGCAAGAACTGGGTGTTGGGAGAAGAGGGAATCTATATTTAAAATCGTTTTTGTATGACTGCAATCTAATTGATAAAGAATCACTGTGAAATTTACAAATCGTCAAAGAGAAATCGTGTAAAGAGTCAGTTCCCCAGTCTATCTCTAGAACAATAGAAAGTAGGGTTCGATAAGGATTTTTAGGCAGTAAACGGAGCCCAAAGCATCTCACTTATAGGCTTAATTATCCTAAAAAACCAGTGGACACAATATCGTTGCCATTTTGCGGAAAATTGCAATGCTGCCCTTGAAAACGTCGAAATATGACTTTGATTTACGTATCTATATTTCGACCATGGGCGTCCGCAGGTATGGGCAAGGGGGGGGGCGGGCAAGTGCCCCCTCCCCCCTGAAAAATCAAAAATTCGAAAAAAAAACGCATAAAAATCAAAGCAAAAACCCGGACAAAACGTGTTTTCCAAGTTTCTATGCGAAAAATACGCCTTAGAAATGCCGTTTCCGGCCATCTGGGAGGCCCTTTGGGGCTGAAATTTTCTCGTGCTTTGTGTCAATTCATGGTGAATTGGAGGTTTTGCTGCCTCCTAGAAATTCCCCCCCCCCCCCGACTTTTTTCTGCGGACGCCCATGATTTCGACACGTCTGTTCACCGACCTCCGTATGTTTCGACATCTTTATACTCAGACAAAGAATAATTGTACTTAAACATAGATACAAAAAAAAGTTTGGTGTGCACTTTTTTTTGCACCAAAATGCACTTTTTCGGCGACAAAGCATATTATTCCAGCCCAAGTACGTTATTACCGGCGCCCAAGTACATCGGTGCCGAAGTACAGTACACTTTCTTTGGCGACAAAGTTTTTCTCGGTGACTGAGTACACTTTTTGCTTATGAGCGCAGGGAGGTGTTACACCTCCCTGATACACCTCCCTGATGAGCTCATGCATTACTACCGTCAACAAAGTACTTCTTTGTCGGAAACATAGGCGACGAGACAAAGAAAACTCGAACATAGAGACGTCGGAAGACAGGGGTGTGGGAGTAAAGATGCGTCGGAACTTGGGTACGTCGGAATATAGGGGTGCCCCCGACAATTTGTAGGATCGCTTAAATAAAAGTGGTTGTTGAACAAGACGGAGTTCTGTTTATTCGAGAAAAATGTTTTACTGTTTTCAACTAAATTTTACTTTACCATTAAAAGTATTTGTAAATTACGTGTTACGTTCGTTTGTTCTGTGTGTCT
Organism: Holothuria scabra; assembly: GCA_037179385.1. Lineage (NCBI taxonomy): Eukaryota > Metazoa > Echinodermata > Holothuroidea > Aspidochirotida > Holothuriidae > Holothuria > Holothuria scabra. The sequence continues at coordinate 13,827,335 of CM074192.1, read as the reverse complement.
GTGTGCGTATGTTTAACGTTAACAAACATATATTTGCCTTCAAATATTTAAAGGTTCGGTGTTCTTTTTTTTTTACATAAAGTAACCTCCCAAACCCCCCAAATTCCCATCCAGTTTAAAATATGTCGTTCTTTCACTTTGTAACATAACTGTTTTTCATTCGTTGTGTCATTGAGCTAGGAAAAGTCACCTCTTTTCTTAGTTTGGATGACTAGTTTCCCAGTTCTGGTTTTACAGGTTTTAATGCAAATAAAAGGCACACCTCCAAAAGTTACCACAAATTGTTCCAAACATTCTGATCAAGACGGTTGCAGAATTTAATAAGTTAAACTTTATATCGAAGGGTTTGTCTTAAATACAGTTTAAATTGGCGGTACATTGGCAATACAATTTAAATTAGCAGTATTTAAAGTTGAAGTTGCTAAAGAAAATAGCGCGACTCGATTTGTGGTACGTTTTTAAAGTGATTAACATAATGACTGTCAAACGACATATGTTCCTCTTCTGATTTCGATAAGAGTTTGTCGTGCAGGAAATACCTGTAAATACAGTTTATTTACAAAAACAGTTGAAAAGTGTCGCCGTCTATCGAGAACCATTTGAAATTTTTCCGTGCATGCTTGTATTCTTTTCATCGTTTATTCCTAACCAAATGAATGTTCGACAATATTGCTAGAATGCAATCCTCTCTGAAAAGACAAAACGAAATTAAGTCCTGGAGAGATAAATATTTGATTCAGTCCATCTGTAGATCTGCATCTTTGAACGTTTTTCGTTTGAGTAATATGCAAGAAGTCATTGTTCTGTTATAATCGTATTGTGATTCCACTTTCCCGGGAGCCAATCTTATTTCACCGTTTATGATAGCGTGAATCCCATGTTGTAAAGTTTATAAACCCTTTGCTAAAATGATGTCATCAAATATTGTCATTTTACCGAAGCCAAGAGAACTACTTTTACATCTCAGAAAAAGATATAATCCTTGAGGTTATGCGTTATTTTTGTAGTCATATCTCCAAAGGAGTGAAAATTAGGAGAACGTTAGTTTTTATAGTAACAGCTCTGTGCGTGTGTAGTGAATGATTTTGAACAAGCCCTTGTTTCAGCCCTGTAGACTCGTAAATAACAGGCTTGCATACTTAACCAGTGAATGACTGAGGAAATGTTTGGGCATTTGGGAAACTTAGTTCAAGAATACAACGGGCGTTATCCCCCCAAGTAAGTATCTTCAGCCTGTACTGTATTAAAACGTATGAGACACGACTTCCTACCCGGTACGTACAAAAAGGCTTGCTACAAGAAGGCGTCCCAAGATAGCACTGTTAATATCAATTACGTTCTTCCTGCACAGAAATTCTAAGATATAGTACATGATGGGTTTGAATCTCTAGTGAATCAGCGGAATTAACAGAAACCACACACTTTAGTTTTGGGGTTGCGTTAAGAGGTGTAAGGGACGTTGTAATCCTTCTGCATTTTTAGAACAACATCCATTACAGCTGGAAACGACTTATGATGTTCATCCGATACCTCACATTGGTATACGATGACAGAACAAACTGATATTTTTTCTTCCGATTTTACAGCTCTAAATTTTATGTGTTAATAAACATTGTACAATTAATTTAATTTTTACACCAAGTGAGAAACATTTAAAAATATTATTGACTTACCTTAATACCAACTTCGGACAATGTCATCTGACACATTCTAAAAGTGTGAAATTTCTATTTATGGTCAACTGTTTCGAGAGTGAAATATTAGAAGTTTCTTTATTCTTTTGTCTTCCCCAGTACTGATTTTTCATTAAGGAAAGGAGGTGCTTTAAACTGGTTGGTGCTTAGGGTGGTGCGGGGATAGTACTAAACCAGGGAGAAGTTACTAACAACTCATCCCTGACTGGACACGAAATCCTCATTTTAATGATCAATGTTCAATAGTATCACAGCTCTTTTTTCAACTTGCGTAATTTCTCTTTTCTCATAACTCACACTTTCTGGAGGACACACTTCTTCTTTCTTCTTTATGAAATTTTAACTTATGCCATAAGTTTTCTTACAAGAATTTAATGTGCATTGTAGACTACAGCCGTAGAGGTCTACCTGAAGTTGTACTAAGCAAGAGAAGCCCTATAGTATAACGTATAGACGAATTTGACAAGCAAATTAGGTCAGCCATTAGTGGGGTCCATCATCCCTAAATCGTCTTAAATTAATTTTTTACATTCTTTGCTAAACCTTCATATTCAATGAAACTGAGGGAATCAAGGGGCATTTTATTTAGTGAACACCCATCCATGATACAGGTGGGCAACTAATTTGAAAGATTTTAGCTGATGGACCCCAGTTTTGCCCGACTAAACCAGACCATCATGTGGCCGTTCAGATTCGTCCATATAACATTCGTCGTTTTAACAGTATGGAAATATAGATTAGACAACCTCTCATCCAGTTTCATACCGAATCGCTACTAATTGTTAATCCCAAAGAAACAATTAAACCGATATAAATCATATGGTCATAAAGTTGTTAGTTTTACTTTCCCTATGTAGAAATATTATGGTCTCACACTCGAAAAATTCTAAAACGAAATGCCACACAAGTCTTAAATTATATCCATTTTGATCAATTGTTACTGACATGTTTCATTTTAGAGACATGAAATATGAAAATTGTATTTATCTCACTTTATTTTGCTTTTCATTTTATAATTGTAGGATTATCTCAAGCTATCTCAAATATAAGCTATCAAGAAATGGTGAATTCAGCGTTATTTATTTTGCCTAAGGAGTTTCAGCATATGGTTTATACATCTTCTTGAGGCCATACTTTTTAGACTTTGAGTCTTTTTAATAGCCTAGTCATTAGTTACTACGCCTTTAACGATGCCTTTTATCACATATGCTTCTTCTGTTTACTAATGTAAGTCAGAAATAGTGTGGATAAGACAAACGCTTGCTTTTGTCAACGTAAATGATGTATGAGTACAGTGTAATTATGCATGAAGTTTAAAAATGTGGCTGTACGCTAAACAGACTGTAACGTGCCAAGCAGAGAAAGAAGAGTGATCAATCACGATTTACAGATTACATCACAAAATTATTTTCCTGCTGAAAACAGGTAGTTATGTTTCTGTAGATCATAAGAAACTGCACAAACAGAAAAAACCCCTTAGCCAAACAAGGTTCTCTAGGGGGTTAAAATTTTTCCAGAGGGTGGAAAATCTTTCCAGCGAGCGTAAATGTGTGAAACTTTATAGAGTCAATGGCAAGCTTCAAACACTCTAGGGGGGGGGGCGGTGGAATCTCATTTAAATGCATTTTATCTCAATCTCAATGCCACGTGCTCCGCGAATTCGGTTGCCAAGGCGAACCATATTTATTTCCAACTTGCCATATATACTATGGCAGAAGGATCATATGAATCATTTTTTTTTTTATTTCTCTTGCTCATAAAGACAAACCAACAGAAACATATAGGCTTAACTTAATGACAAAAAGAAAAAAAATGGTTCATCATAAAGGTAAAGACACACGTGAGATCTCGCACCAGAAGAACGAAAGGGGGGACAAAGAAAGGGGACAAAGGGGAAAACAATGGGAAGGAGTGAGGGAAACTAATCAGCCTATAATTCATTTAATTGCATTATACAGAACCAAGGGAACCAAAAGTTATAACATTCATGACTTTTCATATTACGAAACATAATACCTTTCTGGATCATAAAGTAATCTTTCAAAAAAAAGTAATCGAAAATGACTAGGAAGGGATTTCTGTTGTTTACATTTCCAAATAAAATATTTCTCCAGGGTAATAATCAAATTCAATTCTCGACTAAAGTTTGACCCCAAAAGCACTGTAGAAATATCAAAATTGACCCCTTGAAAACCAGCATGCCTCAAAGAAATATGTAGGTGATGCCAAAGTTTATTGGCGTGACTACAGCTGTAGAATAAATGTTCAATTGATTCTGTATAATCATGGCAAAGGTCACATCTATCGCACTGCCATGATCGTCGGAATGAACGCTTGGCTGATCTTGAATGTGTGCTTTTCTACAATTGTTGTCATGGTTATGCAGGTGGACAATATAGCGTATAGCAGATCTCAGCTACTCAGGTATAGATCAAGGGTTTTAAATACTAGACCTGGTAACTCTTTGCTCAGTTTACTGAAAAGAAATGGATCACAACACTCGACAATCTGCATCCCTATATCTGGGCACTGTTCAAAGTTCTTTACAGCACAACTGCCTTCGTAATCGAGCCTTTCGGCTTTGGAATTCCCTCCCGTCTTCTGTCATAGCCAAACAAAGTATCCAGTCATTCAGGAAAAACATTTCACGCCATTTTATTCAAGACTACTAGGCTTCATCTCACATGTAACGCACTGAATTCATTCCGTAGGCTTCTTAGCATCATGTTTTGCCATCTTAAAGGTCTTCAGCATTTTGTTCACCGCAGCCGGTTGTTTCTGGGTAGGGTGGGGTGGGGTGTGTGGTTTGGGGACGGGTTTTCAAGCTGGGAAAGAGCTCTCTCTTCTTTTTGACCTCTGCTATGTTATTGTAACCTCCCTTTTTTGCTACTGAATTAGTTTTTGTGTGTGTGTGTTTATCAGTAGTCTGCTTGTTGTTGTTTTTCTTTCTCAGGGAGTGCATATTTTCAAGCCCCCGGGGTTTTTGTGTACTTCCTTTCGCTTTTATATGTCCTTATATTCTTTTGTTGAGTTTATACTCTATATGTGTATGTTTATATGTAAAAGCGATAAAACAATAAACGAAACGAAACGATTACTACGATATCGCGGTGTACGGTCTGGGTCTCACACCAAAACCGAACACCGAGATTTCCATATACCGACAAGGATAACGACTAGAACTGCCCAAGTGCTTGATTTGCAAACTTAATTACTGGAGAGCAGCAGGTACTATACTCACAAACGTGACAATAAAGCGCGACTTTCTTGGTGCGTGTAAAAAAATGCGCCAGGTTTGGACTAATAAATGCGAGATCTGTCAAAAATAAAGCAAATTGGATTGTTGCGCTTTCATTGAAACTTGGATTCACCAAGATGATAGTGTGTCACAAGCTGCCATGTCGTCTCATGGACTCAAATTTAACTTCCATACACGTACATCACGTCAAACTGGTGGTGGCACTGGACTGCAGTACAGGTCTCATATTCAGGTAAAGAAAGAAGAGGCAGGTGAAAAACAGTCGTATGAATATTCGAGATGGAACGTTACCATCGTTAATGACACCTTCTGTGTTGTCGTAATATATCGCCCTCCATATTCTCATGAACACCCTGTTGGTTTTGGAGTATTTTTGCAGGAATTGACTGATCATCTTGAGCAAATATTGTTTGCCGATCAAAAGTTGCTTATCGTCGGAGATTTCAATGTTCATTTTGAGAACAAAAACTGTAGAGAAACAAGCCAACTACACTGTTAAAAATTTCTGTAAATTTACAGACTTTTTTTAACTTAAACTTTTTGTATTTTACTTTTAATAGAAATTTTCTGTATCTTTACAGACACTTTGTATTGCTACAACAAAAAAAAGGTTGTTTAACATGTATTTTCTGTTTATTTGAAAAACCATTTCTGTCTGCTTTTTTAACCAAATTTTACTGCTTTGTAAAACTTTTTCTGTAAATTTACAGAAATTTTAACAGTATTTTGTATTTTTCTGATTTCACATAAATATACTGTCATTTAACAAACATTCATTTTGTTTTTAAGCTGAAAAAGAAACAAAAATAAACCCAAACAAACAAACAAATAAGAAATAGCCAGAAAATTTTCAATATATAACATGCATCGTTCTGCGAAGTTTCAGTTAAAAAAGAAAACATTTTTGGCAAATTTATGGCCCTATTTGAAAATTAACTTACATTTATTATAGAAGCATACTTAGTTATTACGTTCTTAGTTATAAATATCATACAACTGGTGTTTTGTCACACATTTTGAAAACAACTTCGTAACGACACATTACGTTGATAAGCAAATACCTGATCTACGTAATGGTGAAGTGTATGTTACGTAATAACATATGAAAGGAAAAAAGCGATATTATAATAAATATTAAAACGCCGAGAATGAAAACAGTAGGCTGTAAATTCACGTAAAATTAAGGTAAAAAAAAAAACAGAACAATTCTGTAATTCGATTTTACAGTAGACATTTGTAAACTAATTTACATGCAAAAACTGTAAAGAAAAAACAAACACTTAATGTTTTTTCATGATTACAGTCTGGCTGTAAAAAAACATTATTTGGTTGGAAAAATATTTGCCATAAAAATTATGTAAATTTACAGAGAAATTTTTAACAGTGTAAAGATTTTGCTGGATTCACTTGACTTGATTCAACTTGCGCAGCCCAACCCAAGTCGGCGGACACATGCTTGACCTTGTAATTTCACGTGCTTGTGACAAACTCGTCATAGATGAGCTGGTGTGTGACACTATTATATCGGACCACTATATGCTACAGTTCGCGGTGCGTGTACCTAAACCAGAAGTTCATCGGGAAACTGTCCGTTCCAGAAAGTTGAAATATATATTGACATGGTAAAATTAAAAGAAAAGATAGCACAGGAACTCAGTGTTGTTGGATTACTCCCGGATGAGGCTGCTCAGCAGAATGACTCTGTACTATCTCGGATTCTTGATGATTTTGCTCCTGACAAAACTAAGGATATCATCACTCGACCTGTGGTACTCTGGTTGGATGATGACCTGAGGAGGAGAAAACGAGAGGAGCGCCGGAAAGAAAAAAATTTCCGTAAACATTCAAGTATCGAAAATGAACTCAGTTTGAAAACGAGTCAAACTGATTACTGTACCAATGTAGTATCCGTGAGGCAAAGGAAAGTTATTACAACACAATAATATGTGACTCTAAGGGTGACCAAAAACTTTAATTCAAGATAGTAAGTGAGTTGAGGAAAGGTAAATGTCAGATGCCACTACGTGAAGCAGAAAATGAAAAAGTTTTGGCAAATGATTTTGTTGCATTTTTCTCAGAGAAAATTGAAAAGATCCTTGTAAGTTTAGATGAAGTCCAAGAGATTAACATACCAGATATAAGTCATCCAAATATTGAAGTTAACTTGGACAAATTCCGCCCTGTTACTGAATCAGAAATTTCAAAATTAATCAGTGATTTTAGTAAGGCTCCTTGTCACTCTGACCCTATTCCAACCAGATTGGTGAAGGAATGCTTGGACGTACTAGTGTCACCTATTACCAGTATTGTCAATGCTCTACTTTTACACCAAACTTTTCCCAAAATTTGGAAAGAAGCACTAGTGAAACCTATGCAAAAAAAGACCGGTTTAGATATAGTTTTCAGCAACTATCGCCCCGTTAGTAATATCCCATTTTTGAGCAAAGTGATTGAGAAAGCTACTCTTGCCCAACAACTTGAGCACATTCACCAAATGGATGTTTTTCCAGATCTCCAGTCAGCGTATCGGCCGTATCATTCGACGGAGACTGCGTTGCTCAAAGTTACCTCGGACATCCTGATGTCTATGGACAAAAAGCAAGTCACGCTTCTAGTTCTCCTAGATTTAAGCGCCGCCTTTGATACCATTGATCATTCAGTACTGGAGGTGGTACTGGAATAAGATTATGGCATCACTGGTGATGTACTTCCCTGGGTTTGTTCTTACCTTAGGAATCGTACTTAGCGTGTGCAACTTCAGTCAGGTGTTACGTCTGAATCGCGACCACTCCATTACGGTGTGCCCCAGGGAAGCTGCTACGGTCCCGTGGCTTTTCGTTGTATGCCAGCCAATTATTTGCTGTTATGCAGAAGCATTTACCCCAAGTTCATGTGTATGCTGATGACACTCAACTTTACTTAACTTTTAACCCCAGTCAATACACAAACCAATGAAAAGCAGTTGCCGATATTAAAAACTGTGTGAGGGACTTGAAAGCTTGGATGTTGTCAAATAAACTAAAAATAAATGATTCAAAGACTGAATTTATGCTAATTGGCTCCAAGTCCAGTTTAGCCAAAGTACATGTGAATTCGATCCGAGTAGGAGAGTGTGTGGTGCAAAAAGTCCCGTATGTGAGGAATTTAGGGGTGTGGTTTGATGAGCACCTTGACTTGCAGCTACATATTACCAAGCAATGTCAAAAAGCTATGACGCATCTACAAGCCATTCGTTCTATTAGGAAGTATCTTTCTATAGAAGCCACTCGGAGTGTATTGCATGCTTTTGTGACATCATGTCTTGACCATGGAAACAGTCTTTTAATTGGTGTTCCCAAGGTACACATAAGTAAATTACAAATAGTACAAAACATGGCAGTTCGTTGCTTGCATAACCTTAAAAAATATGATCCTGTTTCCTCCTACATTTCATCTGAGCACTGGCTCACAGTTGATAAAAGAATAAAGTTTAAATTGATGTTAACAGTCTACAAATGTTTAAATAATCAAGGGGTAAAATATCTCAATCACATGCTGATAAAAGCTTTTAATGCCACTCACAATATCAGATCTAACAGTGACACATTACGATTGGTAGTTCCACGCACCACCACTTCCAAGTCGTATGGTGACCGTGCCTTTATGGTTGCAGGTCCTAGACTCTGGAACTCCCTTCCTTTCTCTCTCAGAAGTGTCTCGAATACCTCAAAATTTAAAGCTGGACTAAAGACTTACCTTTTCAACCTATAGTATTATTTCTCATTTATTACTTGTAAAGTGCACGTGAATGACTATATCACATCGTGCGCTGCATTAAGTCTTATCTATATATATAAAATTGTAAGTGGTCTCTAAAAGGTTCTTCCAAAAAGGGTTCGAAATGTTTTGACTAGCCAATTTCAAATAGAAATCCCCATGGTAATAGAAAGAGTCAATACTTATACCAAATACATGGAGATAGTAAATACTAAACTCCGAATTCTCTCTTTTTAAAAAGTGACCAAAGGTACTAATCTTTAGGCCCAAGCAATGTTCATGGAAGTCAATCATCTTTAGCCCCCAATTTTTATTCTTAGTACTACAAGCATCGACTCAAAGAATACAGATACAGAATGATAAATTTCACAAAATTCCAACTTTAACCTCTGACTTCCGACGTTTCCCCGATATATATAGCTTTCGAATGATTAGGCAGGAAACCAACGATATTCCCAAAGCATGCCAGTATAAGATCCACTCAAGGATTCACAGAACTCACCAAAATGAGTGTGTAGGCAAATGGAATTAAGGTGGAAGTCAACTATAGACAAAAGATGTAAAACAGCACGAGTTAGGAAGCTTTCGGTTAATTATTCAACCTTCCGTCGCCTATAAATGAAATACGCGTACAACTCCGCAGAGGAGAGCAAAAGAAAGAGCGTATGTCAACGTCTAAAAATCCAAAGTAAACCAGCAAACAACATAAATCTAACCCAAATCCAACGTAAAAGGGTAGTATGATGGTAAGATAAGCAAATCATAGCAAATAAAAGCAGTCAAAAAAGAGGAATAAAATGTAGGGATGCACCGGATATCTGGTCCGGCCGGATTATCCGGCCAGATAGTGAAAAATTATCCGGTTCCGGTCGGATTTTTTTTTTAATCCGGCCGGATTTTCCCGTAAACTTGGGTAGCATTATGTACATGATCTGAGTTAAAACAGACATGAACAGATAGCTTATCAGTGCATGTTTTATAACATTCTGAACACCTTCATTAAGCCCTTAAAAATGACTGAACCAAACAGGCAACAAAGTTATAAAAGTAACTGATTTGCATGTACATGAAAAAAAATTACTTCAAATTACCCAAACTGTGTGAAATAAACTGAATGGGTGAAAAGACCTTCCATGCAATTTAAGTAAGTCTACTGCAGTGCACAGTAGTTTAAAATGGATAATCCATATTACAGTAATACCTGAGTCACATCGTTCAAGGCAGTGTTTCAGTTTAATTGCATCGGGTTTGTCTACAAATACGCACGTGAACACTTCACTGTACTTTTCTTTACTTTTTAACACATACTGTACTTGCCCATTAAAATTGTGTAGTACAAGCACTCAGGAAATGTGTTTTATCTTGAACTTCAGAAGATATTACTCATTACAAATTAAAGTTGCCTACGGGGTCACTATCAACGTTTACTGACTCTAATCACATACACTTAAGTATACACAATATGATGTTATCAAACATATAATACGTAATGTCAGAACGTGTGATATATCTCTGCCCAAAAAGTATTGATGAAAAATGTGCTTCAGTTTTTATATATCATGGCATGCTTAAATGTTTAAATGTTAAATACAAATGGTGTATAAAACAATGGTGCTGCGCATAGTTAAAAACCTTAACCCTCGAGTCATAACATGTTAGCAGTCCATTCAGTAATCACTATCCATGAACTCTCTCTGCCAAGTATTACTGGTCTACATAATGTGTACAACTTGTTGAACAATTACTGATGTACTGTAGTTCAAAAAGAACAAACTGATATGCAAAAAAATTTCAAGATTCCCTCAGGAGGTTTCTCTACAAATACTCACTTAGGGAGGGAAAATACAAAGGGCTCTTACTTGCCCCTCTTTGCTACAGTTTTGCTGTACTTCTGCAGGGACACAGTTTTTCATGCCCTTTTTCTATTATACTGCAATTTTGGGGTAAAAAATTAGGTAAACACACTTGAACAACACTTGAAGACAAATTTATAGACATTTACTATTAGTCCTTCACAAACATTACAAAGCAGAAAACTCCTATTCCAGAGTTTCTCTGCTTTTCTGAATTTCACTTTATTCATCTGCATTGCAAAAATCCGGTCCGGCGGGAAAAAAATCCAGGCGGATTTCAAGTAGGTTACGGCAAAATCCGGTTCCGGCCGGATCCAAAATATTGGATCCAGTTCATCCTTAATAAAAAGCATGACTAAGATTGAAAAAACGTAAAATGGGGTATCATGATTACAAGTCGGGTTGAAAGGGAGTGCAGGCAAGAACTTCCCGTTTATTTAACAAATAGTCGATAATAACATTGCTATGGATTTGCTCACTAATTACAAAAAGAATTTTACCAAAAATATATGTGTTTTAAAATTAAAATAAACACCTAATTCACACCTGACTTTGTTGTTAACCATGTCAGATTTTTGATTACAAAAACGTACCTTGAAAGCAGTACATGTGGGTCGTACATATTGCAAATTACCGTCAAGAAAAGTGACAAGATAAATAACATTGCAACTAGATCAGGAAAGGTTTGATTTAATTGAGTATTTTTTACCCGTCATAGAACTTGAAAAAGTTACACATGCGCCTCAAATTTTTTTACATAGGTCGCAACGACTCCTTTCACATTTTAGCAACCATTCCTGAAATAAACGTCAACCTTTTTCCAGGGCTTACTAATCTGAAGATGATCTTTCAAAGGTTTACACTTACGAAAAGCAGGAAAAATAGAATTACCTGGAAAAATGTCTTTCATACAAAAGATGAAGATTCTTGCGAATAATTTTACTTATATTTGGCAAAGAAGGGTTAAAATCTAAAATAAGCGGAACCCTGCGACGGGTTCCCCGTAACCTGTGTGTATTGTTTCAAAGTTTGGCCCAAGGTACGCTGTCAACCTTGTTAAACTGAGCTTGGACAAAATCTGAGTGGTAGCCTCTGTTTACTAAATACTGTACTCTTTATACTCCATTAAACGCTTCTTTAAAAATTCTAGTTTGGAACAAATAAGTTTGAGCCGTGAATTTGTACTAAATGGGATACTGGATTTAACATTAAACGGGTGAGCGCTACCAGTGCGTAGGTGAAGGTGACCATTAGTAATTTTTGAGGAAAGGTCCGTACTAATAAGTCCCCTTCACCTCCCCCAAAATTACTAAAACATTAAGAAACTTTAATTTATTGTCCGAAGACCTAACAACAAATTCAATGGACGGATAATTGAATTAATGAAATCAGTAAAAGTACCCAGTGCCTCGTGCCCATGAGTCCAAATTTGAAAGATATCGTCCCTGTATCTCCACCAATTTTTCGGTAAATAGGGGCCCTTTGAAGTAGCAACTTCCTGCGTCCCTTCCACAACTGTTTTAAACTCTTCCTCATCCAGGCACAATATCAGCTAATAGCCCCAGGGTTAGTATACTTGAACGCAATGTGTAATCAAAACGTTCTCAGCAAAGTACCGTATATGCTATATAATGTAAGCTTCAGCACTCTTCATTTGTTCCTAATTTTGCTGTCAATCAAAGAGCCGTGTAAATTGGCAATTTCTGTGGAATACTGCAAAATTGTAGCTGGGTGAGAGTCGTCCGTCTTTCAAACCCAAAACTCCAAGTATGTTGAACTTTGTGAAAGTTTAATACATCTCATGGCAATATGTACTGGTACCACGTAATGTTAATACTTCTAATCTTTATCATGTTTTCCACATTCTAAGAATAAGAACAGCGTCCACGTGCTGTATTTAACGATAGGCTTTCGCTATATAACAAAACAGTACAGTGGTCCGGATTACGCTGGACATTTTATTTAAGCGTTATCAGCACTATGAAATTACATTTCCATAAAACCGTGCTTCTCGTATAACTTTCAATCGTTTTACAAATGAAAGAAACATGTAAGCATAACATAAATCAATTCATGGAATAAAAAACGTTAAATTATAACTACATGCTTATTAATGAAAAGGTTGGGAATATTCATCCAACCAGTTAGAAACAGTGGCGTTACCACCAAAGCAGAGCACCTGGCAGACACTGAAATGGACCACGCCCCTACATCATACTGCCAGTTCAGAACTTCTAAAGCTTGGTTGGCTCCTGAAGGGGTGTAGGGGGAGATTTATCTTAGCATATCGTTCGATGAATAATTAACTCTCAGAAATTTTGTATTTTGTTCCAGTGGGGTGTCTTGGCGCAGCGGCTTTCAGGGATGTGGTTCGCTTATTCCCTCCACTGCTCTGACTTTCCTATGGCACCACCACTGACTATTAAATGGGCGGTCATATAGCAGAGGCATTATTTAAAATGCAATTTTAGTCGGGTGGCACTTTTTATGACCGGGAATCATAAGACTAATTTTGAAATTATTTGGCTTCCACTACGATTTAATACCAACATGAGAAGCCCGAAATAACAACAAATGAAGTATTTTGAATCAGTTATCAAGACATTTGGAAAATTCCCTTCCCCTACTTCCCATAGTCAAAGTTGTCCTCCTTTAAAGTAGCCGTTAGTAGGTATAGCAATCCAGTATCCCACAACTGGAAAATGGTCGTGGGCGAGACTTAAGATGATAATTGAGGTGTCTTGCTCTGTTTAACATAACCCTAAAAATAGCGCCCAACGACAATCCCCACTCAGAACCTACCCGGGATTGATTTTCTTAGGCCTGAGTTGTGTCATCTTTGACAAAAATGTTGGCATTGGGAATTTGTTGGTTCTTTACTTAAGCAGCACAATATCAGCAAAGGAAAGTGAGGAAAATACCGTTTTGCAGAATCATATTCCAAAATAATGTATTATACCAGGGAGTTGTAACAACTCACTGATTATACTAACCGCAGTAAGGAAAACCACACTTTAAGTAAACAAGATCAGGTGGTGGATCAGCTGATTTAAATGTAATTTTCAATTGATTAGATCCTGGACACAATTTTCAGGAAGATTAAAATCTGAATTGTTGAACACATGTCGCGACACGTGTTGGGAAACAAGTTGTCGGGTTGTTTTTGCTCTATACACACTGGCAACATTTTCCCACTCAATGTGTTTTGGACTTTCAGCAGCAAGCTACTGGTACAAGAGTCCTGCTTCGTTTCACCCTAGTTACACCACTGATTAGATATCGTGACCCCTGGCTAAAAGACTTAAACCACACCTTTTTTAATAATGAAGTCCTTTAGTACCGATAAAGTATGTGGTTTTCAAAAGGTGTTTACAGGCATAACCCTCTCATCCAAAGCATTTCCAACTTTCCAAACCTTACCTCCAACATTTGCCTTAAACTTATCGTCATCCAGACAAAATGTCAGTTTATTGTTTAAGGTTGAGTACGCAAGACCCCAATGAGTGAGTAACCAAAACACTCTCTCAGTACAGCGAACGCTCTGCATGAAGCTTCGGTACCGAGCCTCATTTGAGTCAGCTGTCAATCAAAGCTGAGAATTTCTATGGACCTCTACAAACAATGAAGTTTGGGGTGAGAGGATTAGTCCTTTTAGTTGAAAATGAATGCCCACTCTCAAACAAGGGGTGAAAAGAACGGGCTATGACATAAACTGTCCGAGGCACAAACTGAGCTCCATATACTCTATTTAAATAGAGTATATAAATAGCAATTGCAAAGATTCATGGGATAGCGTTTTCGTGTGCTACGTTTATAGACATGGCTACAGGACATCGAAAAAAATAGAAGTACCAAAATCCATCCCACAATCCTTTGTACTTGCTAGATAAATATCTTGTTAGAAAATTTTTAAAGAAGCTTGGTTCATCTGCTAATTCTCATTTCTCTAACTTTATTTGGGCCAGTTTAAGACATATTAGTGCGTAACTATAATAATTGTAACGTATAATGACAAAAACTAAAAGTGATAATGGAGAAACCAAAAATAATCTCCATGAAGCTTGAATTATTGGCCCTCCTTAACAACGGAAATAATACAACAACGCACAACAACTTTGACAGCTTCCAATTACACCAATTTCGGACCGTGACCCTCCTTTGATGTTCTGTGTAATCAGTTGGTTTTATGATACCAGAGACAGGTCCCGCGGACGGGAGGTGGCTTTGCACACCCCTTCCCCTATTTTTCAGTCGTGGGCATTTCTGGCCCCCTTACATTGCTATTATATTGTTGAAAATATCAGGCCGTTTTGGTGATTAGTTCCCCCCCCCCCCCCACTGAACAGGTCTTTCAACTCTAAACAAAAAGTTTACTTAAACGACTGGCAAAGGCAGTTTAAATAAATTAGTTCCTTTATATATCAGAAGTCACTTCTGCTATTAGTGTTGTAGAAGTCTAAATCATTTCCTCCAATTATGGCGCATTCCTGGATCATAACTTTTAAAAATATAATCAGGAATTAAAATTTTGTGATAAAATTGTCCAAAGAAATTATGAGAAGTTACATTGATTGTGACCAGTAACTACCAAAGTGTATAGTTTTATATATTTGCATGACAACTGGCAGCGCGAAATGTTAATGAAAAGGAGGCTGA
Source organism: Holothuria scabra (assembly GCA_037179385.1). Lineage (NCBI taxonomy): Eukaryota > Metazoa > Echinodermata > Holothuroidea > Aspidochirotida > Holothuriidae > Holothuria > Holothuria scabra. The sequence goes on along the minus strand of CM074192.1, from coordinate 13,812,117 downwards.
AGGGTTCTTCGCGTTGACTATTTGCCAATGCAAGCGGCTGATACTAATTTTATCAAGGCATTGAGATGGTAATTTTAAAAGGAGAGCATGGTCACCGTCCGTAACAAACATTGCTCAAAGAGACTATAGAACTTGTATCTCCTTCGTAACAGTTCCCGGATGATACCTTTACAGGCAGCAAGTATTTACCACACAATGAGGCAAGTCTGTAAAATTTTGATTTGCAATCCTTACAATATTATTTAAAGTTAATTACGTTTATTGGAGTAACCTACTCATGTTTCTATTGAAATTGTAAAGAGAGAAGTTTGGGGTTTCAATGTTGGTGAACCCCAAACAAGGGTATATGTACGATTCGGAAAATACTTTCCTTGCCCTCCAAAGTTACCAAAATAGCACTCATCATCACTGATCAGATTACAATGTGTTTTGGGGGGAAGGGTTACACTCTAAAAACACCGGGGTTAAATTTAACCAGGATCGGTGTTCTATTTACTCCAACATAATCCTGGTTAAATTTTAACGCAACTCCTGGTTAAACTAACTCAAATCCTAGTTATTTTAACCAGAATTTGTGTTATTTTAACCAGAAGTTGTGTTAGTTTAACCAGGATTTGTGTTAAAAGTTAACCAGGATTGTGTTGGAGTAAATAGAACACCGATCCTGGTTAAATTTAATCCCGGTGTTTTTAGAGTGTATCAGTAAGCGATAACTTTAAAATTTAGGAATATTAGCTATTTTTGCTTTTCAGGTTCAGCAACTGAAGAAGTGACCGATCATTGCTCCTACAACGAGGCCTCATTTTTCGTCAGGTGATCTGTTTAATTTGCATCCTCTAATCTTTGCCATCTACTTCGGTTTTCCTCGATTTGCCCGAAGCTATTCCTTCCAACACGATTGTTTTACACTGCAATCAAATCAAGGGTTGAGCCAAATTAGTGCTTCATCGACTCTTCATCCCTTTATTCGTTGCATGAAAAAATGGCAAATGAATAGAATACATCTTAGACTACAAGTTTATTTGAGGATTTAAGTTATTGAAGTACCGTGCTGTTACAACGCAATGACATTAAACCTTCAAAGACACTCCAAACGCAAAAGATCACGCCTGTGAATAGTTAATTGTCTGCAAGTTATACACAATACAGCGAAAATCAAGATGTTGGAAAATTAAGATACCCCATCCTTCGTGTTAACAATATGTCTAAACCCATGATCTCATTGAAAATGTGTTGCTTTTGATATTGGTTTTCATTTTGGTAATAGAATAGAACATTGCCATTGTTCCTATTAGAAAGTATCGATACGAAGCAGTGCTTCGAGTAGATAGATCACTGAAATCGGATGTATTAACATTTACAAATCAAATCTTATACTTCTGTTTACACTGTTGTTGTGACTTGAGGCATTCGGAGCAGGGGCGTAGCCAGGATTTTCTTGTGGGGGGGGGGGGGCAAAGTCGACTCATCGTCCCCAATCTTGACCGACAGGACTATCTAAGCGGAGCGCCACCATCAGTTGGCGCGGAGCGCACAAGAAAATTTTTGGTTTTAGAAACCCCTCAGATGGCAGGAAACGGCACTTCCCGAGTGTTTTATGCTGCATGTTCCCAGCCTAGAAATATGGATCTCATTTCTGATATTTCTCAAAAAATCTATGAAAAATGTTAATATATGTTTCTAAGCGGAGCTCTACCATCGATTGGCGCGGAGCGTAACAGGAAATTTTTTGTTTTACAAGCCCCTCAGATGGCCGGAAACGGCACTTCCCGAGTGTTTTAAGCAAGAATATGTTCAGCCCAACTTCGAAATTCTCCCCGCTTCTTAATTGGAGCACTTGACAAATATTGAGGGGCTGAACATACCTTTAGCCCAAACTTTTTCATTTTTCATCGCCGCCACTGGGGTGTGGCATTTTCTTGAGGGAGCGAAGCGCCCAAGTGAGGAGCCGAGCGACCGAACGGGGAGAGGGTGTGGTTCTCCCCCTCCTGCCGCAAGGAGATTTTGCAATTTTACATCAAAATTGAAAGACCTGGTGAACATCTAAGTTGGAATTTTCAATCTTGTATCAATGTTTTCCTTATTCCCTCGAGAGTTAGCAGGGTTAGTGTGTGACTGTAAGAGCGTTACTCGGTACGAGTCAATGGGGCCCTAGGGAATTGTGTCGCACTGGAACAAAACAGCTACTCATAAGGCTTACATTTATTTGGCTAAACCAGCGGAATTGACATTTTGCTCTGAAAACGCCAAAACTCCATTTAAATAAAAAAAAAATTAAAAATAAGAAAAATTAGGTAAGGTCGGGACTAAGTGCGAACCCCCTGAACCCCCTGACCACGGGCCTGTCTCCCTGGGTGTCACCTTCGCCTTTTGGAATGTTTTGCTGTCTCGAAGAGCTTAGATGCAATATAGTGCTATATTTTGTTCTTTTTATACTAGATTCCAGTGTTCTCCACAGGGGGTTTTAGAGAGCCGACACGTCCTCCTAGTGAAGTTGACCGCCCCTTGTCACAGGTGAAATTTTGGACAACTCTCGCGATGAATATTCATTTACGGTATCCCACAGATGTTTAATTTCTTACATTTTTGTTGCGTAATACCTTAGGTGCCTGGAGAGAGTTGCAGGGTGTGTCGGGCAGTTGCCGAACATCTTGCAACGAGGAAACACGCATCCTGGTGAGGGAACTTGATTTCTGAGGTTTTACCTTACACGTTGGAGGATTTTGGAGACGGGCGAATATTGCACTGGTCGCTGAGGACTCAGGGGCTCACGCCGAGCCAATTTCAAACGTTAAATCCAGAAAGTATTCCTATAGTATTTTCCCTCACCAGGATAGCGCCGTAACTTTTCCATCGGGTACCTGTAAGTATTTCATTATTACTTTATACTAAGAAGCCCCAGTTAGATCGTGAAAGTTCGAGGATTCATATAAAATTTGATGTTGTAAACTAGTGCTTAGTGGCCCGTTCCTAAACAATGTCATTTTATGGATTTTCAGGGCCAGACGTACCGTTTCTAAATTTGGGTTGCCTGCCAACGTTATAGTCGGACGAGGCTGACTATTTGTCTTTCACCTTACTACGGAGGGGTTTGAACGATCACCGACTACGTACTGCTAGTTTGTATATATGTATTATTTGTTAAAACATCGTCGCAAGACCCCGACGAAAAAGAAGATTAAAAAGCTTAAGACAGAGAAACCAGTCTTTCAGTGTTTTGTTTTCGAAACTGCAGCTTTCGGTATCTATCATAAGGTTCTTTAAAACAACCCGTGACACCCCTCCAGAATAGTTGCCGCTCTCCAAAAAATGCAGCTTCCATTTCTAGTTCATTGCTTCATTACACATATACAAGTCATAACTGGAAAAATGTGTCTTCCCTCCAGGCTTGGCGCCAGGATTTGCCCAACGAAGGGCCACTCTCCGAACGGGGGAGGGCAGGGTGGGTAGCGACCCAAGCCCCGACAGCCAGGATGCCGTCGATGAGTTGTTGAAGAAAACCTGTGCACTATACCTGCCATTGCGAGCCATATAGGACATCAAATTTGTATATGCTAGAGGAAGATATTTCCGCACTGATTTAACCGTGGAAAAGGGGGCAAAAATTTGGGGGGTTAGCCTACACTAAAAAGAATCTGTACTTATTTAAATCCTATATAGGTCAATAAATTGTCCCGGCATTTGGGCCCTATCGGACACAAATTATATTGTAATTTCTTCTTCGAGTCCGTACCGCACGACTAACACAAGAGATAATTAACTAAGTTTAGCGAAATGAGATGAAATTCCCGACATGAACATTAATCCATTTATTCTACTTATTAATTTACATGAAAAGATGGGAAGGGTTTGTACTTTATTAGCTCTAGGTAACGGAACTGAGGAAGAGTGTGCAAAGCGTACCGAACATTTTGGGTTTTATCGCAGAAATAACTCGTGAAAGCCAAAGTAACTAAACCGACCATGAGAAGGCGACAGGTTATCCCCGACAGGGGGCGGGCCATACCAGCGACCACAAGTTCCGACAGCCCCTATGTCGAGGGGGTGGTATGAAGGAGCCTAACTATCCCATGTCATTGCAGCCTTGGGCACATTTTGCACAATGTTACTTAATATTTTAAAAGCCGAGTTAGTGTTTTTTGAGTCTGAATCGTGAAATTGCAAAGCGCGCGAAATTTTTCGGTGGCCTTACAAAAATAACATAGCCTATGTAATCATTAAGAACAAAACGAAAAAAAAAAAAAATAGAAACTGTAGGGGTTGTAGACCGCATCGGGGATAACATACATTGTGTCGAAACCACCTGGAATACCCGATAAAATAGCCAAACTATGCTCCGTGAGTGGCTCACCATCTGACCTATCGCATGACACACACAAGAGAACAGTAACTAGGCTTTGTGATATGGGATAAAATTTACGACCTATGTATAACCTGTGTACTCTGCCTACCAGTTACTTGGTAAGGTTGAGAGGACTTACACTCTCTAGACATGTGGAGTGGAAGTATTGAAAAAACTGGAGTGAACCTACAGCGCGCGTAGCGCGCCGAAAATTTGGGGTTGTTATTAGGGAAATTGTCCCTTGAGAGCAAAAAACAGGTAAATCGTCGGGGAGACTAGTCGCCGTCGGGGACTGCATACTTTATCGTAACGACTATGAGCCCCCCCTCCCCCCCCCCCCCGAAAAACTGTAAAAAAAAAAATGCCCCCGATTCCCTCCCTCCTCTTGCCGTTTATTTATTTTTTTTTTTTTATATTTTGGGGGCTCCCCTTCATTTTTTCAACATCGCCCATCGCGTCCCCAAAATTTCTGTGGGGGGCACTCTGCCCCCCCCCCCCCGCTGGCTACGCTAGTGATTCGGAGTATAGGTGCACGCTGGTTTGGCCTTGTATTCCTATGCTGGGACCACCCTATCGTCGGTTAAAAATCATTAAGACTACCCGAAACCGAAAACGCCGCGTGCTCAGAACACCCGAGACCAAACAGACGTGGCCTTGCAATAGCAAACCACCCAAATCGATGAATCTCAAACTTCTGAGCACTCGAGACCAACCACCAAATCCGGTTTTGTTTTAATAAGGACCAGTTCGGAGTTGCTCTGTGTTTTTAGTGTCCACTTTTACCTTTGTTTGTTTCGTTTGGTTGTGGCCACCTGATGAAGGGTTTATACCTCGACCCAGCCTTATTTTTCACACGAATAAAATGGGAATTGTCCCATGCAGAACATCAACTAAAATGAATATGAAAGGGAGAGCCGTAGACAGGTACAACAGGGAGTTAGTTAATATATGTTGGCCTATGCATAAGGGAAAAACTGAAGATACTGCATTTAAAGCAAAAGAAAGGGGTGGGCTAAAATATCTCGTACTGTATCAGCTTTGTTTTCTTCGGCGTGCTTCACGCACATTTTTTTCTAACATGATCAGATAATCTTTTGATATTCGAGGGTTCCTCTTGTTAATGGTTTTGTGAAGAATCTGGCCTGTTGGAAGTCGGTAGTTGTGCTAGCATAACCAATGGGGAGATGGTCTCAGCTCAACTCGGGACAGTAATATGTAATACCTGACGAGCACGGTAATGTGCTTCTTCATTACGCTCCTGGTTTGCACTGCGGATTGCTTGCTTGCGTAGCATGCTGTTCGGCATATACCTCGTTCAGTTGTGGTTTTGGAAGCTCAAAAAACAGAGTCAGTTCGGCGGGGTAACTGCTTTGGTGCCTAATTGGAACTTTTTTCTTGAAAAGGGGAACTTTTCAAATACACCTTTACAACATAAAATCGTACATAACAACTTAAGAGACCTGTCTGCACGGTGTAGTGTCATCACCTGGGACCTAAAATTACATTGCTGCAAAAAGGTTATGGTAAAGTTTTCATGAAAACAAAAAATACAAATGATATAAAAAATAAAAACAATTGGCGACGCACCCGAGCAGCTATGGAAAACAATTTCTCCTCAGCTTCACTTCATAGACTTAATGTGCAACACTATGCCAAAAAATGGTCGACCGGTTTGAGATCTGTATATCCGCCCACATGGCTAAGTGGCGCGCATGTCCACTGGAAATCTGTAAGAGATCATCAGGTTGGACTATCATCTGTACAACTGGAAAGTATACTGTATGTGATAGATCTGCCTACAACCTTAGAAATTTCAAGTAAACTGTAATATTGAGAGGAGAAGAAAATGGAAACCAACAGTCTTGAAAGAATTCAACATTGGTGAACATTTCATAATATGTAGGGCCATTCTTGATAATGAGGTATTCCTGATGTAACCTATACTACACAAAATTTATTTATTACTTAAAAGCATTCCTTGCCTTAAAATAAGTAATCATATTAGATTAGAAACCATGCAGTATCAAGAATGACCTTACAAAGGTACTCATAACCACGCACTCCCCTTAATCCCAATCGTCTTGCTTTTTGCCAAACTCATCCTTATTCAGACGAAATCCTAGCTTTTTGCTTTAGAGAATACGTACTTTGGCGAGTGTTCAAGGCCCGATTGTGTAATAAAGAATCCTTTTGTACATGATATTAATTATTAGCTACCCTGCTTTTTGGAATTTTATTACAATGAAAGGGCTGTGCTAGTTGAGGATTTCTGTAGACAACCGATAAAACGGTATTGTAGGAAATCGAAGTCAGTCTTTAAAATCTTTTCAAAGGGTGATTTGAAAAACAGCAACGCCATTCACAAAGTTGTGTCATAATCGTAACAGTCTAAGTAATATGCAGTAAATGGTCGGAAGACTGGCAGTTCAGTGTGGGTTACAGAACCTTTTAAAATAGGGCCTCATAAATCCCAAAAGTAATCAAAATGCTAAACAGCCGCTGGGTATTTTTCGAAGTGCAACGACAGATCGAAGTTGATTACTCCTGATAAGCTTATTAATAGTATGCCTACACATAAGGGGGTAGACTTATTTTCGTGCTGGCTGCTATAGCAGGCTATAACACTGTGTATGCTATATAGCTGAAATACTTTGTCTTAAATTGCAAACATTGCTTACTTTGCTATAGTAGTGTGCCTTACAATGAGGCGCTATTATTTCATACACCACTTATTTTTACGCGCTCGGACGGAGAAAGACACGGATTGAACACATCACACGGAAACAAACCTCCTACCACGATTTGAACATTTGCCTTGAAATCGAAATGGACAAAAAAGAAGAAAAAGAAAGAAAGATATGAAGAAAAAACACAATAAAATATTGTAATAAGTTGCAAAATATACCTATAAGATAAACACAGATGTTTATAACCTTATAACCGTTGTTACAGCTCACTCTTAAAACGGTTGAGTCAGTTTGACCCGACAAGTGGTCATAATGAAGTTATAGGAGCAATAATGTACCGGGATAGGCCAATTGAATATACATAGAGTCTGTGTTAAATTACTTAAAGACACACACTTATAAAACCAAGCACATTTTTTTTCAAATATTCAGAAAATTCAAAAGTTGTGGAGTAACTCATATTTCAGAGCATGAACAGATGGTTGTGTAACTATGTGGTGGAAGTATTATAAGAATTAAGAATCGTATATCATAGTCCAAGACTTTGTTAAGTTACCCTAGAATTCTTGTTACCTATCATACGTAAGGAACTGCCACAACTACCTAAAATTCATCCTCATCCAGACACAATCGCAGTTGATTGCTTCAGGATGAGTATACAATACCACTAATCAAAATATATGAGCTACACAGTCAGATAGTACTCTGACCTTTTTTAATTTGTTGTCAATCAAACAGTGTGCTAACTAAGATTCCTGTACAATACTACAAAATTTGTAGTTTGAGGTGAGCATTGACAGCCTTTAAAGTAATAAAGTACGTTTATGTCTGCGCAGAGAAGAAGTTTAAAACAACTTTCTGAGTAGTTGGAACACTCTAAAATATCTAGGGGATTTTCTACAGATTCCGTGTCAGTATGCCACCTACACAATAGTTAATGTAACCATCTAAGACTAATTCGATAAAGAGAAAAATTGGTAAAACCACAATAATGTCAAGTAATTTTTTTGAATTCACCAGTTACTTGATTAACTTGACCATGACAACCTGGTGAAATAATTAAGCACGATTGTGCTTATGACATATCAAAACGGACTCGTAAAATTTACCAGACAATTTCAAAATTTAAATCATTTGGGGGGTTTATTAAACTGTCTGAGAGGAGGAATTTTGACCTTTAATTGATCATGTCAAGGAAATCTGTAGCAGTATTTATTTATTTTGTAAATTTGGGGAGAGTCTTTAACAATAACAACAGTTTTACTCCTCTTTGAGCCACCCTAATGGTATGACAGATTTACTATAATAATGCTTTTAGCCGCTTACCAACAGTTATCCCGGAGGAGACATCCCCTAGTTTAAACCGACCTAAAATAATGTAAGAGGTACATGGAAAACAAAATTAAAAGGAGTTACGTTTGAACATTCAGCATTTTACGGCACGGCAAGAGTTTATATCCCTTATCATTTGAATGTTGAGTTTTTGCCGTTTTATTCGCATATAATTGAAGTTACGTAATGAAAGTTTCATTGGTGGGTTTTCGATAAGTTGAGAAGCGTCGTTATTTGGTCGTTGTATAGTTGACTTCACTTCCCGACAGTCTCGTCTCCGTTGATTTTCTTCTGTCTTCGTCTCTACTTAAACATTCTAACACCACCCACGTTTACGAAATACACGCCTTAAATTCACCACTGGCTCTGCACATACCATAACAAAGAATGGGGAAACCCTCCTTGAACCAATTCGTTAGAATTGAGCCCCAAAATCTCACCTGACTGACTGACTAACTGACGGACGGAAGGACTAAAAGACTGACTGACTGACTGACTAACAGTTAGTAATCAAAGAACCTACTCTTACAATTTCACTGAGTTTAGGTGACATTTTGCCTTCCCTTTCTTTGAACTTAATATCGGAATGTAGTCTCGGCATAACCTAGACAATATAATCGTGTTTAAAATTGATAAAACTGCAAATTCAAATATATTACATTTTCCTACACTTTATCCTCCAAAATCCCTTTGCAGATAACACCTTTGCAAAAACAAAAAGGAGTCAGACAGCAAGGAGGAACTGATGGTCGGACTTTACTAAGAACAAGGCGTTGGTCCGTTAACGTTCCATAAATGGCAAACCAGAATCAATTCACCATATGTACGTAGTGCAACCTTCTGATACGAGGCACATGCCTACTATATGCACTTTGCAAGTAATATTACTGTCCCATTGTTTAGATTTTAATCCTCCCAGCTCAGCATCTGATACATAAGTGTTAAATTATGGAACACTCCCCAACAATATAAGAAATTGTGGCATTCATGTAAACACTTTCAAAAGGACGTGTAAAGGTCATCTCCTTCATATATAGCAATAACTTTTTAGCCTACATTTTCTTTTCTCATGCTTGTAATATTTCGTTTTTCTGTGCATGTGTTGTGTCGGGTGATTACCCCTATAAGCTTTCCAAGCGTCTTGTAATCACCTCTCAGGCTTCTCCTATTCTTTCATTTTGTATGTATTTCTTTACATTTGTCTGTCTATAATGGGTCTGAAATAGAGTTTTGTGAAACCAGGGAGGTGTTAGGAAGTAGACACAACAGCCCTATCTGTCACACAATAGGTACTTTAAAAATGGTAATTCCCATTCAAGCATCCAACTTTGATTGACGGTTCTCTTTGTTCCTATTGTCAAGCCTTGTTGACTTGTCCCATGCTTAAGAGGATTTGCCTCGTTCACACCTAAGTAATCCTGAAACAATTGTCTTTGTTAAAAGATGTTTAGAAATGAGGTTTGTTTCCGATAGGTTTCAACCTCTAATCAAATGTTTTACCTAAACGAGTTTCAATGAAAGTTAAATAAGTTTACTTTCTTTGATTGCAACGAATTCGATGAGTCGTCTGCTATAACTTATAGGCATTGTTAAAGGCTAAATCATTTTACCCAATTTTCGCAACTTTCCGCATAACTCCTCAACACACTCGAAATATATAAAGCGTTCATATTCTCCAAAGAAATAAACAAAATTTTCATTTATTAGGACGTATACAGACGAAAGTGTAAAATTGGATGTGTTTTCATGACGGCTCGCAACGAAAAGTTAACGAGATACAACGTAAGGGCGTGCCCTCTCACTGGAATTTGGACAAGGTCTAGGTAATGAGATGAAATATTTGGGAACAAGAGGAACATTATTGTCGGCAACAAACATTGCCAAAGAGTTAATAGAACGTTGTGTCTCCTTCCTAACCCCTCCCTGGTGAAACTGAAACCTTCATTTTGGTGAACTTCAAGCACGATGATACAGTGGCGTAGCAAGTCCCTTTTGTACCCTACCAAAGCCAAGGATAAATGTATTTGGGAATTAAACGTTTTTCTAAACACTTTTTGCCTTCACACTTTGTGTACACGTTTGAATGATAAACATACGTGTCTAATACATATCTAAACTGCTAAACGCTTAGTGCTTGATAGATATACATGTTTAGTAATTAGGATCGTTTACATAGTGGTGGCAAAATAAATATTTAATTGCTTAACAAGTTTTATAGAGTGCGGTGCGCGCACAAAAACCAAATTCATAAACCACTATAACGTTACAAGATGATGAAAGTTTGCATACACCAACACTCAGCTGTGGGTGGTTGAGCTGTGGGTGGGTCCCTGGACATGCCCATCCGGTCCCAATTAAACGGAGACTACAGGCTGCTCTGCAAGAGGACCTTAGTGAGTAAATCAAACGAAGTCAGGCAGTACCCTCATCCGTCCGCGTAGGTAAAATCACATGCACTTTTAGGTTTGTTAACAGGGCAAAAGTTTCCTCGTTGAACAAGAACAAGGAGGGAGGCTGTTGCAGTAAAAAGAGGAAAACATTTTCGAACATCCATTGCTCAGAAGCAACCGCGTTATCATCACCACTGGGACTTCTTGTGGCATTCAACCCAAATACCCGTGAATCTGTCCCACTACTTATGAATCCCCTTTTCGTAAATCTGCAATTTTAAATTTTTGTCGTCAGGTAGTAGGAAGATAACCTTATCCTTTCGACGAATAAATCTGACTAGGGTAGCAGATCAGGAGAATGATGTATTTACCGTGCAATGAGGAGTTTTGACATTTGAAACGTGGAAGGTTCGCCTACACTAATTTATTTACATTAACAGACTTAATAACCATCCATTATCATCTATTGAGCACGATTAAACCTCCATATGCCTCATCAGCCAATTACGATTTTATAAACACGTCAAGACTGAATCCGACCAGACAGTCTTAGCCTATATTTTTAATTTATTGTTTAAGATGAGGATACAATGTACTGTTATCAGACAGTGTGCGAATGGTATAACTTTTGTGGTCACGGCTTTTCTGCTGTACAAGTTAAGATAGGTTTGGTATGATATTGTAATGCGATCAACAGCGATTTTCCAAGTGATGTTTTCGAATTCATAGAATATAGAGATTTTATACATTTACGACACACATCAGAAAGTACCTCTTCCCCACCCTCCCATTGGAGGTAAATGCTTGTATTTTTCTCACACCAACAAATGAAGACGGCTCATTTATGAACCCGTTTTGCACTTGCTTGTATTGGTATATGAGCTAACGAACGCGTATGAAGTCTTCATTGTGCAACCATTTTTCGTCATAGTTTAGCCTACTAAATGGCATCGCCTCACGTCAATATATGAAGTCAGGTTCAAGTCCCTGATGAGACAGACCTTTGAAAACCTCTTTTATCACTTCTTGAAGGAACAATTGTTTTAAAGTTGAGATGTTAAAAGACAATTAAGGTACTTACAATCTACAATCACCTATAAATGCTGCCAATTAAACAATCCGAACATGTCTTGTACTTCTTTTTTCGTTAAATCCACAATTCAAGGGATGTGCATCTTTCTAGAAATATGTTGCATTATATCCAATGGCGGCACTACTTACGGAGAGAAGGGGATTTTCCCCTTACATCTTGTCCATACCCGCACTTGCCCCTGCCCCCCCCCCCCTCCAAAGTTAAGTCACTAAGGGGTTAGATTCAGCCTTCACAAAAAATAACTAATATACCTCTTCTTTCATCCAGAGATATGCTGAGATATGATAAAAGTATAGGGGTCTTGGCCCCGTATCCCCACACGCAAGAGTGGGAGCTTTAGGCTCGGCTTCACGCTGCTTCCTAAAGTTTTAATTTCCTTTACCAAGTTGGTTACCCCCCGCCCCCCCCCCCCCCCAATTTTGACATTCTAGTGCAGTCACTAATTATATCACAAAATCTGGTATGATAATATCACCTTGGAGAAAAATAAGCTACACAAAGAAGAAAATGTAGCCTTGGTGGATCCATGAGAGCCTATCCGGTGGACCAAAACGGCTCATATCCTCGAAATTCAACTATGACTTATTAAATACTCCTTTTCGTACCATGGACCTGCCCTATATTGTTATCTCTTTAATTTTAATCCCCGTCCAGGTTACCCTACCTAATCAGTGGATCTTCATCCAAAGCAGAAATACGGCATCCACCAGAGTGAAATTATTAAAAAATTGTGTTAATGTGTATCCATTTTTTGTAACATTCCTTGGTCCTCAGATCACTGGGATAATTCCAACTTTGGGTGTAAACATGGTTGCATATTGCCACACTTTGCTTTTCCGCCGATAGAGACTAAAACTCATCCCTCTCATAAACGATATTATCAGTTTTCCTTGGGATAAAATTTAAAGAAGTCCCTTTGTTCTCACTTCAAGCTCTCCTTCCGACAGACACATTTTTGTTCATGAAATATCTAACACACTGTTGTTTGTTGCAAATGAAATCCTTTGAAGCGGTCTATGTTACAAATTGTGGATCACTGACCCAGTTAAATGTTATCGTTTACTATGTATGGGCTTAACTTGTGAAATCTAAAATAGCGCTCACTTATAAATCTTGGATTTACTTGATGGGAAGTGAACCATTTAGATCTTTTAATCCATTCCATGATCTATAAATGCTTTTAAGTTTTAACGCTTTGGAGAGGTAGGTCAACCTTAAGAATATTTGTGTCCTTAGTTTGATCCTTTGTAATTATATCCTCTAATAAATTGCTAGAACAAATATTTGGGGCAATTTGGGGATGCACACGATGTAATCCTCTCAATGCAAGGCATTTCGCATTTGACGTCATCGATATCTATACGGAAAATACTGGGGGTGTATGTTGGGGACAGTTAATTGCAGTTGCTTAGCGTGCGTGAACTCAAATATACATGCAACGCCATTTATTTAGGAGTATGTTTTTTATTTAAACGTGGATGCTTTACAATGACAATTTTACGAATCAACTAACAGCCTGCTGTTTATTTGTTATTGTGCATGAAAGCTGTGAAATTTTTTCATATCGTTTTTTTTTTGTTCTTATTTTCTGATCTCGTTACTTAGATAGTGCTTTATCTATTGGAGAAAAAACTTATTAACATACAAAACATATACATACAGAAGAAAAGAATGATAACAGATATCAAACTTACAAATATTTAACGTACTATATCATTAATTAAACTTGCAAAACGTTTTAAACAGAAGTAATTTACTTTGCCCAATAATGTAAGTAATTTACCTCATTTTTACCTTTGCCACCCAAATGTGATGTCACTAAATAATGTGTAACCTTTCGCAATCAAAAGATTGAGCGGTCAAAACAATAAATATATACATATACAGCACAGACTGAATGCACACACGAATCCGGACAGCAAGTGAGTCTGATTTCAGTCGGTCATAATTGGGGTATATACCATCTTTAATCTTTCAATGTCCTTACTAGCCTGTATTGTGGGTGGTTGTACACTGAATTGTATCTTGATTTCTTCAATTTCACTGAATATGAGGTTTTGAAATTCATGTACACAATAAATGAAGACTGTTTAAGGCTAATACACCCCATTAATGGCTGCCTACCGTCACTAATCACAAGCTCCAAACTGATTCGTGTATACACTTGTCGACAAATTACAGAAACGTATGAGATAAATTTGTCACCGTGTAGTGAGTCCCCAAAAGTACCAGGTGTATCGAAAATAGCATGTTAAGTACTTTCCTTTTTTCATCAAACACAAAGTATTACTTTAACGCGGTTTTTAAAACATTCAGTTATTGAAGTGATAATTAAATTCCAAGGCTGTAAAATGGACTCGGATATATGCGTGCATCTAGATTTCCAGATAAAATAATTTGTCACAACTACAATAAGTCATAGCAAGCTTTATCTTCAAAATTAACCGAAGCTACTGTAGCTCTATGAAACAAATAAGAAAAGTCAAAATCAGGAATAGCATTTGTATTAGAAGTTAAACAAAAGTGCATCATCAGCATACTGAATAGAATTAATCTTTCTGACTGACCCACCAGGTGACGGAAGTCTTCAGTATTGTTACTATTATTAATATAACATGCCACTGGCTCAATAAAGAGAACATACAGAAGGGGAGACAAAGGTCAACCCTGCCAAACGCCCCGAGAAATAAAAGTGGAATCAGATAGCTTCCCTTTAACCAATAAACAACTCTTGTTATCCCAAACCCCAAATCCTAATTTCCGAAACACTTTAAATAAAAAGAACCGGTCCACCTTGTCGAAAGTCTTTTCCTGATCTACTGAGAGAAATCAACAACCATTATTCATAAAATTTGTTTGATCAATCGTATCTCTCATAAGAATTAAATTATAATGAATCTGACGACCTGGTGCAACACACGCTTGAAAAATATTCTCATCCTCAGCCAGCACTTTAGAGATTCTAGCAAAGCTCTTTGGAAAAAAATCGTAGTCTGCATTCAAGAAACTTACGGTGTTTAGATGGTGGATGTTGATTGCCAGTTTCTTACCAATTGGCTGCGGCCACGGCCTCTTTCCTGTTGTAGCTCACTGGCCTGTTTTCTCGACTCCTTTGCTCATACTGAGCACCAGGCACAGCAGTTCCATTTTGAACGCCCAGTTCTCTCACCCCAACAGTACCAAATCTCCTAACCCTCTTCCTTAAGCCCCTCGCACAATTGTCTAGGCTGAAATTCATGCTTTTCCAGTCACAACCTCAGTTTATTGCTTCAGGGGAGCATAGAAAAACTCTATGTCACAATCAAAACACTCTCAGAACAGTTCATGCTGTGTGACATAAGCTTTGGTAATCTGTATTGTTCGAATTAAGAGTCAATCAAAACGCTGGGCCAATGGAGAGTTTCTGTACCCCCGTACAAGAAGTGCAGTTTGGGGTGAGAGGATTGGCCCTTTAAATGTCTTCAGTGTGACCCGGTCGGGACTCCAACTCCAGACCCCCCCCCCCCCCGACTCAGGTCGGATGCTCTAACCGCTCGAGCACGCAGTCGGTTTTTTGTTTCATACGGGTAAATATATGCAGGTATTTGATTTATTATGTTTCTAAAATGATCACCTTCCTTTTTTCTAATGCTATTGTGCCATGGATCTGCAGTAAATCTAGACCTAATGTATTTGAGGTGTTCTTCGTTGCGGAGGTTATTGTTTACATCAATAAAATGAATGACAGTTAATTTTTGTATCGGACTGAGAGGCGTTTTATGTATACCCCTCGCGTAAGAGATGTCTACGTCTACGCACAGTGTATTTGATTTTTTTCGACTTCAAAACCTTCTGCCATGTGATGCCAATGCATTGGTTGTATTTTCTTTTTTTTTTCTAATTTTGTGTACAATTGTTTCTTGTGTGGTCCTCTCCGTTAGCAGGTAAGAAACTATCCAAAGGAAAAAAGCCTTTCTCTTGATTTGGAGAGGTTATTCCGTTTGTGTGCTTTGTACTAATTCCTACATATTTGATCGAGTGGAATAAGGACCAAAGCACTTAGGTCATTTCTGCCCATTTAATTATTTATTTTTATTATTACTTTTTTTTTGGTTTGTTTTGTTTTTGTTTTGTTGTTTTCTGTATCACTTTTGTCTGAGTGCACTATATAAGGGACCAAAAACTACAGGAAGGAGTGTGAACTTTCATTTAAAACATCCATATTATGTGATTTATTTGAGACATACTGTGAAACCTAAGGGAAGTCTTCTCTGATAGAAAAATTACACTGGAACACTGAGAGCGGAACTAGTCATTAAAAAATGGAGAGGCAGGTGAGTGGCATTATAACTAATTTCGAGCAACGACAGCTAAAAATAAATTTTGCAACTCACAGTCCACAAAGTATTGTTGTGATTTAGAGCGTCATATTTGTATTAACAAGGCAAAATGCCATTTCCTCTCTTTATTAATTAACTTATTTAAAGTGATTCAATTAATACAAAACAGCATGTGGACAGTTTTAAGCTGCGTTTCTGTCATTTCCCTAGCATTAAGTGAAGTCGGCCAATTCGGTAATAATTTCCTCCCGTTATCTAACTAAAAACGGTGTTTAAGAATGAACGTTTTTAAAAACACTTTTTTCCTCACGTTGTAAACATGTTTAAATGCTAAACACGCATGTCTAATTCCTTGAAACGTAGTTTTTAGACGGGTTTAATTGCTAAACATAGTCTTTAATTGCTAACTACTTACTCTTTAGTCGTGTTTACAAACTGGGGGAAAAATATGTTAAATTTCTGAACACTTCCTATACAGTGTGCCAAATATAAAGATCAATACCTTGTTTTAAATCTTTACAACCATTACAGGATAATAATAACTGAATCGTGGACTGAGCCCGGAAGCAACTGTGATCACAGGACGGACCCGCCGCTATTTAAGTGGGAGGCAAGTAGTCCCTTCAAGTTCCACTGTGCAAATTACACCGGTATTTCATGTAAAGAAACACGCAGCCTTCTTGCCTTGTATACCCACGTCTACCTGAGGAGAGGATGGTGTAAAATCTCCTTTAGATTGAGTTTCTCATTATGAAGCCGCATTTTAAGTCTCGATGAAGCTGCAAACACCACACTTTCTTGAATGAGTTTAGACATTTGTTTTGACCCAATCAAGTAGGCTTCCAAGGGTTAAATTCCATTCGCATCATTTGCAAAAACACGTTGTACTCAGATGGTATGGTATGGTATGGTTTCAAATGGTTTATTTATGATGTCAACTGGTCTTAAAAATGCACATGCAATCTCATTTGGTTTCCTAACTGGTTTTAAATGGTAATGAATTTTTTTGAATGGAAACTATCCAAAAACATAGTGTTAACCATTTGGAACCGGAATGGTTTCTGTCAATTGGTATCCAATGGAATTAAACCCTGGGTTTGCGCAGGAAAGTTTTTTCGCGATGTGTCACAGCCGTAAAACACATGAGTGCCGAGTTTCTTGAACTTTACCCCTTTGTAACTTTTACTAGAACGTTAAAGTATTTTTTTGTAACATTTTCCAAGGTTTCGGATAATTTTCTCTATGACACTTCAAATTTGTGAGAGGTAAAACGCCATTCCCTGCCGAAAAAAATTCTGAAGTTTTAGGGCAAGTCCTTGCATATCGCGTAACTTATTGTGCCCCTTCCAATGGCGGATGATTGCCTCTGGAATCACTTCAGATTTACGTAAGCCGTATTGGGTAAGCATTCTATACTTACTATCTTCCTCTACGGCACTGTGGAACTTACAAGTCGAAACAATTCGTGGTGAGGACGTACCGTATGTGTGAATTCATATGATTTTTCAAGTGTCGTTTGGTTGGACGCACCGTAAAGATTTTAAATGACTTTGAACAATTGAGAAATTTGACCACTAAGTTAGCCGGCTAGCGTTCTCTCAATATCAATAAAGCACAGTCATAATCAATACGGATATCTTTATACAGCTAGATGTGTAGACCTTACCGTAAAAATCTCTAAGAGCTTTTTCTTCAAGGCAATTGTAGGATAATTAATCTTTTAACTCTTCGAGGCGACTTCAATATTTTACGATCGGTTGTCGAATAGATCTCACTGAGCGATGCCTAAGGCCGAACCAATCATCACTTTCAATCGTAATAAGACGGAACATGAAAAGGAAGTTACTGTCTTTATTGCAAAACAAAATGAATTGTTCATTATTCTAGCTTTCCGAAGAAGATTATGGCCATGGCCAAATATTTAACTGTGCCACCTTCCTTAAAGGCATTCTAAAATGAAAGCAATAAGTGGCATAAGCTAGTGACTGGAAAGTCCGCGTTTAGCCGGAGCATATAAAAAATTAAATGGTATTACGCCTTTTTTCATCAAAAGTAATTTATTAAATCGCTCTAACCAAAAAAAGGACAAACTGTTAATGAAAAATGTTGCTTTTCTTTCAATTATATCCATACTCAAGATAGTTTTATAGTACCGTCTACTTTCCTGTCTGCAGTTATTTGCGAAATGTGGATCAACATAAGCTGATCTACTGATCTGGAGCATAACGTCATTATGATGGTGTTTTTCGAAGCCATCCTGTGGTTTTTCCTATCTTTAACATTAATAATCCTAGTGATGATCTAAAATTGTCTCTTATCCGACAAATCGCCCAGCATGATGCCAATTATTAAAGATGTGTGACGTGCAATATCTCAAGTAAGTTTGTTTACTTTTTAGCCAGTATCCCACAAGCTAATGTAGCTACCATATTCATTTCTTTTCATTAGTATTTTCGCCAGCTTTAATTAACTCCTCTAAGCTTTGTGTTTGGTTGTCTAGAGTGTCGGTTGATTTTTTTTTTCATTTTTCAGATCACATTAAACATCGTTTATAAAGGTCATGTGACAACAGGATATACTAGTTAAAAACCCTTATAGGCTTACAGAAATCCCTCACGCACATGCAGACTTGCTTAGTGATTGGACTTTGCTTCGAAGTGCGCTATTACCCCTTTCTCGCAATTTACTACATGACGGCAAGAATTACCTCTGCTTATGTTGAAATACATGCAATATAAGCTTCAGTTAATCGTTAGCAAAAGCACTTAAGAAGTCATCCAGTTAATGTTTCATACTTTAGAACTCATCCAGTGAATGTTTCGTCGTTGCGTATGTATAATTGGTTACTATGACCGAATAAGTCTTACCGGTATACGGTACTAGGACCATTACCGGTACCATTGGTAAATGATGCTGAAACGTATCGCTTTATTTAGTATTCAGGGTTGTGTTTTACGGTATATGGCTTAACTGGAGTTGTGATATTCATAGTATCATACATCCAATGAAAGGTTTTTTGATTGGACAAACCCCTTACCTCTGCTGTTAAATCATCAATCTATGGTTTTGATGTTTTCAGGTGGAAAAGGATTTTTCACCCAAATTATTTGTAATTTAGAGGGTTATTCTATCACTTGTAGTCGCAAATATTCTAACAAGACTACAAAATTTTTATGAAAGCTGTGTATCATTGGTAGCAGCAGGAGAAAAATTGTTTTTTTTTCTTTTCTCTTTTAATGTATATATATATTTTGTGGCAATGAAATCGGGTGGATTTGGGCTGAAATGCAATGGCGCGTTATTTGAAGTAAATTCCCACATGAAACTCTGAAATTGTCAAAAATCATGCCATTCGAATAAAAACTCGAATTTCTTGAATTTTTTTCCATGACGTCATTTCGAAGTATAACTAATTCAGCTAAGCTTAATTGAAACAAAAAAGGTTGGTATAAAATGAACATATTTTCGTTCTTAACGTTTTCATTTGGGGGGGGGGGGGGCTATAGTTCCAGGTTAAAAAATCGAAGCTATAGTCTCGTCAAATGTGTGAAGTCTAAACGGTGGTTGGGTTAGAGTTCTTGTAAAAATATAAAACAGAAAAATATTGAGTCGTATTTTGCTGCGTCTGGCAAATCAAAATAAGTGAAATTTTGCAGTGCAGATTTGAAAAAGCTTTGGAAAAGTGATATTAGAAAGGCTATCTGGAACCGAAAAACTAAGCCCGATATAGCTGAATCAAAACAGTTAACAATTATCTTGAAAGCTTCTATTCGGAGCTCCCTGATTGAACTAGCAAATCAACAAGGGTGGTTAATGCATGACAAAATATGTTCTAACCAAAATCCATGCAAACACATTCATTATTAGGATGTGTCCTTTATTTGGAGAGCCCAGCCAGCCGCTATGAATTCAAAGCCTTCTCATTACCACTGGCTAACTAAACATAGATCAGTAACATAAGTTTCTAGTTTGTTTTCTCATTATGTAGTACATTGCGTCATTGTAACTCGAACCCATTTTACTAATTTGTATTGTTTTGTCAGTTTTCATACACAGTTTGCATGGGCGTCCGCAGGTATGGGCAAGGGGGGCACTTGCCCCCCCCCCCACCCCGGAAAATCAAAAATTTGAAAAAAACGTATAAAAATCAAAGCAAAAACCCGAACAAAACGTGTTTTCCAAGTTTCTATGCGAGAAATCGGCTTTAGAAATGCCATTTCCAGCGATCTGGGAGGCATTTTGGGCTGAAATTTTCGCATGCTTGGTGTCAATTCATGGTGACTTGGAGGTTTTGTCCCTCCCTAGAAATTTTGCCCCCCCCCCCGACTTTTTTCTGGGGACGCCCATGACAGTATGGGAAAAATAGAACTCTTCCTGATCTCGCATTTCTAACCAAGAGCAACATTAGTGTATACCAGTAGGTAAAAATTTTTATTGCAAGTCCAACCGATCAGCTATACAACTAATAGTCATTTGCTGGTAACGTAATTTCATGTTTTCAACAACGTTGAATTTTTTGAAGTTGGAACCTGTGTAAATGGGATCTGTTTTATCAGTATCAAAAGTCAAAAGACTTCTCTCCAAAGAGACAAAATTAACTGGTTCTTGAAACCACTTTTCATTACATTTGGTGGAATATTGCCGTTGTAGCGCCCCTGAGTGTGACCCCCTTCAGACGCATTTTGGTAACAATGAGTTGATCGAAAGATCGTCAACCGCTTGGCGTTTGTAAACTTTTAGTGCTCTTAGCGGGCTTTAGAGCGGAGACAAATATAAAATAATAGAGCCAAGTTGTCAAGTTTCTAACAGCAATATTTCCATGAATTAGCTGGTAGGGAAGCCAAACGACTCACTTCAGCATCCTTTCGTTGTAGTTGACCAGAAGATAGTTGTCGTTAGCGCGATGGTTGGAGTTCTGGTCATTCTGCTAACCAGCGTGCTGGACTCTCAATGAAACTTCATTGCTACTGCGGGTGGTTGGATCAGGGAGGTAGTACTAGAGGTGTTACTAAGCACACCTCTCTGGGTGGACTGTAGTGATGAGGCTGCACTCAATAGCTATTGCATATTCATAATTAAGTGTGTTTATTGTTGATCACTCAGAATGTGAGTCCGAAGTGTTAGAGAGGGATGATAATTTGGGATAGCTTTTAAAGAATTCTATTTATTTTTATTCTATATGAAATTGTATGACTTTCAATGATAGTCTATTTCTCTAAATTTTTTCAAGAAGAAATTTTAAACTGCCTTTTGATCGACACCTTGACTGCACAAAGATGGTGTTGGTCACTTGGACCAGGTAAAGCCCCCTCCAACTTTTTCGAGTATTTCCTTTTCTTTGGTAATGCATATCAAAACCCTTCACATGTCGAGTTGCTGTGAGAAGGAAACTAGTTTTTAAACAAACATACCGGTCAGTTTAGCTTAGTTTACCCCACTGGTTAGTTCAACTTGATGGAAAAGGCTGTTAAAACTTCTTTCAATTTATGCAAATTAGATTGGTTTGGAAAAATATGGTGGTATGGTTGATGATTATTAGCCATTATTTTCGACTAAAACTAGAAAGGAATCACTATAGCTGCTAATTTGCAATAAGAGATGACTTAACACCAAGCTGTGCTCCCACTGTAACAAGTTAGCCTACACCTATACTTGCATCATGAGTATTGGCTGTGAGCAATCGGTATCGTTCGTCGTGCTGCTTCACCTACCAACGTTGGTCCAACTTAAACGGAGGAACTTGAAACACCACTTAAAATTTTCGAGTCTTTGGAGAACGGGATGTACGACCTTGTGTTAATTTGTGACACCACCTGGAATAGCGCTTAGTAATTTCATTCAATAAAAACAGTACACAGTAAAGGCCTGACTTTTGATTACTTTGCAATTTGTCCAATTTTTTGGTTGAAGTTTCTTTTCTTTGTTTTTTTTTTAAATTAAACTCAGAATAACGACTGCTTCAATTACACTTTTGAGCCTATGGAACCCAATTTCCGGCTTTGTGAGGGATAACGATTAGTTTTCAAAATAGTCTGTATGCTCCGTGCCAACTAATAGTGGCACTCCTCTTAGAGTAGTCTGTCGGACAGTCACACGATTTTAAAAACGAAAAAAATCACATCGCTCTGTCTTTATCTTGATCTCCTTCTGTAATCATTATCGCATGTGATATAATCCAAACTACTGACCTTTCTAAATCTTACAAAGTTCGTGATTCCTTTCCCCATTTCTACAGCATATAATTATGGACTCTCTTTAGCACAATTTAATGTCGGCATTGTTCTAGGCTGGATTCAAATCTATCAAACACTAATCAGACACTAACTTTTGATTTCTTAACAGTGAGGTCAACATCGGAAATACCCAGCTGAGACATTTTTGTCACTTCCATGCAGTTAATTCTGGTTCAATTAATTTCTGCGAAAAATGAAATTACGGCCAAAAAAGTCAGGCCTTAAGCAGGAACAAAATATGTTAGACGTGCACATAGCCTACACCGTGTTTTCGTTAATTCTGTAATGTATAAATACTGTAATAACTTAAAATGTTCGAGCTCAGACTAAATCACTGACTATGTTACATTATATTGACGGGAAGTTCAAACAAAAAAATATATAAAATTATTATTATTAAATCAAACTATAATTAAAATAACTATTTATAACAAAATAATAATACAATGTGGAAGAGAAACCAAATCAACACCTTGTGGTGAAACTTTAACTTTAACTTTAAATCGGACATGTATTTCTCGAGATAGCAGTTAATAAAGCCACTACATTTGTGTTCCAAAATGAGCTTGATATGGCAGCCAGGAGAGGTGTTATCCCTTCCTCACATGAACAAAGAATGCTTTGTTCCCCTTTGTTTTTCAGACTGTTTTTTTGACCTTGACCTTAATAAGGATAGGACCTCACTGTGGGGAATGCAAAGTTTGCACATTTCTCCTGCTACTTGTGCAATCACATTCTGATTATATGGGAGTGTTGAACAGAAAATTGGGTGTGAAGTGTAAAGGAAAGTCTTTCCATTCATTTAACGATATGATGTCATATGTGCTTCCGTCACAAGTTCACATTTTATTGAAAATTGACCACTTGACCTGCTGATATTTTGAGAACCACACATCCAATTTCGATGCAGATTTCCCCAAAATGCTTGGAATAAGCCCCCCCCCCCCCCTTCAAAATATCAAACCATGATGTGAAATTAGACCCTTTTTGTATTTGTGATTCAAACAGTACCCCTAAATTAGTTGTTTTTGTTTAACTGTTTGACGTACTAATAGTAAGTATAGAAGTCGTTCACGTGACGTCAGGGCGTTGCGATTTGGCATACTGGACGTCACTCATCATGCACAGAGGGTGCTTTGCCGAAACGCCAGCAAGACAGCACTTTAATTGCCCAAACGGACGTCTGAGCCATGACGGCAAATATATAGAAACGGGCAACGAAGTGACGTCGGTAACACGACCTCGATATTACAGGTTTTATGAGTAAATATTTTACCTGTCATTGCCAAATTTATTCTTTTCCGATGATTCTGATTCTTTCACGGTCCTAAAATGTCCAACATGGGTCGAAGTCGTCCCAAACATAATATTATAATGAATCACGCATGTTAATTCCTCTTTTCGAGTTTATCAGTTGTGATATAGCCTACTGATGAAGAATTGCTTTACAAAAAAAGAAAAAAAAGAATATCCTCACGTAAGTAGAATGCAAAATAACCCAGAACCCGTTTAGTTTTTAAAATAATCAACACAAAAACAATCAGTCTAAGCAAAACCTAAACCAAGATTATTCACTTTGGAATGGTTGAAAAAGTTCAAACAATCCGAAATAGTTTGTATAATAACCTAGTTCCGATAGCTCAGGAACGGTTTGATGCGAAATGTAAAATACTGGTTGGGGTGGATATACCTCTGAAGTAATCTGATATCATTCACCGATGAAAACAAAAAGACACTTTACAGCAGATGTTCATAATTGACATGACAAACACCCTTAAATAGGGTACTTTTGCCGGAAAGTACATTTGACTAAATTATCAAAGTACGTAGTACAAGACTATCGAATATGCTATTATATAATATTTTATTTGTCAAGTAAACGCACTCTCTTAAAAAACGAGGCTGCTCGAGTACTTGTGAAAGATGAACCCAACCTACTTCAGTTTAGCATAAGCAACTGCAATTTTGTACATGTCTCCCATATAACGTCGGTAAATATGCACCATCGGTATTCTTGAGCCACAACGTGCAAGAAATCCAGACCCTGAGGCGTCGGTTTCAGTCTCAAACCTTGATCCATAGGGAATCGCTTTTCTTAAACACAGAACCAAAAAAGAGCAAGGGTGCATTAATCAGAAAACATCCCAAGCAGGGATGGTGCCAGGATTTCCCCTACAGGGGGCCAAGCTCCCCGACGGGGGGGGGGCAGCATTTCAAGGCCCCGACAAAGGCTTTGACTTAGTCCCAGTGGAACGTGACTTAGTAGATTTCGAGGCGAGCATAGCCCGCGAAACTTTTGGGTTTTTTCAAAAAATACTTAAAAATCTGGAGTTTATTTTGAAGACAAATTTTAAAATTTAAAATTCGGCTTTTGTAATGACCATTAAACAGTTGGGGTGTTTGTTGAAGAATCTGTCCTTCATATGGGCAAATTCGAAACTTAATATAAGCGAAAGCTAAAATTTTTTTTGCCATGGGTTATGCATTAGGCCTACATACTAAGTCTTCAACACGAGACTAGAGGTTTGCTCGAAAAGTTTTCCATTTTTGAACGAAGATTTGAAAATTAAGAGTTTACTTAATAAGTTATTTTGGAATTAAATGGAAGAAAATCTGTTTTTTTTTTTTTTTTGGTACGGTTATAATGAAAAATAGGGCTTTTTATTCACGATTGGTGAGCCAGGCCCACTACCGGGCAAAAATCAGCAATATTTTAATGCAACATTAACACCGGGGCTTTCAGCTGCTTCTCAGCTAAGTACACTAAATTCAAGTGTACTGCACGAATTTTCCCGTCAGATTGGGCGCTGTTTGTAACGTAACTGAAAGCACCGCCCCTTTTGAAGCAAAGGTCAAAATTTTGGATATCATTCGAAGACTTAAACATTCCTTTCACTTGACATGAAACTTCACATGCATAATGAGTATGTTTAGTAACACCAAAATTTTGATGGCCATGGAAGTTGACGTCTACGGTATCACGAGGGTTAGGTGGAAAGCTATGTCCTGCAGATCTGCAAAAGAGCAAACGTCACATTTCACTGAAATCAATAGGCTGAAAGTTCTATGGAGTACTAAATTAAAATGACATTTTCACGAGGGTTATGAAAAAGCCGCTTACGTGGTCTACCGAAATATAAGGTTAAAGGGTGGAAAACCGAGAGGCTACAAGAAAAATGTACATTGAAAAATGCAATTTATGTGACACACATCCATGATAGCTGCTAGTAATTTGATCTATATTTCAGGCATAATCTCGATTCATGGAGCTACAACGAATAGCGATGAGATATGACACTCCTTAACTTGCTCCCCTTTATATTGTCTTTAAAAATGGAAGAAAGGAAGATCATGTGCATTAGTCTTATTTTTACAACTTTTATCAGATCCAATGAAAGGAACACGAACAGCCATGTTCAACCCAAGGTACGAGATAAAGCAATGATGAACTTACTAATAAAAAACGTAAAGTATCACATGGAGTTTATTATAATGGAAGGAAGATGGGAGAAGACAAATGAAGTGACTTTGTCATGTGACGTACATTTTAATGTTCATTCTACTCTCGGCGTACTCAGGGTGTAACTTGTAAATTGTAGAAATTTCAAATTATTAGAGCAAACCATGCATGGGGGAAGAAGGATGGTATGATTAATAACACTCTTTTAGAAGGGAACAACTCTGTTTTAAGTCGTCTTTCATAGAATATGAAGGTACACGAGACACACGAGATAAACAAATCGCAACTCTTTTCAACCAAAAAGGACGCTATATCATTATTAGCATGTTTTCAAGACAACGACAGTTTCTCTCTTCCTCCAACTGTATACCGTGAAAATTTTACACCCTGTATACGAAAATTTTCAATTCGAAAAGGTCATTGATTGATAGTAATTAAACAAATTCAGAGTTGCTCATACTACGCAGCTGACAGGCCTGGTGCACAGCATGAACTCAGAAAGAAGAACATTCGGGGGGATAAAATTCTTTTAGGGGGAAAAGCTCCGCGCCACCATGAGTTGACGCGGAACGCAAAAAAATTTTGGCCCAAAATGCCTCTTAGATCGCTGGAAATGGCATGTCTTATAAAGCCTATTTACCGCATATAAATAGGAAAAACACTGAGTGAACTTTTATGAAATGTTGATGTTAATTTTTCTTCGTCTTTCTCTTTATGTTTTCTTCGTTTTTCAGATTTTTTATTTTCCAGGGGAGGGCAAGTTCCCCTTGCCCCTACCTGCAGACACCTATGTATCTATCCCTCTCTTTTACATTCTAGTCTAAAGATCTCATTATATTTTGCGTTATTGTGAGGTCTCGATTTAAGATTTTAATGTAATAATGGGCTACTTCGTGAAGATAAAGATTAAACCTGCTAGAACCAAATAGCAAGCAACCTTACAGGGGAAAAATTTGTGGAAATTAATCACTGTTAGGTGTACATTTTTGGTATCTTGAAATCAAGATAAGTACACAAAAAAACATTAATTGACGTATTTTACATCATGTGACCATTCTAAAACAGCCATTAATTAAGTACATTGCAAGAAATAGCCAAGACAAATGGTCTGCTTGGTTCTCTAGATACAGAATTCATAATAAATAAAAGTAGCCTAAACCTAAGCTTATTAGATGCAATTTTCTGGCTCAGTTTGAGACCACGAAAGTACAGACATAAGCATTTTCATGGGATTATCCTGCAGAGTCAGAAATAGCCATTTATCGTGAGAATGATCACTTGAATAAAAGCAAAAGGGAAACTGCTCAATAAACCTCTAAAACCATTACCACTATGATAACAGTTTTATTTTATTTTAACCTGAATGTTCTCTTCAAATGATTTTGAAAAATGTTGTGGAAGCTATTTTGGTATTTTTATTAAATCTTTTATTGACATGTTGACAATTATTCCCGACAACAAGAGGGCTATTTGCGCTACAATTATTGTTGCGCGTCCTTTGCAACATCCTTTATTAGCCGGGAGGGTGAATTTAATGTCAGTCCGTGTATTTTGTTAGCTTATAATCACGCTTGTGGAAGCACAGCGACAACATTCATTAGTGCGTATAAAACATGAAGACACGTTTCTGCAAAACCTCTCCCTATATTAAAGAAGATGCCCCTTTTTCATCAGAATAAAGTGCAGATAGTACAGTACTGATGGCTATTTGAGCATTTTTTTTATCTGGGCCTTAAAACAACGTTATTAAATGATGTCTTTTGCCAATAATGATGCAAGAGTAAAGTATGTGAAAAACCTAAAAAGGGGCCTGACAGTCGATTTTGGTCCGTCAGGGGGGGGGGGTCGGCCCCTCCGACCATATGGCAGCTCCGCCACTGGATAATACTATCAATCATGACATATCATTGATAGCTTATAGAAAAAGTTCGCATTATTATATCGATTGTACATCAAATCACTTCGCTATCGAAGTTATGAAGAGGATATTCTGTGACGTCACACAGAATTCGGAACACTTTTATTGCATATATACATGAGGCGACGGGTTATCCTGAACTTAGTGGTTCGGTTTTAAGGACATTGTTTATGCAAACCAAATTCTTTTTTTTCCACATAGCTCTGAAAACAAACCTTTTGCGTTAATGCTCATCAACTTGTTTTTTGCAAGGTAGCTTTCAAAACAAACCATTTGATGGCGTTCAAGTTACCATCAATAAACAAAGTATCATCCAAATGTTTTGCCTGAACTACCTTATCTTGCATCAAATAGTATACACACACTTTTCCTAGACCTGAGAAAACATCGAACATGGCCCAATTTCCGGCTAAGTGAAATGTCAAGTGAGGATACTTGGTCCGAAATGAAGTGATAAATCTTTGCAGCGATAAATGTTTTATAAACATCTCTCCTTCTAACCGTTCAAAAACTAACCGTAACTTTTATAAAGCAGGGCCCTGTTAGAGGCCCATATCGTCTGTTGGTAATGTTTGTTTCTACGTTAGGAAAGAAAACTCATTTAAATTCAGAAACTCCGTTCAAACCATCCATCTATTGCTTGAAACGTCAACTGAACTGAGAAGCAAATTCTTAAAAGGGCGTCTTGCACACTGGTAAGCAGCTTGAATCGTTTAGCCATTTCCCTATTGTATGGATCGATTTTGTCCTTGGAACAGGTGACACAATTAAGAGTGTTTTTCAAATAACAAACGTTGGCTTGAGCAAAATTAATTCACTTCTTGGAAAGAAGAGAAGAAAGAAATACTTTTTTAATTTGTCTCCAGTTCCATTAAGATGATACTTGTGTGTACTTAACAAACTTTATATCAGCAGAATTGCCGGACATGACAAATTTGATGCGTCCTTAACCTGATGATAGCGAGTAAATTTAACACCTGATCAAACATGAAGACGCGAGACCAATTAAATTATTGTCCATGTGAGGCATGAGTCTCAATGAATTTAGAGTCAAAACTGAATTGTGAGATGTTTCCGGATGGATTGATGAATTAACTGCTTTATATGGAAATTTTTCCCCAAACTGCTAAACGGTCAACTTAAGCTAATTCTGCATGGCACCCTATTTCTATCTCGAATTACGTAAGGTAACTATAGCAAAGAATATTGGGTACACTAACTTTATGGAATTTCAAGGTTAAAGGATATGATTAATACTAAGCCTTATTCCTAACCGTAACCTAGCCTAACCTAATCCTAACCCGAAAACCCTACCCTAACTTTATTGCTCTGTCTTTGCAATTTTGAGCAATATCACATCTCGTAGAAGTACAAAGCACGTTTTCCATGTTAAAATACATTCTTGCCTGGCGACAACAGGTTCTTCGAGCCATGGAAGTACCACCTCGGAGGTAGTACTTCCATGTTCGAGCCCTCCACACCTTTTTAAATGAAACGGTCCATTGGCTTCGGACAGCGGACAATACGTTCTGCAACATAGTTCTGTGACTACTAAAGGATGTAGTTAGCCTGAGATTTAACGACTCACCCCACGAATCTGTTACAAAGTGTCAACTATACACGAAGTAAAGCTTGACCACGGTTTCGAATACGGTTAAAGTTTAAGTTCGGACTCAAATACAGATCAAATACTGTGCAAGTCCTTCCCCTAACTCGGCTCTTATGACCAGTGGGGAATACCGTGGAGATTGTAACCCCAGATCACACGGGGACATCAATGGATGGTTTTGCTCGGTTTGTAGCGCCTACAACCTGCCAGTTGTGAATGATGAGAAATAACGATCTTATATGTGGGCATTTGTTGGCTTTAGTTGGGAAGACAAACTACTCTTCACGTGGGACCTCGTCACCCACCTCGATTTAATTAAACGTCATACCTAGAACGAAGTACATAGCGATCGACACCAAGCATCGCAAAGTGTAATATAATTTAGGTGAGTCTTACACGGAGAAAAAGCATTGCCTTTGTATTTAGCAAAAGCACGGCAATGGCATGTAAATATAACACCGTTAAGTCAAATTTTAAATATTCTGACCTACAAATGTTTCAATAGAGTACGACCGAACAGGCGCGGATCCAGGGGGGTCCTTCTGAAAAGCCAGATTAAACATGTGCGTCACGAGGGTTAGGCGGTTATTCTTACAAGTAAGGTGTATCTTTTTATCCGATCAATTTGACTTTATGGCATACACGCAACCCAAAAGGCGCATACAAACCTGAAATTTCGAGGTTACCGTGCATTAATACGGTAATTATCAAAGGTGAGAAGGCGCATACAAACCTTAAATTTCGAGGTAACCGTGCGTTAATACGGTAATTATCAAAGGTGAGCAGGTGTATAACACCATCACTTGATCGTCGCTGGTTACGAAAACCCTAAGTCGAGGTTGCGTATGTGGACAAACTTCCATATTGAAAGCTTGAGTGACACCCAGGACCTGCAAATTCTTGAGTCTTCGAGTGGCAGAGTGATCTATTCATTTCCAGCTGCCATGCTCCAATGTGATTCAAATGCGCATGGGCTAAAATCCCGCTCCATTTAAGTGGATTTTTCTCTTGGTAACTCTGGCTTTCCTCCCATTTGCATTATGCTTTCCACTCAATTCGTTTGCAGGTTAAGCTTCAGCAATTCCCGAGGGTTGAAACATTAAAACGTCTTCTGCTCCTAATCAAGAGATCCATTTATTACACAGGCTACTTGAAGAGCTCATTAAAAATATTTTTCCGGAGAACATTATCATATCCTAGAGAAGATACGGTACCAAAGATAAAAGACGAACAGTCAACACCCCATCCCTTTTGAAGATCGACTAGAGGGGTGTCAAGCTTCTCCATTGACGCCTGTTCTTTGAATTGGCATTAAATTTTGAAATTCAAAGGATTCAGACGGAATAGCTCTCATTTCACACGAACCATAGGTATAGTTCTTATTAAATGAGTTGGATAATTATACAGTAGCTAAAAGGACACTGAGCTGAGGGGAATGCTTTCCTGACCCAACCCCACCCCAGGATCCCACTCAATCAACATCCAACCCCTTCACTAAAACTATGAGATGAAATTTCTTAATATCTTTAAAATTGCGGCTTATTTTTAGCAGAGTAAGGTGACATTTTACTTCTGTAAGAAGTCCTCCGTCATAACCGCCCTTTTAACACACACTAGACCAAAACGGTTTGCAAAACTGACAACACCTTTTCAAAATTTGATGAAATTCTTGAACACATATACACAGTACTTTACAATTTTGTTGAAAAACTATGGTGAAAATGGGAGGGTTGAGTAAATTTTCAAATACCGACACACTAGTCACTACAATGCACTATTATTTAAAGGAGCACGACTCCCGTCAATTAGAATAAATTCTCGGACCCGCCGACTTCGTTGCGTCACACCTGTCAATGTTTCTTGCTTCATCGGTTCAAACCGGTACGGATATTTGTCAAAGCCACTCCGTGCACTATGTCTGGTGTAACAGTACACTTGTCACTGACGTTAAAACTACTAGCTTAGGCTTACATTAGGGCCTAGTCTACGTCTGCCACGAGAAACAAACACATTGATCGAAAAAACAGTTTCCATACCTGCAAAATCGACAATGTTTTTAATGATGAGCTAATGCAGATGATGTCTCTTGCCATTGGTATGGCACTGAACGTGCAACGCTACATTTCACACGTACGTTCATTGCGAGTTCTGGGTACAACTGCCTGGGTAGTTGCACCAATCAGAACCAAGACATGATGAAACAATTAAAAATTGCAAGTGCCAGAAGAAAAAGTAACGAATTAGAAATGTGAAAACAACATTCAAAATATCTTCCAAGTTCAAAATCAAATTTGCAAAGAAATCATATAGAAACATTATTGCAAAGTAACTTGTAAAATTATTTCAAATGAGAATGCAAAACGCATTAGGACTAATAGCTGTTCAATTCGCCCCTCTTAGAGGGTAATCATCTTGTTTGTATGACTTATTTATTGTGGAAGTACGCCACTACCTTGCTCCTTTAATTATATAGGCGTAGGATAGGTCGGATTTCCGTACCTCTTAAATAAATATCGAAGAAAATTCAGGTTATAAAAAGGGAACATTGGGGGAATGGAATAAACATTTAGAAAATAAGTATCGTGAAATCATTAACATAACTTACTTATAAACCTGCCCGACACCTGAATTAAAACCTCATATTATTAAACGGAGTTTCGACACACACTGTCCTGTGCCTACCTTTCATTTGCCGTAGACGTTTACGTGTTTAGTTACATAGGTGTGTATCACACTTACAGAACCTTTTTCCGAGTGCTCCGAGAGCTTTCGTTTTCACTATTACAAATGATATATCTTGCAAGAAGGTCTATATCCACATATCATCGACTCGACTTCGTTGATTGTTCGTATGCATGACTGATCGAAGGTGTGGTTATAGAGGAGTGCAGCATTCAAGAATGCAATGCAATATGAGTTCCCATTTCCTCTTCCTACACGAAAATTGAAAGCTTCATCGGATGACCAGGAAGCAGATTAACTTTTTGATTGACAAACGTATGTTTAGTGAGCCGAAGATATCTCGGCGCAGAGTCTGCATTTAACTGTGGTCGTGGAAATGATTTCTAATTTCAACATTTCAACCCACGCTTGTCAAGCACGTCACAGTTCCCTGCACTTGATATCTCATAACCATATTAGAGAAATTGAATTACACGGAACATTTTTGGCCAAGACGCTTGTCCGAAAGTTAAAAGTAGGCCTACATCTCTATCCTCATGTCTGCGGGGACCACATCTGCAGTATGGTGGCGTCGTATGAACAAGTAAACATATGCGTTTTAATAATCTTTTCCTGTCAAACATAATTTGCAAATTCTCACCTTTTTCGTTCAAGAAGTTTTGCTTTAGTATTTTGTTTTTTAATAGGTTCTCTTTAACTGTATTAAGTCTCTCCATCGGTAGTTGCAAAGCAAAATAATAGTCCGCTTCACTAAGGATTGCCACAATTCAGGCCTGTATACTCTAAGCCACTGTGACATCGGTATATGAGGCGTAATGGGTACGACGTGTTGTTACCTGTAGGGATAGGGCTAGGTGTGTGTTCGACTGAGTCCTGAATTTATTTCAGTCGTTTTCTATTGCAAAGGGCTCTCAAATTGCGACAATTAGTACTTGGCGCGTCCTACGCGACTCAATCCTTCAGCAATGCTGCCCATATTTTATTATGGTTACCACTCCAGTAGAAGCACTACAGCAAAAATTAATAGATTCGCTTCATGATTGTCAGATAAGTTTTGATGGTAAATTGAGGCTGTCCGATACCGATCATAATGAATGCAACTGAGTTGGCATGGAAATGGCTTACCGGTATAATGCAAAATTTCAAAGCACTTCGCTCGCCTTCGTCGTAGCTTGAACCTCATCTCTTGACCCTTTTTGAAGTACAATGCAAAAGTATAATGTTTCATACAATTGCCCTAATGCGCACCGTCCTCCATCTTCTAAATATGATTTATGATACGGTACTCCTATTTTTCAGCTTCCTCAGAAGAGTAATATGTTCAATAAGGAAACAAGCTTAGTCCCTCCCTAGGAAGAATTCTAATTATGGCTCTTGTTACCGACACATCCCCTCAAAAAGCAAACTAGGTTTGTGTTCGCAAGAGAGAGAAAAACAGTTGTGGGAGGGGCTCAAAATGACTTAGTTGGGGGAATAGGAAATTATAATATTTGCTTTAGGCCTTGCATTAGGAAATTCTACAAGTAACCCAACAAGGATATTACTACCGTAAAGCTTTTTTCTTTGGTCGACGAATCTCTCCAGTCATTCCTAACCCCCCCCCCCTCCCCCGTCCGACCCCGACACACACTCTTACCCTCTTAAAGGGGCTCACTGAGTTGATATTGATAACTTGATGAAGGTGTTCAAGGGCACTACCATTTGAAAATGCTTATAACTAACATAATTAGTCAAGTTTAACATCCAGTAGTTACGAAAAATATCAAAATTTTGAATTTTGTGGTGTCCTGACTTTTAACGGTTTTGTGCATAATTCGAAAAAGTGTCTGGTCACGAATTTTTGAAAACCGAATTGAGCGGTTAAGTACTCACTCATTAAACATTTCTTTGCAATTGGGATATGGGGATTGTCTAAGTTTGAAAATTTGTCATTGATATGTGAAGAAAACTTAACACCTTTGGGAAAATTTGTTAAATTTCATGAACCAACTCAATGAGCCGCATTAAAATAGACTCATCAGTTGGGAAGCAGACCTCAAATTTGTGACCGTTATTGCGCAATCTTTATACCCTCAGCACTAGCGGTGAATTGCATCTGGGAGACCGTACTCGAGCTTACCTACGCAGAGCGGAAACACACAACCGATAAAAATGTCAATCATTTTTAATGAAGGTCTCATGTAATTGAGCATTTTTGGCAATTGAAGAAAAATGGAACGTTTAATATTCCAATTTTTTTTTTTTTTTTTGCGTAGATAGCGATTGTCAGGAGTCAACTTTAGGTAGAGTCTTCGTCATAAGCTTTCCAAGACAACCGAAGGAGCGAGAGCTTACTTGCGAAGTTTAAAACTGTACATTTTCCGTCTTCAATGTGAGAATATGTTAAAATATCATTTGAAAGAGAGAGAACAATAATATTTCCAAGATAAAGTGGTATCTTTCTTGTTATCCTTTAATTTTCAATAAAAATGCTATAAAGAACTCTGTGTCTTTGTTCTGCTCCATCTATTTATGACGTGTACATATACCTTTGCATCACTTACGTACGGCACGTCCGATGCATGACATTGTATCAAAGTGTTGCAATATACTAGGTACCATCATGCATTGCGTTGCAAGATGGCTGACTTAAAACATGTGTACTGCACCAGATTCGTACAATAAACAAAGCGGGATTGACCGTCTTCAGGAAAATTGGAATAATTTATAAGTATATTTCATGAAAAAAAAAACTGTCAGCATTTAGTGTTTGTTATGAACTTCGTGGATGATTTTGGGGCAAATTTGTGACCATTCGCTCAACGATCAGCCTGGGTGACCTAAAATCTCCAGGTGATTCCTGTGCCTCTTGGCCGATAATTTCGCCTGAAATTGGTTTTATAATAACTTGCGAAGTTAGCCTAGCATTCTAGTAAGTATCATTGTTTTTTGATCAAAATTGGAATTAAACAGAAAAAAATAAGCCATTCTTTTTCCAAGTGTAGGTTTCCATAAGCGGCTAAAATTCAAAACTGTATGACGTCATCAGAGCTTAATATATTTCAGTGACCCCGAGGTAAGCTTCACAACTGTCATACTATATGTGTATTTCTTTCTCTTTGGAAAGGGAACAAAATTAAAATGTTATGGTCAGAGGGTTGTTGTGAATTTGCTATCTATTCTAGGGCCATCATACACTGTAAAAATGTATTTAATGTTACAGAATTTTTGTACAATTACAGAAGAAAAAATAAAGAAATACAAAACGAATACATAAGGAGTGCTGTCAATGAGTTGACAGCATTTTTATGTATTCTTTTTTTTTTCTTTATTTCATTTTTTGTAAACGTACAGACATTTTTACAGTGAAGTTGAAGAATGGCCAGCAAAAATCATCTTGCTTACAATAGCATCTGAATCACGGGTGACTGCACTTTCATTACAATGTGAGTGCATGTTCTAAGGCTTTAATATAGGCCTACTTCATGTTTCCGAAAATAAGTACCTTAGGTGTAATATCATTATATGTTTATTTTTTAGCACAGTCCCTGGTAGAAGTATTTTGCCCTCAAATACTATTTGGACATTTCCTTGGGAAACGAGCTGAAAGAGGTGAACATCGCCTTTTAGACGGAGCTGTAGATGCCTAACGGTTCTTTAATATTTCATTTTATTGACTACAGTGTGTTTATGCAAGATAAAAAACCACTTTTATTGTAAATGATACAAACATGTTTTGTTAAACAACGCAAAATACACTTTGAAATACAAAGAAATACAAAAAGAATACATATGAGTGCTGTCAATGAGTTGACAGCATTTTTATGTATTCTTTTTTTTTCTTTATTTCATTTTTTGTAAACGTACAGACATTTTTACAGTGAAGTTGAAGAATGGCCAGCAAAAATCATCTTGCTTACAATAGCATCTGAATCACGGGTGACTGCACTTTCATTACAATGTGAGTGCATGTTCTAAGGCTTTAATATAGGCCTACTTCATGTTTCCGAAATTAAGTACCCTTAGGTGTAATATCATTATATGTTTATTTTTTAGCACAGTCCCTGGTAGAAGTATTTTGCCCTCAAATACTATTTGGACATTTCCTTGGGAAACGAGCTGAAAGAGGTGAACATCGCCTTTTAGACGGAGCTGTAGATGCCTAACGGTTCTTTAATATTTCATTTTATTGACTACAGTGTGTTTATGCAAGATAAATAACCACTTTTATTGTAAATGATACAAACCTGTTTTGTTAAACAACGCAAAATACACTTTGAAATACAAGGAAATACAAAAAGAATACATAAGGAGTGCTGTCAATGAGTTGAAAGCATTTTTATGTATTCTTTTTTTTTTTCTTTATTTCATTTTTTGTAAACGTACAGACATTTTTACAGTGAAGTTGAAGAATGGCCAGCAAAAATCATCTTGCTTACAATAGCATCTGAATCACGGGTGACTGCACTTTCATTACAATGTGAGTGCATGTTCTAAGGCTTTAATATAGGCCTACTTCATGTTTCCGAAATTAAGTACCTTAGGTGTAATATCATTATATGTTTATTTTTTAGCACAGTCCCTGGTAGAAGTATTTTGCCCTCAAATACTATTTGGACATTTCCTTGGGAAACGAGCTGAAAGAGGTGAACATCGCCTTTTAGACGGAGCTGTAGATGCCTAACGGTTCTTTAATATTTCATTTTATTGACTACAGTGTGTTTATGCAAGATAAAAAACCACTTTTATTGTAAATGATACAAACATGTTTTGTTAAACAACGCAAAATACACTTTGAAATACAAAGAAATACAAAAAGAATACATAAGGAGTGCTGTCAATGAGTTGACAGCATTTTTATGTATTCTTTTTTTTTTCTTTATTTCATTTTTTGTAAACGTACAGACATTTTTACAGTGAAGTTGAAGAATGGCCAGCAAAAATCATCTTGCTTACAATAGCATCTGAATCACGGGTGACTGCACTTTCATTACAATGTGAGTGCATGTTCTAAGGCTTTAATATAGGCCTACTTCATGTTTCCGAAATTAAGTACCCTTAGGTGTAATATCATTATATGTTTATTTTTTAGCACAGTCCCTGGTAGAAGTAT
The DNA here is from genome assembly GCA_037179385.1 of Holothuria scabra. Taxonomy (NCBI): domain Eukaryota; kingdom Metazoa; phylum Echinodermata; class Holothuroidea; order Aspidochirotida; family Holothuriidae; genus Holothuria; species Holothuria scabra. The sequence goes on along the minus strand of CM074192.1, from coordinate 13,774,960 downwards.
TTTGCCCTCAAATACTATTTGGACATTTCCTTGGGAAACGAGCTGAAAGAGGTGAACATCGCCTTTTAGACGGAGCTGTAGATGCCTAACGGTTCTTTAATATTTCATTTTATTGACTACAGTGTGTTTATGCAAGATAAATAACCACTTTTATTGTAAATGATACAAACATGTTTTGTTAAACAACGCAAAATACACTTTGAAATACAAAGAAATACAAAAAGAATACATAAGGAGTGCTGTCAATGAGTTGACAGCATTTTTATGTATTCTTTTTTTTTTTCTTTATTTCATTTTTTGTAAACGTACAGACATTTTTACAGTGAAGTTGAAGAATGGCCAGCAAAAATCATCTTGCTTACAATAGCATCTGAATCACGGGTGACTGCACTTTCATTACAATGTGAGTGCATGTTCTAAGGCTTTAATATAGGCCTACTTCATGTTTCCGAAATTAAGTACCCTTAGGTGTAATATCATTATATGTTTATTTTTTAGCACAGTCCCTGGTAGAAGTATTTTGCCCTCAAATACTATTTGGACATTTCCTTGGAAAACGAGCTGAAAGAGGTGAACATCGCCTTTTAGACGGAGCTGTAGATGCCTAACGGTTCTTTAATATTTCATTTTATTGACTACAGTGTGTTTATGCAAGATAAATAACCACTTTTATTGTAAATGATACAAACATGTTTTGTTAAACAACGCAAAACACACTTTGTAATAATAAAAACACATTTCGCCATTAAAAAGTCAGCGCTGTTTAGATTCTACTATCCTATTACACTCACTTCGGGTAAATGAAATAGTTTAGCATTGGTTGGCGAGATTTCACTATATATAATTCTCCCTTCGTTTCTCTAATGTGCTGGTATCTAAATACCATGCAATCTCAATTTAACTTCAATCTTCTATAAATTTTCAGATTATTCATCAACCGCGTACAACTGAGTTTTATTACATTTGGTCTGTAGGACAAGTAGCATACGCAGGGATGGGTTTGGTCTTGTCCCCTCACGGATGCCGTTTTTTAAGATCCTAAAAAAAAAAAATTTTATTTCAAAGGTGTCATTTGTAGCACCAGATTACATGAAAGGACACCTAATTTCTCAAAAATTTCCAAATGGGAGGAATTGCCTTCCCCCAGCCCCCCCCCCCCACTGACGTCTTGTTTTTTTTTTTTTAGTTCTTAAAAATACGCAAATTTTAAACAGTTCCAATTCTCCCAACCTACTTACTTCTAGCCCCTCCCACATTTATCTAAAACTCATCTTTATCCAGACACAATCCTAGTTCATTGCTTCATGGCTTGTCCCAGTGGCCATACAAGTCCATAATGTGTAATCAAGACACTCTCAGTGCCCATGCTGTGTAATTTAGCTATGATGCATTGTTTGAATGTGATGCCAATCAAAGAGCTGTACCAATTGAGAGTTTTGATATATGTATACTGAAACTGTAGTTTGGGGCGACGAATGACTGCCTTTAAACACCCTCCCTCAGGTCGAAGATCCTAAAACAGCAAATCTTGTCACAAATGCTTAATAAAAAGGTAGCATATAGAGCACCAGATTGCACGTAAGAACACCCAATTTTTCCTTTTTTTGCGAAGGGGAGGGTCTCCTTCCCCCATGCCAGCGATCAGTCAGCATACTGCATCCCCTCCCTCTCCCTCAGAGGAATCATGAGTACGCCACAGAGGGAACCAACGTTTGAAGCGCATGTTGATACAACTACATTATGTAACCAAGATCGATAGGGCATCATAGAGCAGACTCTACTTTTTGCATTTGGTCATGCCACATACAAGGAAACTCTATATACGGTCGGGAGGATTTTCCAACACAACATGCATTGTCTGAGTTGTATCATTAACATGCAGAGAAAACTCTACAGGTTTGGAAAACATAGCATATCAATACTACTCAAACATGACCAAACTACCTTCAAACCTAGCCCACCACGCGCCTGGATATTTCTCGCCATCGAAACCAGCTAAAAGCATTAGGTATCCCTTAATGACTGACATGACGGTACTGTTGATGATGATGTTAGGTATTTTTGTATGCAAGGAACTGTTGTTTGTTTGGTGTTTTGAGTATAAGCTATTGGACTTTCGGTAACATATATTCTGTGCATTGATGTTTTCTTTCAATTTGGCTTCTTTTCTATGACCAACGTCTGCGGACGAGATAGTATAGCCCGTTATATTCCAAATCGCAAATGAGGAAAGTTGGCTAACTGGCCTGCTGGAGAAAAAGTAACAGGAGGAACATTCCACTCTTGTGATTGTTATCTCCATGCTACAATTCCTCGGAAACAGCATTGGCCTCCCATTAAAATGTCACAAATATCCTCCTACTTTCCTTGAAATACGTTGTGTCCAGAATTAAAAACGCGCTATACGTAGTGTTCTTCAGAGATAATGTCCCGACCCCCCCCCCCTCTCGCACACACAAACATATTTGTAAAGACTTCGTCTCTAGCCGTCCTTACCACAAATTTCTCACCAATATAACTTCCTTAATTTTACGGCAATTTATATGTAACAAGTCGCATTTCGCTAATGTTAATGGTAACGTGGTATATACTGCCATTGTGCTTGCGGCTAAGCATAATGGAGCGGAGAAGGTATAGAATAGGTAAGAATAACGAGCCAGTGAGCCATAACAAGAAAAAAGACGCCACGGGCCCAATTCGGTTTGAAACTGTGCTATAAGACTCCATCTGACTAACTAACTCATGTGTAAGGGTCGTGTGACATGAAAAGGACATCATAGGGTATTTGATATAGAAAGCATTGACACCCATGATGCAAATCGCTGCAATTCCCATGAAAATCTGTCTAAAATTTATCATTTGACAGGGTAGTTGCTGTGTTTTGAACGTAATTGCGCACAAACATGAGCTCAATATGCAAATATTGTGATGTCTACGGAGGGACATGGTATGACTAATTTTATCCTTTTTTGCAGTTAGTCAGTTAGAGTTTTACGGCCCAATTTCCAAGAACCTATTGGTTCAAGTCGAGCAGGGCACGGCCTTTTTCCAACTGTGGCTCACTAGCTTGTTTTCCCTGCTCTATTGCTTATGCGGAGCATCACGCACGACGACAGAAGGTTCCATTTTAGAGTCTTTGGTATGACTCGACCTGGGAATAGAAGCCGGGCCTTCCGCGTGAGAGGCGGATGCTCTTACCGTTAGACCAAATCTTCATTCCAAGGTCAGTAGAAGCATCAGAATGTCCCGAGGTTTTTATTTTGAAATTTTGAAACTGCGTCCTTGAAAAAATTTCTGTATCAATAACCAAACCATAAACCATCTGAATACTTATTGCGAGATAATTAATATAGGGTTGACAAAACGAATGTCAACACAACAACACTCCACATCTTTATTTTAGCATGAACAATAATTTGCTTCAGGAAATCCAAACTTTGTTGAGGTGTATTTTGAGAACTGTAAAAGATACTGACATAATTCCAACGGATTTATCTGAGAAACTTACTCCTTAACTGCCATGTAAAGTCAAAGCGTTTTGCTGACATGTCACATAACCTTTAAAAATGCGTAGATTACTTTACCTGAATCCAACTTCAAAAGATGGGGGCGTTCTAGCAAAACAAAAATGTAATTACAACAACGTATGAGGTTAACAAAAAAATTGTGTTCAACGTAAATGTTTCACTATTGATGAGAAATAGATCAAATTACACGCTTTGTTGCAAATCTTTTTTGTCGTTGGAAGACTCCGGGAGGCAATTTGATATGAAATATATCTCCAATAATGGCAACATTTTAACTTTTAATCACCAGGGACCGTTCAATCGTTTCACACTTTGTACTGCATCCCAGACAACAAATGTAAAACACTAAAGCGTGGCTTGTAAAATAAATGTGGTGTAAAATAAATGAGATTTTGAGTTTCTGACGGTTAAACATTAAGGACTACTTGCACTTTGCTCTTCGCTTTATAGGGTCGTTAATGCAATGCACTCGATGAGATTTATAACCCATGAAACACTGTAATCGATTATGAAGTTAATTCAGCGTCTGACTAAAGGACATTTAGGTTATTTTCAAACGGCTGTGCTTGATTTTACAAGTGACGCATTGATCGTTTTTCATTTAAAACAAGATTCAACGGTAAACCAAGTAGGAGCATAATGAAAAACTTAAAGAGGTGTGTGTAATTTGAAAAGAAAATTGTTTTCCAGTTTGTCAAAGACCGTTGTATGGCTTATCCGTAATGAAGTTTTAAAGTGAAATTTCTGGAATAATATTTTTCCCATCCATGGATACCATCTTATCTGAATTATGTTCTGAGAGATGTGTTTTTTGCCGGAATTTTTCCTGATATTTTAATACAAATTGGAAGAATATTCTTAGGACTGTATTTAATTACTTATGAAGAAATGATCAGCTTAGGCTACTCTCAACCGGAAAAATGGTCGACAATCGTTCGCGCAAATTTATTTCCTAATCTTAAGTCTCTGTAGAAAATGAGATTCATGTATCCAAAAATACCTTCTATTTTTAGTTATTTAGTCAGTTAGATGAGGTTTTATGGCGCATGCAGTTCCTAACCAAAGTGGTTAAAGACACGGCATTTTTCACATTGCGGTTCACTGGCTTGTTTCCCCTACTCTATTGCTTACGCTAATCATTAAGTATTGTAATCGCTCTTGTTTTATTGACGAGAGTCTAGAACTTGGTTTTATCCTTAATGCCAACTTTCAATATATAGTTTACTACATTTTCTTGTGGGAGACTGGCAAGATCCTAACATTAAGAAAAATTAAATGTTCTTTTTTTGAATACCATGGATGAATCGCCAATGGGTCTCAGATAAAAGAGACGCTGTATTAATATCTCCTCGTCACGTGACCAATCCATGCTTCGACAATAGGCCTACCCTTTGATGAGGAATTGGAAACACTTTTTTATTTATTTTTCATTTTTAATGAAAAAAAAAACCCCCTTTTGAAACATTTTACGAAAAGCGGATGAGAGATTCAAATGATGTAAGCCTATATGTCATCTTGTGGTTCGAAGACGTGTAGTAGACCATTTTACGCCGATTTTCCTGTAGTGAAATGTCACCGCTGAAAAGAGTTCGTACATTGAAACTCTATCATAGAATGTTTTGTAGTTGCTGTTTGGGAAAGGGTATATGAAAAGTTTTTGACATTCAAACATAAAAATGTACAAAAGCGCCCACAATTCTTGTTCACCTTTCTACCACTCAAGAAAATGGTGGGTAGAGGATGCTGATACATTCATTCATTCAGTAACAGATAATACACTCTAAAAAATATTCAAACGATTTTGTTTAAAAATTAGGATACTCACGAAAATGAGTATTTCTACTCGAAATAAGTGAGTACTTCAACTCAATTTGTGTAAAATTTTGCACAAATTCAGTTGAAGTACTCACTTATTTCGAGTAGAAATACTCATTTTCGTGAGTATCCTAATTTTTAAACAAAATCGTTTAAATATTTTTTAGAGTGTAGAATACAATTGAATTAGAATATAGGTCTCACCAGACAGAACACTAGAAAAACACGGTACTATGTTTGTCGAGCTTGTGTCCCAAAACAGAAAAGAGTCACAGAAAATAACGAAAATACTGTAACGATGTATTACCTGGTGCCACTAAAGATTATGCGGAGCTCCAAGGATTTTGTGGAGCTGCTCCGCAAAGCTCCTTTCCATAATGGAGGGATGATCTTGCTTTTGTACCTGTATTAGAGATTATATGTGATGATCCACCACAATATTATATAGCTGCTTACGCAATATGATGTAATGTTGTTATGTGCATAAAAGGATATACGGGAGCGATTAGTATGGTATTGTAGTTATTGGGATTTGAAGTTTTACATGGATATTTTCTATTATGTGTTGCTTTTAGGATTTATTTAAGTACATGTTTTAGTAATCAGTGCTGCCAGAGATAGGGTTGCTTGGTTTGGGGCACAGGTGTTTATTGTGTTCATTTTATGCATATTCATTTTATTGTGATCTCCTTCGACTGTATAAAGTAGTGCATATTTCGTTGTATTGTGTATTTTGAGTTTAAATGTAGAATGAGTAAGTAGCTTTGGGTCAGTTCTCTCCAAGGCAGTAAAAGAAAAGGATCCTCTCAAGAAAGCTATTCCAGGTCTGGCGGCAGGTGTTTGATGCCCTTCAGTCGTTGGCCTGTAGCTTCACCAGATATATTTGTGCAATATTTAGCCTTGGAGAGTTTTATTCATTGAGTTCATTTTACAGTTTGAATACAATCATGGTACAAAAACGCCGCATGTCTTTCTTCGTCATCTTTTTGTTCTCTGCTTGCCGCTCTGTCGTTATGGCCGATCAAAATACAACACCTTAGGCCAAGAATCCCACCCTGAAGATCACAACGCTACCGTCGAAACTCCCCACCCCAAGTTCGTTACAATACTTATTAACATCATAATCGTGAACGGATGTACTAAACTAGACTCCATACAATAACACTGCATACAATAAAGTTGCAAAGGCATCTCTTCCTCTCTTTACGTCAAAATCGATCCTTTCTCTCAGCAATATACGGCGGTCCACGCATGGCCACCGGTCACCATTGTCGCCCTTAGATAGGCCGTGAATATGTGGTTGGCCGTCGGAGGACCGTTGGAGGTCCGCTTGTGATATCCGGGTCAGAAACAAAAAAGGAATGCTGGGTACGGTACAACATTTTTAGTAAATTGGTTTCATCGCCGCTATGGCCAAACTCAAGCAAGACACCATGCATGACAAGCTGTGAGTCTTCTCGTCGGTTTGAGGCATGAAATCAAACTGCTTGATGGTATTTTGTACTGCTTGAAGAATTATTTTTACATTGTTTATTTTTGTTATTAAAATATCCTTTGCTGCTCTAGTGTAATGTTTTTTTTATAAAACATGAAGATACTTAAATGTTAATCTTAAGGCAGAAAAGTATAACACACAATAATAGAAATACATACTCCCGATTCGTTTCCTTTCAGTAAACTACACTTCGTTAAAATGGCATTTGCGTCTCTCCAAAATTTACGAAACATTTTAATGAAAAACTATCAAGCACAACGTTTTCAAAGAATTGAAAATGGATTCAGGGGTTCAGAAAATTGGTGGGATACGTAAGCGAAAATATAACTGATATTCAATTTAGAACCGGGTGGGAGAGTTTTAGTGGTGTGCACGGGAATTGTGAACTGAGGTCATACTCAGTTTTCCCACGTACCGATCATTGAGTAATATAGAGGAAGAGTCTGAAGGGTGGGGGTCAGTTTCGCCACCGATGCTGGCTGAGACGCAGAACGGTGCCACCTGATGACCAAGTTGAAGGTAGCAATTTCTTTTAAATAAATAATTTACTGGAATCCAGGGAAAATTTAAATTTGTAGTATAGTTAATCATTTAATAGGGCAAGTACCTAGAAATTTCAAAGCACCAAATGAATCGACTGTTGCGTCGCTAGTGGGCACTGGTTGGCAATGGGAATGTAGGAGAATAAGAATCCACATTTCATTGTGACGAAAATGCAAGCGGGCCTTATTAACTCTGTTGTCAAGCATTCTTGACGCATGATTTGTTTGCAGGCCTAAACATGCATGAGTATATAGAGGGGAGCAATATTTTATTTTCGCTGTGCTGGGGAGGGAAAGTCCTTATTTGGAAGAAGGCTGGTGATACGTGACATATGAAACATTTTGACGCATCTTTTAACTTCCATGACGGCCAATAGGGGGTGCTCCCCGTTGCTCGCCGGTCAGACTGCTTCCAAGGGATTTCACCTGTCTTGTTGACTCCCGTGACGCATACCACTGGACCAAAGCTAATAATATGTCGGTAACATGACATCGTTGCCATGATGTATGTCACTATTCGCTAAGTGTGAGGGTTGAGGTATTGACATGGGTTGGGGTAATTTGAAGAAATTCTTACGACATTTAGGAATTCTGTTAACTATTAAAAGAATGTGAAAAGGTGAAAAAAGTGTTAAAACAATTTTTCTCCTGGCTTTGAAAATGTTTGTTCTCGCAGCACGCGTATTTTTTCTTCTGCTTGCTAGCGGGGAATATTCGACTTTTCATTAATTTGTATAACAAATATAGTTAGTTAGTTAGTTAGTTAGTTAGTTAGTTAGTTAGTTAGTTAGTTAGTTAGTTAGTTAGTTAGTTAGTTAGTTAGTTAGTTAGTTAGTTAGTTAGTTAGTTAGTTAGTTAGTTAGTTAGTTAGTTAGTTAGTTAGTTAGTTAGTTAGTTAGTTAGTTAGTTAGTTAGTTAGTTAGTTAGTTAGTTAGTTAGTTAGTTAGTTAGTTAGTTAGTTAGTTAGTTAGTTAGTTAGTTAGTTAGTTAGTTAGTTAGTTAGTTAGTTAGTTAGTTAGTTAGTTAGTTAGTTAGTTAGTTAGTTTAAGTATTAAATGGCCGTGTGATGTTTGACCTGTTCTTTTTAATATGGTATCAGAATTGCAAAAACGTGGTACAAATTTCTGTAAATTTAGACTTTTTTAACTTAAACTTTTTGTATTTTACTTTTAGTAGAGATTTTCTGTATCTGTACAGACACTTTGTATTGCAACAATAAAAAAGGTTGTTTAGCATGTATTTTCTGTTTATTTGAAAAACCATTTCTGTCTGCTTTTTTAACCAAATTTTACTGCTTTGTAAAACTTTTTCTGTAAATTTACAGAAATTTTAACAGTATTTTGTATTTTTCTGATTTCACATAAATATACTGTCATTTAACAAACATTCATTTTGTATTTTAGCTGAAAAAGAAACAAAAATAAGCCCAAACAAACAAATAAGAAATAGCCAGAAAATTTTCAATATATAACATGCATCGTTCTGCGAAGTTTCAGTTTAAAAAAAAAACATTTTTGGCAAATTTTTGGCCCTATTTGAAAATTAACTTACATTTATTATAGAAGCATACTTAGTTATTACGTTCTTAGTTATAAATATCATACAACTGGTGTTTTGTCACACATTTTTAAGTAAAAAGAAATTTTAAGGCCCTAATTTCAGAGCACTGACAATTGGTATACTGATGTCAACTCATCGCCACGGGCGCTCATGCACTTGATCGGAGCAAATTAAAAACGTTTCACAAATTTACTTGAAAGAGTCTGTAAATTTATCACTTTATGACGTAAATCTCATTTTGCATAAATGGATGGAGCTTATTTTGTAGGCATTTTCCTAACAAAAGGATTGCTGTTGCTTTGAATAATATCTTCTTTGGCGTTTTTAATCAGGAAGTGATAAACTTATTGTTTACCTTGTCTGGAAATGTTTGCAACCAATGTATTTGCATTCTTTGTCATATTTATTTTAAAAACAATTATTATATTGAACAAAAAATGTGACTTTCCAATTGCAAAGTTCCTAGAGATAGCAGTCTACTTGACAACAATATGATAACAAAGCATCTTCAATGGGTTTTGACTGAAAACAACTTCGTAACGACACATTACGTTGATAAGCAAATACCTGATCTACGTAATGTTAAAGTGTATGTTACGTAATAACATATGAAAGGTAAAAAAGCGATATTATAGTAAATATTAAAACGTCGGGAATGAAAACAGTAGGCTGTAAAATCACATAAAATTAAGGTAAACAAAACAGAACAATTCTGTAATTCGATTTTACAGTAGACTTTTGTAAACTAATTTACATGCAAAAACTGTAAAGAAAAAACAAACCCTCAGTGTTTTTTATGATTACAGTCTGGCTGTAAAAAAACATTTGGTTGGAAAAAAATTTGCCATAAAAATTATGTAAATTTACAGAGAAGTTTTTTAACAGTGTAGCTTACATAACATTAGATTGCATGTAATGACAAAAAAATGCATTTTATCCCCATTAACCACCACACTTCAACTTCATCACTATTACTGTTCGTGTGAAATTTGAAAATCTTGTACCATTTTGCCTAAATTTAGGCGCCAGAAAAGGACACCCCTCCCCTTAGACCCTCAGCCAGGCCGGTGATCACTTAACATACTGAATGAATCCCCTGCCTTGAGAGAAAACATGCGTAGGCCACTGTATGTACCAAATCATTGACAGCCAAGCATTGACCATCAGCTTCATGATTCCACGAGGCGTATACAAATCCAAACTAGTGCATCCAACCTATATGGCTCTGGCGCGGCTAGGTGGATCTAAAAGGAGGCAATCGCTTTTGAAGCGATGAGTTCAGCAAACGAGATATAAGGGGTTCCATCCCAGGTCAAGTCAAAGTAAGGTGGCTGTTTTTGATCAAGCGTCTGAAATCTATGGTTTTAATTACCCATCTGAATTGGTTTTTAAAATAAACAGATTTGATCTAAATTGTTCGGCAGGTTACCACAGAGCGTGAAGTGGTAATTCATGAGCCGTATATAGGCTTTTACCACGTTTTTCGAGAAGTATTTACTGTCGCCTAGAAGACATTTAACGGTTCATAGTTATGCTTGGGTTCCGGGCCATAATTTTAAAGAACCACTAGTTGAAGCTAGTTGTAATTCAAGGACCAAATCGGCTTTGACCATGTTTTCGTGAAGTAATTACTGATCTTTTATATATAATCTTTTAATTATTATGAACTATTACTGTTACTTTTTTAACTAAAAAAACGCAAGCAAGGCGAAATGGTTTAAGGTGTCTGTGAGATACACAGTCACGTTGTAAGCAAAACATAAGTTGAAAACTTGAAACTCAAGGGTAATAAAAAGACGAGTAAATGTTAGTCACGTGTATTGTAGGTACGCTTTGACAGTGCAACGAAATAAATTAACTAGAAACTCTTCCCGTTTGCATTGCATGAGGCCTGGTTTCACATAATTGCAATTGCATTGTAAAGTAGGAATCTAACTTCTGAGGATCCCACTAGGGGCCCGACCTAAGGTAGGCTATAGTAGCGTAGCCAGGATTGTGCCATGGCGGGGTTTGGAGCACGACATGATAGAAAAGTCAACGGGAAGAGAGAAAAACCCGCTGTTTTATGTATTTTTGCATTTCAGTGTTAGGTCATGGGGGTTTCAACCACCAAAACCACCTCCGTGGCTACGCCACAGAGCAGGCCCCTGCAAAACTCGTCTTTATGGCTTCGCGCCCCCAAACTGTAATGTAGATACTACGTTTATCAGTAGCATGCAAGTTTAGTCGACTGCATTTTGTCGTTGGCGGTCTCAAAGACGGCGGGACTTATTACTAGCTAAAGCCTGGTCGTCACGTGCTGATATCCCCAGAAGCAATTGACACCCCGCATCTTACTTGCCGATATCGATCGAGATTTGACTCTGATACTCCAGGAAGTTGAGTGCAGCACACCAAACCTGGAAATAACCTGTCTTGATCTAACCTTCTAAAGACTTCTACCCTTACCCATCAAGACTTCTTTGGGGCTTACCCTCGGGATAACCTAAACTCCTAAGACTGAATCTAAATTTGTTAAGGAAGATTAGTGGTCGATCACATGCACCAGATCTATATTCAAATTTAGATCTGGTATGGAAATATTTGTCACCTCGAAGATATTTAACGGTTCATTGTAATTCTTAGGTTCGGGGCCACATTTAATAAACTAATGAAAATGTAAAAGCTCATCAGTGACATTGGAAAGTTTACTCTTAGAGTTTGACTCGGAAAAACGGCGGAATAGTAATGTCTGAAACTTAAGGTAATTTTGAAGGAGAACAATAATTTTCCAGGGAAGATGTAAGGAAACTTTCAATGGGGACAAATTGCAGCCAAGTGTATGAAGTCACCGACAAACTACAAATTCTCTTATTTTCTCTTGTTTTCTTTACGAGGCTGTGTATTTTTAGTCGTAAACATCTAAACATTTCTAAACCATGCATGCCACGGGAGTGCTATTGCACGTAGCCTATATGATAATTAGGCCCATGCATCGTTTTCTCTGCCCCTTCCAAAAAGAGTAATTAACAGTTGATACGGATGCTCTACCTGAAAAAAATGTGAAGTCCGGCTACTTTAAGGTAGTCCTGGCTTCTTATTTTTTATTTTTTAACTCAATCTAATGCCTTCCCAAAGCAACTTGGTTTTGGTTTGGAATGAACATTCATGAATTGTCAACTGTGATGAAAGCCTCAGAGTATATTTCTTTTCTATTACAACTATTGGGTACACCTTCTCAGGGTGTAACCTAAGCATATGTACACAAATTGGTGTCAGTATTATATATCCTCCTCAAGTTACATATTACACTGAACTGTGAAAGGAACTTGACCAATTCGTATTTTTCCGCAGGTTTCCTCTTTAAGCAAAATGCCCTCGATTCTTACGCCGTCTATTGTAATACATCTTCTTGCTCCGTCAACTAAAAATACCACCGACTCGGAGGAAAAGTGACGGGTAACTCAGTAATTCAGTTACAAATTACAAAAGGATGTGGTCTTTTGTCAATAAAATGAAAGACTTGAACTGCACTCTTGTCGAAGTTGACGTGATACTTCGAGCCATTCCCCACATAATTTGGATAATTGACCAACCATGGCATTACAAAAATACCATACTATGACGGTTTTGATTTTGAGACGGACGTAGTTGAATTAATTTGTTATAGTGAACAGACCTACCCTTCTCAAAAAGAAACTCACTTTGTTCTATATGATGAATATTAAAAAGCAGTTAAACTCACTTTCAAATTCACCCTAAAATTTCAACATCTACCATACTTAAGTTTTCTTTGAGATAGTGAGTTTCTTCGTTTACGAGGTGAGTTGTCATGATATGATGAAAAAATTTGATCTGAGCCACAGATAAATTTTTGAGGGTGTACCTTTTGTTACGGAAGAACATGCTCTCATTCGGGGTGTGATGAGGGGGTATCGTTAGTTTCCGGACCCGTTAGTTTCCCCCAATGAAACGTTATTTCACTATACTAAAAACGTTAGCTTCCTCCCCAAGTTATTGAGTAGCGGGAAACTTTGTACTCTTTTTCAGTGGGGAATGACCCAGGTTGCAAAAAACATTTCAAAACGTGTCATGTGGGTGTTATAAAACGTTTTATAACACCGCGTGACGTTACACGTTTTTGAACCGTGCCGTGTTACGCAGGGATGTGATACACCTTTGATAATTATTTATTTGGAAACAATGTCCTTTCTTTGACAGATTTTATGCATACTTTGTAGACAGCTAATTTGTCAAAGCCTAGCCTAGACTAGCCATTAACTTTTATTTAGAGGCCTATAATCAAGCACGTGCAATCATGTGGCCTATACTAATCTGTGAGTGTTCATAGGCTCTTATTATTTGAGGCACATACTCTGGATCTGGATCTGGAAAAATACTGCACAACACTCCTGGTGGAGTCAAACGTGCAGGGTTGAGTGTGCGCATGTACTTAGTCGTCCCGTCTAAGGATCCTCAAGGCTGCGCTCTTGAACTGCTTGGGGTCCTCGAGATCTGTAATGTTCTGGGGGAGTAGGTTGCAGTCTCTGACAGTCCGAGGAAAGAAACTGTATATTTGTAGCAATCCTTATTGGTTGGTATATTTGTAAAGCTATTAGAGTGGTGATGCCTGGAGGGCCGCCGGACCGGTTGTAGGTTGTTGATTGGCAATAGGCTAGGAGGCCCAATCTGGCTCTGTGAAGAATTGCTAGCCTGCTGGCAGTACGCATGTTTTTGGGACTATCCCACCCTAGGTCATTTAACATTTCAGTCACACTACTATGGGGGGAATAGTCATTATAAACAAACCTAGCAGCCCTACGTTGAATTTGTTCAACCTTATTGGGTAGGGAAACGGTGTAGGGATCCCAAACAGAAGATGAATACTCCAATAAAGGCCTAACAAGTGTGAGAAAGGCATTAGCTTTATCACTCCTGGGGCAGGAGTATAAATTTCTTTTAATAAAAGCCAAAGATCTATTTGCTGACGAAGTGATACGATTAATATGTCTGTTCCAGGTAAGGGTATTAGAGATGTCAACTCCCAGATAGGTGTGGCAATCGGTAGAGTCCAGAGTATCATTATCCAGAGTATAATTAAAAAACTTGAGATTCCTTGAGTGAGTAATCCTCATAGAAAAGCACTTCTTGGTATTTAAGTGCATTTGCCATTAAGTTTATTTTGCCACTCAGAGAGGGTGTTTAGATCATTTTGGAGTTGAACCTGGTCAAGATTATTCTTTATCTGTCTATAAATTACACAGTCGTCAGCAAAAAGCCTTACTTCAGAAGAGATATTATCGGGCAGGTCATTAATGTAAACTAAAAACAGTATAGGGGACCCAAGACTGTACCTTGGGGGGCAAGAGATAACATCAACCCAATCGGAAAAATCACCATGCACTCACTACGACTCTCTGCTTCCGGGACTTAAGAAAATTAGTAATCCAGTTAAGGGTGTTACCTCTAATACCATAGTTCTGTAATTTACAAAGCAGCCGATTATGAGGAACCGTATCGAAAGCCTTAGAAAAATCCATGATAATCATCTCAGTCTGGGATCTACGATCTAAAGACTGCACTAGGTCATTGGTTGTTAGGGTCAATTGAGATTCACAAGAATGGCGTTGTCTAAAGCCATGCTGCCTGTTCGTGATAACTGAGTGGTTATCAAAGTGATGCATAATATGAGAATGTATAATGTGTTTCAGGACCTCGCAACAAATCTAGCTAAGAGAGACCGGCCTATATAGTCTGAGGCTAGGGAACGGTCACCTTTTTTAAAGATAGGACTAACATTGGCACATAGTCAATATACTCAACTTCACACTCAAATCCTTACTGAGTGTCATATCTGTTTTGCAATTAAAAACAGCACCTTTCTTTACTTTCAACAATTACAACAACATTTTCCTCACTTGAACATTAATTTACATAGGCGAGGAAACGTACGTTTTGTACTGAGGGGGAAACTAACTTTTTGTGTGGAGGAACCTAACCGGGACAGATTAACGGACCTGATTGGGTAATGCAGAGACTGAGCCCGAGGGTTAACTTCAGTTTTTGTATACACCCGCCTCTCATCGAAGTATTTTTTTCTTAGATGTTCTTTGGCCAAATAATGCAACAGTAGGTGTCTGATTCTTCGGAAAAGGGAGAAAGATTCTTGGAAAATCGGATTAAATATACAAGTATGGCCAAACGTAAAACATTTGTTTCGAAATAAGTATTTTTCGATCAAATTCTGACACTGAAGTTTTATAGAAAACAACCCTTATCAAAATCGAAAATCGATATGGCCATTCTTTCTCCGAGAAGAAAAAAAGCGGACGCGGCAGTGTTTACATATTTTGAAAGAGAGATTTTGGCTCAGTGAGAAGACCATCACTCTGATCCCGTTTCCAGGAACTTTAACTGGGACTGCAGTGTAATGCTAAATATATAAGGACACAAGCATTCCTAGGAATGTCTTTACTTGCTTAGACCCGGTCGCCCATTGTTAACTGTACTCTAGCCCAGCCAAATTTAACAAATGTTATTAGCCGAACGATTTGCTTCGGCTACTTAGCCACAGCTAGGCTTAGCCCCTAGGCTAAGTATAATACTGTTAGTACTATACTGTAGGCTAGGTACAGAAGTATTACTAGTAGCCTACGCACTGTACATTATATCTAACGTTAGGCTGTTATGTACACCAAGTGCGTTACTCAGTACTGCACACCAACATATTCGAAATAAAGGTGAGCTTTTGAAGTGTTTACAGTATCTTTCTCAGTTTCTCAATATGGCAAGACGTGACATTTCAAGTGAATTGGACACAGAGGATATCAGCACATCCCTGGCAACGGATCTGTCTATATCAGGTGGAGATGAGTCAGAATTTGATGATCGAAAGGGACATAAATCACACTCAGGAAGAATCACTAGACAGTTGATTGAGAGAAAGCAACTGTTACATGATGTTGAACTTCTAAAGATAGAAGTATCTCAGAAGACTTTGCTTATTGATAACTTGAAAGTAGAACATATGAACAAAGTTGAAGACTTAGAAGAAAAATTAAATGACGCTCACCATCAGCAAAATTTACTCAGGGTAGGTTACTTGGGTTACCGTTAGTTTCCGCCCTCGTTACTTTCAGCCCCTTAAAAATGGTGTTTTCCACCCTTTTTATTTTTAGCAGAAAACATCTTTTTGGGGTGAGGAAAGTATTGGAATGTGTAATTATGTATGTTATAATGTGTAATTGGAATGGCATGTGGTATCAGTGGTACTTTTGTCAAATGAAGATTCCATCAACTTTTCCTTTAAGTTTCAAACTTCATGGATGTCTTTTACTATTCAAAGCGGCACCCATTATTAGGGCTGTGAACGTTTAGCAAAGTAACTAAAAGTTTAACCTCAAATATTTTGAGATCGTTTAGCAATTAATCGCGATTACTTTATCACGAAAAAATTATTTCAGTATGTAGTGACCGATACTGAATGTAATGCAGAAATAATCAGTAGTTGTTATCTTGCATGGTAAAATCAAATTCTAAAACTTTGAAGCCTACAAGGTCCAAATATGCCCAGAATGTTCCATTTAACTAAAACCAGGGTTCATCAGAGTATACAGTAGGAATGGCTAGAAAAACTCTCAAAAACAGGTTTTGCGATTCAATAGCTTGTAGCTTTGTACTAAACGTTTATTTCACATGCGATCATTTAGCAATTAATTGCTACACATTCACAGCCCTACCCATTACTGCCATGTTGACATCTTTCCAAGCAACATTTTCACTGTAGACTTTAGTATCCCACACAAGTTTACATACAGGTATACAGTATACGGTAGTATACGGTAGACACACAGACTACTTATACGTAGAAAATATAAGTCCATGACTATACTTGACGTTTAGAAAAAAGGTCATACAATTCATTCTTTCCGATGAGGATGCTGAAAAAGTTTTCAGCCTATCCACAAATTTCAGCGATGTCTTGTACTTTACTTGGATTTGAAATTTAAAGTTAACAGTTATTTTTGACACATGTAAGTTCAAACATTACTCTCGGCCTCAAGATGTTTACAGACAGAAAGTAACGGGGGGAAACTATCGAGGGTGGAAATTAACGGACCCCGGTTATTTGTATGTACCAGGCTTCTACCATGGCTAATGTTACCCCACTTTTACTAGTTATTAAAGTAATGCCTTTCTCACCAAATTTTCCTCATATGCATGATCATTGGAATCACAACCACCATGCTTTACCAAGCCGTATTAATGTTAAACCATGGTCAACCAAGCCAGGGCAAGTGGCAGTGTTAGCATTTGTGCAGAACTTGTTCTGAAATTAAGAAAATTTTGAGACTTCAAAGAAAATCTTTACTGTAAAATGTATATAAGGCTGTGTTATGTTTAGATGTTTAGACCATGAGTTGTGTGGTACTTTAAAGGCAGTCATTCGTCACCCTATACTACAGTTTCAGTGTGCATATATCAAAACTCTCAATTGGTACAGCTCTTTGATTGGCATCACATTCAAACAATGCATCATAACTAAATTACACAGCATGGGCACTGAGAGTGTCTTGATTACACATTATGGACTTGTATGGCCACTGGGACAAGCCATGAAGCAATAAACTAGGATTGTGTCTGGATAAAGATGAGTTTTAGATAAATGTGGGAGGGGCTAGAAGTAAGTAGGTTGGGAGAATTGGAACTGTTTGGGATGCTGAAAATATGCCTTTAAGTGTGCCATTTACTTTTACTGTAGGCCTAGCCCCCCTTTTTCTTTAAGTGTGCAAAGAATCACAGTTTATTGGGAGGTGGTACCTTGGCAAGGTAAAACCCTTCCTGGCTTAGAGTTTGCTATGAGTATCTTAGCTAGGGAATTGGACCTTACTTGGGTGAATAGGTGACATGTTCTTCAATAAAAAACTCATTGCTTAACATGCATACACTAAGACAGTGCCGCAGAATGTTAGGTAAAAAATACTTAACTAATGGGCGTCAGTGTGGGGTTGTATATGGATAAGGATTGGGTTTGGAGTTAGATTAGGGTTAGGGTCAAGGTAGTGTTCCTAACATTCTGCGGCACATTCACCCTACATACAGAAGTAAAGTTCAATTATTTTCAATTCCTCTTCAACCTCTGGACACCTGGCATTAGGGATTTGGGCTTGCAGCACCCATTGGGATATCCTTTTATGTCACCTCTTTGGACTGAATGCAGGTATAACCATGGTAACTAGTATCTCTGCAAACACTTTGAAGCTTGGCAGCTGACTAAGCTTTCAAAATGGAAGTTTTATTACCAATGGCCAATTGTAAGCCAAGAAACTTTGGTGAACTATATTTCAACCAAAGTTATAGGTGAAGGTTTGTATAGTTAGATGCTGGCATCGTGTCGATTTCATGTGACAGTCTGTTTCATTGCATGACGTTTATGACAAAAAGAGTACATGGTTTAGTGATGCTACTAAAATATGGCTACAAAATAGGCCTGTCAACTTTTCTACTTCATCAGTTCATATTATAATGACCAGCTAATTGTTAACTGTGCAAAGAGCTTGGTGAACATGGCCCTCACATACTGCTGTATTATCATTTTATTAACATCATACATGTGAAGTTATCAATTTGTCTACATTTTAAGGTGAGTGATCCCACTTGCAAGCCTCAAAATTCAAGGCCTGGATGTTGGATAAAATTTACCTGAAATTTTTTGGATCTTAGTTTTAAGAGAGAATTATGTGGAGCATGGTGGACATGATCTTTCAGAGATGTGGATAATTTGGTGAGAAAGGTAACTTGGGGGGAGGGGGGGATGTAAGGGATGACAATTTACAGAAACCAAGTTCGTCAAATAAGTTAAAAAACAGCTTTGCATACTGGACATTTAGGCCTACATGTACAGTATGTAGGGTGACTCAAATTTTAAACAGGTATTAAAGTTTAACACTTCTTTAAAATGAGGTGTTAAAACTTTAAAAGGGAAAATATTGTGTTTAAAATGCTCCAACAAAGAGTACAAAGAAAATGGCTCAGAACCTATCCAACAATTCAGTCTTAATCATAAAACCCAGCATTAGCTACATTTTTTCAAAATACTATACGCAAGAAGAGCCACGGATGTTGCATCATTTGAAATGTTGAAAGTTTGGGTGAACAAGTTATTCTTGAGCAACAGACAACTGAATTTCTATCTGTGGGAAACTTATACAAGAAGGCTACCATACTGCCTTATTTTTGATACTCTATCACCCTGTATCAATAAATATTAGCTTTAAAAAGGTGACTTTCCTTGCAAAACAAATGCAATATTTCCTTTAAAATTGAAATGACTGTTTAGTATTTACTCACCTACAGTATCAATGCACATTACTGTAACTGCCAATTTGACCATGATTCTTTACAGTACTGTACAGTATATGGAACCACAATAACATCCTAGGATATGGAAGGCCTTATTGTATTTATAAAATAAAGTGACTGGTAAATGATTGATTCAGGTCATGGATGTGCGTTAGTGTTGGAATTTGACCCTATAGAGCCAATGTACTACACAGAAAGAGCCAAATAGTAGGCCTAAGTGCAGACCTATTATGTATAGTAAGACAAATGCCATGCTGGGCCCTGTTCAAGGGCTACTGCTACTGTAGCCTAGTATTCAAGCCTGCAGTATAGGGCACTTGAACCTAAATTCTTAATTTGTGTTTCTGGTATAATTTACAGTGCAGTACTGTCTTGTTTTTTAAAAAGATACTTGGACAAGGTGGTTGACCCAAGACCAAACCCCTGGAGGTCAAAACACATGTATGCCAATGTTGGTGTCAAAAATCGGAAAATTCCTCTCAAATTAGTCCAGTATATTGTACATGTAATTTCCAGAGGTGTAGTCAGGGCAGAACGTTTGCTTCCCCAATTCACCATACCCCTGTACTGAGTGTTCTCATGTCAAGTGAAATGAGAAAATGCTGAGCAAAGTATTTTTTCAGCATATAAAAATGAAAAGTATCTGCAGAGTTTGCACAATACCTTAATTTTAGTTTAAATCTAGTTTAATCCACAATTCTGCATTCTGTACCTCTACATCATATAACAGTACATCAAAGTTGGTTTGGCTTTCAAAAGCACAAAAAAAACCAACTATTGATTTAAAGCAACTGTGTAAAATATATTCTATACACCCAGGCAGATACTAGCAAGAACAAAGAATGAAATATGAATTAAGAACATAAGACTGTATTAAAAAAGAAGAATTAAAAAAGAGGCCCAGTAAAGCAGTATAGTAGAATCCCTCTGCTGCACTTAAGTGCTCTAGATAGCTCCACTTACAATACAACATCATGTACTGTACAGTACCACTCTTATGGTGCTGGGCCTTATGCACTGTACTAATCTCTCCAACTCATTACTTCCACCACCTACCATAGGCCTACTTGAAAATCAGACAGTACAGTACTACTGATACCATCACATCAGATGCCCTCAGACATGATTTTCAGTGACTCTGAGCCTGCAGTAGTTGTAAATTTATGTATTCTTACAGTATTTTCATGATGCCCAACTTGCCACCAGTGCTCCTGAAGTAGGACAAAATTTGTTTGAATTACAGTATTAACTTTTAGAGACCTACAGTAAATCAAAACTAGTAAATATTGTAGATTAGACATTAAATTGTAAAAAATAAAACAGTTGAGAATTGGTTTAGTGTATTTTACAATGCAAAAAATTTGAATTTTACACTATAGACTTAGGCTGCTTGTACAGTAGGACATGTTTCTACTGTATGTATCATTTGGTAAACAAACCTTTCATACCGTATTTTAAGGTACTGTAAGTCTTTTACAGTTTTTAACTGCTTTTTGATTGGAAGTCCTTGCAGTGTCACTTTGACTGTGTCAGTATAGTGAAACTCCTGTACAGTACTATGTACTGTACAAGACTGCATGAAAGTCCTTCTGCTTGTGGATGCAAGAAATTAAAACAACTCAACTGGGACTCTCAGCATTCAAAATCATCTACTATAGTGGTAATATGCTGATTTAAAAGTTGGTGCTATGGTGAGATCTTAACCAAAAAGAAGGTTTATGATACTGTCAAAACTTGGCCTGGGTAATAATTTTTGTGACATTTTTTGCAGGCAAAATTAGAAGCCCAGCTCAACCTGAATAGAGAGGATGCACAACGCCGACAGCAGCGATTAGAGCAAGAACTCAATACAATTATCAGTAAGCAACAGGAACTGGAGAAGACCAATGCTGAATTGCAGCGGAAAGCTGTTGATGTTAGACAGTGGTTACATCAACTGGAGATATCAGAGAGCGAGTATGAAGACTTAAAAGCCAGGAGAGAGGATTCACTAAGTTTGAAAGACTGTGTTTCTGTTAGTATAAAGCATATTTACAGTACTGCACTGTGTGTAAATCAGAGACAGTGGTGCTAACTACTTTTAGTGAAATAAAGTATTTTCTTTCCAATAACCAATTTCACGTATGAAAAAGTTGGAAATAGACCTGCTGTGTTTTTCTCCTTTGCTTTTATTTATATTTCTGAAAATTTGAAAAATTCCCACTTTGATGTAAAAAAAGAGAGAATCTTTGTATTTTCTGCTGCCTGATACAGTATGTTAGTGCTGGAACATGTACAGTATTACTATAAAGTATCACTGTGCTAGATATGCATTGGTTAAAGCCTTGGAGATCTGCCTCTTTAGACAGTTTATGTTTTTATTTATTTCATATTGTTTAATCATATTAAATGTAATTTACATTCTCAAGAATTTGGGCCCTACTGTAGATGAGGATCAATTCTTTGTTTATACTACAGTAAAAGGTGTATAAAAAGAAACATCAGGGTGTAGAGTATTTTATTCACTTTTCACCCATTTCTTGTTTCACATTTTTTTTCCTCTTTTACTTACATTATTGTTGTTATTACTTTGTGAGTAGTTAGTTATCTGCTAACATCAACAGTTCTTGTGTTCTTGTTTTTCTTTCAGATGAAATGTTTTGAAGCAAGACATCCATTGGAACTGGAAATTACTGACCTCAAGGAATGGAATAAGACATTGGAAGAACAACTTAAAAGATATAAATATGATGCAGAACATTTACAAGAGGTAAAAAAATCATTTCTAGGAATGAAGACAAATTTCTGTATCCTGGCTTGTTCTGCTTTCTTCATTCTATCATATCTAAGCTTTAAGAGCATGATACAGTTGTATCAGAAACTTACAGTACAGTTGTGGCTAAGACTTTTTTGTGTGGCAATAAACATTTTGATTCTCTTGCTATGCCTTTTAAATCAGTGTTTGCACTAAGGGATTGAATCTGAGATGGAATTCCCCATTCATTCATGTTTTTTTTTTTTTTTCTGGGGGGGGACCAGAGATGTTGGGGATTACCTAATTTCAATTCAATCTTTGAGTGGAAAAAGTTGGGATTCTGGGAAGGTCCTTTCTGGGAAATTTGGCCAGCTGAAAGGAAAGTCAGACAATTGCGGGAAAATTTCCTTTTTTTGCATGCACATGGCAATGTAGAAAAAATCAGAGAAAACTTTACTTCCTACAAGGAAAATAAACATTTTTCCAATCCTACTTTGGTCCACAACAGCATGGGTCTGCTGAAGTTGCATCATTTGATCTGTATAACAGGTGTGTACTGTCTTCTACTACAATAATACTGGCAGGTGCACAAGAACTGGAATTTACAAATTTTTTCCATTCCAAGACCAATCATGTGGATGGTCATCTCAAAGTGTTTGTTTTGTAACTAGTCCCAGACTTAAAGTTTGCTCCAAGTTTTGTGTGTAGCTGGATGAGGAAAGGAAATGACATACATTTTATTTTCTCCCACAAAGGAAAAGGGGAAATTCCCCACTTAAATTTAATGTATTAATTTTTTTGGGGGGCCAGGAGGGGGGGGTAGGGATTTTAAAACAGCCTCTGGAATTCCTCATTCTTGCACTTCAATTCAAACACTGCTTCAAATACAAACAGGTGCTTTGGATGTTTGAATCCACAATTCCTATCAACCTACCTAAGATAATTTGGCCTTGACACTTGTTTTGTTGGTTTTCAAAAAAATTGAAAATTTATACAGAAGGTAGATAATTCCAATAGAACATAATCTTTGCCACCAAATTTGAGGACATTGTTACAATTCAGTTCAAGTATAGCTACCCTGGCTCTTTTTCTGACTCATGGAAGATATACAAATCTTTCGTTACGTTGAAGTAGTTAAGTAGTGACTTGAGCATGGTTCGAAATTAGCATTGGTTTATCACTTGCCCATTGGGATTTCATTCCTTGTAAACCGCTTGCCGGGAAACGTTCTGTAGCTGTGAATGAAGCATTGACCAACACACTTTTCATGCCCAATCTGCAATATAGTGCACACATCAGTACATTTATGTACCATATATGCATGTACTGTCCTGGGGTGTACAACAGTTTTGAAGCCATGATGTAAATTGCTTCGATCCCAAGTTTATTCTCGTATTTTGGCAAAAATATAACATATACGGGTACAGAGTGGAACTTGGTAGCTTACGTAATATATTGACAAATTAATATATTAACACTGCCTTGCTCTGGCCATCATTTTTGGTTTCAATGAAAGAGAAACCTATGCATTCATGCAGGAGTATATGTGTGTGTGTGTGTGTTTGTGACACTTTGCTTGCTAACAGGATATCTCAAGATAGGAATGTCTGACAGTTTTCAAACTTGGTACATAGATGTGCCATATTGAGAGGAAGAACCCTATTGTTTTTGGTGGAGGTCAAAGGTCATCTGGGGTCACCAGGGGTCAAAGTCTGAAAACCTTTTTAATGCAATAGCTCAAGGTAGGAAACGTGGGTAGATTTCATGTTTGGTTTGTAGATTGGTTATTAGAGGAAGGTCCCTGTTGTTTTTGGCATAGGTCAAAGGTCATCTTTGGTCACCAGGGGTCAAAGTCTGAAAACCTTTTTAATGCAATAGCTCAAGGTAGGAAACATGGGTAGATTATATATTTGGTTTGTAGATTGGTTATTAGAGGAAGGTCCCTATTGTTTTTGGCATAGGTCAAAGGTCATCTTTGGTCACCAGGGGTCAAAGTCTGAAAACCTTTTTAATGCAATAGCTCAAGGTAGGAAACGTGGGTAGATTTCATATTTGGTTTGTAGATTGGTTATTAGAGGAAGGTCCCTATTGTTTTTGGCATAGGTCAAAGGTCATCTTTGGTCAACAGGGGTCAAAGTCTGAAAATCTTGTTAACATGATAACTCAAGATAAGAAACTCAGATAGCTTTCATATTTTGTATGTGGATGTGTTATGGTCAGAAGATGGTCCCTATTGTTTTTGGCAGAGGTCAAAGGTCATCTTGGGGCATGGGGGTCAAAGTCTGAAAATCTCGTTAATGCCATATTTCAAGATAGGAAACTTGGATAGATTTCCTATTTGGTATGTGGATGCGTAGTCAGGAGATGGTCCATATAGTTTTTGGCAGTGGTCAAAGGTCATCTGGGGTCACCAGGGGTGAAAATCTGGTAGATGTTATATCTCAAGATAGGAAACTTGGATAGATTTCATACTTAACATGTGGATGTGTTATTATCAGGAGATAGTCCCTGTATATTTTGGTGGAGATCAAAGGTCATTTGGGGTCACCGGGGGTCAAAGTCTGAAGATCTTGTTAATACGATATAGCAAGATAGGAAACTTGGATAGATATCATATTTGGTATGTGGATGACTTATAGTCAGGAGATGGTCCATACTTTTTTTCAGAGGTCAAAGGTCATCTGGGGTCACCAGGGGTCAAAGTCCAAAAAAAACTGAAAAAAAATCAGAAAATGGTCCCTATCAGTTTTGGTGGAAGTCAAAGGTCATCTGGGGTCAATGGGGTTGTAGTCTGAAAAACCTATTTTTATATGCAATATGTCAAGATAGCTGTCTCTCTGTACTTATTTTTTTCTGCTATCCATCTATCTATCTATGGCTTGTATGGAGATCAAAATAGGTGTTAACACATCTTAAGGTTGGAAACTTAAATAGATTTAACATGTGGTATGTGGATGCACATTATGGTGAGAAGGTGATCCCTTTTTTGTCAGTGGAGGTGAAAGGTCATGTGGGATAACAAAATTATTTGAATATGCCTGTTTAACACTTGAGTGAGAAGATAATGGTACACAATGGGATTATTTTATTATTGTATCATGGAAACCTAAATGCATTTTTGTATTCTGGTTTTAAATAGTAAGCAAGAATTGGAATTGCAAGATGGGCTTAACTGCCTCAATTTGTACTTGCCCAGATGAATGTTCAACTAGCCCTGGGCTAGCAGGCTTACGCTAATTTCGAACCCTGGACTTGTGATTTTTTTTTTTACCATGCAAGTTACATGCTTAATATGGGAGAGACTTTTGGTTTTATTTTGAATAATGAAATGGTTTGAAAATTGTCATTTGTACTGTAGAGTCTTGAAAATGAAAAGAGAAATCACAAGGCCATTGAAGCAAAGTGTCAAAGACTGACATTAGAATTAGCAGATCTCAAGTCTAATCAGCTACAAGATGACTTCAAGAGAGAAAATTATGATAAAGTGAAAAGGTGAGTATTTCTTTTTTTTGACATTTTTACAAAGCAGTTTTGGGTAAAATTTTGAAAATATTCAATGATTTGAGCTTTGTTTAAATGTATGCATAGCATTGTACTGTAAGTGTGTTTTTTTAACTGCTCAATGTATATGTGTAGTACATCTTTGCAAGTGTGCTGAATGGTATAGTTTATATTGTAGAACAAGTAAAGGTACAGGTTACATGAACAGAGATTGATTTTCAAATTCAAAAAGGGTATAAGTAGATGTCCCAAACTCATAAATTTACTCCCATTTCTCTTCTTAATATCTTGCATGATATAGACCTTATGCTTATGATGTCACAGACTAAAAAGTATACCCTCACCCTCTTGAGGGGGCAAAACAAACCAACACTGACAAATGCAGAGAGCTGATTGGCAACCAGTCGGATATGCACACAGTCTACTACACATGAAGGGCAAACTTTTATGCGTACAGTCATGCATTCCATTGTTTTGCCCCCAAGGATGAATCCAGTTTGTCATCAATGCATAAGGACTGTTTTTGGAACGAAGTATTTCACTATCAATGTTAACCAAGATGTTAACCTTTGTAAATTGCACAATTCAGTGAGAAAAGTATTGTTTCTTTTTGTTACATGATTTTCAGGAGCCTGCCATTCAGGATAGTTTTCTACACTTATCTGAATTGGGGTGGCTGCATTGTCTCTTCATTAAGGGGATGTTTTAATTAAGCAAAATTTATTTTTCATCTGTGAACAAGGAATTAAATCTGCACAATTTGGTGAAACTTGCATTCCAATCAGACATGTATGCATATCTTGTGACACCAGCAATTGAAGTTGCTAGATTTCTCTTCCAAAATGAACACAATGGCAGTAGAGGTTAGGGCAGGGTCATTTATCTAACTGGTGTTTATTGCCAAGTCACTTGCATATTTCCTGTGCCCAACTGCCCATACTGACAGGCTTGTCACTTCTGCACATTGAAAAGAAAGACTAATTTTTTTTTTCATAATTTCAGCCTGTTGTGTTGACCTTGAAATTAGTGTTACCTCTCATAGGAAATGCAAAGTTTTTGAAATTCAGTTCTCAGTCCATTTTATGTAATCCTATTTTGGTGACATGGAATTAGTGAAGAGAAAATTGATTGTAAAGTTTATAGAAAATAGACTGTCATTAATTTGAACTTAGATATGATTTCACATGTGCTTGCTTTAGGTACTTTACCAGTTCATATCTTCAGAACAACACATCTAATTTCAGGACAAATTTCACTAGAATGCTTAGAATAAGTACCCCTCTAACATACCAAAACTTGATATGACCTTGGACCCTTTTTTTAAAGGGGTTTTTCTAGACGTACTGTATGTTGATAGATACACATTAACTTTGCTGTTGAAGCCTTTTTGCAAGGGCTATAGGCTCCTCACATGTTTTTCAGCTCACAATTTCTACTTGGATATTTGGTTTTATTGACATAAGATGCTACATTATGATATAATTGCAGTGTATGTTACATGTGTTCTCCTACCTTCTACAGTATCTCTCTCTCTCTCTTTACAGCTAAAAAAAACCTTCAACTTCTTGTAAACAACTTGTAAATGACAACCCTAATGAGCAATGCATATTTCTTTTACACTTATAATGTTCCTTCAACTGGCATAAAAATGCTGCATGTTGACTGGGGTAATGAAACCACTTTCTATGACGCTTTCATTCTGTTTATTTTCTTGCAGTGAGAGGGATCGCCTTGAGTTTGAATTCACAGAATTAAAGAAGCAGCAGACTTATCTGGAAGTATCATTCAAAAATGCTGCATCAGAAAGGGATGAAGCTGCTCAACAAGTGAGAATTCACTCAAAGTACTCTATTCATCAAGAATGTATAATTTAGAATTAAGATGTTGGAAAACAACTACTATTGTTATAGCTTTTTTCATTGCTTGGATATACAATATTAAAATTTAGTCACTTTTTTGAAATGGTGAATTGTGACATATTTTTGGGATGTGCTTCTTGTACAACTCACATTGCCTGCATTGGTTTTCTTTTGAAATCGAAAATATTTTTATGACTTCAAAAAGGGTCCTTTAGTTCTTACATACCATGTTATGTAGAAAGAGCTTGTACAGTATTGTCAAGCCACTCTCCTCTAATTAGGTTTGTCAATTCTGATTAATGATTTTATCGATTAATAGCATATTTTTTTCAATTAATCAATGATTAATTGACTTGCATTTTCATGCGGGAGTCCCCCCAAACTGTGCAATCGTTCTGTGTAACAATTAGCACTCTGATGCAAATACAAGGCCCACAGATGTAGTGGCCAATTTAAACTCTCAACCTATGTAGTATGTATTAAAATGCATTTACTGTTACGTGGACACAGTCTGGAAGAGTGGTGTCTTGAAATGTTTGTTTAGAATATTAATAATATAAAACTAGCAACATTACAACTATCATTGTATAGCACAATTGGAAGTAAACATGCCAAAATTCTCCAGCCCCTTTACTGTGTGTTTCAATTGTGTAAGCATTAGTAAATGTTTCCTTTCACTAAATGATTATTTGATCCACAATTAATTGTCACTTAATGGCTAATTGCTCACTGCCCTAACTCTGATACAGAAGAGAGTCATCTCATTTTGGCACAAGGTACATCAGCTGAAGGAGAAAAAAAATTCCCTTCTTTGAAAAATGTGCTGGTACTTTAAGATATAATATTTATAATATTTAAAGTCCTGAACCCAGTTAGATCATTAACGGCTAATAGTTAGTGTTCAAAAATGAAAGTGTGTAGCTGTATCTTGATCCTTTGTTACTTTATAGAAGCTTTGAAATTGTCAGTTGTGCTGTCAAATAGGTCATACTACAATCCTTCCTGAGCACTATACACAATAGTTTTAAATTCTGTAAGCCTGCCATAGCAATTGACTGAAAACACCAGCACAGAATCCTCCTCAACCTGTGTTCATCTTACATTGTAAACTCCAATACAGGTCATGGGTCAAAAACAGGAGTTGGCACTTTTACGTCAAGACAAGGAATACTTACAGAGGCAGCTGAATGACTTAATATCAAAGTATGAACACAGTGAGGAGAAGCTACAGGGTACAACGACAGATTTGGAGAATGCAAAAAGGGCAAGGGAAGAGCTTTATGAAAAATATGTTGAGTCAAGGTGAGATTCGACCACCAACAACAGATTGGAGGAGTTGAAGTGGGTTGAAAACATTTGGAAAAGTTGCATGAAGACATTGTGTGTTTAAATTTTTTTTTAAATTTAATGATTAAATATTTTTAGAGGGGCATATTCAGTTGATATTGATTTCTTCATGAGGGTTTTGAATGGTACTATTAGTGCTTGTAATGAGCATAATATGTGAAGGTTTAACATACATCCAAATTGTGTGTGAAAAGACACAATTTTTAAATTGCTTTGTACCTCAGTTTGTAACTCCTGTTTGTACAGTTTGAAAAAGTGTTGGGTCTCAAATCTTTGAAGACAGAAGTAAATTCTTGATTTAGTCTCTCATGAAACGCTAATATATAAGTAGGACATGGCAATTGCCCAAACTGGACCATTTGTGATTAAGATGTTAGGGAAACTGAGGAAAAATTGTTGAATTTCATGAACCAACTCAGTGTACTGCTTGAAGTGCATTAAAATGTTTAAAAGGTACTTTTTAAGCAATTGACAGTTAGCCAACAGTTGCAACCAGAAGGATAAGAGTTATAGCACCAGTTGCAATATCAGTTAGAAAGAGTTTTACAACCCAGTTTCCAACCTATTGGTTCAAGTTGAGCTGGTCACAGCCTTTTTGCAGTTGTGGCTCACTGGCTTGTTTTCCTTACTCCATTGCTTATGCAGAGCATAAGGCACAATGGCAGTGTGTTCCATTTTCAGAGTCTTTGGCATGACTCAACCTGGGAAAAGAACCCGGGCCTTCCATGTTAGAGGCAAATGCTCTAACCATTAGACCAAAAAGGAGGTAATATGCTGCAAAATGTGATATCATTGGTTGCTTTATCAAGAGATAGTCCTGAAATTCAATTTGATTTAACAAGTGCATCATTGCTGATTAAATTACCCTGAAAAGGCCTCGATTTTCAGAAAATGTGATGGTTGTTCTGCAGGCAACCATTTCACAATTTTTAATAGTCTGCAAAGAAATTTGGATGTCCAAAAGATTTGTAGCACATTTTTGCACAAACACAAAACAAAATTTGACAAGCATATTGATTGTTGAAATTCAGGTTTGTGTGCATCCATGTATTATTTGACTCACACAATTACAATGTAATGTATGAGGTAGCAGGGATTCCGCCAGAAACACAAAAAAGGGGGGATTTGTTACTGCTAAACCCCAAGTCCAGATTGATGCTGCCCTAGGCTAAAGTTATGAGTGGGTTCAGGGGGACAAAAGCTTGCTTCAAGGCTCCTGTAAGGTGCAATTTGAAGGTTTTAAAGGCCATTTATTTATGTAAGTTCAAACATTGCTGCAAAAGTGTCGTCTTTTTAAGTAAGAAACCAAGATATTGACAATTTTCTAATTTTTATGGAAATGAAAAGGTGGGGACTTTACCCACCTTTTTCTGGAAAGGGGGGGACAAATCCCTTCCTTTCCCCCTCTGACGGAAACCTTGGGTAGTTTAATAGTTAGATGGGATTAAAGGACACACCAATTCTAGTGTGTTGTACAGGGCCAGCCATATGAAAAAGTACATTTCAGTAAAGTTCAAGTATGTTTTCCAACATGGTTTAAGTTTTGTTTCAAACATGGTTCAATATCAGTTCAAGTCCTCCTCTTTAGTTGAATCTTACACAGGCAGGGAATACCTTGGGCATATTCTAGAACCCCCAGCCCTCAGAAGGAGTGGTGTTTGAAAGACAAAAATGTAGGTGTGAAATATGATGGTGATAGTTGAAAAAGCTGAATACAGTATGGACTCAGATTAAAACAGATTGATATTTTATTATTGCTGAGAAAAAATGGTTGTCCATTGGACAACTGACTTCACCTTTTTGGTTGTCCGTATGGCATATTAGTTGTCTTAGACAATGTGATAACCATGAAAATCAAATCCTGCTCAAAGAGAGAATCAATATTTCGTCCATCTTGGTAAATTTATAACTGAGAAACTGATGCATCATGAGGTAATAATTCAAGTTCAAATAGTGCTTCTATTCATCTTGGCTAGGGCCTAACCGATGTGGTTTTTCACTGCCGATCCGATGTCCGATGTTTTTTCCCCAACATCGGCCGATATCCGATCCGATCCGATATTTTCGTCACCCCGCCCTATCTATGCGTTTAGGCCCACAACTTTTCCCCGTTTACTAGTAGGTCTAGATTTCCTTGTTGTAACTATAAGCAATGCCTCTTTATGTAGGCCTACATTGTCCGCGCATTTACTCCTATTTAAAGTCATCTTTAAAATGTCTAATAGTTTGCAAATTAGTATGAATTTAATCAAGACTGTGAGTGAACTGATCACCTGAAATTATATTTGAGTTTGAATGTTGGTTGTACTCTATTTAATTAAGTTGAAATTTTCACCGGTGCGAGGGCCGATCATGCTTATGTACAGTAGTGTTGCTTCTCAGATCAGTGTATGCTACAATGTACGCTAACTTTAAAATCTGCATGCAAGCTACAGTAATTCATACCGTAGCAACGGGCACGCCAACACTGCAAGTCAGTTCTTTTTTATGTAGAAACTTGCAGACAAGATGTACTACGTGCCGTATATTCTGCAAGAATCTGTAACAACTCTGTCTAAACCCTACCCTGCGTACTGTATTAATACTAACGGCGATTTTCTAAAATACACAATATGGGACGCTACCTCGAGTATACCGAAATGAAAACCAAACCTTGAAATAAAATCGAGCCTTGAATTGGCCGATATAATGGTTTATTGTGTCAATATTATGCAAACGAACACTTTTCCACTATATGTTTAGTGCCAAGATATGACTGCAATGATTTCGTAAATATTGACGATAATTTAAGACACCAGGATTGTTGGTTTGTTTCTTCACCACGAAGCAAATTAACCTCGTGTTATGTATGAAATACTAGGATGTAACTACCAACACTAAAATTGTTTGGGAAAAATAACGATCTAAGCAAAATTTCATTATCTCGTGAGGCCCAAAATATCGCTGTTTACACACGTGTGATTGAGAGTTTCCTTTCGACAGGAGTTTGAAGGGTGTCCCTACCTGAACGGCAGGGCGGTTATGAATGAACCTATGTAGTACTGCCAGGTACGCTACTTCCTAATAAGGCCGTGATAGCATGGGTGTTGGCACACGTGTACGCTAGATGCAGATTTAACACGAATGACGTCATTTTTCGGACGTGAAAGAGAATACTGTAAACAAATGCTGGGATCGGTAGATATTTTTAACGTATGTTTTGAAAGAAGTAACACAAACAGCTTCGAGGTGGAGTTAGCAGGATTGCTTTTTGAGTCCAAAAACGTTCAAAAATTAAGATATGAAAAAGGCAAAGGTGTAAAGAAATATTGATTTTCTTAGAAGGGTTTTTTCTGTCATATTTCTAATATCTGTCGGTTAGATTTGAACTTGTGAACGTGATCGATACCTCTCCGATACAGTTGTTAATTTCTCATGCATAAACAGTACCCAAAGGAGCATGAACAAATCGTTGCTATAGGTCTACTTTACACATCTTCGGGAGTATTGCTTGTCTTCCCCAAAAACTCTTCACCAGCGAATCGGGAGGACTTAAGAAAAAAATGGGTAATCACCGAACCTGAGGGTTGTTGCGATCGGGACCATTTTTGAAACTTTTTTTTTAATACCACGTGCAAGCACTAGGTCTTATCCATGCCAATATTGGATCATTCCATCATGAAAAAGGCGGAGCAAAGTTTGTAACAACAACGAAGTAACTCTTGAAAGAAATTTAATCATACAGTTCATGTATTGCAGGTTTGTTCTTTATTTGAGCATAAGGAATGTATGAAACTGCCATCAAACAACTATGGGACAAAAGTGAAGGGAAAATTCAACTGAAATTTGTAAAATATTACATACAGAATAACAACTTTGCTGGCTTGTTATTACTAACTTTTACTTATCCTGTAATGAGGGTTCACGGAGTGTCATTATGCATCTGCAGTGACCTTGAGGTAACGTCCCTTGACTCTACGCCAGAGAGGGGAAGGACTTTCAGGAAAAAAGAAACTTCTTGCAGCTGAGGCGTAGGAAATGGCTTGTAGCCGGTGGCGAAAGACCACGCAGTAAAAAGTTCCTTTGAAATTTTTACGTTTTCAGGATACGAAATATCGGTAAACATCGGCAAGTGAACTTAGCTGAATAATGCCGATCCGATATTTTACCGATGGTGGCGAATATCGGCCCGATCCGATGTCCGATCCGATTATCGGTTGAGCCCTAATCTTGGCAGCTTAATATGATACATAGCTTTTTACCCAAAAAGTTTCACATGATAACTATGGGGAGTAGAAAGCAGTGTACTTGAAGTAATAAGAAGAATAATCAGCTACTGTTTGTGTTGAGTCAAATACATCATGAATGTTGAGTTGGTTTCAGTAGCAAATGGACATTCTATTTCTATTTTCAATTCTACACATGTACTTCTTCTGGCCCCCTTTGTCAGAATGGATAAGTAACAGTAAAAATAAAAAGTTTTGACATTGGAATTGCGCAATTTTTGTGACAATCATTACAGCTGAGCGTGTTCTTATCTCTGGATTCTCACTACTTATTTGTTGTCCTCAGAGATCGTTTCAAATTGGAGTATGAATCCAAGCTTCAGACTGAGATAGAATCAATTCGAATGAGAACAGATGCTGAACTGGAGAAGGTGAAGTTGAATATGAAGGAAATGTATGAAAGAGAAAACAGGTAAAAAAATGATTGAAAATAAAGATGAGTCACACAGGGGAAAAATTTTGAACTCTTAAACTAGTTAATGTATGGGGGGACTCCATCACTCCAATAATGCTTCTGTCTTTAACCAGCATACTTGTATTATAAGAAAATAACTTGAGTATTTTCTGAAATATAAGTTAGTGCAAAGAAATTTTCAGTGTATTCATTGTGTAATAATAGATAACTCAAAACCCAGCATGTTTGAAAAATTTTATTCTAGGCCTTCATTTGTTTGTTCAATACTAGCTCTAACAAATCTTTTTGAGGAAGAATTGCCATTGAATGCTAATAATTTAGGTGTGCAATAAAATGCCCTCAACCCCGCTTTCAATACAAATCAAGGAGTAAGTTTGTCACATTTTGGGGCAATGTGATTTGTTTTACTTGGTATAAAATTGGCAGGTTTGAACCAGGTTCCATAAATATTGTAGATCTGGCATCCTACCTAATTTTCTCCCGTGACGTTTCTAGCCAATAATTTTTTTTTCCTTTTTTGACAGACATGCTGACATACTTCCTCCCTCTCCTCTTGTAATGGTTATTTTTAAATTAAGATTAAAAAAGATAAAAGTAAGAGGTTGAGATAGAACGTGATAATGTAACAAAGTTTATAGTGTTTTTGCTATAGAAAGACTTGGGGAGATTACATCTTAATGTAATCGATTACGATTGCGATTACTTCATATTTTACGATTGCGATTATGATTACGATTACAGCTAAAATTGAAAGTAATTGATTACGATTGCGATTACATTGCAATGTAATCACGATTACAATTGTGATTTCATTTTCTTTCCACATGAACAATGTGGTGGGCAAAACAATCCAGTGCCGACAACTGGAAAAAAGGGCCATAGACAATGCTCTAGATAAGCCTGGACAGAACCAAGTCCTTGCAAAATAGAGATGTTTGAACCCAAGCACTTCTCACTCATTTTAAGCTGGAACATCCAAGAAAGAGGGGCAATTAAATTTTGTCATTCCAACAGAAGAACCAAGGACTGAAAAAATTGTTTAGTAGCTTTACTTCTTTGTTCAATTCAATTTCAATGTAATCAGAAATGAAACCACGATTGCGATTACTTTGCCATTGTAATGGAATACGATTGCAATTACTTTGCTATTTTCACAAATGTAATCGATTGTGATTACAACTACTTCAAAATGTGTAATCAATTGCAATCAATTACGATTACTGATTACGATTACCCCAAGCCTGGTAAGAATGTTTGAGATATGAAGGGGTATATTTCTTTTACTTCATCAATTTTTCAGGAATTTAGCTGAGAGTCGGGATAATGCCCTGACAGAGAGGGACAGCTACTTAGTAAAGGAGAAGGAAACATCAGAAAAATATGAGCAGCTTCTCAATGAGTAAGTGATTTAATAGCATTCAAATCTGTTAAACTAGAAGAGGAATGTTAATTTCATAGAATGTTTAGAGTAGCAAAGGTTCCCCTTTCACAATTTCAAGGAGACTTCAAAGCAGCCTGAATGCCAGAAATTGTGGCTTTCGCTTAAAGAATATTAACCTGTTGAAAATGTGCAAGATATTGGCAGAGTTCTTGTGAACTTTTGTAAGTTTGATACGGTGGAAGCAGGAGTAATAGCAGTCTAAAGGATGACAGACTTGTCTCAAATAGGAAGAATTGTCACACTCTGGAAGTGCTTGTCATAGCTTGACAAAGCCTGTGATCTTAGCTTTGACTGGATCTCTCAGGAATTTTGCAGCCACTTTTCAGTTTTGGGGAGAAAAATGTTTTTGATTCCTTTACTTTTATCTTAATATCAAAAGACAAGAATTGTGGGCACGTTCATATGGATGTGTCATTTTGAGTTAAAGAAATTTATTGTTTTTGGTGGAGGTCATTTGGGGTCACTAGAGGTAAAAATGTGAAAACCTAAATGATTTGTAACTATAATTACTCATGTTAGCATTGCTGGACACTTCATGTTTGGAATATCAGTATGTCACGTTGAGAGAAAGAAGTGCATGCAGGGTTTGTACAGATCCTGAAGATCATAGAAAGTCAGAGCAAAGTAAAATTTCCAGGCCCGGAAAGACATGGAAAATCAAAAAATTTTCAAAAGGTACTGGAAAAGTCAGGGAATTTAGGAAGTGGCATATTTTTTCATTGGCTGATCTCGAGTCACATAAAAAAGTAATAACTGACTCGAGTGGACTAAAAAGAAAAATTAATAGCTTGTCAGAACTCTGGTGAAAAGCTTCCATGCATGGACTGTGGATGTGTTACAATGAGGTACCTCACCATTTTGTGGCAAAAGTTACTTAAGATCATGCAAAGATAAAATATCACAATCCTTGAATATTGCTTCTATTTGTCAAGACTCTGTGGGAACAATGCATGGATACTTTTCATATTCTGTACTTGAATATATATTGTATTCAGAGGAAGGCGTCTATTGACCATGGTGAGGATCAGAAATCATGTCAGATCAACAGATATTAAAAAAAAAATACAAAAAACATAGCAGTCTTTTTACACAATATGTGAAGGTGGGAAGCATTAGTAAGTTTGTATAGTTATCATGTGGAAGCATTATTATGAGGAGATAAGGCATATTGTTGTGTTTGCATTGGTTGGAGGTTGTCTGACCTCACAGAAGGTAAACTTATAAAGCCTTGGGAATTACTTGAAGACATAATATTGTGATGTGGTCAGGAAATGAACTCCATTCTTTGTGATAGAGTTGGTTAAAGATTGAATGAAAGAATGAAACAACAATTGGGAAATGCTATGAAATGCATGTGCTCAAGATGCATATGTGGATAACTTTCTAATACGTTCTCATTTAGAAAAATAAAATACTGTATGAACTCATATCTCAGATCACTCTTAATCTGATTGTTCCTACTGTAGATATAGATCCATCTTTGGTGAAGGAACACTACTGTAGTGTCCAGGGCCCATAGTTATGGCATGATCTGCACCCTTCAGTTAAGTCAGCATGCACATTTTCAGTACTTATTTAAAACTCACCTATTTAGCTGTGCCTTCGATGGTATCTGATAGATCAACTCAGTCTTTTGTTTTCCACTTTCTTTTGTGAGGCACATTAGAATAATTATTTTAAATAATACACCATATAAATTTCATGAGCTTGAACATGACTTATATTTCCTTTTAGCAAGGAACATTAAGGTGCTGAGCTTTGGGGTCCTATCCTCCCTTAAGTTATATATTTCCAATGTTTTTATACTAGAAGCAATCTTAAAATGTAGATTCACCAGTGACTATAAAGTGTACTCCTTGATTTAGGCAATAATTAGGATCATGTTATATTACAAAAGAAGAAGTACCCAAAATAACACCTACCATAGCAATAGAAAAAATTCGTCAAAGTCCTAGACACCAAAGAATATATATATGCATAATCAAAGAAATGAAAAATCTGTGGAAACAAAACCGTTAACCTACAGAGATATAAATGTGTGCAGAAATTCCTCCCTTCAGCAATTTTGTGAGGGTGGGTTGGAGAAAATAAAGAGGTACAACCTATTGAATATTCTTGTGGCCTTTAAAAGAAATAAAGTTACATTGAATAGTCTTTTTTCAACATCTTTTAAATCTTGAAGTTGATTGTGCACAAAGAGCCTTCGGAAACTAGCCCATATGTTGTTTTCAATTTGAAGTTAGATGCTTTAAAGGGAAATATTGCATGTAAAATGTACCAACATGACATACAAAGAAAATAGTTCCAGTTGTATGAAGCCAACCAGTCTTACAAACAAACCCCTGCAATAGCTTCATCA
Source organism: Holothuria scabra (assembly GCA_037179385.1). NCBI lineage: Eukaryota > Metazoa > Echinodermata > Holothuroidea > Aspidochirotida > Holothuriidae > Holothuria > Holothuria scabra. The sequence continues at coordinate 13,737,759 of CM074192.1, read as the reverse complement.
CCTTAATGCATTATATATTAGAAGGGTAACAGAAGTTTCTGCTTTTGAAGTTTTGAAAGTTTTGGGGGAACAAATTGTACTAAAGTAGTTCTTGTGAGGAAAAATAAAGAACTGAATTTTTTATCTGTGAGAAACTTATTTCCTGAAAACAAGGCTAACATGATGCCTTATTCTGAGTATTAATCTGCCATTCTAGAGTATCAGTGAACATATGAATTATCTTTGTGAAACAGATGTAGTATCATCTTTCATTGTCTGCAAAAGGTTTGAACTTTGAAAGTTCTTAAGGCAAGAAATTTCTTTCAAGCACACAGTTCAGAATTTGATTCTTAATAGACATAATCTGCAAACTGATCTATTTATCATTGGATGTATCTTCATCCTCATACAGACCCCCATCATCATCATCATCATACTGATCTGCATTGCTAAATACATATTCTTCCTCATACTGATCAGCATCAATTTCTGCTTGTTCCTCTTCATACTGAAAAGAATAAGAATCAGTTTGCTCATCTTCAAACCAAGCAGCATCAATTTCTGCTTGTTCCTCTTCATACTGCGAAGTATAAGAATCAGTTTGCTCATCTTCATACCAAGCAGCATCAATTTCTGCTTGTTCCTCTTCATACTGAGAAGTATAAGAATCAGTTTGCTCATCTTCATACCAAGCAGCATCAATTTCTGCTTGTTCCTCTTCATACTGAGAAGAATAAGAATCAGTTTGCTCATCTTCATACCAAGTAGCATCAATTTCTGCTTGTTCCTCTTCATACTGAGAAGAATAAGAATCAGTTTGCTCATCTTCATACCAAGCAGCATCAATTTCTGCTTGTTCCTCTTCATACTGAGAAGAATAAGAATCAGTTTGCTCATCTTCAAACCAAGCAGCATCAATTTCTGCTTGTTCCTCTTCATACTGAGAAGAATAAGAATCAGTTTGCTCATCTTCATACCAAGCAGCATCAATTTCTGCTTGTTCCTCTTCATACTGAGAAGAATAAGAATCAGTTTGCTCATCTTCAAACCAAGCAGCATCAATTTCTGTTTGTTCCTCTTCATACTGAAAAGAATAAGAATCAGTTTGCTCATCTTCAAACCAAGCAGCATCAATTTCTGTGTGTTCCTCTTCATACTGAAAAGAATAAGAATCAGTTTGCTCATCTTCATACCAAGCAGCATCAATTTCTGCTTGTTCCTCTTCATACTGAGAAGAATAAGAATCAGTTTGCTCATCTTCATACCAAGCAGCATCAATTTCTGCTTGTTCCTCTTCATACTGAGAAGTATAAGAATCAGTTTGCTCATCTTCAAACCAAGCAGCATCAATTTCTGCTTGTTCCTCTTCATACTGAGAAGAATAAGAATCAGTTTGCTCATCTTCATACCAAGCAGCATCAATTTCTGCTTGTTCCTCTTCATACTGAGAAGAATAAGAATCAGTTTGCTCATCTTCATACCAAGCAGCATCAATTTCTGGTTGTTCCTCCACATACTGAGAAGAATAAGAATCAGTTTGCTCATCTTCAAACCAAGCAGCATCAATTTCTGCTTGTTCCTCTTCATACTGAGAAGAATAAGAATCAGTTTGCTCATCTTCAAACCAAGCAGCATCAATTTCTGCTTGTTCCTCTTCATACTGAGAAGTATAAGAATCAGTTTGCTCATCCTCAAACCAAGCAGCATCAATTTCTGCTTGTTCCTCTTCATACTGAGAAGAATAAGAATCAGTTTGCTCATCTTCAAACCAAGCAGCATCAATTTCTGTTTGTTCCTCTTCATACTGAAAAGAATAAGAATCAGTTTGCTCATTTTCAAACCAAGCAGCATCAATTTCTGCTTGTTCCTCTTCATACTGAGAAGAATAAGAATCAGTTTGCTCATCTTCATACCAAGCAGCATCAATTTCTGCTTGATCCTCTTCATACTGAGAAGAATAAGAATCAGTTTGCTCATCTTCATACCAAGCAGCATCAATTTCTGCTTGTTCGTCTTCATACTGAGAAGTATAAGAATCAGTTTGCTCATCTTCATACCAAGCAGCATCAATTTCTGCTTGTTCCTCTTCATACTGAGAAGAATAAGAATCAGTTTGCTCATCTTCATACCAAGCAGCATCAATTTCTGCTTGTTCCTCTTCATACTGAGAAGAATAAGAATCAGTTTGCTCATCTTCATACCAAGCAGCATCAATTTCTGCTTGTTCCTCCACATACTGAGAAGAATAAGAATCAGTTTGCTCATCTTCAAACCAAGCAGCATCAATTTCTGCTTGTTCCTCTTCATACTGAGAAGAATGAGAATCAGTTTGCTCATCTTCATACCAAGCAGCATCAATTTCTGCTTGTTCCTCTTCATACTGAGAAGAATAAGAATCAGTTTGCTCATCTTCAAACCAAGCAGCATCAATTTCTGCTTGTTCCTCTTCATACTGAGAAGAATAAGAATCAGTTTGCTCATCTTCATACCAAGCAGCATCAATTTCTGCTTGTTCCTCTTCATACTGAGAAGAATAAGAATCAGTTTGCTCCTCTTCAAACCAAGCAGCATCAATTTCTGCTTGTTCCTCTTCATACTGAGAAGTATAAGAATCAGTTTGCTCATCCTCAAACCAAGCAGCATCAATTTCTGCTTGTTCCTCTTCATACTGAGAAGAATAAGAATCAGTTTGCTCATCTTCAAACCAAGCAGCATCAATTTCTGCTTGTTCCTCTTCATACTGAGAAGAATAAGAATCAGTTTGCTCATCTTCATACCAAGCAGCATCAATTTCTGCTTGTTCCTCTTCATACTGAGAAGAATAAGAATCAGTTTGCTCATCTTCAAACCAAGCAGCATCAATTTCTGCTTGTTCCTCTTCATACTGAGAAGAATAAGAATCAGTTTGCTCATCTTCATACCAAGCAGCATCAATTTCTGCTTGTTCCTCTTCATACTGAGAAGAATAAGAATCAGTTTGCTCCTCTTCAAACCAAGCAGCATCAATTTCTGCTTGTTCCTCTTCATACTGAGAAGTATAAGAATCAGTTTGCTCATCCTCAAACCAAGCAGCATCAATTTCTGCTTGTTCCTCTTCATACTGAGAAGAATAAGAATCAGTTTGCTCATCTTCATACCAAGCAGCATCAATTTCTGTGTGTTCCTCTTCATACTGAGAAGAATAAGAATCAGTTTGCTCATCCTCAAACCAAGCAGCATCAATTTCTGCTTGTTCCTCTTCATACTGAGAAGAATAAGAATCAGTTTGCTCATCTTCATACCAAGCAGCATCAATTTCTGTGTGTTCCTCTTCATACTGAGAAGAATAAGAATCAGTTTGCTCATCTTCATACCAAGCAGCATCAATTTCTGCTTGTTCCTCTTCATACTGAGCAGCATAAAATTCTGTTTGTTCTTCTTCATACCAAGCAGCATCTATTAAATCCTCTTCATATTCATCCTCACACTGAGCAGCATCATTCAATACATATTCTTCACAGTCTTGAAAGTCTGATTCTTCAAAGAAATTGTCGTCCTCAAAATGGGTGGGTACAAAGTAACCAGAACGTTTAGCTCCTGCATAAGGAATAGAACTATTGGCAGTAGTTTTCCTTGATTGCTTTGGAAATGAGAGTGTATCACTTCTAATATCTGTTGCTTTTCCAGCAAGTTTGGTTGGAGCTTGTTTGCTTGTGCTGTGTTTTTGAAAGGTGTCTCTAAATTTTACATCAACTTCTGCAGGGATCTTTTGGCATGTTTTTTTAAGCAACTTAATATCAACCATCAGTTTGTGCTGGATGCAACTAAGCAATTCTTCCAATTTGTGCCCTTGTGAAGAAGTGTGTGTTTTGCACCTTTCTTGGATCAAAGTGCAGTTTTTATGGATTTTACTAGACAAAGTAGGACAATTCTTTACTTTTAAGTCTAGAAATGCAGCTTTACAGGCTGCTGTTGTTTTAACAAGTTCATCAAGTGACCGTTCTAGCACTTGTCTGAAAGACTTTGGCTCCTCTTTTAGGATATTTTTTTCGTCTGTAGCAGGTGATTTATCACCCCCTTTGCAAAGATGTGAGACTGTGCTCTCTGCAACAGGCGAATTATCTTTCTTATTTAATGCATAGAAATGCTTCAGTTGTTCATCTAATCTGCATATTTTGTCTGTCAACTTTGCAACAAAATGAGAACTTGTGACAGATTCACTGAAGATTGTATGCTTATCAGATGTGTGATCCTCTTGAAGGCACTCTGCACATACCCACTTCTTACAAGACTTGCAGAGAAAGTTTGTTGGAACTTTGTGCGACATGCACTGATTTATTGCCTTTTCACTTGAACTTCCTTTTTCAAGTTTCCCACATTTATCTTTTTCCTGTTGTCTTTGATCATCAATAATGCTTAGCAATTCAAAATTGGTTGGAAGATCATCAATATCTCTGGATGATGGTAGCATGATATCCTTGCGACACTTTGGACGTTGAAGCCATGACTCTTGCCTGTCCACCATCTTGTTGACGCACTTTCTACAGAAGGTATGCCCACAGCTGAGTACTTTTGGTGTGTCAGCACTCTGATATTCTTCAAAGCAAATGGAACAAGAAATGTCCAGTTTCAGGCTTTTTCCACCTTCTGCCATGGCTATAGTTATCTGTAATTTAAGATAGTGAAGAGGAATTTGAATTATCAAAATTACTCTTCTTTTTTTTTTTTGCTAAACCCTGTATATGATACCAAATATTCTCTCAGCTTTTTCGCCTTTAATAAAACCATGTAGTTTAATAGTAACAAATTTAGATGAGGTTTTACTCCTAACAATTGGTTTAAGTAGGGCTGACCATGGCTTTCTTCTCATTTCCAGCTCATGGCTTGTTTTCCTAGTACTCATGCTGAGCACCACGTATAATAACAGTAGCAGGTGTCTAGCCAGGATTGTCATGGGCAGGGTTTTGATGTTATGGGGGGGGGGGGGAAGGTTTAGGGCACGATATGATGAGGGAAAAGTCTAAGGATAGAGAGAAAAAACTGCTATTTTAGGTGTTTTTTGCATTGCAAGGTTGGGTCATGGGGGGTTCTAACCCCCAAAACCCTCTCCGTGGCTTCGCCACTGGGCAGTAGGTTCCATCTTTAAGTCTTTGGTATGGAATCAAAGTCCAGACCTCCAAGCTGTCAGTCAAATGTTTTAACTACTTGACCATGGAGTCAGTGATAATCGAACCATGGATCATCTATCGGTTGAATGATGGATGTGTTATGTATTTATCTCTTTTATTTTATTTCAGAAGGAGAACATAGAATCCTCACAGGCTTGGCAAAGTGTTCCTCTCCCTCTGGACTATGTGTTTGGTCTAGCGGTGGAGCATGATCCCACTCTCATGCAAAAGGCACGGGTTCGATTCCCAGGTGGAGTCATACCAAAGACTCTAAACACTGAACTTACCGCTGTTGTGCGTGATGCTCCACATACTGTAAGCAATGGAGTAGGAAAACAAGCCAGTTAGCCACTACTGGAAAAAGGCTGTGGTCGCCTCGACTTGAACCAATAGATTAGAAACTGGGATTTAAAACTTCATCTAAATCACTAACTAATTCCTCCCCCTCTAGTGAAACAGAAGAAAGCAACAAAAACTTAAAATGGTTCACTTCATCTTTTAAGTATGACAATTGAAATCAGCAGTGTTGATTACTGCTTGAAGAACTGCCATCATCTTTAATATGGTTATGGAAAGGTAACTGTGTATTCTAGTAAAATTTTTCAACAATCAAATGAGATTGAACAAGGCAACTTGTACTTATACCTCTCTCTTCTAAAGTGCACACACTCTCTGTGTGTCTTGCGAATAGTTCTTACGTAGCTTCAAATTTTGATGTTACTTATTGAATATTCAAACATTTTTGTACTGTGTAAAGCTTGAATGGTGACATTGATTTCCAGTGTGACTCTTTTTCATTAGCTGGTGCACATCTACTCCAGTAAGTGTAAGTAACTCGAACGTTGTTGGATTTGGGTTCCAGCAGTCTAACTAGTCATGACTCTATCTGAAGGTGATAGGACTCCTGATATGATACCAAAATTTACAAAGGAATATAATACCTGCTAGGGTTTTTATCATGAAGCAAGTAACCACTACATGATTGCACGAGGAAATAAAGGTTGAGTGAAAAGCCAGATAAAGTGCACCTAATATGCCTGTGAAAATTTCTCCTCTTTCAAAGCTTGCCTTCTATCCCTGTTACTGTATTTTCTGCTAGAGAAACATTACTACAAACATATTCCTGTATGTTATCAAAACAAAAATTGCCTTTTTATGCTCATATCAACTGTCATTTAAAATAATTCAACGTGTAGCATGCTCTTCACTGTGTCGGTATGGAAATCCAAACAGTCATGTTTGTCATGCCTGAGGATAAAACATTGATACCCAAACATATATGTGGTTGCTTCTAATACTTTTTTGCGCAATAATTTCCACGTACATGGTAATTAATTGCTAAAATGAAGATGAACTTAACAGTCTGTAGTTACAGGTTCAACGTAACTTGGACTTGACAGAGAACATTGCCATTTGCAACCTTGGCATGTGTTCAAGGGCATGAAGGTGGAAGCCACTGCCCACCCCACCCTTCACCCCACCCCCTCTTGAGCATATTTTTCAATATTTTTTAATACATAATTTTACAACATTGCCAGTGTTTTCCGTACCATATGCAACAAATAAGCGTGGAAATTGTCATTTCTAGCAAGCTGGAAGATATTTTGAGCCAACATTTATTTTCTTGCATTCTAGTCAACCAGTGGTGGTGCAGATCACAGAGACCCTGTCAGTGTGTTTCTTTCTCCTTCCTTGACAAATTCCTGACTATGCACTTTATCTCTGACAAAGAAAATCATATCTTCATTGGACCTCTGGTACAGTAGACTTTGCAAAGTCTTTCTCGGTGATTTTAATCCCACTCTTAAAAAATGTTACAATGTTCATCAGTATTAATTCCAGTGCGTGGGAACGGTTGTTTGTGTAGATTGTGTGCCCCTACACTGATCCCGTCCGTCCTGTATGTGCTCTTACCCTTATTCCACCCATCCTGTTTCTGTGCGTCCGCCGGAAAGACTTTGGACACCCAGAAAATATATGTACACATGATTATTCATACCATGACGTCATGGCTAATACATATTTTAATTCAACATGTTGGTCGTCGGACATTTACTAATAGAAGCACTCGAACAGTAAGTGCATAGTCAGATAAGCCCAGGCCAATGTTAGGCTCATCGATATCACCTGCGAGCTAGCACAGAGGCAAGGCTTGGTACAAAATACTCTTCCCAAATCCAGTTGGAAGGCTTATAAAAGTGTCATTTCCATCCAAGACAGAAAGAGCAGCTTCCTCCTGTTCTTCTTTCAAGTTCTCTGGTTCTATTCCGAGCAAAGCGGAAGCACGATGAAACATTTTTAGTAACTTTTGACGAGGAGACGTCTAGCTGTCGTTGGAAGCCATTGTTGATTCTACATACGTACGGTATGTACGTACACGTACGTACAGCTGTACTACAGTACTGGTCTATCACCTGGGTAAGGTTGTGTACATTGGCTGATGAATATTCAATATATTTTTTTTGGTTACATTGCTTGTGATTGGTTTCTACCGATTTCGGTAGCAAAAGCAAAGGATTTTAATAGTTAAAAGTCTTGTGCATAATTAAATCGAGTGTCCAGAGTCTGTGAGGGCGGACGCTAAAAGAGGGAGAAGAGATATCCCTGGAAGAGCAATGATTGCAGGTCTTATAGCAGAGGGAGTGAGGCTTGGGTAACCCGAGCAGACTGTGCAGAGTCTACTGGTACAGTAGAATCAACCAAGCTTGTATCTGACAATTTATTGTTTTTCAATTAAATTTCAATGGGACAGATATATTGTGCACCAGTAATGTATGCACTGAATTCCAGGGATTGTCCTCACCTCTGTAAATGGTCAGTGGAAAATCAGCTACTATAGTCAAGGAAAACACTTGGAAGCAGTCTTACCAAGCAACATGCACTACTTCCTATTTTTAGGTCATGCATGTTACAGCATGCTTTCAAATGTTCGAAGTACAGCCCAATTTTGCCATCTCAGCACTCCTCCAAACACAAAAAAATTCAAAGGAGGGGTTTTCCCCAGAACAGCAAAGAATCAAATCTCATGCCCATCTATTGAGACTTCTATGCTATGTACTTTCACTATCCTTATGTCCCTCGTAACTAATCTATCTTCAATGGCAAAATTTTTTCCAGTACCCTATGCTCTTTAAATAAACCCATGCCTCACAGTGCCTGCATACTAAACTGTTTCAGCCTACTTGGAAATTTTTATTTTGAAATTGTGTGAATTTCCATGTATACAATACTTTAAGGCTTTGGAAGTAATCCTCCACCCTCAAATGTTCAAAAGATTTAAATGGGGAGTCTGGGAACACACTCCCCTAATACCCCTTCCCTGTACCAGCAATCACTATCCGGGGATCCTCCAAACATTTCTGTTTCCTTTTATCAAAAAGGGTATTTTGGTAGCAAAAGGTTGAAAAACCTAGGTTTAAAGGTTGAATCAACTAAATAGTAACATCATGTGCTCTAAATAGAACAAAACAATTACCTCTTTTAGGTGGTTGTTGGCTGTCTCTAATGTAGCTGAAGTGCTACCAACTAGCAGTAAATTTGATAAAGTTCATGTATAGAAAATGAAAGTACCATTCAACTTTATTGACTCGCTTCTTTAATGCTAGTGGCTTCCGGTATTCTTTTGCAAATGCTCTTTAATAGATGTATGTACAGTAACCATTGGACTTGCAGTATGTGTTGTCATTTGCAGTACCAATGGTAATCAATTCCTCAATAGAAGAAAGTATTTTTAGAAAGGTGATTTCCATCTTTTGGTTGTTTTCCTTTTTGCTGAAGCATGATTGTGCTCACCAAACAACAGCAAAAAACCTTGCTCAACAGTACAACAGGTTAAAGTAAAAAATTATGGTAGTGTGTTTGCACTTTGACGTATTTGGAGACAATCATAGACCTATTTCCAAATAACAATTACAAAGAATTGTGGCATAGAGTTTTGGTGTTTGTCATTTTTGTCAATGGCATTTTACTGTGGTGAAAATTGACGTACACCCAAAACTCTATCTCACAATTCATTGTAATTGCTATTTGGAAATAGGTCTATTGGAGCACCTATGATATCCTGTCCTTGACATACTCTGAATTTTTGTCATAATGATACAGTAATTATATGAGACCTTTTCAATCAGTGATTTGGGAATACATTACTAGAATTTTAGCTCTCTATTAAATACTTAAAACAAAAATTAGGCAACTAGACCAGACTTGTTCATTGTTATTTATGTTTTTTTGCATATGACCCACAGTATGACAGTTGAGGAAGGTAACAATTGGAGTTATTTATAGACAAATCAATCAACAGTCAATGGATGGTTTAATTTAGTCAGGCATAATTGGGGTCCATCAGCTTGGAAATTTCAAATCCTGTGCTAACCTGTATCATGGATGGTCATACACTAAAATACCTCTTGAGACCCTCAATTGCAGGCAATATGAGAGCTTAAAATGTCATGTAGACCATACAATTAAGATAATTTAAAACTAATAGACCCCACTTATTGGCTGATTTCTCTAGCTGCTTGGATATGTCTGTACTGTATAGTATGTTACTTCTAGATTAGTGTAGAAAGGCAACCTGTGTCAACCATGTTTGTCAACTACTTTAATTTGGGAATGTGAATAGAAGAGATGACTTTGGATTAGCAAAAATTTCAAATGGGTTCCAGATGAACATTTTGTTTTTGTTAATGCATCTGTCAGCCCTTTCATGCATGCTGGTTGCTTAAGCCAATTAAAGAATTTACCCCAAATCTTCTAAACAACATATCATTAAAGCAGATTGCTGAACTTTGGCTTTCTCTCATGGAGGTTGCCATTTTTCTTTTGAGTGTAACCAGCCTTGGCCGGTTTAAACCACCCGGTTAAAACCGGTTTAAACCTGGTGTAAACAGGTTAGTTTTGACCACATAAAAGTGGTCAAAACTGGTCAAAACTCAAAATATGCTATTTTCAACAAAAATCAGGGTTGTTGATTTTTTTTTTAAAAAAAATAAAAAAAATCGGATTTTAATGATTTTAATCGGATTCTAATGATTTAATAATCAGATTTTTTTTTATTTTTTTTTTAAATTTCTAAAAGGTATGATGTCACAAACTTTCCTGGATGCTGGTGTGTACTCCATAACCTATCAAAATGAAGTTTTCAGCTTCCAGGGCTATCATTAGCAAAACAAAAGGGAAAAAATGTATAGGAAAATAAAAATATTTATAGCCCACAGACTGTAGCAGTGTATACTGTACAAGAAACATGCAAGACAACCCCTCTATGGTTCATTATAATATGGGACACATGACTAAAGTATTGTGGTGTATAAAAATGTGGTGCATACAAAGACAGTGATTTCAAAAAGAGAAAATTTGTAGAAAATAGCAATATTCCCAAAAGAAAATGCTGACTGAACAATACACACCAACAATCCTTTGAGATAGTATTGAGTAGGTTGTGGGCATACAGTATACAGTATGTTGAACTAGGGAGTCTAATTAATTCCTGGTTGAAACACGAAACTGGTACTCATCCTTGTAACTGAACTCATTGCTCATTGGTTTAGTGGCAGATGAACTGGCAATTGCTTACACGATGTAGAATTTTATGGCATACTGTACAGTTAAATCAATCCATCTATCAGTTCTCAATATTTCTTTTTCTTGGACTTGGTAAAATCTCATTGGACATGCATGGTTTGGGTCCTGTTATGAGGTTGGTTAAACACAAAAATAATTGAATCCCATGTCTGGTTCATAGAGTAGGCTACAGTAAGAATTTCATAAGCATCCTTGTCTTTGAATCACCCCAAAATGAGCACCTTACACCACACTGTGGTACAGTATTACTAAAATATGTGATATTTCCAAATTCCAACTTGTTGCCAGGACAGTGTTTGTAGAGAAGTTAGCATGCTGTACCTAGCCTACACTGCCTAATACTTAAAGTTTTATTTGAAGGTCCTACTGTCCTTAACCAAATTCAGTAAAAATCTCATGATCACTATGATATTTCCAATGAAATACGGTACATCTCATTTGAACTGTAATATTGGCGGACTATGGGGTCAATACTGATGCATCTCTTGCTAGGGGTGCACATTGATTTTAATCATTCTAAACTGTGTTGTTTCTTCAGATTAGTTGAATTCAGTGAATAAATCAATCATTAATATCTTTTCCTGTCCATAAATGAAATTTTTCCAATGAAGTGATTTAAATCACTGATTTTTTTGAAAAAAAAATCATTTGATTAAAATCCCGATTTAAATCAGTGGTTTTAATCAGGGCGATTAAAATTAAACAACCCTGACAAAAATAGATCAGAAATTGTCCAGTGTTACAAGCCTAGCTTAAAGCAAAAGATATATAAAACAACACAGTGGGGGTACAGTGTCAACTTTCTTTTAAGTACACATTTGTTTCACAGGATCCACAACAAACACCTCAGTGTACCGCCTGCTACTGCTTTAAAATAAAGCACCCATACAGGTTTCTTGGGTCTTCCCTTTTTGTTTATGCTGAGAATTATTTGTCAATTGATAACACTTCTAAACTAGTATCCAAATATTGTAGACTGAGTTGAGTCATTCTGTCAAAGATTTTGTGTTAAAGTGTACCTTAAGTCAAAAAATTCAAAAACATACATTAACGCACACAAAAAATGAATTCTATCAGTCCAACTCCCCTCTGCATAGGACACTCCTTGGCTGCATGAGATATAAAATGTTGAAGTTTATCCCTCAGAACATAGCAATATTTGGATGAACATTGTTGCTATGTTCTGATTTTCATTTTCAAAAGTATATCTGACATATGTCTTGAATTAGACAGATCTTTAGCAAGTGTTCTCTATGTTTTGTATCATGTATATGTATATGTTTTTCATGTATTGTGTTTGCAATATTAACGATTGTAAATTGTGTTATATTGAAATGATTTGTAGAAAATAAACTTCAAACTTCAAGAATTCCGTATTATTAAAGAGCAGAGTGCTGAGTTTGTGCCACATCAAGAACATATAAAATGCACAGTTAAGAGATAGCTCTCGAACTTTAATTTATTAGATGCAGTAATAATTGTTTTCACCACTTTGACAGTTTATCAATCACATATATGCTCCTTTCTATTCCTAACAGTTATAGACAGCTGGAGATGAATATGGATAGTCGTGTATCAGAGCTTACCAATGAATTACGTCTGAAGGGCTTTGATTCAGAAAGGGTCAATGTAATGCATGAAGAGACAATAGGAAACCTCAAGAAATGTCAGCTAGAACTGGAGAAGAAAGAAAAGAAACTTGAGGTAAAAGGGATCATCAGAAATTTAGTTATCAATCTCAAAAAGAGATTGCTTGGATAGTTCTTACAGTGCCTTGCAAATCAAAACTAAATTTCTGCTGAGACCATTCATTTTCACCGTCATTTAAGCCAATATAATTGCTGTCACTAATGGTATGAAGTAAGCCACCCCAGAATTGTTAGAGTCATCAATATCTTAACCTGTATGCTGTGTGGTACTGTACATATGTGGCCAATGGGATTGAACAGTTTTAGTCTTGTATAACATTGGTGCAATGGTTCTACTTCAAAATTTTGCACAATGGATACATACTAGGTGTATATCACTCAAGAACACATGTGAAGAAAAATGTAGTAATTTTGAGTGGTATGGAAGTTTCCTTTCATACCAATTTTAAAAGATGACCAAATCTGAAGTGAAAAATGTCACCTGGTAAAATGGAGAATGTTTTCGCGGATATATTTTTTCTACTGAAATTGAAGCAAGGATAATGTCAGTATACTCTATCCATGCAATGACATTTATCTCATCCAGTTTGGAGAAATAAGGGTATTTTCAAGAATTTCCTTAGCTTTTCACTATTTCACTGTTTTTATATATGAATGGGCTAATTTGCTTATTTTAAGGTTGCTTTATTTTCATTTTTGTTTAATTTTGATTTCGTACGAAGAAAGATACCCCAAGATACCATCTTTAACTAAGCAGCAAATGACATTTTATGGTATTTAAATGCTAATAATCTGAAAGAGTGTGCCAAATATTTAGAAGATTCTGGATACACCAAAATTTTTCAAGCATGATAGATCCCAGTTTTTATTCACTTCCTTGTATTGTGGCAAATATGTAAGTTAGAGGGCTAATGAAAGTACTAGGAGGGAGGGAGAAGGGGGAATGTCAGAAGTCAAGTACTGCATCTATTCCAGCTAAATTGGCAAATAACCTTTTCTGATTTATGTCAGTTCCCTCATAAAACCTAAAAATTACAATCATTAGAACACCATAAGATAAGTAAAGATACTATTTATTTATTAATGTGTTTGTTTCCAGTATTTTCTCATCATCATTTTAAATCTTAACATCATTCTTTCTCCAAGGTACTCACTAAAGAGTTCTACAACCTCCAAAATTCAATGGAAAAAACAATCCGAGACTTGGAAGCAGAATCTCAAGATTATAAGAGCAAACTGGACATTTATCAGAAGCTAGAGGAGGAATTGGATGATGTTGTGATGCAGGCAGCTGAGGGTGAGAGTGAAACTATTTTCATGAATTTCAAAGTCTAATTGTATCAGTTTTGTTTGTCTACATAGATCCTACTCAATTTAAAATGTTTTAACATAGTGTAATCATTTTAGCTATTTTACAAATTAAACAAGCGACTTATGTACTTGCCTGAAAATAAATTATGCTGTATTTGGAGGAAGTACAAAAATATATACAGACATTTCACTCACTTTGTTGGTAAACAAGAAACAACATGGCAATGCCTGTCAAGTATCTCTTGCGTGAATTAATTTAATAAAATGTACTGACATGACAAGACTATGCTAGATTTGTTAGCTTGCCTATTCAGTGCATTTGAGCTTTCTAAGTTGTCTTAAACATGACTGATTTGGACTGGTAAAAGGGTTGACTTGGCTAGGTTTTCAAAATAAATTTGTTCTAAATGGGGAAGTTAAAAAAGTTTTGAAAGCAAGCACTGGGGTCACATACATTCAGTAGCACTGGTTTAGCAGTATTTTAATTAGTAGGCCTATAAACGAGAATTTATGTTTTGTTCTATAAATAAACATCACATAAAACACTTTTCCACTGCCTGTCAGTTTGAGTATGATGGAACCTGCTTGTGCAGGGAAAGTCAAAATGTATCTTGCAAGGACACTTTGAAAATGCTTTGTACAAACTGTGCAGGACTCATTGTCTTTAGCCGCAGAGCGGAAGAAGTCTTTGTATTCAGCTCATAGCTATGTAAAACCAACGTCTGCCGTAGTTGGAGTCAAAATCATTTCAACTTGGGTAGATACCCAACACAAACTTCATTTCCATAGCTGCACACGGTTTGGTTGAAGCAAGGCTATTTAATGTTTATTTAAAAGAGATACACTGCTACCATAGAACAACAGTACACGGAGTCACAACGGTCAATGATATTCGATACTGGTATTGTATGGTACAGTGCAAGCATATACACATTAAAGCAACTAATTTCTAACTAGTAACAACCCAGCACGCAGTCAGGAGAAAAGACAGTTCAATTTTTTTCAACCAAAGATTATTTGTCAGCTTTTAAACCATCTGTTTGATGAAAAGTTGTCTTTATTCTTTGTAAGAGGCTGCTCATGATCAAGACTTCCATCTAAATTAGAAGCTTTAACGGAGGTGATAAGCCTATGTTTTTGTTTGGTTTAATCAACTTTGTGGTCAATGTAGCATTGCAAAGATTCAGAGTCATTGAGCACTGCCTTCCTCAGGAGTAAACAAATTGTGGTGAGTGCTCATGAATGTTAAGGCCATCAAGTTTTGGGCTCATTGAAAGGAATTTTTCACTTTTGCCGGCAGGCTCTGAGGGGTAGCAGCTTAAGGGGGCTGCAGCCACAGAGGCGCTGCACAAGGTACATTGTCTTCGGCTCAGCAATTTCTTGTAAAGAAGTCTTTTAGCATGCATAGCTCATAAACTGGAGGAAGAAAGTGTTTCAAAAGAAACTAGTTATTTGAAAAATTACTTACAGGTCCTGTCCTCAGAAAAGCTTTACAGGAGATGAATGTTTAAAGACTCTACTGTATGTATGCTGCACCAAGAAAATGAAAATTTGTTGATTCTTAAATTTCATTTAAAAAATTAAGGGATGTCTAACAATCTTAATTTGGGTTGAAACCTCATCAGCTGTGCAAAGGCTGTCTAAATGTATGTGTTTGTTTTGGTACTTACTCTCAGCTACTGATGACACAGAAGCAGAGAGGGTGCTCTTCTCATATGGATATGGAGCAAACATTCCAACAACATCCAAGAGACGATTACAAAACAGTGTTCACTTGGCCAGGAGGGTATTACATTTGGAAAAACTAAATTCCTCTTTCAAGAAAGAACTAGAGACTAAGAAAGAGCAGCTGCAACAGCTTGGAGAAGAGGTATGAGTGAATTGCCAACAAATATCAGATATTGCAAATATTTCAAGTTTCACTTTTACATTTTGCTCTTTAGTAGTGTAAAGGAGGGCTTTAGAGGTAAGATTTCTTTTTTTCTGGTAGAGTATGCATCATTCAGTGATATGGAAGCTTGCATTAATCAGAATTCATAGATTTTTTGAGATGTAATTGGCCAAATTTAGTGTAGGATGAATTAAAAAATGTCAAATTCAGATCTTTCATAATGAACTCCCATAACTCGTGGGCGGATACATGGAGACTGGGTTTTTTTTTCATTAAAAGCACATTGTAAACTTGAAGTCTAGTTGAGAAGATTTTAAAATGCCAAAATTCAAGGTAGCATCAAAAGTATATACCATGTCTTAAGTCCTCCTTTGAAGTAGAAAACATTAACAAATTCAAAAAAAAAAATATATGTGGCTGGTATCAAAGTGAAGAAATATGACCTCATTGCAGTTTCTTTTTTTTTTTCCTACACCAAGCATTAGGTAATAATGGATAGTTGCATAGTTGATGAGTTATCACGAAATTGCTACAGTTTGCAGAAACTTATCTTAAGAGAGCCCTTTTCTGCGTTGAAATTTTTTCTACAGGTTTGTAATAAAGGAGTTTTGATGTATCAATTTTGAGTCAGCAGAAATCACATCACATCACATCTACCTATATATACTTCAGTGTTTGATTATTTCTTGTAATTCACAACAGCTTGCCAATGCTACCTCGCTTCTTGACCAAGCCCAACAGCCGTATAATTACCTTATTGACACCATCAGGAACAGAGACCAACAAATTACCACCCAGAAGAAACACATCGCTTCTCAGCAAGATGATATCAGGTAGAGTGTATCCATCATTGTGTTTGCTATTAGAATCTGGAGGCAAAATTGGCCCTGGATAATAATAAGAAAACAGTTTTTATCGGGAACTAAACTCAGATTACCAGACCATACTGAACAATAGATGTTAAGGATCTTAGTATGAATGAATGTGTTTTGATTCAACGCAGTGCAATGAAAATGCCTCCAGTAGGCTTTGAATTTCTTTCGGTCCACTATGTGGCTTTTTCCTCATATTTTATTGATTTTTCAGTGCTTAGTTATTTAATTGGACAAAATAACAATTTTATCTCATGATTGGTCACCTAAAATATTGCTCTACAACAGTGGATTGCAAGTTAAAATTATTTCAAACCTGATTTTTATGGCACCATTCTGTGTTTGGTCATATCACATCACCCTACTCCAAGTGTGAAATTGCACATGTAACACCATTGTTTTCAATTTTTTATGACATCATATTAAGGTGCATCCCACCTAGTGCAAAAGAGGCCTTAATTTTTTTTTTCCCTAACCTTACCTGTGTTGTTTTTCCTTTCTAAGATATGTGAGCAAGTAAATTTGATATATTTGCTTTTTTTGCATAGTTGATGTGTGGAGATTTAAAGACAATTTTTTTTTGGACTCCTTTTTAAAATCCATCGCATTTTTCATCAGTGTGTAAGACATTGTTTCCATACCGACATCATGTTAAAAATGACATACGGATGAGACCAACTGCTGAATCTAAGTAATCCTTTGTTCAACCTTCATTACAAAGACTGCATTTCACTGTTTAAGCACACTGGCATTTTTATAATCTGAGGGTACCTTTCCTAAGGCCACAGCTATTCATATGTATTATTTATTTATTTTCTTCAAAGCTTTATATGCTATTGCAATTAATAGCACTTACATACTTACAAAAATGAATAGAAAAATTGTAAAATAACAACTTGGAAAGAATAACATCAATCTTTGTATATACCAAAGTGATTTTCACTTTATATTGTGAACGTATAGAAGAAAACATCCCCCACCCCCTTCAGGATCTCACTCCTTGAGGTGAGCACTACTGCCTTCATGGTGTCCTTACAAGCACACAGTGGATGGATTATCTGCAGCATGTTCCATATTCTGAGATGCAAATGTTGGCACATATGCATTTACCATTACTGTGAACTGGCCCTGAAGCATTTAATTTTATCATGTCAGATTCCTCCTTGTATCCCCCCCCCAAGTCCTCTAGGATGTGATACAGACTTTACGGAGATATTCAGACTTTAATTAAATAACAGAGCTGTAAGTTTTAAGAAATTTTGTGGACTTTAACATGATTGTAAACTACATTTATTTGCAGTCATTGTAGGATTATTGTATTATGTTTACTAGGTAAATATCAGCCTTTGTTGGAGTATTTATTTTCATAACAGGGACACGGGTGAACTGTTGTTATTTAAAGCTGATAATGGTACCTTTTGTTTTTCTACAATGTATCAGGAGACTGACAGAAGAACATGAAAAGTTAGTTTCTTACAACAATCAAATGTCAGCAGATCTTGAGAGGTTGCTCAATCAAAGAGAGGTAAAATATTCACATTTTTCATGTATTTAGAATTTCAACTTTTTCTGAAAACAGTCAAGATACAAGGCTTCTCTATTAAAGAACCAGTCTTTCTCCTGTGGTGTTGCCTTATAAAAAGATTTTTCCAGTGTATCTCAGTGTCTACCCAGTATTTTAGTGAGCTGGTACTCAATTTGTCACGGGGAGATGAGCGGGGATGGGGAGGGAGGATATTATTCTTGCCTTGGAATATCCTTACAGACTTAAGACAGGTACTGCAAAAATGCACAAGACCATTGTTACAGGTCATTCTGTGATGTGTTTAAAAGAGGTTAGCTGCATGAGAGTTAGAGTTAGATAGAGTTTAACAGCCCAGTTTCCAACCTATTGGTTCAAGTCGAGCCGGCCACAGCCTTTTTCCAGTTGTGGCTCATTGGATTGTTTTTCCTACTCCATTGCTTATGCGGAGCATCACGCACAACGGCAGTAGGTTCCTTTTTTAGAGTCTTTGGTATTACCCGACCTGGGAAGCAAACCCGGGCCTTCTGCATGAGAGGAGGATGCTCTTACCGTTAGACCAAACATGCTTTCTGTTAACTGCCATACCTTGGTTTTTCACTATACTTCACTGCAAAATTTTGAGAAACTCTTCTAGTGTAAGTCATTTATAAATATTTTTTTTCCATAAAACTTTAGCTGGAAACAATCTGATTGTTAGATACAGCATTTCAAGTGGCTACTTTGGGGTCATCAAATAAATAATTTCATAGTTCCTTCTGCCTAGCTGATGGTTTATTTTGAGTCTTTCACATTGAAACAAATATTTGCTGTCAGAGTTGCATCAAATCAAATCTGAGATGTGCCTGTTAATCTGATTACATAATGCTGAACTGTCCCAGGAAGTTTATTGCAAAAATCATTTTAGCAGAAACCTGCAGTTCCTATTGCTGTATCATAGCTGTATGCCTGCATTGCTGGTTATGAACAAAACAAGATCATTTGTATAGACGAACCCGGGCAGATTGGGATGGTCTGATTTTAGTCGGCCATTACTGGGGTCCATCACTTTTAATCTTTAAATTTCCTTCCTTACCTTTTCCATGGATGGTTACACACTGAAGTGCATCTTGATTTTCTCAACTTTACTGAATATGAGGATTTAAAATTCATGTAGAGAATAAATGAAGATGATTAAAGACTGATGGACCTCACTAATGGCTGCCTACCGTCACTAAACACAAGCACTAAATTGGATTTGTCTATAGAGGAGAGAAATGTGCTTGAGACTTGAAAGCAAATTACATTTTTTCTTTAAGAGAGTACACAAAGAGTATGACATGATAAAGAATGAAAAGGATTTTAAAAACAATATATAAACTATATTTGTAAACTCATATTGGTTTTTTGGACAACAAATGTTCTGAGCAACAACTTGCTATCAGTATTGCAGAAGAACTGTAGCATCACAAAATAACATACAGTATCTAAGTTTGAGTAGATGGTCATCATGCAATCTTGTCGCTGTCTTTTTTAGCAGATTACACATACCTGACATGATTACTCAGGCTATAGTTCAAATAATTAATTAAGTCAGATAGGCAAGCACATGCAATAACAGTACTAAAATTGTCTTTACATCAGAAACAGTATTTAGGTCATAGCATCTGCTCACATGGCAGTCAAATTGTAAAAATAGCAGTGCCTGCAATGTCAGCTTGTCCCTTGCTGATTTTGCAAAGGACTTTATGATATAGGGCTAGACTATTCATGCAGTTTTGCAGGATTGTATCTTGTACTTTTTGTAAGTATTGCAGAAACTTTTGAAACTGGAGTGTTGTTTAATCTCTCCAAGACTTGGGCTTGCCACCTCAAAGTCCCTTGGGCCACATCGAATGGTTGTCCTTTAGAGGGACAGACAGGTTAACCACTTCACTATATTGCTGTACACATATGATTCTACCACATCACACTGCACTTGTTATGAACATACAGTGTGTATTATGTTTTGGACATAGAATAGTGGAAATGGGTTTGGCAATCCCAGGCTGTAAATGTTATCTTATATTTTTATCTGTTAATCAATATATAAACATTTGTAAGATTCCTGCACTTTATCGCTTTTAGGGTATCATACAATTTAAAGTTATGATTAGCATCATTTAAATGCTTTTTTTTCCATCTTGTCAATCTCTTCAGCAAATGGCAGTGATGAAGCAAGTGGTCATGAGCTTAAGTCAGAAAGCATCTCATCAGAATCCATCTTCTCAACCCCCAATTCGATTTGAAAAACTGCCTAACTCTGTAGTATCTCCTTCAAAAGGCCAAAGAAATGTAGAAGAGATTAAAGATGATCCAAAACCAACCGTATTTGTAAGTTTACCTCTCTTTTGCAAGCTCTGAATTTTTATGACTATGAGTGCAATTGCACATCACCGCTTGCCTCAAATCACTATGAAAACTGCAATTATTTGTGCACATACATGAAAAATGGGAACTTGGATAATTCTTTTGAAATATTTGACAAGAAACACCTATCTCAAGCCTAAATTTCCTGAGGAAGGGATTTGTGTCACCCCAGGGAATTGTAAAGTTCAAGGTGTACTTTTGCATTTTACTCATTGTGAGAGTGAAAAATTATTGAAATAAATAGATATGTTAAGGTTGAACATGTAACAGACATTCCATTCCAAAGAGTCATTGTGAATGTATTGCTGTTTCACATATTTATAGTCTTGACCAGTAGTGGGACAGGGGAAATGTTTGGTCGGTGTGAGGATAAGGGTTGGGCGGTACCATGAAAATATTGGTACTAGTACAGTAAAGCTCACAGAACCGGTATTGAAGCAGTACCGGTTCTCAAATCTCGGGTAGGAATGTCAGGTGGATAGGAACCTAAACTGTGCACAGCACCCCTGTTTTCCTGTACTTGATGCAGCTGGGCATATGATTGCATTATTACTATGTAGAAACCTCTGCTTTGACTTTTGTTTACCACATTCCTTTACAGCCATGCACAATTGTACTTAATACTCCTGTTTCCTATCTCGGCCTTTCCAAGGTAATTTTTTCAAGTACCAGTATTTTTTCAAGAACCGGTATTAGAAACACACCAAATATCTTCGATATCTTTATTACCTGTACCTCTAGTGCTGATATTCACATCAATACCGGTATACAGCCCAACGCCACTGACTATTTTCTAAAATGTTGAAAATTGTTAAGGTGTCTTGGAAATTTATGTAGTGTAATGTTACTTTGGCATATGTCTCAACGTGTTAGGAAGGAGACACAACAGCCATATCTTTCACACAATAGATACTTCAATAATAGTAATTCCCATTCAAACATCAAACTTTGATTGACTGGTCTCTTTGTTCCTCTTGATTTGCCTCTTTCACACCCAAGTTATCCTGAAACAATTGTCTTTGTTAAAAGATGCTTTGATCTGAGGTTTGTTACAGACAGGTTTCAAACTCCAATCAAAAGTTTTAGCTAAAGGACTGTCAATGAAAGTTTAAATAGTTTACTTTCTTTGTTTTGCAACGAATTCGATGAGTCGTCTGCTGTAAGCATTGTTAAAGGATAAATCATTTTACCCAATTTTCGCAACTTCCCTTATAACCCCTAAACACACTCAAAATGTATATTGTGTAAAAATTTTAATTACATTAGAGTGTAATAAATCACACTCTAATTAAAATTTGAGTGTGATGTTTCCAGTGCACAGATCCAGCAATTGGCCATTGCTTTTCGCTTATTGCCCTGAGATGATATTGGACCTTTCAGCAGCTGCAATAATCTCTCTAAGAACATTGGGGAGTGTAAAAATATCCATTAGTTGCAAGAATTAATATTATCATTTATTACTTAAATAATTTCTTCGATCTGTGTTTAACTTCAACAAAGGCAAGAAAAATTTCAATTGTAGAGCTCAAACTATTCCTGTTGAACTTGTCTCTTCAAAAATTTCAATAGGAAGGTCTTAGGACAACACAAATGCCAAAAAGAAAAAAAACCTTGGGCCCTGCTGATGAGAGATGGCAGCAGACCATTTTCCAAGTAGCAATTACAGAGAATTGTGGGATAGACTTTTGGTATGCTTTGTTTTTGTCAATGACATGTTGCTGTGGCCAAAAGCAATGGGCACCATGGTGCTATCCCACAAGTAATTGTAATTGCTGTTTGGAAAAGGGTCTGTAGGCATAAATGAGATTAAAACTAAAAATGAGATGTATTTGGTGGTATGGTTTTGTCACAATAATGTAGAGGGTGGTAGTTTTTCTGTACGATAAGGAATAGGCTGAGCAGAATAGAAAATCCTGAGAAGTCAAAACTTTCAAAGCTTCCAGCCATTTGTAAAGGTCAATTTCTGAAGGTTTAAACACTTCACTTAGGCCTTGAATTTTGAGGCATGCAAGTGTAATCACACACCGTCACTCTTCTCAAATCACTGTGAGGAATGTGATTTTTTGCACTACTAGATGAAGACAGGTGGTCACTTACAAAATTTAGAACTGTTAACCTTTTAGGGACTTAGTTAAACTGTGTATATTCTACCAGTTTGGTGCTCCTCTTGGTGTCCTCTGGTCCACTAATGTGTTTCACACTTCACATGAAAAAATTTCTGTGCCAATAAATGGGTGTTCATTCATATTTATCACAATTTCTGTTGGTCTATTGCTTCATAGAAAAATATAACTGAATAAAGTTGTTTTATGCCATTTTTACTATGTATTTACTATGGAAGTCGTAATTTTGGAATACTGTAGATTCTGATTTTTATGGTAAAATGACTGATCATATAATGGTTGGTAAAAAAGAATGAGACTGCATTTTACCAAGAATGTAAACAATTATATATGAAGAGTAGTACCTCAGATTTGTCAAGACAGTCTCTCCATTTTAGTACATGAACATTTGTAAAAACCTCCCCCCCCCCAAAAAAAAAAAAAAAAAAACAGTGCCAGGGGATTGCATGGAATGACAAAATGTAGACACTTGTGTAAATTTCAAAGACTTGGTCAATGATGCATATATTTTTTGTCTTTGGATCTCAAGTAATTATAATAATAACAACAACCTGATGCATGTGAATGCAAGATCTCTTTGACTTATTGTTTTTCGTATCATCGTTGGTGAAAGATAATAAGTCACATTAAATAGCTATTTGTTTCATAATCTTGCATGCTGATATTCAAGAAACAAAATCATTTTGTATCCATTTCTATGTTGTTTCAGTGAGTTCTGACTGGCAACTCCCTATTTTTATGATGCTCAATTACATTATACCTACAAGAAGCTACAACTACATTCTAATTAGCAACATATACCAGACAACGAGTGAACCATTGGATCACTCCAGAGAGTGATATGATATGAAACATGTCGATATTTCTGTGATTTCATTAAGCTGTAGTTTATCACCACCAGCATAGCCTAATTCAGTAGTAAGAATGCATGTAAAGTGGGGGTCTAAGAATACATAGATACTGCAACATGAATCCAGGTAAGGAATGAGAAGTATTTTCAGGTTTATAAATTAAAATGCTTTTTATCTTGGGAGTTGAACAGAGTAGAATAATAATCAGTGGTCAACAGTTTATTTACATTCTGTAATATCTATTTGACCAATTGAAATCATTTTTGGAGATTCAGGAGGGATTAAGTGCACCAGTAGAACTTAAACATTGAAAGCAACACTTTACTTAAAGAAGTCACTTAGTCATTTTTGCTGAAAATTCATTATTTGTCTGTTGTTGTGATGATGCTCTAATATAACCATTGAAAATATTTTAATAATAACAGATGTTGATTTGTAGAGTTGATCTCTCATCCTTTTTCAGACCAAGAAGGATCCTCCCAGGTGGTATGAAAAACTCAAATCCCAAAAGGCTACTTCAGGAAATTTATATAAAGAAGTTTACAAGTCAGGAACTTGATAGTTGCATCTTTGTTGAAAAGTGAAGTCACATCTTGCTGCATATCTATTGGAAAAAGGTTGAATACAATGAAATGTTTCAATCACTACTCATTGGAACAATGGTTGAAAAGGAAGTCGGAATAGAACAGCTTCCCTGGCCTCTGTCTGCAGGGCAAATCTGCTGAAAAGTAGTGGAGCCTGAACCAGAAATTGTGTTGAGGATTAAATAGGTTGAGAGTAGCTAGCAGGAAAGTTATTATTTTGTGTGTGTGTGTAGGTGAGACTGCTTGCAACATTCTAGACTTAAGCAGAAATTAAGAGTTCCAAGAGAAGGGAGCAGGACTCAGATTGGAGTAGAAAGAAAGGACAGCACAAGACTCTTTACCTTATGTGGTCCTTCACATTCCTACCATCTGTGCTCACCTGTGTCATATTGCTTAGAACTTATGAGGCAGCTGCCACTCCCCTGACTATGTTCCTCACCAAAATTTGGGCGCTTAGATACTATAAAACTGGATCTTAAAATATACTGTGTTGCTTTTTTCTGTGAGAAGTAACGGTCTTTTTTTTTCTATTTCGTACATGCTTGTAATAATAAGTTTCTACAAGTCCAAAATTTTTTAAGTATAGAATTTATTTCAGAGGTTAAAACATATTTATGTGTTGGAAATGCCAGGAATGGGAAAGCACTTTCCCTGGAAATGTTGGTATTTGGAGGAAAGTATGAGCACTTTAGGGAAATTTGGTTAATTTTGTATACTACAAATGAAACTGGATAATTTGGCTCTCTGGTAGGAAAATAAACATGTCATTTTTCAGCTGTGTCTAGCTTTGGTCCAAGTCTTATCGCAATACTTTGCTGAATTACTTTCACAAGGTGAAACTTTTCTTTCCATTTTGAGATATATATACAGTAGATATGCAGTAGATATACAGTAGATATACAATATTGAAGTCATGTCATTCCTATTGCACTCACTTAAAGTGATTTATTTCAAAATTAGAATGCCCAGCTGAAGCTGAAAATAGGTTAGTTAGTTAGATGTAGTGTTACGGCCCAGTTTCCAAGGTATTGGTTCAAGTCGACCTGTTCAGTAGCTGAAAATAGGTGGTGCTTGCAAAGCAAAAATGTGATGGTTGTTATTGTATTCTTAATGAAATAAGATCACTAGATTACACTATTTCAACAAGTGTTTGGGCTCTTTCAGAAAAAAAATACACTTAATGAATAAATAAAAACTGTGCAAGTTCTTTTTATTCTAGTGAAATTAGAAGTTATGGAGCAGTTTTCTGCTGTAATTAAGAGGAAGTAACTGCTTGATTGTACATCTCTGCATTGACATTTCATGTGAAATGAAAATTGGTACATTCAATTCTAATCTTGAGCCCTTTGTAGCATTATAAAAAAAAATGTTGAACCTTTTAGGCAAATTTTACTTTTTCTTAAATGTCTTTGTAAGTTTACTAGAATTAGAGTTGATAATTTTATCATGAGCTAATTCTTTAGGGACCTGGTGTTTTTTATATACAATTCATCACAGATTCTTTTCCAATTGACCTTACAAATTTAACATCACAATGCAGAAAGTATGCCCTCCTTTGTAGGAATGAAAAACCAATATCAACAAATGCAGACATCTGATTGGTCTGGTTCTGGTTCTGGTGAAATACTGCATAAACGCCGCGAGATGGGATGTAACATGCAGGCACAGAAGGCTGAGTAGCGTACCTAATTACTAAAATGGGCTCTACTAATAATTTCTTCAAGACTCACAGAATTTAACCCCGACTTAAAAGCACTCACAGTGGGGGCATCCCTTATACTGGGTGGGAGGCAGTTCCATTCAGCAAAAGTCCTAGGAAACAGTGAATATTTATAACAATCTTTGCGGGCAGGTAATTTCACAAAAGAACTAGAGGCATGTGCTCTAGTAGACACACCACTAGAAGGAACTAACTGGTAAGAATCAGTATCAATTGCTACTAAATTATTGACAGACTTATAAATAAGGGTCAATCTTTGGGCAGCCCTCCTATGCTCCAGTGATTCCCACCCTAGACTAGAAATCATGTCAGTGACGCTGGCCTTTTGCCTAGAGTTTTTGCAGATGAATCTTGCACTACGGCGCTGGACCCCCTCGAGCTGATTTTTCAAGTCTTTCTGATAGGGGTCCCAGACAAATTAGAAAGCTTCAAAGAATTGTGGGATATAGTTTTGGGGTTCATTTTGTCATTGACATTTGACTGCATGGAAACTGGAAGTTTTTTACCTCGCAGTTTGTTGTAATTGCTGTTTAGAAAAGGAATTTATTTAGCTGTACCTCGGCATTATCATTTGTTGTGGAAAAAAAAGACATGTAATTTGGAAAATGAAGTATGTGGTTAGGAAATTTGTTAAATGTACCTTGGATGTCTCCTGGTCCTATTATTGTCTCAATTAAAAGAAGTTATTACCAAAAGAGTATGTCTATAAATATGTCACTGTATAAAGGAGGAGATGTAGTGTCTACTTGATACCACTCTATAGGCAGTCTTTCATGGTATTGTGAAGGAAGCTGACCACTAATGCATGAGGTGAAAGTGTGGTACATTTGGCCTGGTTGTGGCTGGGGGTTATGTCATTTGCCTTTCAGTGAAGTAGTACACTGCCAACTGTGATGTTAATGCAGTGTGTGCATGGAGTATTTAGCAGAGTACACTCTGCCTTCCATACATAGGTTTCCATGTAAACTGGATAGTTATAGTGTGCAAGTGGTCACACTGCATGAAGTGCAGTTGAATCAGATTTGAGATGTCAACATGACAACATGTTTTTCTGTCTGCTTTTGGGAGAAACACCAGTCACATATGTGATGCGAAATATGCGTGATCATATTTTCAATAAAATTGTCACAAACTGATTAAGACACCCCTTAATTTTTCTTCTAAAACCAGGCCAAGCACAATTTATCAAGACTTATGGTAACGGAAGTTGCTATTATTTTTAAATTCTTTAAAAATGATCTCATGGATCAAGTCAAGTTGTGTTATTCCATTTCAAATGAGTGGTGTTATAAAAGTGTATAGGGTATCACAGTGTGACATCATTTTGGTCACTGGTCCTTACGAACAAAATCCCCTATTGCTTTATCACAGGGCTTGACTACTTCAGATTATTGCAGTGAAATGGATCCTTTAGTATAATGAGAGTCCAATACATGGTTTTATGTATATTCAAAGTATTTCTACAAATTTCTTCAGGTTGGATTAAATTCTGTAAACTTTTGAATTGTAACATTTAAGATGGTTTCGTAGATCTGGTATAGGGAGGTTTACACAGAATTGCATGTCTTTTGGTGTAAAACACGTGGACCATTAACAATTTTTTACCGACTGAACTTATCTCATTTCAAAAATGAAATCAATAATATGGGGTGATATATGTCCAGGAACATTCTGGTACATTTCGTGCATCGTTTTAATTGATGCGTATCCCACAATATGTTTTCACGTAAATGTGTAGCACTGGCTAGGCCTCCGAAAGTCCCTATTGCTTTGTACAGGGAGCCTATGCATTAGTGAATTAAAATTTTTTCATTGGTTGCAGGGATTTTTAAAAGAAATAGGTAAAATAGTATTGTTCCACAGGTAGTAAGAGTGCCATTGTGACAAATATTCAGCTTTACTTTGGGCCATGTGGTTTTAAATATACAATTGAAAATCACAATTTTTGAAGGTATTATGTTAAGTATGTTAGGCAAATGAGGTGGAGGTTTGTGTGGAACCATCGCCATGGGAACAAAGTGGAAGTGACAACATCACTTTGGTACTCTGTAGGCTAATAATGTTGTAGTATCGACCTTTTTTTGTTCTTGAGCAAAGTACAGTAAGACCTGTAAACTTATTTAGTAGAGTGTAGAGTTCACAGTTAAAGATTTCACCAGCATCGAGGATTCCAAGTTTGTGTATTGCGCTTGCATTGAATGGTTGAAGTATTGTCTGTCATAAGAAATTTTACCAGGAATTCCAGACTCCCCCTCCCCCCTCTACCCTTCCACAGAGCCCTTATTCTGCCCTTCCAGGAGCAATTACTTTTCAAATACCTCGAGCAAAGTGAAAAATCAGGAAATTATTTATTCATTATGCAGTATTCTGTACATTAAAAATAAGTGTAAATTCTGATCTTAAAAACTTTGATTTGAGTCATTCCTAAACTTGTCAATATAATAGCTATTTCTTTGTAGCTGATGTAGAACCAATATGTCACTGTAAGCTGCACTCAAGAATTGTACATAAATGACACAAACTTTGTATATAAGTTTTTGAAAAGAATTACTTCCATTTCATTTCAAAAAGTGCCCTTCCAAAAGAAATACATTACAATAAAATAAGAGATAAAAGTGAATTATTTTTGAAGTTTGTGTCTTGGTGGTATCTTACATTTGCCGCTTGGGAAAGTAGAGGGAATTACAAAACTGAAATTTCTTATCTAGCAAGAGGATGCTGGATTTGTGATGGGAACCCTTTTTTTTTTATTAAAACTGATGTTGCTATAAGGGCCATTCACTAGTTAATGAATTATCTTTACTACATCAGCATTTCCTCTAAGAAATGATACACTGATTCAATACACTCAGTATGAAAAAAATTGACTAATTGGAAATTTCAGTTTTGTAGAACTGTACATGCATGAGATGTGGTAAAAAATTTAAACACTTTTTTCTTTTTTTCCTACAAACATCATTGTGTCAAATTGATATGCTATTGCATCAAAATCTTGTCATAGCAGCTTTGCGTAGTTAAACACAGCACTACATTGATCTAGGCATCGAGTAAACAAACTATAGAAGCTAGTGCAGACCATTATTCCTCAACAACACCTTGCCAACATTTATTGCATAAGCATTCATTGTAAGATACACTAATAGTGCAACTTAACCTGGAAGTATTTTTATTTGGATTGAAGCAGAGTGGAGAAGAGTCTTGTGAGATGAGAATTCATGCTTTGCTAATTGTATCTTTAAAAGACCCACCCAGATAGGAATATACAACATATGTGTGAAATCATATGAGGTGTTTCTGTTTTATCCACTCTTCAGCTATATCAATTCTGTTAGGTAATCCTCTCTGCTCAGTGAACTCCTCATTTTACCATGAAAGAACCAAGCAACACAGATACTTGCCTAGTTTATTGTACTTTCTACACAGAAAGTCTCTGTATACACCTGAGTGTGTATGTGTACACAAAATGTTCCAAGTAGGAGAACAGAAAGACTTGCCATATCTTGCACTTTTATGTTTTAAAGTGAAGAAAGTCCAGATGCTCTGTGGGTATTGAAGTGTATTTGAGTGCTGGCAAAAAATTAGCTTTAGCTAAGTTTTTTAGTGAGTCTGTGAAGGTAAAGCCTTGAAGTAGTTAGTTATTTAGTTGACATGTAGCATATTTTTACCCATCTTTAGAGAAAAACTCCCAACTAACCCAACTTTACAGATATGGGGAAATCCCCTCTCTGTAAATCTTTGTAGGACTCCCTTTCTTTTAATTTTTTTATATCAACACTTTGCATCTTTTCTGTCAATCTATGTGTCAAGTTTTTCAACTAGTTCTAACATTTTTTACATATGGAAAGACCTCATTAAACCATGTAATGTTGAATATTTGCAGATCTAGCAACTATGAAAATCTCCTTTCAAGTCACTAACACCCTCAAAATAATTACCATAGGAGTTACAATTTCATGTTGTGAGGTCATTTCAAAATTTGCCAGAAAGGTTTTAGTTCCTTTTACTGCTGTTTAAAAAGCACTTATTGAAGCCCATTCTTTAATTGCCATTCCATGCATTGTTGTCAAGTACATTCCAGTCCTTAAAAAGCAGTCATTTTTCATCTTTATATAATGGTCATTTTGTTAGCTATTTTCCATTGAATATAACCTTTCTGATGCCAATGTTTTAAGCATCAATAAAATTTTTTGTGAGTAATATCGATGCCACAGCTGCTACAGTTGCTAGGCAACGCTTGAAGACCTAGGCATGCAGCTTCAATTTATGTTCTCCCAAGAGGCTGTACCTGTGTGCATTGAATTAATTAAGAACATGCATGGCTGTGTTGTAATCACAGACAAACTTGATAGGGTTGGCCATGATGTTAATTTTGAAAACTCTATCACAAACCACTGCAAAGCACAGGGGCCATACATTGAGAGCCTCACTTTTGTCCAGATCAAATGGAGTTGAATTGATTTGTTTGGATTGGTCTAGCTTAAAAGGAGAAAGATTGTAAAAATTGGAAAAGACTTATTTACAATTGTTTGAGAGATCCATTGAATATTGTGTTGGAGCTATAGCTGTACACTTGGAGCAAAGATCTTCTGTACAAACAGGTTGTGTTTGGCTTATTACAGACTCAGTTGCATTTTAGGGTGAGTATTTTTCTGTTTAAAAATTTATATGTAACTTTGGTGACTGGTGAAGAAGTGACTTTCCTCTAGCAAAGTAGATTACAAGATGGATTCAGTGTGAAGGTAATTAGCATGCCAAGGCATTCATTTTCTATGAATTTATTCTTTCTACTGATGAATAATCATTAGAGTAGAAAGATGGTTTTCATGCTATATTACCCTATTAATAAATGGGTGCTTAATCTGTTTATTACCTTTTATCTGCCAATTTGTATTTAAAATAATTTTTTTTTAATAAGAAAAATTGCCAGATATGATGCATATCTAAGGTGTGAACCATATTTTCAGTTGAAGTACATATATGTTCAACACCAGTTTGAGATTAAGTTAGAAATTTTTTTGTATGAAACAAAACTATGGTCTACAATTTCCTACTTGTGCCGGAGTAAAGCTGGAGAGCTTGAAATGAAACCATTTGTTCAATATCATTTGGAGGAGAAAGAAGTATTGCTTAAAGGGATCTTATTTATTAAGGTGTGGAGGGAAGAATTGGACAGTATTTACATAAATGAAACTGCTAGAAATAATGTTAAACTACAAGGTAATTTTAATTGATACAATGCTAGTTACTGTCATTTTGTTGGTTGGAAAGGTTGAGACAAAGAGGAAGAACCACTCATGGGGTAAATACCCGTTACATAGATTTGGGCAGGAACTACCCTATATGTAGACTCAAACCTGTCAGTTTAAAATTATTGCATTTGTATGTTTCATATACATTTGATCTTTGAACAACATCAAATAAAAATTATTATTTTCATCTCTTCAGGTCAGTAAAAAGTGAGTGTGCATTATGGAATACAATACTAACGGTAATTTTGAGGGCAATTACCCCAGAAACTTGCCAAAGTTGGATACTAAGGGTCAGACGAACAATTTCAAAAATTCTTCTTACCTGGAGATGTCCCACAGCGGCACTGGTGGAAAGAAGAAAAAAAAGAAAAGTGGAACCAAAAGTTACAAAAAATTTGAGGATTTGAAACATTCATCATCACAGACTGACGATCTTAAAAGAGTTGATTACGTTTTAGCCTATAAGGAGAAAGATGAAGACGATCTTGAAGATAAGGAGGACAGAGCAGAATATTTGAAAATAAAAATGCTGAGGGAACGGTTTCAAGATGCTTTGGTTAATGTTGAGAAAATTAATTGTCAAGAAATACACACAGCAGATAAAATTTTTGTCAAACTTCATTGTCCTTTTGCTAGATTGTGCCAGGAAGCAGAAAACATCAACTTGGAGATGCCTTTGAAAGGGGTAAGGGCTTTTTATTTCTCTTTGGATCTTCCCTTTGCTGAGGTGTTATGTTATCAGGTGTAAAATTTTATTAAAATAGTTCTTTTATTTTTGTTGTGGTTGTTATCATCAATGTCATCATTGTTGTAATATTTGTAAGCCTATAGATGTTATGAAAATTTGAAATACTGTTGAAATGAATTTGTTTTTAATTTAACATTGCTGTTTTAATAAATTTCTTGCTGACTTCATATGTCTGAAAAAGATGATGGTCAACTTTCCAACAAAATATCCTCTTGAGATCATGTTTAGGAACGGGAAAGAACATGTTCAGTTCTTACAAATTCTACAGCAAGTAAATAGGCATGAAGTACACAAATCTGTTGTAAAAAACATTGTGACATATACTGTAGGCCTATGACTAACACAGATGCATTCATGGTTGTAGGGGATAGTGGCGCACCTATTTAAAGAATGGTGACTGCAATTCCCTGCGAAGGTACATTTATGTTGAATTAACAGCTTACTTATTTTCTGTAAGCAGAAACGATTTTATGTGGGATAAATCTTCTTGGCAAAACTATTTCATTGCTTGATATTACTTCCTGTTTTAAAAAATGAACAGAAATTTTTGCGAAGAAAGCATTTTATGCAATGTTACTACATATAGTCTAGCATTTATAATAGAATTGAAGAAGTTATATCCATTTCTTTCTCAGGCTGACATTGTGCCTAAGCCACCAGGATTTTTTACTAAACTGCTTAAAACAGATGACGAAGGTAAGGCATGAAATTGTAGAGTAAAGATACTCTCTTCTTAAAGCATTTTGTGAAAGTACATTTTAAAAAAATATTTATACAGTATTTCCATACAGTATTTCCTGTACTTGCAAAGTACAACTGAAACTACATGTTATTTCTATTTGAAATTCTGTAAAAATATTTTCTGAATATTGTTTAAAAGAGGCACACAAAGTACATTTTAAAGAGTACTTACACAGCAGAGGTGGATCCAAGGCAGGCTTGTACTGCCTCAGCCCTCCCTTTTTTGCCACATCAACAATATAAACACATAGAAAATAAGCAGTGCAACTCCCTCATACCCCTGTTTTCTCTTATGTCAGCCCCCATTTTTTGAATGTCTGGATCTGCAGCTGTACAGTATTTGCTGACTAAATTTTATATTTATATGAAATTCTAGAGTCCTTTCCTGACTAGTGTTGAAAGGGAGCTCATTAACCCCTTATGGAAATATTCAAGTCAGGATTCTAGAGCCAGGAAAATTTAGTACAAAATTGGAACATTTCCAGACCTATTCCTGCTTCGTTTCAGGAAAATTCCAGCTCATTTACTGCTTAAATCCTGCCAGGGACTTGTGCTAAAATCCTGATTCGATTCTGATCCAATCCTGACTTGAACACTGTTAGCACAAAATTGGAACATTTGCAGACCTATTCCTGTTTCATAGTCAAAAAATTACAGCCACCCAGTTGTTGAAATTTTTTTTAATCCAACAATAGCTAGTGTATGACAGGTTCTCCCAAGAAGGTGTTGACACATACTCTATTGGTTCTTCCAGTGTTTTGTCTTTCTGTGGGTGCATACAATTACTTTTAAAGTTGTTATTAATTTCATACTGTGCTACTCTATCTACATTCCAAAGGAAAAAAATGGCAAAACTTGTGTTTTACACTATATGGATAATTAAAAGCAACAGTTGATGACGTTATGGTAATTTCCAAGTTCTTTTCCTAGTAACTGAATTTCTTATTGTTATGGTCTTTTTGCAGTTGATTTTGTTAGTGCCCCTTTCCAAATAAAGAAGAGGAGCGTCTTTGACGGCATTGAAAATACAGACACTTTCTTTAGGCCATCACAAAGATCTTTTCTTGTGAGTATCAAATTGATTGTTACTCTGCTTCAAATTAAAATGTGTGTGAGTACATTAATAGGATATCACAAATATCAATAATCAATTTCAGAATATTGTTAAAAAATTCAAAAATTTTGAATATTTACATTAACTTAAGTTCTTACCTTTTGGAAGTTTCACAAGTTGATAAATTCTGTGCATGATGTGCTGTAATATTCACTACTCGCTGCCACTGAATAGCAATTCAGGCATACTGTTCTTTCTACAAGCTTTTCATTTATTTACTCAGAATTGTGGGATACAAGTTTTTTTCACAATAAAGAGTTCTCATGTGACATCATGGAAATTTTTAAACTTTGGAGTATTTCTGGCATGTTTGCTGCCAACCCCAGCATGTGTGTACAGACTTGCCCTTTGACATGGTAGTTGCTAACCCCAATTTGTGATAGCAGTCACTGAAAAATATTTATAGAAGAATGTTACTGACCAAAATGAGGCTTACCAAAATTCTTTCCCACAATACTTCTCCTATACATAAAAAATACACACTGGCAGGGACATAACACAATAGAATAAGTAGGGTAGTAGAAACATCAATAAAAAGCAGTGTATGATATTTACTCCAGAAGTTGATCCTGTGTAGTGTTTCAATGAAAGTATTGACCATCCTATGAAGCTACCTTATCTACCATATCAAATATATTGCTTTTGTTCCCTGTTGTTAACTATGAGTTGGACAGATTTTATAGGAAATTGAAGAAGACATTTTTAAAAGTTTTAATATTTAATTTTTCTTTTGTGCTGATAGCTTCATAATATTCTTATCAATATGGACATCAGGGAAGACATTGACAGGATTGAAAGTGATTTTGCTAAAAGGAGAGGTAATATCTTTCAAAATTCTTAACCTTTGCCTTTTTCTTTTTATACTTATTTTGTCAAAGGTCATTGATTTCCAGTTTAATAAAATGTTTTTCTTCAAAATTTCCTTTTATTGTAAGTATGTATTTCAGCCTTAGTTTTACAGTATGTAGCAGCATAGTTGTGTTATTTGTTCTAATAACCATTGCAAGAGAAGCAATTGCACTTTGAATAATTCAAGAATGGCTGTTATAATTTTACAACAGTCTAATAGTTGATTTCAAAACTGAAGTTTTAGAATCATTCAAATTATTGATTTGATTGTGTCAAGTTCTTGAGGTAGTTCAGTAACAGTTAAGACCAACCACCTGGAGAAATTCTTTTGATATCAAATGGAAGGTTTTGATTTCTTAACTGAACATGACCCAGGCACTTTCTGTCTTTAAAAATGGTAGATAAAGTAGTCTGCAACATGATTTTAGTATTAAAGTAATCAATGATAAGCAAGTTTAAAGTTTAACTGCAGAGGCACACATCCTTCAAGTAAAAGGATAAATATTTCATTTTTAACTGCCTACTTTTGTGTAAACAAATTCAACTTATTTCAGAATTTTTTTGAGGGAGTTTTAGACCTTTGAAGGGAACAGAACTAGGTTGAGAAGTAGAATAACAAATAAGGGTTAACCTCAGATGGGAGCAGGGTTTTGGTTAGACTTAATGATTGCATTTAAAATTGTTTCCTGTAAAGATCTTACAAATAGTAAAATTTTGGTCAAGTGTACTGTTTATATCGAGTGAACTGTGGATCTACTTTGTGATTCCTGCTCATTATATCTGTCGTCTCACAGATTATGATGCTGCCCCATCAATGCAAGGTGTAGTATCCAATAAGTTTGTCGTATTGCAATCTTGCCTTAATTCTATACTTTCCATTATATATTGAAGAGTATTTCCTTTTGAAGTGAAATACATTGTCACGATGATATTGCCTAGTTTGTTTTGATCCACTTTTGTACAAATATGTTCACTGCTCTTATGCTATGCTTTCATTATGGCAGAGTGATGCACAGTACATGCATAGCTCTATACCTACTTTGATGTGCAAACATTTCTTTTATTTGGAATCTTTATATCCTCATATTGGCTTGCCTGTGTTTTGCCCATAATGAAAAGCATTTTCTGTATCTTTTGGTGTGATCTTTTGGTTTCTTAAGTTTATATTACAAGACTTTTAGATCAGTGAGTGCTATAGATGAATGCAATTAGCACTTGTGTTTAGTGACTGTAGGCAGCCATTAGTGGGGACCACCAGTCTTGAATCATCTTCATTTATTGTCTGCATGAATTTCAAACTCTCATATTCAGTGAAATTGAGGGAATCTGGGTACAATTCAGTGTACAACCATCCATGATACTTGTAAGCAAGGAAAGTTTAAGATTTAAAGGTGATAGACCCCAGCTATGGCCGACTAAAATCAGACCATCACATGACTATCTGGACTGGTCTATAGTTATCATCTTCTAAGTCATTGCAAGTACAAAGAATTGTGAGAAAGCATTTTCATGAGCATTGATTATTATCAACGATATTTTACTGCACATGGCAAACAAATGCTGTATCCTTGCTGACAGTTATTCATTACTTGGCCCAGACAGGTCCAATTTTCCCAACCTACCTACATCTAGACCCTCCCACAACCACCTGAATCCATCCTCATCAGCCCCCAATCTTAGTTAATAGCTTCAGTGCAATTACCCAGGTGAGCAAACAAGGTCATGTATAATCAGAACAAGCTGCAGTACATCATGTGTGATATGAGCTATTTCACATTTTTGTAATTGGTGTCAATTCAATTGCCAATCATGAATTTCTGTA
Organism: Holothuria scabra; assembly: GCA_037179385.1. NCBI lineage: Eukaryota > Metazoa > Echinodermata > Holothuroidea > Aspidochirotida > Holothuriidae > Holothuria > Holothuria scabra. Next base: position 13,701,616 of record CM074192.1, on the reverse strand, counting down.
CACTACTGGCATAAATAAAATGTGGGGTGATGAATGACTCCCTTCAAACTTTAGATTCTATCTCATAGGCCTAATCCTTTGGACTAGCAAAAGAGTTCATTTTACTGGATGGTTACATGCCACTAGAATTCAATAGGGTCGTTGAGCCAAACTTCCCAGGGAAAAGGCCATTTTCTCGGGTGAAATATATAGATGTCTTATGTCGCCTGATGGCTAAAACCTTCTATTGAATTCTAACCTCATGTAGATTTAAAGTACACTATACAGCTAGGTAAAATAGTCTCTCCATATGCAGATTAAAGGTTTAACTTACCCCAAGGAAAGATCCATAGGACCTGAAAGACTGTCATGAATATGAGTCATGTGACCATAAAATTTTAACATTTTCTTTCTTTTTTACTTGCAAATTTTAAAATTTATACATACTGTGCCAATACTGCTTTACACTTCCATAGTGACCCATTGTAAACCTTTCTTTCTGCAGTAATTTGTATGTGGTGATACCTCATGCTTTTATTACCTGAAGTGCAGCCTTTAAAAGGCTTTTATTTAGTTTGTAAATATGCATATACTTTTTTTAGTTGATTGTACACATTAAAACTCCTGAACTTTCTGTATGTATTTATTATTGGGAATAATTCAGGCAGTATTCAGAGTTTGTTGTTACAAGTTTACCACAAATTTAATTCTGCACCACAATTATACATTGAGTTGTGATTACATGTAAAATTCGTTTAGAATGTCAAGTCAACATCAACAATACCTTGCTTGCATCCAAATGTTATGAGTGGCCTTGAAGGTTTGCGAAAACAAGTGATAACATGAGACATGCATAACAAGTCCTCACTCTTGACATCTCAAATTTGCATATTTACAGTAGCTCATGCTCAGTGGAATCCAGAAGGGGCAGGCAGGTAGTCTTTTATGGAATCACATTTTGAAAATATGGGATTATTGAGGAGAAAATACTGTAGGCTGTAAATTTTAAAGAAAAACAAAAGACTGTCCATCAACATGATGGGCATATGATCAGTCTTTGCACCGGGTAGGAAATTCGTATGCGGGTACCCGAACTGTATTACCCTTCGGGTACCAGGGTACCTGACTGAAACCTTCCAATATCTTTCGTCTGCCCCGCAGGCTAGGCTAGGCTATGCACAGTATAGTACGTAGGCCTATGCTGTTTTGTGAATGGTATGGGAGTGGATGTTAGAAACACACATTGCGGGAATTGTTTCTGGAAAAGTGCAATTTGACAAAAGCACGTTACAGAAACAAACTACTTAAGCAACTTCATTTCAAATAATTGTGAATGAGATGTGGGTTAATACATTTGTTACTTTCAATAACCATGTTATTTTGCGAAGATCAAAAAAAATCATAGAAAAACGCTACCCGGGTAGTAATTTCCTACTCGGGTAGCAAGAACGTCGGTCAGGTACCCAGGTACCGGGGTACCCGGTGCAAACGCTACATATGATGTCATTTATTCTTGCTTCAACTTCACTTTTTGTTGAAAATGTGACAACTTTACTTGCTCGTATCTTGGAAACCACACATCAGATTTTAATGCAAATTTCACCAAAATATTCAGAATGACTACCTCTCCAACATGTGGAAACCTGATATGACCCTAAACCCTTCTTTTTAGTCCTGGGTTTTCCTTGAAGTTACAGTAGTGTGTTAATTGTGGTTTGCATAGTGTGTCCAAAAATAAATAAATACTGTGTGAAAGAAGCTGCCTTTCGGACTGAACACCAATTATTGATATCTTTCAACACGTCTTCGAGTTTGTAGTCTTAGCAGGCTGTTTGTGCAATTTTGCTGCCCACAGTTTTCAAGTGAATAAATATTGCGATCCATACATTTATTGATTCAGAGACTAAAAGCTTCCATACAGTTGTGGATCATTGGTATAGATGCTCAAAACCAGTGTGAATACATCAAGCAATGATTTGATACTCTACTATGGTGAGACTTCTCACTGTCTTTATCTGCATAAACTGCAACAATATAGGACTTTTCAAAAGATGAATTAGATGCATGTCTGTGTCAATATTTGCTGTTTTTCGCCTTGTTATTTCTTGTATTTTTTGCTTGTAGTTAAAATTGGGGGTTTCTATGGAAATAGTGGTTTAAATCTTTTTTATTAAAATGTGCAGAAAAAATGTGATTGGTGTGATGAAGGAAGAAAATTGCACTTCATTTAATAACTTTCTCCTCCTTTTTCCTTTTTCACTGTTTTGCTTTATATTCAGGTGTTTAATTTTAAGCCTGAATTATAAAAACAAGGAATTAAGAAGAAACAGAAGGCTTTTATCCCAATTTGGAGGCAAGAAGGCTGAAGTGTGTATTTGTTGTCTCTAAAATTCAAACAGTACAGTCAAGAACAGGGGAATTTGTGCATTAAGAATTGTGAGACAGTTGAGGTCTAGTCAAATTGAGTATTTGATTACATTACGGGATATTAGCCTTTAAGGAGATCCGTCATGGCTACCACAGTTTTTAGGGAAAAACTGCGGTTCCCAACTATAGTACCCGACCACTGGTTCATTACTCCTATTAGCTGCTTCAATGAGCAGCCGATTTGATTACCATTCTGGTACAAAAGAAGTCCAACAACTATGGGGTTCAAATAACAACTTACAACAAGTCCTGCAATGAGTGCTGGCAAAAAGGGAATCAAATTTACTTAAAATGCACTGAAGGGCTAGATCCCCTTTCAGCTTATTCTGAGATAAAGTGCTATCAAATGTCAACCTTCATGGTCATTTTCAAATGCTCAAATGGGCATATAATTAGTACTGAGAACAGCTCCTGATGAGATTGTTCTAAGGGTATTTTTTCCGACATGATCACCCCATCATTGCATTGTTACCTTTAGTGACTTTGACTTGAAAATTACTGGTTTGATGAGGTCATAATTTGTTGTTGAATGGCAGCAAGCCACTTCAAAGTGAAATGGCCAATTTGTCAGATCTTATCTTACATAGCTAGTATAATGAAACTACTGTTTTTGCTTATTGTGGAATAAACTTGGTTTGCCATTCCATTTTAACCTGAAAGCCTGTTTATTTTCCATTAATTTAGATTGGGTGACTTACTGTTTCAAAGTTTTTTTTTTCATTTAAGGCCTTAAAAATTCTGTTTTGAAAACTACAACATGAATGATTAATTCCTCCAACCTTACAGTGTCCCATTTGTTTCAATTTCCCATCATTTTATAGACCTGTAAACTGTGATGAATGACTTTTTCTGTTATGATATGAGATTTTGCAAAAGGAGGTAATTATCTATAAAAGTGATGTAGTGGCCAAATGTTTTGTAATGCAGGGTGTGCAAGTAAAAGGACAGAAAAGTATATCATTTAAATACCATGCTGTGCCATTTTCATTATAGGTCTACCTTATATGCTTTTAAAGAAAGTCTACACTGATGCTTTTGTCCTCCACGAGGACTCAGTGTATGATAACCTTATTGATGATGACCTGGATAAGAGACGGAATGAGAGTGAAAAAGAAGGAACGTTCATTCCTGCAGAAGACCCAAGGGAGGTAATTAAACCTTTTTGTGGACTGTTATTTAGTTCTGTGAATGTTTAGCAGAATAACTAAATGTTTAACCTCAAAAATTTGCGATCATTAAGCGATTAATGGCGATTAACTTATCACAAAAAAAAAAATAATTTCAGTATGTTGTGATTGACACTGCATGTAATGCAAAAATAAGAATAGTTGTTATCTTGCATGGTAAAATAAAATTATTCTGAAACTTTTAAGCCTACAAGGTTCAAATATGCTCAGAATGTTCCATATAACAAAGACCAGGAATCATCAGAGTATACAAACGGATAAAAAACTGTCAAGAACAGGTTTTGCAATTAATCGTTTGTAGCTTTGTAAGAAACGTTTATTACACATGCAATCGTTTACAATTAATCATTACACATTCACAGCCCATCTGTTATTTACCACCCTTGAAAAATATTTGTTTTACAGTATGTTAATTTTTTCCATATGTTGACTACACTGTCAGTTTAATTTATGAGGGACTTCTATTGAATTAAAATGTACCTCAAGTAAAAAAAATTCAAACCTGTTTAAATAATACATGTCCAACCCCCATCTTCACAGGACATTCGTGATCCGAGATGCAAAATGTTAATTAACTTAAACAAATCAAATTAGTCCATTGTGCAATAATTTGTGACTTTCTTATGGTACAACTCACATAACCTGCTTTGTTTCCCTTTCAAAAATAAAAATGTTTTATGACCTTGTTGCATGTTGAAGTTTATTCACTGAAATGAAAAGGGTTCATCTAATTCAGTTGTGCAATAATTTGTGGTGTCATTGTTGTACTACTCAAATTTCAATCTTAATCTTTTTTTTTTTTTGAAAGTAACTGTACCTTGTACCAAAGTGTGATAGCAATCTTACTCTTATGGGTGATGTTAATAATTTAGCCCTTTTTGTGTAACATGCTATGTAATCGAACAGGAAGGTTTAAATGTCACAAAAAACATTTTTAATTGTAAGAGAAACAAAGCATGTGAGTTGTACAACAAGGAGTCAAATTACTGCATATCAGACTAATTTTTTTTGAGTAAATAAATTTGAACATTTTATATCTTGGCTCTAGAATGTCCTATGAAGATGCGAGTTGTTTGGAGTACTGTTAGAAATTCATTTTTCATGCTGTATAATATACACTTTAATATGCAACTGATTAGGTCTATTACAGGTAAAGGCAACATGTGAAAATGAATTGTCGGGGGGGGGGGGTTGCAAAAACTTAAATATGTGTGGTAACAAACTGATTATTTTACAGATTGTACTGCAGTCATTGTGAACTGGTCATAATTTTGGGGTGAGGCATTAGTTGCATTTTCTTGAAAAATTTTAAGGCACCATTGGGCAACACTCTGGCGGAGGGGTACCCCAAACTTCAATAGGCATGACTCATCAGACGACAGCAATGAGCCACAACTGGACTTGTTCGACTTGAATCAAAAGGTTAGAAACTGGACCGTAAAACTCTATCTAACTAACTACAGGGATGATTCTAATCATTTCATTTAATACCCTTACATACTGTGTGTTGTATTCTTTGAATCATATTTTTCACCAATGTCATAAACATTTTCAGGAACTCCACCGAACATGGTGCAAATGTTGTAAATACCAGCCACTGTGGAAGATCAGAAACTATTTTGGAGAACAAATTGCATTCTATTTTGCCTGGGCTGGTTCCATGGCAACAGCATTATGGATTCCCATGATCCTTGGTATTGGTATTTGGGCTTATGGATTATACATAAGGTGAGTAAAGATTGCCACTTCTTAAGATAGATAAATGTCTGAAAGATGGGACATGATACTAAACAGAATGTGAGAACCCCTAAAATAATCTAAAACTCAAACATTTTTGGGAACTGATTATAACTCTTGGCACTGAGAATGTTGTTATTGTTGGTGTCTCCCTGAATCCAGAATGATTGACCAAAACTGACAGTATACTGTATAAGGGTTCTACTTGTCATTTTTAAAAGGGTCAAACTGGTTGTGGGGACTGGCAGATCTCTTAATTAGAGTGGAGATGATATATGATGGAACTGACCATTAAAAGAAAAGTTGTAACACCATGATGAAATAAATCGGAAGGGATTAATCGGAAAGGAAAAATAGAGGAAAGTAGAGTGGGGATGGAGCATATGGTCTGCAATGGTCTGTTAATGAAATATAACAAATTTTGAAAATGGCCAGTTCTTTACTCTAGAATTCAGAATGACCATGTAACTACCAAAAGTGTCAACACGTTTACCAGATTAAGTCTATAATTATGTGGGGAAAAGTTTGAGGGTACAGTGAGCCACAACTGGGAAGACAGCACTGGCCAGTCTGCCTTAAAGCAATTGGATAGAAACTGAGCTGTAAAATCGCATCTAACTATATAACTACATTTCATTTTAAGGCAAAGTAAAGGAGTTTGTTATTTCAAGTAATGTATGCAACACTTGATGTCTGTGACTTGTGCTAATGTTTTTTTTTTCCTTCTTTTTCTTTTATATATATCAGCATTAAAGAATATGTGAACAGCTCAACACAGTATGTTTTGGCTACCAATGATCCTTCAGCCAACACCTCTCAACAGCAAGATGATAACGGTATAGTTACATTGTAAGTCCCTTTGTTATACTTCAGGGTGTCATTTATTTATCAGAGAGACCACTGTGATAGAGCTGTGGTAAAACCTAGCATGAAGCACAGGTTGAGACCGAGTGCCAGGCTTTAAACTTTTTCAGAAAAGGATGGACAAGCTTCTACATTGGGAGGGAAATACATGTAATCGATAAAAGATTGATTAATGAGACTCGTAACTGTTATCTGGTTACATAATTTATAAGCTACCTCATGAAACTGCAAAAAATTTCTCTCCAAAAAACATTCCAGTGTGGCACTGATGATACAATGGGATCACTAAACAGAGTAAAGACCTTTGTGATATCACAACCAACATTCAATTTCCATTCATTTAAGGAAGTCCTTTAATACCATTAGTGAGGAAATTTGAAGATTTTTCATGGAATAACATCTGAAAGATGTAATCAGTTTTGCACTCTCTGGTAAACTAGAAATTACCTTCATGAAAGTTTCAGTTCATTAATGTTTTTGTTGTTGAGGATAAAGTTGTCTGCAAAACATTTACCCTTAATTTAATCAGAGAGAAATAGTTCCGGGTTTTCACTTCATGTATTAGGATGAGATGATAACTGAAAAACATGCAAGAACATTCATTTCCTCATGCATTCATTTGCAGTTGTGAAGATTCTTTTGATGGACTTTTTTACTTTTCTCAGACTCACAGAAGATTGGTTAAATATCTTCAGGAATTCCTTTGATAATAGAGCAACTCCTTACTTTGCCCTTGTTATATGTTTATGGGGTGAGTCATTTTGTTTGGAACTTCTCAACTGCTTGCAACTGAGATAGCTGAAAATGTTGGAAAATATTGCATTGACTCAAAATTTTATATATAACTAATACCCCTCATTATTAAGACTGCGTTGTAAATCTGTACATATATTTTATTGTTTTCAAGACATAGCTCATCAAAGTTTAACAGTCATGCCAAAATTTTGTTGTGGAGTGTTACACTGTCTGTATATCTGTTATTAAATACTAATTAGTTCTTTGTGATTTTGTAATCTACATGGCCCCCCATTACCTCCTATTTACATATGTAATCCCTACTTACCTGTAGTAAGTAAGCAAGCAAGAAGGCCGGCAGGCAGGCAGGTAAGGCAGGCAGGCAGGCATATTTGCATCAAACTCATCACTGCAAATGTGAGGGGAGGGGAGAGGGGTCAGCTGAAGGTTGGCTAGACAGTCAAACATTTTATAGCATCTTCATCTCAGTAAAAATGGGCATTGACATTTCTTTGAGTCATTGAGTGATGCATTTTCAAATTTTTTTTAGGCTGACCATGACTGCTGGATGATCACCTGACCTTTCTGTGATAGTTACTTTTTTCTGTTTGATGTGATGAAATAGTCCTGATCAAATGTTCTCTTATGTCCCTTCCTTGTCAAATTTTCACAACTAAATGATGAACAGACATGATTATCTCACACTTTAACTTTGAATACTGTACAACTCCAAGAAATCATACAGCATGCAGAGCATGCAGAGGAAATTTTTGAAAACTATCCAGCTCAATGCAACATATATTGTTTGCAACCTCAAGTGAAATAGAAAATAAGTGTTGATATAATAATAGACCCAGGTGTAACTTAAATTAGAGAATAGTGAGGTTTGAGAATTGATATTTTGAACGTCTTAGTTTTCAGCTTGAAAAAGAATTTGTGTCTCATCACTTGTAACATTTATTTATTGACTAAGTGTTAAAAAATATGTATGCCAAGTGAAAAGCTTGAAAGCTCAATTTCTGATCTTAAGTAAAACATTTTGGAAGACATTCTTAAGAAATTTTATAGATTATTTCTGTTAACTTTCTTTGACAGGGACTATTTTCCTAGAGTACTGGAAGAGAAGGTCTGCAACATTAGCCTATGAGTGGGATGTTAATACCTATCATTTGTCTGAACCAGACAGACCTCAATTCTTTGGTACAAAGGAGAGAAAGGTCTGTAAAGTATTTGCAGAACAAAAGTATGCATCTTATCTGCTTTTAAGGACACACCATTCCAAAATGCATGCACTCTATGACCTATGCTTTAATATCATTGAAATGGGCAAATGTTGCCATTAAACTAAACTTGTAAATTTTTTAGTGTATGTATACACTTTTTAGTATATTGTTTTTAAACTTTGCTCTAAGATTAAAAGTAAGGGGGAAAGATCACCAGTTGCTATTGTTTTTAAATTTGCTAGTGCAAATGATGATGTGGGGTTTTCTTTAATTAATAGAAGACCCATGTAACAAAAACAATTATAGAGGCGGTGCTTTATTAAAACATTTAAACATTTAGGGCCAGTTAGTCTGCACGGCTCAACATAACCATTTGGTTCAAGTCAAGTTGAGGTAAAACTCCATCTAACCTAACCAAGAGTAAAATGGCAACGTCCATCAGAGAAAACGTAGTTCCGCTGTCAGCTATATTTACATGTAGCTTGGGACATGTAAGTAAATAGGTGAGAGCAAGGAAGAGAATGATTTATCTGATATATTTGTCAAAGCTACATGTAAAAGAGAAGATAAAACGCAGTTTAGAGCCATCAAAATTTTCTTCTAAACATTAGCATTTGGCCTGATGGCATTAACGTTTGGCCTAAGGTTAATGTGAGTATATGATAGTGTACTATGCCACAATGTAATGTTACTTATGTTAGTCAGGCATTGTTGGATTGTGTAAACTGGCCCAGACATCTTTTCAAACAACAACCAAATCTCACAGATTTCTTCTTTTTTCACTTTCAAGTTTTTTTCATGATATTTCAGGACTTAAACTTTGCAATATTCATGGTAAATCAATGAGTTGCTCTCCTGAATTTCATAATTTGGTCAGAAAAATATTGTCACATGACAATCAAAAGCCAATCATGCAACCCAACAGCCCACAACACAACTCCAACTTGTGATGACTGCGTTTCCCCTTTAACACCAAAGAGAATTAAAAAAAATGCTGCCCTGTTTACCTGTTTATAAAGTTGTTCATACCACAATGAAGGAGGTCTGGATCCGTTTGACTCCAGTCTGGGTCATCCCAAAGACTTTAAAAATGGAAACCTACTGCTAGTGTGCTTGATTGACAACAAAAGCAATGGTGTAGGGAAAACAAGCCAGTGAGTCACAACTGGAAAGAAGGCTGTGGCCAGCCTAACTTGAACCAATTGACTAGAAACTGAGCCGTAAAACTTCATCTTAGTAACCCATTGACTTCCATGATGAGAGATGTAACATTGACATTAAGGTCACCTGTTGATGTCTTTGTAGAACATACCTTTTAGAGTTCTGTACCATGCATAGTTTGGTTTCTATGGTAACCATTGTGATGAGCATCTGTTTCACTTTTTTACAGGATCCTGTCTCTGATCTCCCGGACTGGTATTATCCATTTCACAGACAATTTCTGAAATATTTTGCATCTTGTAGCATACTTCTATTCATGGTAAGTTGCATTCAAAACAGACTTAGAATATGAATATATTACACATTGTGTAAACTTGGTACTAAACAGACATCTAGTTGTAACACAAACTAAAGTTTATTTTAAATGCAGCATTGGCTTTGATATACATGTACAATTTGTCTGCAATTTAGAATTATGTAATTTAAGGTCATTTTTAATGATGCATGGTATGTATGACATCTAACATTTGCAGTTTGTGAATGACCAGCTGTTTGAAGTATGTAGGTATGTTACATATTAAACAATTTGATACTTATCATAAAATGAACTGGCATTGTGGTAGCTATGTGGAAAAAGACCCACAACCCCATCTCAGACAATAAAATTCCCCTTACCATGTTGATTTCTAGCAGGTCTTCTCCTACTTAAAAAACATGCCAAAAAACAAACACATGTTTGGTCTCCTGCCTCCTTTCATCTTTCACTTTGGTAGGTCTGACTTTAATTCCCAGACCAGGTGAAACCAAAAAAAACTGGAACTTTCTGTCATTGTGCATGATGGTCTGCAACAGGAATGAAATCAAAGGGACAGCAATCCAGTGACCCCAGGGTATCTCCTGGGTTTTGGAGAGTGCAAGGTGGTGTCAGAACCTGGTGCCGAATGCATCATTGGAGAAATAAGTTCTCCCCTCCTCAGCCGGGGTCCAAGTGCCTGCTTTAGGGCTCCTAGTGGGGTCCAACTCCTTCTGCATTTCAGATTAAGGTTTTGAATGTAGATTCATAATATTTTTTGCTTTTAGCATCACCTGACACTTATATATATGAGAGAATGTGGAAAGCTTCCTGTAACACATACTGGAGGATTTTGTAATTTTTTTTAAATTTTTTGTTGCAGATGAAACTTTTTCATGAAAAATGTGCTGCGACATGCCTTAGACCATGTTCCAGAAGATATAAAACATTGATACTGATTTAAGAATAAGAATAAAATTAAAAAACCAAAAAATTCACCCCTGCCCAACTTTCCCAGCAAGGAAATTGCCAAAATTCACCTGTTTAGGATAGCTTCGTTGTGTAGGCAATGGTAAAAGGGCCAAGACATGCTGAGAAAAATTATAAGCATATATAGAGAAACTTTAGACAAAGCTCACAAATGTATTGCAGATTGCTGTGTGAGGGTCTTTTGCACATGCCTTGCACATATTTTTTATGTTCTTGTCCAACTGGATTATTTTCGACCCTTTTCAGTACTTGATCCTGATTTGTATAAGGAATGTACTGTTGACTAGTACAATGTATGCAAAATGTAGTAGCTCCATTGGTCAATCAAACCATACATGTTTGGCTGGAATTTCTTAGGTTAGGGTGCTAGAAACTTTGTGTTTTTTAATTATTTCTAATTCCAAGAATTGTCATTGTAGAATATCATCAGTTAATTTATTTTTTCCACCCATATTGCACTCATATGGTGAATTTTTTTTACGGGGAGTTAATCATAGCCATCATGGGAACACTGTACAGAATATCTACTGCAATGTTAAAGGTTCACCCAGTCACAAGATTTCACTGACTGGGAAATCTAAAGGCTATTCCTTCAGGACGAAGATTAGGTGTCTTATATAGTGATTTATTCAACATTTTACCAGTGATTTTCTCAACAATTTTTATTTTTTGACAGTTTTTAAAGTGATCTTCTGTGTTATACATAATAGTTACTTTGCTCATTTAGAATTACATAGAGATTTAAAATCAGAACCTCGTAAATTCTGATTTCATGCCCATCAGTGATTTTTGGAATGTGACTGTGACATGATATAAGTGTAAGGCGGTAATTATAACATTTTTTGGCAAAGTGGTCTTGAAAAGCTGCAAGGTGGCTGCATATGCAATTGGGTACCAGGGAAATAGACCCTGGACCCAACATTGGAATAAAAGCTGTGGGTCAGTTATATTTTTCTAGAAGTTGAAATATGAAACTTCAGCAAACCAAACAGAAGTCCTTGACACAATTTAATTCCTACAGGAGATAGAAACAAGCCAGATAGTATATGAACTGGGAAGGAGCACGATTTTGCACGACTTTAATACAAACCAAGGAAGCCAATTTCAGCCACTCCAAATCTACTAACATGGGGGCGGAAGATTTCAGTAGCAGGCACAGGGTTAAGTTAGTTAGTTAGATTTAGTTTTACAGCGCAGTTTCCAACCTGTTGATTCAAGTCGAGCTGGTCCGCAGCTTTTTTTCCAGTTGTGGCTCAATGGCTTGTTTTCCCTACTCCATTGCTTACGCTTAGCATCATGCACAATGGCAGTAGGGTTAACACCACTCCAGATCATTTTCATATAAAACTGTTTTGTGAGCTTAATAATGAACATAACTGACTTCACATTTATCATTGTCCATAGGGTGTAGTTACCATTTGAAATTTAGGGGTGCACCGGATATCCGGTCCGGCCAGATTATCCGGCCGGATAGTGAAAAAATATCCGGTTCCGGTTCCGGCCGGATTTTTTTTAAATCCGGCCGGAACCGGATTTTGCTGTAAACTTGGGTAGCATTATGTACATGAGTTAAAACAAACATGAAAACAGCAGTAACTGCCTCAGCATTAATTTAAAGTTCATAAATGATAGCTTATCAGTGCATGTTACAGTATAACATTTGAACACCTTTATTTAACCCTTAAAAGTGACTGAACCAAACAGGCAACAAAGTTATAAAAGTAACTGATTTACATGTACATGTAACAAATATGACTTCAAATTCCTCCGTGTGAAATAAACTGAATGGATAAAATGAACTTTCATGCAATTTAAATAAGTCTACTGCAGTGCACAGTAGTACTGTACAAAATGGATAATCCATATTACAGTTGTACCTGAGTCACATCATTCGAGGCAGTGTTTTAGTTTAATTGCATTGGGTTGTCTACAAATACACACCTTAACACTTCACTTTATTTTACTTTTTAACACTTACTGTACTTGCCCATTAAAGTTGTGTTGTACAAGCAGAAAATGTGTTTTATCTTGAATTTCAGAAGACATTACTGATTGCAAATTAAAGTTGCCTATGTGGTCAATATTAATGTTTTCTGTCCCTAATAATTAATCACACACAAGTATACACAATATGATGAGTGTTCGACTGATCATCTGTTAAGTAATCAACATCTAGTCGATTATTCCGTCATCGGTAAATAATCAGCATTGGTAAAATTCTGCCATTCAACCAATCATTGCCACCGATTATTTGCAAACTGGAAAAAAGGGGCTAAATATACTTGCAAAAGGGCTCTTAGTTTCGTTAAAATCCCTGTAAATACTCATTCCATTAACTTCCCGCCAAAACGAGATGCATTGATAATCACAAACGTATAAATTTAACCCCTGCCATGGAAATGATTGTTTGATATTTTTCCCTATAACCCATTTGTTTTACCTGAAATTAGATTTAGAATTGCATTCAAGGTGTATTCCTTGCTGTCTCTCAGAAAGCACCGCGTAAGTTGCTGTACAAACTGTTCTGCACAATACGCATAGAACAGACTGGCTTATATAGCCAGCTAGCAAAGCCGGGTGAGTCTCATGCGAAATTCACATAGAAATGGCACCACAAATATCTGCCTATGTGGATTATGTGGGGATCTGACTTACGTGCATTTCAGTTGCAGATTCTTTTTAAACAAGACGTAAGTTTTGGAAGAGAACTGCTAAAAATATACAGGGATATTTATATCTGAAAGGAACCATAAGATACATTAATCGGGTGCAATTGTTTTGCTAAGATTATTATGATTGCTCTACATGGGGTTGGTTAAGACGGGAGCTCGAGAGTAGCTACAGTACATTAAAGCAGCTCTACAATCCAGTACAGTAAAAGAATGGAAATGTTCCGACATGATTGGGGGATGAAAACTAGACAGAGCATGATGTTGGCCTAAGAACTAAATTATCAAAGGGCATATGACATCGACTGCAAACAATTCTGTTGTATTAACAGTTGATTTGTATCTTCACTTTTGAATTGAAAATATTACCCCTACAAAAATTATCTCCCATTTGTGAAACGAACGGAACTATTCCCAATATTTTCTATCCTAAACTGGTTACGGTATACACGATGTGCACGAAGCAAGGGGCGTGTGCTATTGAGACAAACATGTGATTTCCCTCTTTCTCATAATCGATATCAGGCTGATTGTTTAATTAATTAATCAGTAATTGGGTATTACCAATTATAGCATAATAGGTTGACCACTAAAAATGTTATCAAACATATAATACGTAATGTCAGAATGTGTGATATACAGTATCTCTGCCAAAAAAGTTATTGATGATAAATGTGCTTCAGTTTTTTTATACCATGGCATGTTTAAATACTAGAAAAGGTGTATAAAACAATGGTGCTGTACATAGTTAAAAACCTTAACCCTAGAGTCTTTTTACAGTACATATGAGCAGTCTGTTCAATAGTCACTATCCAAGGACTCTCTTTGCCAAGTATTACTGGTCTACATAATTTGTACAATTTTTTTGAACAAGTGGTGATGTACTGTAGTTCAAAAAGAACAAACTGATATATATGAAAAACAACTTTCAAGATTCCCTCAGGAGTTTTCTCTACAAATACACTTCAGGAGGGAAAATACAAAGAGCTCTTACTTGCCCTGCTTTGCAACAGTTTTGCTGTGCTTCTGCAGGAACAGTTTTTCATGCCTTTTTTCTATTATATTGCAATTTTTGGTTAAAAACTTAGTTAAATACACTTGTACAACACTTGAAAACAAATTTATAGACATTTCCCATTAGTCCTTCACAAACATTACGTCACAAAGCAGAAAACTCCTATCCCAGAGTTTCTCTGCTTTCCTGAATTTCACTTTATTCATCTGCATTGCAAAAATCCGGTTCCGGCCGGATTTCAAGTTGGTTCCGGCCGGATCCAAAATTTTGGTTCCGGTGCATCCCTAATTTGAATTAATGTCAAAGTGCACCCACCAATTCTATATTGTGGTATCATCATAGTCCTTAATACTTTTAGTCAGATGCAAAAGCCCTTTTCATATCCATTGAGTAAATTTTTCCATATTTTTTTTAATTTGTGCAGGTGTTGCTAGTAATTGCTAGTCTCATCGGTATTATTTCTTATCGTGTGATCATGAGGTTTGTCATGCAAGATCAGCCAAGCATCTTTAGAATCATGGTGTCCTCACTCATCGCAACATTGATTAATTCTTGTGTTATCATGATCTTAGGCAAGGTATAACAATTGGATTTTTCTTTTCAGTATGCTATCTTTTCTTAAGCTCACAGAACAATGTACCAGTGAGATTTTATTCTTGCCTGTTTATACAATGTGTATCTTCTACAGGGTTCCCACAGGCTGACAAATCACAGAAAAGTCTAACTCTAAAGTCTCAGTCTTTATCTTGATAAGGCTAGAATAGTTTTGTAGAAATGACAGAAATCATTTAATGAAACTTATGGACTTTTGTAAAAAAGACAAGTGTCTTGGTAAAGGAAGGAAATTTGTGGCTATAGTAAAAGTCCTAGAAAAATCTTTGGGGTTTGTGAAACATAGAAAAGTTATAGACATGTCATGAAAGTTATTAGAACAAGAAGAAGTAATGAATTGACTGTAGTCATGGAAATATATAAATTTGAAAGAATGATAGAGGTCCTGAAAAGTTGCAAAATTTATGGAAATGACAAGAGCTATATTTATCAAAGAAAATGTAAAAAAGTGTAGCTTTCTGTTTAAGTACAAGTTTAATAATACCTGCTTATTTGGGGGTTTTTTTATATTATTTTAAAAGTTTTTGTGCAACAAAAATTGTGCATATTTCTATGTCATTGTTTTTGTGTACATTACTAGAATAAAAAGGAGGAAAAAAACAAAGGATTATAAAACAGAAGGTCATGGGAAGTCATGGAATTCTATAAAAAGTATAATACAAACTTCTTCTAACTTGCACTAGGCAAACCTCATTCTGTACACTTCAGTGATTAACAACTCTGGAAAGGTTTCATACTGTAGTCATGGAAAGGTTTTCAGTAAGGCATGTTGTTTGTAAATGTGTTCAAGGTACATGAATCAACTTTATATGGCAAAATAAGAGTGCCAGATAAAGGTTATGAATTGCATCTGAAGACCCATCTTTTCACCAGCCTTGGAGTCTTATCTTCTGGACCCTCTTCTCAACATGAAATGACTTAAAGGGAAATGCAGTCACCTCAATTTAATTACATTAGTATACCCCAGTAGTCTTATCTAGGAATGGCTCAATTCAATCATGTGACAATTGTTTTGTTACTCTCTTGTTGAAATCAAGCAGCAAGCAGAATAACTCCTTGGTTTTCATTTAATATTCAGTTTTGTATTCAGAACAGTGATATATAGTTTCTACTTGAAATAGGAGGAGAATTGTAACATTCATAGCTGGCATTTGATAAAAAAGGTTTACTCCCTTTATAAAGTGTTTTGTCCTTTGTAACAATAGTGAATCATTACCAGTGTTCAAGGCTCCAGGGTGGAATTGTGGAATCATGCTTATTTCATCAAAATTCTGCCCTGTAGAAATACAATGCGAGAACTTCCTGCACACTTTGCTGTGCGTCCCATATCGTATAAAAATAGGACACAGTACATGGCTGTAGAATTTTCCCAGTGTGTACCTTTAAACTTGACACTCAATCCAGATAATGTACACGCAGCTGACAGCACTTCTGGTGCATTGTCACTATAGTGTTTACACTGGCTAAAAATGTGCATGAATTTCACCCTTTCCCCAAAGTTTTTGGACAGATTTCAGATGCTACATAGGAAATAGTGTAATAACTTCCCGAAGAGAAATAATTTCTTTGCGCTTTGTGAAGTGAAAGCAGGTAACCTGCAATCACACACCTTATGGTGAGCAGTGCACCAACTTATTCATTACAAAGTTCCTCTATTCAAAAAATTCCTCTCAAAAAATTATTGGGGGGAATGATATCCCACCCTGATTCCTCTCATTTTGGTTAAATTTGGTCAAATTCCTTGGAGGCAAACACTGGCTATTAGTATTATGAATCTTTAAGGCTTTTCTTCTCAAGAGGTGTTGTCTAAATCACTGCTTAAAAAGACTAGTTTTTGCTTTCTTTTAACTACCCTCACATGCCATTTTTTAAGACATATGTTATTTCCAATTGTCTGGACAAAAATCCTTTTGAATATGCATTATAATATCATAACTAAACCCAAGACCCATTAAATATTCATTTTTCTTCATTTTCAGATATATGAAAAAGTAGCTGTGAAGCTCACTGATTGGGGTAAGTTTACTTCAGAGGTCAATATTCTCTTCTCTTCCATACTAATTGATTTTTATTTCTGCATTCACTTTATTGGTTAATTTTCAATTTTGAGTTGTTGAAAGTGGCAATTGATTTTAATATGTCAAGGTCATACAGCCTGGAGAGTTTGAAAAAAGAAAATGATGATTACCCTCCTCCTAGACCATTCTTTAACTTGGAAAAATCCCTCATATGACCTTTACCCCTCATTCCTCAAATAACTCACCACATCATAAATTTGCAATTTACATAGGTGTGAATTTTGTGGGGGTGTTTTAGCTAAGAATTATTGGGGGAGACAGAACTGATCTGAGAGGGTTTGTGGGAGGTGGGGGGGGGAATTGCCAAGAAACTATGCTGTCTCTGAAATAGTTATTAGCATCATGCTTGACATGATGTACACATGAGTATTTATAAGAATTCTTTAAAATAAAAATATTCAACAAGATGTTTCAGACAGAATGGTTGATGGCCTTGTAAAAGGTCTGAGTTGTTAAGAATGGCTTTGAGATGCTAAGAATGGCTCTGAGGCGATGGGTCTGAGGTGTTGTTAGATGGCTTTGAGGTGATGGGATGATGGGACTTCTTCCTCTCTTAAAAGTAATTAAAAAACATTGTAATTAGTCATGGGTGTCTGCAACTCTTGTATGGTTATATGTTGTTAAAATGAAATAGGAATTAGTCTAGAGTAGTTATTACAATGGTTTAAATCTTTGCAAACAGAAAACTATCAAAATTTGATCAATAACCTGCCAAATCTGAGATACCTAATCACTGAACAGTAGGATTCATCATTTAATAGAATATTAAGTAAGCACTGTTGACTGATCGAGCAAGTTAACTCTACTTGTTATAGTGTCAATAATGTATGTTTTTAGGCAGAGTCATTTATCTGGCTGCAGCAGTTATGGCCTAGTCACTTATATATTTCCTTTGCCCACCTGTCCATACTGGCTGGTTAGAAAAATGGCTCTACCCTTACTCAGTGATTACATTCATCTTGAAATCCTTTAACCCTTTGTTGTTGTGGCTCCAATCGGGGTATATTTGCACACCTTGGGAGTGGCGGAAAAGCGGACGTAGCACGCCCCGCATCTGCTTCCATAGGCTTTTGACCCCGTAACCTTAAACTATTGTCTCTTTCATTGATATGGCCAAATTTTTGGTAGCTACTTGCAGTTTCGAGCTCCATATGAAACAGTAAAAATGGGTGACAGCCATGCTCTCCGTCTGGAGCCAAAGTGACCCATAAGACCAGCAAAGGGTTAAGTGAATTGTTAGTATGGCAGACTAGGAAGAATTAAATGATAGAGTGGGATGGAGTGTTGGGGGGAGACTGGGATGGAATTTAGGGGCAGAAAATACAAGGGTAGAGCAAAGCTTATATTACACTCGTAGGAGAATGTTTTGGTGAAATTCTACTTATTCTCTTTCAACAGAAAACCATCGCACTCAAAGCAAATATGAAGATGCCTTAATCATAAAATTGTTTGCATTTTCCTTTGTCAATACGTATTCATCACTATTTTATATCGCATTCTTTAGACAGGTAAGAAATGAAAAGTACCTTTATCATTAAATGTTTTGGAATTATTGTTCCTGGTGTTTTCTCTTTGATTAATATAATTAAATCCTATCTTTCTGATCACCATCTCAATGTGCATTATTATTAAAGAATTTCATAGTGTCCTCATGGATACCAGTTTCTCCACAGAAATTACTTCAAGTCTCAGCAACACTTAAAATTATTTGTTGAAAGCTAAAAGTATGAAACATATCCATCCATATATCTACTGCTGATCTTTGTTAAATTTTTGTGAATATGTATAAAAAGAGTTCTTTGCTTTGCCTTTCTATGTTAAAAGAAAGGTTAACATCACAACAAGATTTGGTATTTTAGAGGGGTACTCATTCTAAGCATTTTGGTGAAATTTGCATTGAAATCCGATATGTGGTTCTCAAGAAATGAGCATGTAAAGTTGTCACATTTTCAACAAAAAGTGAACTTGAAGCAAGCACATATGACATCACATCCCCACATTAGTGCACAGTCTTTTGTTTTTGTCTTTTGTTTTTCTTTAAACTTCAGACTCAATTTTTTTCTCAACAATCGCACATAATTAAAATGTGATTGCATAAGAGGCATGAGAACTTAACAAATTTTGCATACCCCACAGGGAGATCATACTTCTATAAACTTCAAGGTCAACACAGCAGTCTGATAAAACTAAGGGAAACAAAGCATTCCTTGTCAATGTGAGGGAGTGATAAAATCTCTGCTGACCTCTTAACTCACAAATCTACTGACTTCATTTTCTGATATCTCAAGAAATACATGTCCGATTTGAATGAAACTTTATCTCACTTTTTAGATTTGGTTCCTGTTTCGTATATGAAAATTAAATTTTTGCTTAAACTTCCCCTTTAACATAAAACATATTTAACCAAGCTATTAGTCAGGTTCACTATGTCAATAAATTAAGTTTCGTTGGCAATCATGGTAGATTATGAAACCTATATATTTTTGGAAAGCTTATAGCATAAGGAAACTAAAAATTAATGTTTACATTTGAACAGATGTTTGTATGGCGGCCATATTGGGTTTTCAAAATGGCGACTGTAAAATACGTATTTTCTTCTATTTCTGCCCTTAATTACCCTAAACACTTTACTAAACCTCTCGTATTTGGTTCTTAATCATAGTAGCTTTGCAAACTTATACATTTCAGAAAGGTTATAGCATAAGAAAACTGAAAGTCAATGTTTAAATTTGGAGAAAAGCTTTTATGGCGACCATTTTGGATTTTCAAAATGGCCGCTGTAAAATACATATTTTGTACTATTTCTGCCGACGCTTATTACCCTAACCACTTTATTTAACTTACATTACTTTCAAAACCATGATAGCTTTACACACTTATACATTTTTGGAAAGGTGATAGCATTGGAAAACTAAAAATCAATGTTTCAATCTGGAGAGATCCCTGTATGGCGGCCATTTGGGGATTTTCAAATTGGCTAAGGTAAAATACTTACATCGTAGAGAATATTACAGGATATGCTACTTATAGTTCGTCATCACTGTCCTGTGTGTCATATCCAGCATTATAGTCCGCATCATTTTCACAGTCTGTCCCACACAAGCAAAGGTCGGTGCAAGTTAAGTCAGTTCTTCTGCATGAGCACCGTTGGGTTGAAGAATTTGCTTTACATTGACATCTGACTAACTCTACAATGGCCTGTGGGGCTGGTAGAACCTTGGTGGTGATAGGGAGTATATGGTCTTTTTCATCCTGATTGTAGCCATGCTCGAGTGGGTCAAACAGCTGTTGCCACATAACAGTCGATTGGCACCAAACTCTACTCTGTACTCGCACACGTTCAATATGCTCCTCAAGTGCACTTGTTGTTGGAGGCAACTTGTTACTTTCTGCTAGATGTTTGCAAAACAGATGCCATCTTAGATCAGGAATTCTTGCGATCTGAATACCTTTTGGGCAATATGCCAAACACACAAAGCTGCCCAATGTTTCTAATACCTCATGAGTTAGGTCACCATCCTCTGGTAGTTTCATCAGTGCTTTGATAACGTCCCTTTCAGCCTTGATGTAGTGTTGAAACCACTTCGTTTTACCCACTCCTGAGAATCAACCAACATTGTCTGCTCCAGTAAATGCATGGAATATAGGTTATGCTGTTGCTTTTTCTCTTCCTAGCGCCCTCCATATTGGCCCTACCTCCACGGTTCCTGAAACCATGGTCATTGAAGTGTTTTTGCAGAGCTTCTCATAGGCTGCAATAGCTAAAACCAGGACATCTGTATCCGGGGTAAAGAAAACTAGCTCTGCCTCGGGACAACGTTGTGATGCTGCCAATGCTAAGCATACCATCAGTGTGTCAGCTTCCTCATGATTGTTTGGCTCAAACTGCATGTTTCGGTTGCTTCTAGTGTAGCCTGCTGCTGACGTGATGATTAATTTTGAAGAGTTTGCATTATACTTGAGTGTTGCCTCAGAAAGGTACACTGTCAGATCAGCTTTCGTCTTTTCATGAGATAGGAAACGGCTCATTGGTATATGTTTGATGTTTGTATCATCTGCAATGTGGTATTGAACAGGGTCTTTGCCTAATCGTCGTTTTTCTCTGGTTTTCTGTTTTAAGGAGTCGGACTTGTATGTGTCGAACACAAGGGTAATCTCATCGAATTCTGCTGTCAAGGACATGAGACGGTCATTGTAAAGTTGGCCAAGATCCTTGACTGTGGTGATTGTCGCTGGTTTCTTTGTCATCTTCTGGACGAGCACCATTCCATCAACTACAGCAATTTTGTGACTTGTCGATGGTCTTGGAAGGGGATTTACCGCATTAGCAATATCATCAGTCTGTTCTGTTGAGTTTGCTGATTGTGCATCAGTATTATTTTCATTCGTTTTACCAAAGTTCTCGAGGCTGTGGATCAGCTTTGACTTATCACTACATGGAAGGATGGAGCCATCAGGAGCAAATAGTGCTCTGGGGGTAAGAGTGAACTCGTAGTTCCCAATTGCATTCTTCTGATCGATGTCACGGCTTGATTTGGCAAGTACCATTAACCGACCGTAAAGGTCTTTCGTTTCTTTCAGATCGACTGACTGGTCACGGATCTTGACTGTTTGCTTTTTGTTTCCTGACATGTACATTTTGTTATTCTGCTTCTTTACTGGTGCCCACAAGCTGACATCTCCATTGATTCGTTCTGCAATGTAATCCACATAGAGCTTCTGGCCGGTGTCATCGATATTCAGAATCTGGGGGACATATTCTTGGGGAATATATGCCTGTGTGATGAAATTGTAGATCTGGTCACCTTCAGCAGCGAATGGGTTGCCATGGCTCAGTATGGCAGTCTTTAACCGGTCAACATTTTCATGCTCTTTTTTGACGGCACTTGGTTGTAAATGATGATGCTCTTGTGGCTTGTCGACAGCAACATCTAATTGCTCTTTGAATTCTCCTGAAAGACGTGACATCTCTGGTGTAGCTAAGAAGAACCGTTGACGAGCGTTGGCATTATTGGAAATGCCAATTAACCCAGAGTGGATCTTCATCATCCTGTTGAGTTGTTCGCATGCGTGATCTGCTCCAATAGAGACAAATGGGATGGCACTCTTGGTGACAGATATATTCCCGCCTTGAAGTTCACGCCAGGTTCTTGGATGACTTGTCTTCAAGTCATGCATATCTGCGATGTACCTTGGCCATAGACGCTTGTATTTTATTCGATCCATGGCAAAAAATAGCTTGCTTAGTGCCTCCCCTGCTTTCAAATGGAGAACGAAATCTGAATTCCTAGATGCCTTGACAAAGTACAAGATGCTTTCAACTCGATGGATGTAGTTCATCAAGGACTTGAACATTGCATTTGAAGATTTTTCTTCTTCCCACATTTTTAGTTTTTGAATGACATCTTCGTTGGTGAGAATGTACAATAGCTCGTCTTTGGCCACAGTCACAATTTCTGGACTCGTGCTTCTGTCAACTGCTGATTTTTCACAAGCTTCCTGGATCTTTTCGGCTGGTTTCAAGCAGATGGCTTTAAGGTCTGGCTTCTCTATGAAGAATTGCTCCAGAACAAGTTCATATAGAGCCAAGTAAGTATAGATGTGTGCCTGAAGGGTTCTCTTGTAGAGCACTTGAGAATCTGTCTAGTTGTGGCAGAGTCGTAGACATTAGCCTCAATCCATGCATCATCTATCCCGGAGTTTTCTATGGAGGTTCCTAGAGTTCTCAGCGCAGCCATCACAGTGTGTAACTCACCCAGTCTGGGGACAATTGCTCTTTTCAGATCAGGTCTTGCATCCAGCAACTGCACTGCCTTTTCATACAGGACCATATCGAATGTAATCACTGTTGGGAATTCTTCACCAACGACCAACGTCTTTAGTTCGCATGCTTGCAGGATTACAGTCAGCATCGTAGACCATTCGTGTGCAACTTCTGGCAGCAATGGCAGTGCACCGACGTGGGTAAGAGATTGGCCAACTGATACTAGTGATTTAAATCCTGCCCAGCCTGGGATTTGGTTCGGTTTCCCATTCGTCTTTGTTCTAGAAAGAGCACAAGCTATGACCCAGCCTAGATTGGTCAGTTCATATGATGCAGGAATACCTGTGTTGTCGACCTCAAACTTGTTTGCTCTCCTGTCTGACCCAGTCTTTGGTTTACTGCATGGCTTGATGGGAACATGATACTGAAGAACCGATAGGTTGTGTGCCTCACGAAGTTGCAGACTGGGTGCAATGGTTTCTCCAGTAGCATTTGCCGTTTGATATACAGCAGTAATTGTCCCATGTGTGGTTCCTTTTCCATCGGCTATGTCCTCTGCAAAGTCAGTATTGTCAATAGCAAAGAACACAAACGAACCTTTCTTGAGGAATGGTGGCACATAAAGGCCGTTGAACTCTTTTGTATTTTCTACAACAGCATTGGCAATTGATGTTTCAAGGAGCAGGGCACGACTATAAGGTACACAATAGTTTTGAGCGTGAAGGAGTTGCACCAACTTTTTGTTTCTAGTGCTATGGTGAACACTCAGTGCCAACCCTCGAACCTGTGGATTTTCTCGTTCACACTGTGTGCGGAATGTGTCCTGTGCTTGTTTGGGTTTGTGTTGCACCTGCCTTCGGGTCTTGAAAGCATACATTATGTTCTGACTTATGGTCAGTGCTGATCGGTCGACTGTCCTGCTCCTCATCTCTGTCTGAAGTTTTTCTTTGGGTCCTACCAAAATCCATCGTATCAGGCTGTATAATTCAGTTGGAACATCTTCTTTCGTGCTTGCTACTGTGACTGTGTCGATCTGCTTCTTCTCCTTGGTGAATTCTGTAATGCGTCTGCGTATAAACTTAGCTGTTTTGTAAAGCATCTTTGTGTTATCAATTTCACTTGCATGGTCTTGCATCATAAACGTGTTGACCATGTCTTCCTCGCAGGCTTCAGGGCAATAAAGAACAGAAGGATTTCGTCTGTCTTTCTGTCTCACAGAAGTCACACTCGGCAACTCTGATAGCAGCTGGTTCTTCAGCCATTTTCGGGTCAACGTCGGTGTGTGCTTTTTTGCTTCATCCCTTCCACCCAGCATCGATATGTATGTTGTCTCGATAGCATCTATAGGGAAATATGCTTTGTTTTGAGTTTGGATGTCTACAATATTGATCAACTCAATCAAACATGACATCTGCAGTGGTAGGTCTGCCGTCGCTGGTCTGGGTAGGTTTCTGACATCATCCCGGAGGACACGAAACACATGATTCGTCCAACACTGCTTGTGATATTTCACGTCGATTGCATGAGCATCACTTGGTGAGAGTGCGTTGTTTAACCTAGTCATCAACACCGGGTCTTGGGTAATTTGGATCGCTTGCTTAAGAGCATTCCCAGCGTTTCCGGTTCGAACACTGAAGAGACGCTGACCATCATCCACTTGACAGAAGAAGCATCGATCTTTCGACAAAGGTTTTGTTGCAGATCGTGTGAATGTTGTTGATGTGGCTGGTGTGTTTGCTTCCATTTCTGAGCTAGTTCTCTTATGGCCACGTTTTTGACAGCATACGTTCCCGTAGACATGGAATGTTCAAAGCGTTCTCTGGCGCGCTGCAAAGATACCTTATTAGTGGCATCAGAATAGCAGCTCCTATGCCATGTTGATTTTGCTTCAAGCATCGTTTGCTTTGTGCAGTCCTTGAGACGTGTTTGGATAGCAACATATTTTCCATCCTGTAGGTTGGCTCTGTCAGCCACCATGTCCAGTAACCTCTTGTAGGATTCTATCCTGGGATTAAGAACAAGTGGCCCTTTGTTAATGTTTTTCTCAAGGCAAATGATGCATAGTTTCTGCTCTACAGACTCCGTCGATATGCCCAAAGACAAATTGCTTTCTTCGCGATCTTCACTCATGATGGGTTATGCTCTGAAAAGGCACAAGAACAACCCCCATTAGCACCTCCACCACAATAGTTAATATGTAAAACCAATATATTAAACTTTACGCACTCGCAACTACATAAACAATAGGCCGGAATTGATGTAATCCGGTTTTATTTCTGGTTTAGATTGATATTTGTAATGAACAGTTTTATTTCTAACAGTGAATGAAACATGCTCTTTCAAATGTATTTAATGATTTCGGGTTAAGTTTGTTTGCAAATTAGTTAATTAGCTCAATTATTTTATTTAATTAGCACATCACAAGAGATTATTAAAATATAACAGCATACAGCTATAAGACTATGATTTGAATAGATTCACATATACATACAGTCACCGATTTGGGATTTCATACATTTGAATGTTAGCAAAAATCAGAAACAGTTCCATTGTCTGTCGCGGGACGACCATACAACTTCTTTTCTGACTGGAATTAATGAATACCCCTACCCCGCCAAACAATTTGTGTAGGCCTAACTAATTGTAGACCTGTAGCCCATTTTTCTCATCCCAAATAAGACCAACCCCTCGAAATGACATCTTGACTTTCAATAATCCATTAATTTACGGAACAAACCTCCGACTCCTACACTGTACAACCAACCGAAATAGCTGAAAATGTGTATAATTCTAAAGCTAATCCCGTGCATTTAGTTCACAGTATGACCGAGATCCACCCAAATTGACCAAATCATTTGCCCCCTTAAACCTTATACATCTACCAAACAGTGGCGATCAGCAACTTGAAATTAATTGCCTAAACCTTATGATATTAAGAAAGTTTTGACGCTTCTTAAACCCCTAGAAAGGTGTCCAAAACGTGAGTCTACGATCCTTTCTAGTTCTTTAAAAGTTTGAATTCAAGACACTGTACTAGTGCACATTACTGTATAGATGTCTCCTTCTCAGGGTACCAGCTCAAAACGTTAAACTTATAAGCATCCAAAATTATCTAGATTGCATTTGTTTCATAAATACTTTCGAGGCATGTGTTAAACACTCGAACTAAGCCCTGTCAAATGTATTTGAAAACTTTTCTCCAGCAGTGTTTTCGTACGATACCTTTTCCTTCGGAATTGGCTGCTGAACTATCCTAACAAGGTTCCATATAAATATTACGGAGCCTAGCCTAGTCTCATGAACAAACTTGTACTGAGAGGCATGCAGTTGCCAATATGGTTGGGAATGGCTCGGTGCTTCATTGCAACTTGCAGTAGATCTGCTCAGCGCGGGACTGTGATCTATGCAAATTGAAAATAAGCACCTAAAATTTACTGAATCTACAATTTTGAGCCTAATTAAAAGCCTAAAAATTTGAACATTTTAGGAGCAGGCCTATACGTTTATACCGTTAGACCTAAATGTAAAGCGACCACACGTTGTGTCACGACGGAAGCTTGACCGTAGCTTCTAGGCCTAGCCATTTTACTCGGCCATTGCCTAAACAGGGAATGCACTAAGGCGATGGCTGCCTTTTAATTCAAGGCCTGAATCTGATCATGCAATTTTAAACCTTTTGTTCTCCAGTATAGCATCAATATTGAGCCTTGAAACTTCATCTAAATCTAATCACAGTCCAGATTATTTAGGAAAGATTATCAATATACAGTTTCCTTTTTATTGCCAAATAGTTTAACTATGAGCAGGATAAAAAGCAATTACTAAATGTGAAAAACAACAGTATTAAATTGAAATATGACATGATGGTAATGTATACTATATACGTTACCGTTACGTTATCCTATATAACGCTAGGTTGTACAGCACCCGGCCCAATGCAAAAGTGACCGTTAGGCTATAACCACATGGATCGACATGAGAGTATTCAGAATTTGTTCTTCTTTACTGCTTTAGAAATAAAATAGCTGTTCCTTTTTGTTATATGCATCTTATTAAAGAATTCTTACCGGTAATATGGCGAAAACATTTGAAACATCTGAGTGAAATCAGTTCATGGGTCCGGTACCAGTAGAATGTTGCTGAACAGGCCTGTGGTGTTGCTACTCTAACAAAACACCTTTTTTCGAAAACAGCTTAAAATTGTGTAAGAAAAATAACAAGCGAACGGGTATATGCTTTCAGTTTTGGATTGGAAATTTTAAGTTTTTGGCCGTCATTTTGCTACTCTTTTTTTTAAATTTATTGTTGCATTTTACCCCACCCAGCTGGGTCCAGTTTGTTATTTAAGGGGGGAGGGGCAAGTAAGCGTTGTGATGGGGGCAAGTGTTGTGATTGGGGGAATAGGCCTTAGAACTTTCTCCTAGTGCCCGGTGTACTAGTTTCAATTTTCATTTAGTGGAGCAGAAATGTTTTTTGGTGGGATTGCCCGGAAATCCTCCGGGGGGGGGGGGCTGGGGGCTATGGGCCCGTCACCCTCCCTAAAAAAGAAAGAATTGTAATAGTAAGAAATCTGATTATGCCAAATATGGATTCCTTGTACCTGAAAACATAGACTTGGTATATTTTATAAGGTTTTGAGGGTAATTAGAGGTAGAAATAGAGCAAAATATGTCTTTTTATGGCGGCCATTTTGAAAATCCAAGATGGCGGCCATACAGGTTTCAGCGCAAATGTAAACATTGATTTTCAGATTCTCCATGTAATAAAGATTCCAAAAATGTTTAGGTTTCCTAATCTACCATGATTGCCAACGAAAATACATAGTGAACCTGACTATATGTGCAACCATTACATTTGGCAAATTGTTCTTTTGTCAAACCTTGTTAAGAACTGTTATGAAAACCCAATTAGGTTATCATTCTAACGTTTGTCAATAGTTCTACAGGTTGACATTTGATGACAGTTTACTCCATACCCTTCAGTGCACCATGAGTAATTTGATCCCCTTTCTTGTCAGCACTTATTTTAAAATTTGTTGTAGCATGATGCTAGGAAAAGAGAAATTGATGTTCAGCTATCTTGAGTTCAGTAAAGTTTGCAGGGTTTGACCCCTCTAAAGACTGCTTGCTCAATAAACAAAGCTTGTTTGTAAAGGGGATTAAGTGTCACAATTACAGAAATAAGCTTCACCCAGGGAAAAGCTTTTTCTCATGTAATGTTGTCTAAAATATTTTGTTTAATTCTAGCAGCATGTAGTTGTTATGTAAACTTCTTCCTAAGTTTTGTTCTTCAGCTGTTATAGAAGGGTCATCAAAGCTGTATCACATTGAAGCAGCTAATTGGGGGCAATAAGCAAGTAGTTGTGTACTCATATTGAGAACCCCATTTTTTCCTAAAACACTGTGGTAGGTACAACAGATTTCAGCAAAGGAAAATTTTTCCTCATGATAGGGAGTTTGTCAAATTGCAACCTGAGGAAAAGATACTGTGCCAGAATTATTTTTATGTAAACAATATTAATGCTCTGAACAGTTACCTTTAAAAAGGTAAAAAAGTGGAAAAATTTAAAATGAAAAGTGGTGTTTAACTAATAGTGCAACCTCCTTCTTTATTCTATGTTTTTCAGCTTACCACAGAAGATGGTCTGTTTGGTTTGGGACCTAAATTTGAAGATAAATGTGATAATAACAACTGTATGGCTATGTTGTCTCTTCAAGTTTTTGTACTGATGGTCATGAAGCCATGCCCCAGATTCTTCAAAGACATCATAGTGCCGTAAGTAGCTTTGAATTTTTTGTTTTGACTCTTTTGTAAGATCATGGAAGTACTATCTCGGAGGTAGTACTTCCATCTCAAGATGAACGTCACCATTCTAATTTTTTTGTTTGATAATTAGTGTCAATGCCATCTTTAAGATGTGAACTGTCTCATGTGACAAAGTTTTGCATGAGAATAAAAATTACAAGTACAGTGTGCACTTGAGAGATGGTAGGGAGGATGATGAGATTAGAAGTTAAAACATATTGATAGTCTTACAATCTTTCCATATCCTTTAATACTTCAGGATATAAAACATTTTGTTCTGTCACACCAACCTGTGACATGTATATTTCTCATTTTAATTTTTCTTCTCCTTTTTTTTTGGTTTCTATGAAAAGAGAAACCTATGCATTCATGATGACATGCTTGTGTATGTAACTTTGTGCATGTAATATCTCAAGGGGGGAAACTTCTATAAAGCTCAAACTTGGTGAAGGGTAGCCCATATAGAGAGGAAGAAACCTATTGTTTTTGGTATAGGTCAAAGATCATTTGAGGTCACCGGAGATCAGAAACTGGAAACATTGTGCACACAATATCTCAAGAAGGGAAATATTTTACAAGCTCAAACTTGGTGTGTGGGTA
This sequence comes from Holothuria scabra, assembly GCA_037179385.1. NCBI lineage: Eukaryota > Metazoa > Echinodermata > Holothuroidea > Aspidochirotida > Holothuriidae > Holothuria > Holothuria scabra. The sequence continues at coordinate 13,672,478 of CM074192.1, read as the reverse complement.
GACCATATAGAGAAGAAGATCTCTTGTTTTTTTGTATATGTAAAAGGTCTTATGGGGTCAGCAGAGGTCAAAGTCTGGAAATCTTATTAATGTAAGACCTCGGAATAGGAAACTTGAATAGCTTTCATATTTGATATGTAGATGCATTATGGTCAGGAGATGGTCCCTATTGTTTTTGGTGGAGTTCAAAGGTCATGTAGGGTCACTTGAGGTCAAAATGTGAATGTAAACCTCTTAAGGTAGGAAACTTAAATAGATTCCACCAGTGGTATGTGGGTGCACATTATGGTGAGGGCCTGGTCCTTTTTTTTGTTGGTGGAGGTCAAAGGTCATCTTTTTTCCAAAAGAAGTAAATAGTCTAGTGTTCATAATGAGTGAAGAATAATTTAAATATTGACATCTTTCGTTTTTCATTCGACCAGTTTTGTGAAGAAATTGATTCGCAAGTACAAATGTCGGGGAAAAAACAAGGTTGGTGATATTGACTCCGCATCACGTAGCCCCCAAGAACAGTTCATACAGAAGGAGTACAGGAAACCCCCAGTCAGGAACTTTACCCTGGGGGAGTATAATGAAAAGGTTATCTTGTATGGCTTTCTCATGGTAAGTGGCGATTTTGCTTCTTAATGGCACTCATTAAAATTATTTATTTGCCTTGCAATTACTGTTTTTGAAATAACTTGTGACAACCCAGTTAGTCAAAACTGAAAAAAAGGCTGTGGCAGTCGCTGTCCCAAAGTTAATCAATTGGTTAGAAACTGCGACATATAACCTCTTCTAATAATAATAAAAGATGATAGTTAGGCCCTGAAGGGCAGTTGTTTTACAACGCTAAGTGACCACGAGTGTGAGAGAAGCCATTAGATTATGAATTACAACTATACGTCAACACGTCAGGTGGCAACAAAATTTAAATTTAAATTTTCAAATTTTCTTTGAAAGACATTTCAGATGGGAAAAATTGTAGATTGCTCTTGGATGGAAAACCCACCATTCCTTGACCCGGCCAGGAATTGAACGCCAGACCTCCTGATTGCTAAGCTTCATTCAAATGCCTTTGCCTTTTATTCACTTGCCCACAGCATCGGTGCTGTGGCCAAGTGGATAACTAGACCTTTAGAGCATGTAAAAGAAGTTGATTCTTATCTGCTGATCAGCCAGTTGTGGATGCAGTAGATTTTGTGGAACACTCTCAAATTATTTTTGTAATGAAAGTAGTGGATCATTTATCAGGACCAGGTGATGGATGATTTTAGAGGCTGGTAATGAAAACCAAGTTGTTTGTTTATTTTATGTTGCCTTACATAAAACAGTGATGTACCCTTGTATCTTTTTTACCATTTAAAATCATATCTTGAGATTGTTGATTCCTCGCCTTAGGCAGGCAAGGAATCTATGCGATGGTGATGTCGTGTGTGTGTGTATGTGTGCGTGTGTATGTGTGTGTGTGTTTGTGTTTGTGACACTTGCTTGTAAACACGCTATCTTCAGATAGGAGTGACCAACACTTTTCATACTTGGTATATAGATTTGTCATGTTGAGACGAAGAAGCCTATTGTTTTTGGTAGAGGTCAAAGGTCATTTGAGGTCACCAGCGGTAAAATTGCGAAAACACCAAAAATGACTTGTAAACACGATATCTTCAGATAGGAGTGACCAACACTTTTTATACTTGGTATATAGATTTGTCATGTTGAGAGGAAGAAGCCTATTATTTTTGGTAGATGTCAAAGGTCATTTGAGGTCACCAGTGGTAAAACTGTGAAGATGCCAAAAATGGCTTGTAAACATGATACCTTCAGATAGGATTGTTCAATACTCTTCATATTTGGTATATAGATTTGCCATGTTGAGAGAAAGAAGCCTATTGTTTTTGGTAGAGATCACAGGTCATTTGAGGTCACCAGCAGTAAAAATGCAAAAATTCTGTGCCTAAAATGTAAAGAAAAATCCATCAAACACTGTCAATTTGAAAGAAGGTAAGGTATTTGATGGCAAGGAATCACTAAGCCTTTTGGCTTTCTGGTTTAAATCAGGTAAGAGTGTAGCTCTGTCAAAAATGATAATTTGAGGGAGAATTCAATTTTGATTGTAGAAGTATAGAAGTATATGAGTAATGTAATTTTCTGACCAAATCATATGTTTAGTTGGTTGTAATCTGTAGTTGAGACAAATTCTGCTTGTAAAATAAAATATGAACATTGGTGCCATGTACATGGGTTTGGAAGATGTGGGGGATGTGGAGTTGAATTAAAAAATTTGCCTATTGCCAGCATAATTTTCCTTTTAACATACAGTTCACATATGCCATGGATGTGTCAAACTTGTTCTTTTACAGGTATTCTCCAGTGCATTACCAATAGCTCCGCTAATTGCTCTCCTTATAATACTCGTTGACCTCGGCATCGATGCCAGGAGACTCATCTGGTTTAACAGACGACCTGTTGGCCTCATTGGGTGTAACATTGGTTGGTTCACTTTTCACTAGAACACTATTCTATATTTTGTATGTATAGATCAGGCTTCCTCACTGAAATTTTCTGAAGCACCACATTGTTAAATGTTACTGATATAAGGTGCCACTGATTGCCACCCTGGGGGAGGGGTGTGCCCCTCCCCTTTTAAAAATTTTTGCGCTTAAGAAGGCGCTTACATGCAAAATGGTGTAAAGATTGTTCGATTTACCAGGCCAAAATTTTTCACAAAATTGTTAATTCACCAGTAACGGTGAATCAACATAGCACAATCTAATGAATGTTAACAGTGACAGTGAATTTACTTCCTTGTGAGAACAAATAGGGTGTTATTATATCCTCGTTTGTATGTGAAGTCAGTTTGTGGGAAGTTCTAGATTAATTTACAGTACCTTTTTTTTTGAGGCTGAACAACTCTTGTCAGAAAAGTTATGAGAAAGTTAAAATTTTCAACACCCTCCCAGTAATTATTTTGCGCCACTCCAAACCATGTTGCGCACCATAAGTGGTGTGCGGGCCGCTATTTGAAGAAGTCTGGTATAGATATATATCTTTTTGTCTTGAAAATATAAAAAAATCTTTGATTTATAAAAACTTCTTTGTCATTATGTTTGTCTTTTTTGCAGGCATGTGGCATAGCATTCTGGAGTTTTTAAACTATGTTGGTGTCATCGCCAATGCTTTCATAATTGCATTTACATCACAGTGGGGGAAAGAGTTCTCTACAGTTGGCAAATTATGGATTGTGATTGGTTTTGAGGTAACTCTTTTTCTTTGCTTTGTTTCATGAAATACACTTTGTGCTAAAAATTTAACTCAAGTTATTGAATGCCTCTTTACAAATAACAGTATTTCCAAGTTGCGTGGGTTGGCAATTTTTGTAACTAAATGCCAAATTATCATGATAACAATGTACTGTTATGCAACCTCTGAGGCAGGTTTTTGCTGTCAAGTTTGGAGTAAAGCAGAGTACAGTAGAGTTGGTACAGAATAGTGTAGCATACAGTATTTTATATTCCATCAAGGAAATTATAAGTCACTGGCAGAAGATAGGAAAGTGTAGAAGGAAAATATATATGAATAGCAAAGACAAAAGGTGTAGAATACTAGTATGAAGACTTACCAGACAGGAAATGATGTAAACAAGTTAAAACATAAAAGACAGTTAGGTATCTGAGAGCTACTCTAGTAAACACCATAAAACATTAGAGTTTTTGTTATAATGAAAATTAAAATATGAAGTTATATAAGATTTAAACCACCATTCTTAACAATTAAGTCAAGATCATGTTTAATTGAGCATTCTATATGGCATACTTTAATGATTAGAATCTGTTAGACTGGGAGTAACACCACTGCTCACCACCTTTGATGTGCACTGCCATTAGAATGCAAGATCTGTACTGTTACAGCATGTCTTAAGGTATTTGTGACACTCTTCATGAAATAGGAGAGCGTAAAAATCCAAGAAATTCTTAAAAATTGCTAAACTAAGTAATATGAAAATAAAAACTGAAAAACATCTTCTTGTAGTTTTTTTTTTTATAGACGAATCCCATAAGTGCTTGTTTTCAGTGACTGTAGGCAGCCATTTGTGGGGTCCATCATTTTTCAACCGTCTTCATGTATCGTGTACATGAATTTTAAACCCTCATATTCAGTGAAAATGACGGAATCAAGATACAATTCAGTGCACAATCATCTGTGATACAGGTAAGCACGGAAATTGAAAGATTAAGAGGTGATGGACCCCAGTTATGGCCGACTGAAATCAGACCATCACGTGCTCTCCGGATTCATCTGTTTGTACTCTTTGCTTTAAAGATATTTGTAGGCCAATCCTTACAACTTCCCAGGGTGTGTTTTTATTCTATATTAACTTTTTATCTTCAATTTTGACAGCATGTAGTGTTTGGAGTGAAGTTCATTTTGGCCTACATCATTCCTGACACACCTGCCGATGTATCTTTAGCTATGAGGCGGGTAAGCCCTTTTCAGATTCTGAAGGTGTAATTACTACATCTTATATTCTTTATGGTCTTTCTCAAATAAGGGTGATTGAAAATTTGACTGGAGCCCTAGATATATGGTGTACAGTATTACAAAAATGACATTAATTCTAAGCATAATGCTGGTTTAGTTCAGCAAAATGTTGGCTCAACTATAAGGGGAGTTAGTGCTATACTTTGTTTTTGTAGAGCCCATTTAGTATTTGGCCCCTGACCTTAGTTTGAAGTTGACTGAATTAGTCACCTCTTAAATGATTTCAGGGACTCAGAAACATAAAAGTTGATTTTGAAGTAAGTACCAATGAAAATGGGAATTTTCCCCCTAAACTTAAAAAAATTGTTTTGCTCTGATCATTATGTGAAATAGCCCTTACTCAAATAGCCTACCACTAAACAGTCTAAAACCTGACCTTTGGGCAGTTAAGTCAGATTTTTCTTGATACTAGCACCCACAGTTTATAGCAACCACAAGCCCTTCTGGATTTTATCGTAGTTTTATTGATGTTAGGGATGGTGATGCTTTAAACAGTAAGTGAGAATATCAAGCAGAAACCAGACTTACCCACCCAAAGGTCGGGTTTTGAACTGCTTAGTGGGAGTGGATTACAGGAAGGGCTTTTTCACGTAATGATGTACAACTGCAACATCCAGCCTTCTTCTAAACACACTTGGTTGCAAGTTTTTGTATTTCTTTGAAGTCAGCTCGAAATGAAGTCACCATAGTAAATGAAATAAACAATGCTTAGACTTTATGGAACATCTGTACAATGGATAATTTACTTTGGGGATGTGATTCCTCATTGCCATGGCTATTATATTTAACTAGGGGCTTGTACTGTGTGTTGTGACTGTTCACTATGGATAGTGCTAAATGTTTTGAATTCTCCCACTTCTCCATTAAACCCTCCCCCTTCCATTAGCCTTCTTTCTCAACCTCCCCTTGTCACTACCCTCCATTATTTTTCAGAATGACATACCTGACCATATTTATACTTCAGTTTTTCCAAAAAATTGTAATAGAGCTGAGTCAGCTCTTTATGCATACATGTCATGTTTTTATTCTTTATATAAAATTGTGTCATACCTTCGTGACATTAATCGTGAAATTTGTTTTATATCTGTCTCCTTTCTCAAGGAACGTTACCAGGTTGCAAGGATCATGGGTGAAGCTAAGGACCAAGGACCAATAGAATGTAAAGATTCAGTGACTGACAGCCCTGGCAGGTTTCCTGTTGGTTTTAATGATAATTACACTTCTCCAATAAACTCTTCTCCACCAAAGTAGGTTTAATATTCAGAATATTTTAGTTTTCAATTCTGGTGAAACATGAGAAGAAATTTGAGACCCCTAAAAGTGTTTCATGACCCCAATGTTAGTAAACCTTGATCTATAGGTTGCTGGTTCCATTCCTGGTTAGCTAGAGCCATTTTTCTGTTAGCTGTTGTCCTATCTCTGTCACAGCCCCTGCCATGGTGATTAAGTGGAAAGCTGTCGTGAAATGGCACCTTGTAACTTTAAGGGACTTGGAATGATTGCCCATAGTTTACCAGAGGTATCTGTATTTCTCCTTAGTAATTTTGTTGTGTAGATATATTTGCCTCATAAATTATTATAATAATTGCAATCAATAGATAATAACAAAGTGTACAATGTCAATCTCAAACTGTTGAAATCAGCAAATGATTTGTCAGATGGAAACCCTATCCGTCTCTTAAGCAAAAGAACTTCACTTTAATTTTATTGAAGTTGGAAGGGCAAAAGCAGTTTTCCCAAATTTATTTCATAACAACGTCTTAATCTCACAAACATTCCCTTATTACCATTTCAGGTCTCTCTGATGAAATTTTAGGACATAAATATTGCATATTTAGATCAATTTGGGCAGTTAATCCTTTTAAATTTCACAGTTTAGTGACTAAAATGTTGTCACATGATTCTCAAGAGCCAGTGATGATGAAATAGAGTAGACTACTATGCTGATCAAAATTGAGGTGACAGCATTCCACCTTTAAAAATATACAACCTTTTGCTATCTCATTTGTTGCTTGTCGTAAGAAATTGAACCAGAATAAGAATTGTGAGTCATTATTATGAGTACTGAAATGGCAGCACTGATGGTTGGGATGAACCTTTAAAATTTAGAACCTTGATTACTCCAAAATGTTTAACAATTTAATTCTTAGTCATGAATAGTACTATCTTTGCTTTTCAGATTTGTTTATGATCAAGATGGAAACACCTTTGTCCAAGGAAATGAAACTGCCATACAGAATACTTCTAAGAGAAAGAAGAAGAAGAAGAAAAATAGCCCCTCAGAGTCTCATTATCCTCTTAACATTGAAGACCCTGCCTACCCCCCTCCCGTTGTCCTTCCCAACCCTACAAATGTAGTCCCTGCTTATGGCTGGAACATCCCAGTAAATCCATCTACAAATAATGCACATTTGGCTTACCTGCCACCTTCAAATAACATTTACATGTAAAGAAATGCTTTAAATAGGATTTAAATGCAATGTATGAAAGGTCTGGTCACATGAAAATAATTCAGTTTGATGTTAGTGTATGGACTATTTTGTAGGATATTTTCTCTTTACACTCTATCACATAAATGAGTGTGATGTAAATTTGTGACACTGGAAGGTTAACTTACCAAATATGGCTGATGTTAGTTTTTAGAACCTTTGTTTTAAGGACATTTGTAAAGCATTATAATTTGTTTATTTGGAAGTTTAACTTGCCTATTTGAAAACAAAACTATCAGTATGGATCACAAAACTATTAACTATTTGATGAGTAATTAAAAGACAATAATAAGTTAGTTTGTTAGTTAGATGTAAATTTTGGCCCAGTTTCCAACTAAATTTGGTTGAAGTCAGGCCAGCCACAGCTTTTTGTCCAGTTGTGGCTCACTGGCTTGTTTTCCCTACTCTATTGCTTATGCTGAGCACCAAGCACAATGGCAGTGGGTGCTGTTTTTAAAGTCTGGTATAAACCAGCCAGGACTTGTAACCGTGGGCCCCAACCTCCCACCTACTAGTCTGATTAGAAGAACGTCTAGACTTCCACAAAAACTGATAAATAGTCAGAATATCATCTCGAAGAACTCGACGATTACTAGGCCTTCTTGTTTGCTCTGATGCTCGAAGAGGAGTTCGAGAACGGTTGGATCCAGAAAAAAAGGTTCCAAAGGCAGTGTGTCAGAAAACGTGGCACACAGGAAGCATATCTTAGCTGTGAAAGGGAGGAAAAGGAAGGGGGACTCTCCAAAAGCTGTTCACATATGAGATATATTTGGGATAAATCAGTAGTTATAGGTTTGGTTCGTTTGAATTTTCAGAAAAACTCTTGAGAAATGTGGGATGATATTGTCCCACCCAGGAAAGGTTAAAAATTTATGGAGGGGTCTGCTCAACGTTCCCGGGGTTCAGTGCTCTCAGAGTGGAATGTTCCTAAGGTCTGATTTTTCCGAGGTTCAACGTACATTCCTTTTTCTGTATTATTATTTTAAATGGTTGTTAATGTTACAAAGTTTGTTGTCTCCAGGGTTTGTTATTCTCAGGGATCAAGTTCCGTGGGTTCCATGTTCCTGAGGTTCAATGTTCCCAGGGATCAATGTTCCTGACATTTGTTGTTCCCAGGTTTGATTTGCCATAGGATTAGGCCTTGGAACCTCTGGATCATTGAACCCTAGGAAATTTGGACCCTGTTGGGTTTGGTTGGGTTTTGTTGGTGGGGTTTGGCTGGGTTTCATTTGTTGGGGTTGGTTGGATTTGTTTGGCTTGTTTGGTTTGTGATCATTGAACCCAGGGAACACTGACATAGCTCCATTTATGAATGCTCTTCAATTTTGAAGAAGAATGGAGACTTACATTTCAGCCACAAGGTATCAATAAGCCTTTTAGGTTTCTTGTTTTTAATAACTTGCTATTGCCCTATCTAGTGATGTTAGTACATTTCTATTATACACTGTGGGGTACAGCACATGGGAATTATGATTGTGTACTGTGCACACCCACTAGTTCATGGAATTTGACACTGTTGCCCAACTGTCAAAGACACAACACTTAGTAAATGAAACTACACTCAGCTGTATAACTGACAGGTGCAAAACTTGAATGTTTGTTCACTAGTTAAACACATGTACCGCCTGTACACAGCTGGTTCAATGATTATCCCAAGGAGGTGAAGGTGTCCGACAAGTGATGTGGTGTGGGGGAGGGGCCTTCATGACAGGGATGGAAGGCATTGTGTGTACAAGGCACTGGTATTTTAATTACTGAAACTAATTTAACACAAAGCAATATTAATGTAAATACTGAGTGAGTTAAATTGTTCTTGTATAATTTTGTACAATGATTTGTATATACAGTAGTTGTTATATGGGATGTCTGGCAAGGATTACTTAAGAAGGGATTTATTAAGTGGAATTTTTTTATGGCGAGCAAGTCAAATAAACATCCCAAAACGACTGTTGGAACTAGATTTTTATTGCTGTTATTGTGTTTGTGGTTGTGATCTAATTTTTTTAAGCAAATGGAAATATTTGGGGTGCTCAAAGGGCCAGCCAACCAAAATCCTGTGAGAAAAGTTGGCACCTATAGTGTTTTAACATTTTGAAAATTGGCAATAACCAACTATAGTAGTGAAAATGAAAAGATAAACTTTTGTTCCTCTTTTTCATTCAGTACTGCAGATTTTTTTTGACTGGGGCTAAAAATCTTGTGATACGCAATTTTGAATGATCCTATATACTAGTTCACAGTAGGCTATCAAATTCCACAACAAGATGAGATCTGGCCTGGTGGTAAGTGGGCACTGCTGCACTAAACCAGAAAGAAGTTGAGGCATAGCCTCCAATCAACCCTTTATTACCAGCTAAACAAGGTAGTTCTGTGATTTTAAATCCTCCTCAGATGTATCAGAAACTGATTTGCTACTCATTTTCTTTTTTGAACTGAAAAGGAATTCCATGACACTTGGCCTCTTCAATATTTTTTTCAAAAACCTACTTGGCCTTCTCTCATTCAACAAGGAGGGACACCCGAAAATGTAATTTGTGTCCTATCTTACTGCATATGTAAATGAGACACATATCATTGAACAATGTTTCTTCTTTTAGTTTTTTTCACGCTGCCCTTGGGAGCCTCTTTTCTTTAATTCTTCTGGACCATCCGCTTAAGTTTACCCAGCGTATTTTTCAATTCAAGACTAAATATAGAGTACGATGCCATGGTGTTTGGTGCTCAGCATAAGTAAGGAAAACAAGCCTTGTTGACCTGTCCCATGCTTAAGAGGATTTGCCTCTTTCACACCCAAGTAAACCTGAAACAATTGTCTTTGTTAAAAGATGCTTTGAAATGAGGTTTGTTTCCGACAGGTTTCAAACTCTAATCAAAAGTTTTAGCTAAACGACTGTCAATGAAAGTTAAAATAGTTTACTTTCTTTGTTTTGCAACGAATTCGATGAGTCGTCTGCTATAGGCATTGTTAAAGGCTAAATTAGTTTACTCAATTTTCGCAACTTTCCGCATAACTCCTCAACACACTCGAAATATATATAGCGTTAAAATTCTCCAAAGAAATAAACAGAATTTACATTTATTAGGACGTATACAGACGAAAGTGTAAAATTTGATATGTTTTCATGACGGCTGGCAACGAAAAGTTAACGAGATACAACGTAAGGGCGTGCCCTCTCACTGGAATTTGGAAAATGTATCACTGATCCTAGCTGGTCTAGGTATTGAGATAAAATATTTGGGAACAAAAGGAAGATTCTTGTCGGCAACAAACATTGCCTCAAAGAGTCAATAGAACGTTGTGTCTCCTTCCTAACACGTCCCTGCTTAAACCAGTTGGTTAGAAACTGATCCGTAAAACCTCATCTAACTTGATATTTCATGACTGATGTCCTTTCATCAGGTCTACTGATGATAGAAGTAGAGAGCAGGTATCAGTAATTTTACCAATTCACTGAAGCATTGCACTGCATTTCCTTTTCTAGTACGGTAGTGTTTATCCTTTTATGAAAAAGTCAAAGAATCCAAACCTGCATAACGGCAGACCTTTGGGGGTCAGATTTTAAATTGAGGTAGGCCTATAGTAGGAGTATAGCGGTTTTTCAATTATACCCCTCCCCCAAGTGTGCGTACGTAATACATAGGCCTACTGTATGAAACAATCTTTTATGAGTAAAAATTTTGGCATCACAATTGAATTCCAATCATCAGCCGACAGTAAGTCGGTACCTCTCAGCTTTTCCAAGCGGCAATTACAATGGGTTATGGGGTTATGAGGCAAATGTTTTGCCAGTGGCACTTTCAAGTAACATTAAAAAGGCTTACCATGCACAAAAATGATCGGGCACTTTTCCTAAAATGTACCTAAGTTCACCGGTATTACGTCGGACAGTGAACTGCCCCCTCCCCCTCAACTTCACTCCATTTTGCCCGATTTTAGTTCTTCCCCGGGAAAAGATGCACCGAGCTTGGAATCCGAAAGGAATCCCAGCCGTGTTGTGGAAAAAAAATTTTTCATCGATCCTTTCATCCTACAAAAGCGGTACTCTAAACACTAAGCCAGAATTTTAAACTAGCTCACATGAGTGCTTGATCTTTGGTCCCATTATTGTCTCAAGCCACTGTCCAATCAGCAGTCAGCATGCCGTGACTTTGCTTCGTGAAAACGCCGCAAAGACACCCCAGGTTGGTCTGCCAGTAGATCAAAGGCAGTGTGAATGTAACTAGTCGAGTTTGCTTATATGAAGTGTGCCTCCAAGTGATCTATGCTTTCATCGTGTTCACTCTGCGTGAAAAGCTATTAATATCCTTTTATGACTCGTGCGACAGCTAACCCCAAATGTTAGGTAACTTTTTATGTCATTTGGTACATCTGGTTCTGTTAATTACTTACTCTGATCAGTGAAAGCATATTTTTTATAAATCTGACTATGACTAGTGTATATGAACAGTGCTTCGATCTCCAGATGATGATAAAATGAGTAACCCAAAACTAACTTAAGTCGCTTAACACTGCAGCTTGTTGCTCTTGCAAGGCAAATTCGTCGATTGAAATGTGGGAATTTTCAATTCTACGGCGAAATAATTCCTATCTGGCAGTCTGGTGTAAGGTAAAGCTCATAATCTTCAAATATTTTTCTGTTTGTTTAAAGGGGCAATAGAGTTTTTTTAATCTTTTGTCAATTTCGTCGGAGAGCCTTATATACGCCTAAGATAAAACATGAAATCCCTAACGACCTTACGTTTTACCGATAATCTACTTGATTTTGCTGGACTGGGCAGATTTTTCAATAAAACCCAAATCTTTCGAATTTCTTTGCGAAAAACTAAATTTTTTACTAAAGAAAACCGAAATTTTCTCCATTGTGAGCTCAGTTTGTTCAAATATTTGTTTAAAACGGCAAATTTTAGGCGTGCTTTTTCAAGGAGCTCCAAAAAGAACTTCAAAGATCGGTCAAGTTGACGGAGAAAGACAAGGTCGGACTATGGCATAACATAGCCCCATAAGACATTTGCACAATGACACCGAAAATTTCAAGGACTTTAACCAAACAACTAATGGCCAACAAGTCTTTTAAAGACAGCAAGTAGATTTCTCTCTGTATCAAATTGGAAATTAAAACTTGAAAGTTTTTTAAAGTGGATCTGCCTGTTGTCAATGCCAAATAAAATGTGCAAACTAAACCATCGACTAAGGCTACAAAACAAATAGAGATCTCATATACTGCAAAGGGAATGTTCAGCTATATGTCCAGCCAGAAGTCCTTATCCAAACGAAACAAAGCACTCCAAAAAGTTCGTTAAAAACCTTTCAGACAAACCTTTGTTAAACATAAAATCATAATAGCACAATAGAAGCCTAAAAACGTGGCAATTTACTCAAGTCAAGGGAAGATCTTAAAACGAGTTCCAATTTTAAAATGTTCTTTGTAATTCAATTCTTTTTCATCCCTTTTTATGAAATGTCTCCTTTGGTATAAAAACGGAAAAAATCCCATAGATTGCCATTTTGCTAATCTTCATTTTAAGGGAACTGAAAATATTTCGGTGCACACTGTGCATGCAACTTTATCAGGAAAAAAATTATTTCTACAATGCAAAATTTCGACACGCGCACTTCACACATTCTTGTAACGATTCGACCATTTCGTATATAGACCGAGAAAAATTAAAATATTATTTAACACAGTCAAATTAATAAAATAATTAAAGACTTTAATATGACATTAAAGGTACAACTCCGTCATCTGTCTGTAGATGGTGTATGATGAGGTGTCGTTCGAAAGCCCTTTGATTTGTGATTTTCCCGCCCGCAGTAGATTTAAGTGTGCTTTTGATCAGTGCATGGATTTATTTTCACCGTGTTCATTATAACTGGTTCCAAACTATCGGAAACTTAAATATAATCCTTCCCAAACTATTATAATTTTTGTTGTGATTATGAGTACACCCTTGACTTAAATTCAGATTGATAGTAGTCTGTCGAAGAAATTACCCACACTTTGAAGACCTTGTTTTGAAAGCTTTAAATAGAAATTTTTCTTGTACCACTTTGCATCTGGACCCTCCTCTAAGACACCTTAATAGGACAGATCCCCCCCCCCCCCCCGAAAATCAAATGGACGTCAATGTACTTGTGACTTGTACACGTGTCACGCGGATTCTGTACGTTTTGGTTTGTATAGCATTTGGGGATGCTGTTTTGGGAATAATTTTGGCAAAGGATTTGCAAGAAGTTATAATGAGCTGTCCAGACAGAAGCGGTGAAGATTCCATTTTAAAACTGGATCTTGTTTAAAGGTAAAATGAGATTTTTTCACATCTTTCAAAACAAAGAAGGGGACTGTTTCAAAGTTCCGTTCACCTTTACACGTGCAGGCTGTGGAGACCGTCTTGAAGACTATCGTGAAGCACTAAATTTTAGCTGAATTAGAACGCTACCACATCCAAAATGCTGATAGCTATACAAAAAAGGCAAAGATACATGGACTAAAAGCGATTCGGAACGACCGTTCCCTAATTGTGAAGCCATTTCATAAATTAAAAGCAGGGACGAAATTGCTTTACCCAATCGTTTAGCTGATCTCACAAAGTCGAAGTGAGAGAAACCTAAACTGCTGAAAAGAATTCACTGCGAACGAATCCCTAATGACGTAACTCATGCGACTTTAAACGTACACTGTAAAAAGGAAGAGCTAAAAACAGCACTTAAAGAGCAGTTTTTCTGCACTTTCCAAGAGCCCTAATAGGGACTGCACCATTGGTGCAAACGGCAGCTAAAATTCTTTAACACTTGTCAGGTGCAGGACTTGAGCACTTGCAAGAGCTACTTTTAACTGCACCATAAGTGCTACCAGACAGGACCAAAGGCGGTGCTAAAGAACTTTTCTTAGCACTTATAAGAGCCCTAATAGGGACTGCACCGTTGGTGCTACCATAGCACTTCTTTGGGTGCATTAGAGACAGCACCTCGGAAGTGAAGCAGTAAACAACACTTGCAAGAGCTTTTTCTAAAGTCCCCCCGACCCTCTGGCAAAGGGCCGTTCGGCGAAACCAAACTTGAGACTGCTTCCACTGAAGGACAACACTTAACGACCAACCTCGCGGCCTTCAGACGATTTTCATCATTGGTCTGTCATGTATGGCTCCATTCTTGACTGGATGAAAAGAACAGATACTACACATGATCTTAGCCAAAAGGCCGAGAAGCAAGAGCTTTTTTCTAAAAGTCCCCACGACTCTCTGGCGAAGAGCCAAGGGGCGAAAACCAAACGATTACTCCCGGAGGAGTTCTGCTCCCTTAAGGAGCTTAACGTCCCAAATGGAGAAGTACGCCCTCCAAAGGGCAAACACTGAGTGGTCCTGCTCTAGACTGGCTGAATAGAACAGAAGCCACAACCTGGATGCAGTTTAACGTCATGCCCAAGACGAGAAGCAAGAGCTTTTTTCTAAAAGTCCCCACGACTCTCTGGCGAAGAGCCAAGGGGCGAAAACCAAACGATTACTCCCGGAGGAGTTCTGCTCCCTTGAGGAGCTTAACGTCCCAAATGGACAAGTACGCCCTCGAAAGGGCAAACACTGAGTGGTCCTGCTATAGACTGGCTGAATAGAACAGGAGCCACAACCTGGATGCAGTTTAACGTCATGCCCAGGACCTCAAGCATATGTTAAGGGCTATCTGAACATCTATAACAAGCAAGAGCTTTTTCTAAAGTCCTCCCGACCCTCTGGCAAAGGGCCGTTCGGCGAAACCAAACTTGATACTGCTTCCCGAAGAAGCTATTACGTCCACTGAAGGACAACACTTAACGACCAACCTCGCGGCCTTCAGACCATTTTCATCATTGGTCTGTCATGTATGGCTCCATTCTTGACTGGATGAAAAGAACAGATACTACACATGATCTTAGCGATCAAATCTTTTTCTAAAGTCCTCCCGACCCTCTGGCAAAGGGCCGTTCGGAGAAACCAAACTTGATACTGCTTCCCGAAGAAGCTATTACGTCCACTGAAGGACAACACTTAACGACCAAAGTGTTGTTTTTAGATCCTTAAGAGTAATAACATGTAAAACAACTTAGAAGTCTTTATTTGCGAAACTCCCAATTTGGAATACACTGTAATATTTGTTTACAGCGTTAAAAGCATGAAATAAACCAATTCAAATAATTATGAATACGTGTTAGCACTGTGTTATGTTAGTTGACAAATGCCTGAAAAGTCAAAACCAAAGATACAGAAATTCTGCTAGAAATTTAGTGTTTTTGAACATTTTTTCATCTAAATTAGCTCCGCCCACTTTCCTTTCATGACAGCACTATGAAAGTGCTGTATAATTAGCACTATAAGGTGTTGAAACAGCTCCTTTGGTGCTAATCAAATTCAGCACCCAGAAAGTGCTGTATAATTAGCGCCATAACAGTGCTGAAACAGCGCCTTTGGTGCTAATTAAATTCAGCACCCAGAAAGTGCTATCAAAATAGCACTTCAGTTTTTAGAGTGTACCTACACGGTACTCTTGTAGAATTTTTCCGCTTTTAAATCCGCTTTACATAAACTCTATACTCTGGTCATATACGCCTCTCCTGTCCAAAATTACAGAGCACCGCCACTTAAAAGAACAGTCCTGCAGAGCCAACTGTGGCATATTCTTAGAATTCTGGTGAAATTTGTATTCATTTCACATGCTTACTCGGTTTATAAGATATTAGCAATTGAATGTGCCAAATTTTCTACATAGAATGAACTTGAAGCAATCAGGCACCATGTCATGGATTTACATTGTTGGCAATGTTTTGTTTTTATTTATAATATACCACCAATTTTATTCAACTAAACCATTTTGATACCATCAATGGATCGTACGCAATGGAATTTTAAAACCTTTATATGTCTTAGGGGTAAAATACCACCCCATCAATTACCAGCCAAACTGAAAAGAATAAAAAATATAGAAAAACAAAACAAAGGCCAACAATGTGAATCCATGACAACACACCTGTTTGCTTCAAGTTCATTTTTTTATATAAAAATGAGTTAACTTCAATTGATGATATCTTGAGAACCGGAAATAGGAAATGAACGAAACCTTTATCAGAAAGCTTAAAAGGTGCTACACATTAACATATCAAACACAAATTTGGTTCTGGATTATTTTTAAGTCAAAATCCGTTGGTATGAACTGACAATAATTGAGCCGAAACTGATCCCGTCCAGAAAATAGAATTTTGTGGATTTTTTCTTTCTCTGCTTTGCTTTGCACTTCTCATTGCCAAGCAACAGTTAACCTATGGTAGTCTTTGCAGGCGAGGATCAAGGACCTCTGCTTTTGGCCACCAAAAATTTTCAACGCCTACGGTACGTTTCGAGTGTGTCTATCTGTGCAAGTCGGGGTGTTCTTTCAATCAGCCAAATGAAATATAGCGTACGCGCGACTTTAAAAGTGTCCTAAAATCTTACCTGTTAGGTTTGAATAAAATTGCCGTGTATACGGTATTAAAGCTGCACAATTGCGGTATTATAGCACCACCACTTAACATCAACACTCTAATGGTCTGGGGTAGGACGTTAAATTGCATGCAGGTGGGCTGAGGAGGTCGTATGTGACGCGTGGTTTCTTCCCGACTGTCCCCTATAAAATGCGCTCATACAGTGGCGTAGCCAATGTGGGGGGGGGGGGGCAGGGGGCAAGTTGCCTCCCTAAACCCCCCAGGAAAATATTTTGGGGAAATTTGTTGAATTTGGGGAAATTTCAAGTTGACGAAATAATACTTCCTTTTCCTATTTCTTTAAATTTTTCTCCTTATAAGTAAACGTGAAACATTTCTCATGCATAATTCGTATTTCCATTCAACGTATTTCCCCACATCTCATCTGTGTCACTGCAGCATGAAGCGCGATTGACTCGCGTTCCGCAGAAATGCCCTCTCTGCAGCAGCGTGAATGTTCTCTGGTACACGTGCAGGGTATTTTGATCAGTTCAGCGTATACTGCGCAACAGTGACAGGCTATAAGACCGGAGCATAGGATACGGCATCATCCAGCTAGTTCCCTACGTTTTGTTGAGCTAATGTTATATTCATCAATTTGATGAACTATTGGATAATACGTTGCTAATAAATAGTAACATAATCATAGCATCATGAACGAAATATTCCCTAATTTAATTATCAGGATTTCCGTTTGTTTTCGTTCCACAATCATTATATTTATATTCGATTTAAGGCTGTCAGCAATACATACCGGTAGGCCTCAGAGTTTCTAATTTTCCTTTTTATATATATAGTGAACAAATTGTCTCGTTAAAAGTTTTCAGGACAAGAAAAATATGGCATTCTGAGCATGCAGTGATGAGGCACAGGGAGTGTCATTTCCTGCAATCTCGAGTGTTTTTAGTGAAATTTTCCCTGGCGGGACGCTTCGCGCGAACCGATGGTCGCGCTCCGCGTATCACTCTCACCCGTCACTAAAGTTAACAACGCCCTGGGTTAGGTTAGGGTAGATTAGGCGAGGTTTAACAGCCCAGTTTCAAATTTATTGGTTGGGAGCGCCTTGGGTTAAGTTTAAGCATTTAATGGCCTCTTATCCTACAAGCTAGGACCGGGCAGGTTATAGACTGATCTGTGTTTAACCATGGATGGAGCTAAAACAATAGCCGTTGTTTAGACTTGATAACCCTGCAAACCTGGACAAACGTATGATGTTTACCTTATTCTTAAAGGACTGGTTCGGAAAATTAATCTATTTAATCTGTTCGGAAAATTAATCTAATTAATCACTGGGGATGGGGGTGACAACGGGCCCATGATGGTATTGTCTTAATCCTATGTATATATAGTAGGCAGCTTCAGGATCTTGTAGGCCATGTGTTAACTTAGGTAACATTACATGACGTCATGATAATCTTGTTATTATCATAAATTTACGTGTTTTGTATGTACATGCACCTTGACCTTGAAAACATACTGAAACTGAAACTGAAAAGTTTTGGGGAAATTTTCGAGCTTTGCCGCCCCCTCCCCTGGGAAATATCCTAGCTACGCCACTGCGCTCATAGGACCGTTAATGCTCATTCCATTACTGGCGGGCCCTGTGGGCTGTTAGTTGTAGAATATGCCCACGATATTTACCTTCGGTTGTACTAGGCGACTAAAGGAAAAACAAACTTGAACTTGAACCATACTTGAAAATAAATTTAAACTTTTTTTAAATTTGAACTTTTTCATCGAGTTGACTGACACTATATAACACATTTGTGTTGGTCTGTCATTAAATCTCATCTAACTAACCCATTTCTGGCGGTTTGTTGGTGCTACAAAACCGAGCAAGCCCGTCGATGGTTGGACCCGACTAGGGGTTGTCAGATATTCCCAAGGTGTTCCCCACCTGTCGTAAGAGGCGACTAAACGTGAGGACTTGCACCGTATACTGTATGACACAATGTAACACATTTTTGTTGGTGTGTCGTTAAATCGAGGTTTGCCTATGTGGACAAAATTCTGCTTTGAAGGCTCGACAACCAAAACCTACAGGATCTTGAGTTGTGGAGTGAAAGATTTTCTATTCCAACTGATGTGCATGTGATGTGCATCTATGTGATTCACATGTACATGGGTTCGAATCCGGCTCGATTTACGTAGGTTTTTCGTCGAACACTTCGGCGTTCCTTCCACTTGGCATTAGCCTATACCTCCCCCTAAAATCGGTTGCCGAACTAAGGAAGTCGGTTGCGCGTCGCGGTGAAGTACCCCGGGTGAAGCAGGTAACTAGTCCAGGTATCTTAAAATCAATAAAGTTGAAGAGGTTTGACCCCTTTAAGGACTGTTTGCTCAACAGAACAAGCTTGCTTGTAGAAGGAATTAACTGTTACAATTACAGAGATGAAATTCACCCGGAAAAAGAGCTTTTTTCTCGGGTGTTATTGGCTGAAGTGTCCTATTCAATTCTAGCAAAAGCTACAAAACTTTTGGGGATTTTCCAGTGCCATTTTCACGTACAGATGGTTTGGTTTGGTTTCGTTTCGCCGAATGGCTCTTCGCAAGAGAGTAGGGAGGACATAGAAAAACAAGGGAGGGTGTACACGTGTACACACCATGGCACCGCCGTTAATTGGAAGCCGGTCACTAGAGTGCTTCCGAATCATATTTTGAACACAAAAATAAAATTACTGGAGTATTTAAGTGATATTCATTTGCCGATTGGATTGAGGTGTTAAACATAGGGAAGTAGTCCATTCAAACGGTTTGAAAAATGCCATTTCCGGTGATCTGACAGGTCGTTTCGGCTCCAAAGCAACCGATGACAGTGATTCCCTTAGACAGCCAGAAGCTTCGTGCCCACTGGGGCCCGAGGGCCGCCCCCCCCCCCCACTAGTTTCAAAGGTGTCATAAATGTTTGTATAAAAATGCATTCCAAAATCCTTAACATGTCGAGGTACTTTGCGAAGTTAATTGTTTTTTTAAAAATAAGCTCAATGGAGGTATGTTAGTCCCTACCGGCATAGTTAGTTCGATTTGCTGGGGAAAGGTGTCTGGAGACATTTACTTAACTCGTGTTTATATGCCACCTACACAATCTAAGTAATAATTTCACCAGGAAATCATTGTCACTGTAACCGATACATTGGTGAATTTGACCAAATACGTGGTTATTCCTTTGTTCTTTACCAATCAATTTGTCGATTTCTGGTTACATTAACTAGGATTGTGTAAGTCGGTGGCATATAAACACAGAATGTGGTGAAAATTTCACCCAGTAGATCATAGAGTGTAATTATCTGATCGTTTTGCAATTTGTCCATGCTTATTGAGGTTAAAATTTAATTGCATACGAAAACTAAAAATAACGAACGCTTCAATTCTATGTATATAAGCCTATAGAAATGTAATTTCCGGCTATCTGTGGTTTAAGATTCCCCAACTGGTGGTAACGCTCCGCTTAGATCTGGCCAACCACCACCACTTCTCACGGGCCCCACTTTATTTTGCAAGACGCCCTCCTGTAGACAGTACATTATCCTATTATATAAATAATGACAACATGTGCCCACAATCATTAGATCTGCACCACTGTGATTATGCAAGGGAAAGCTTCCCTACGTTTTGTTGAGCTGACAAGGAAATCTTCAAATCGCAATGATTCTCGTAACATGCATGGAACATGTCTTTATTCGGCTGTGTATACAGGGGTGGTTATTTCCCACCTTTTAGGAACGCTACGCTTACATTTTCTTTCTGGCAGGATCACACTTTTTGCTCTACGAACCATGGGCGTCGATTTCGGGGGGGGGGGGCAGAGGGGACATGTCCCCCAATTTTGGGGGGCAGTAACGTTAAAGTCCCCCACACACACTTTTTATGACCTGAAAATCAAAAGTTAAGTACTACCAAAAAGACTATTCATGTTTGAAAGGTGTGCTCTACCGATTACGATCGATTTCTATATCAATAATTACACGTTTATACTTTGAAAATCCCCCAAATTTTTGCGCGGTCCGCCCTTGCGGTCTCATTGATGTTCTTTTTTCCACTTGCATATGAAACATACATTATTTATCGGTCATTATTTATCGATTGTTCGTGTGCATAGGCCAGCAGGTGTGGTTATGAAGGAGCACAACATATAGGAATATGTTTTAATTAAATTTGTAATCTTTAGTGAATGACCAGCCTTGCAGGCTTTACACATTTTAAGGAAAATGTCTCGGTGCACAGTCTGCGTGCAAATTTTTCAGAAAAATAAATGATTTCAAATGCGTTATTTCGAAACGAGCACAACACACATTCGTATAGCGATTCGACCATTTCTTATTTAGACCATTATTACGACGTAAAATCACACTGAATTTTTCTAGATTAGAAACTTCAATCTGGAACTAGATATACACCTCCATCCTCTGTCTGCAAATAGTGTATGATGAGGTGTCGTTCTAAACTTCGAAAGGACATATTTTAATGTTTTTGTATCAACAATCTTATACCGGTAGGCCTATGCAACGGTGTCTCAGTAGCACCAGTGGGTACCCCCCCCCCCCGATCTGTGATTTTCCTGCAGTAGATTGAAAAGTCCTTTGATCAGTTTATGGATTTATTTTACCTTTTTTCATCACAAATGGTTCCTTACTATTAGAACTTCTTCAAATCATTCGTACAATATCAAAATTTTCGTTATTTACTTCTATAACTATGGTTTAATAAATCAATCCGTTCAAAAATTATTGCTAAGGACACGACTTATCACCATAGGGACACTGACCCGGATTCCTACCGTCTAGCTAGGTCAGCCCTCAAAAAGTCCATTAGGGATATGCCAAGAAAAAATATCGTCACCGTGTTAAGAAAAAGTTTGGCTCTGGGGATTCTAGAGCTCTCTAGTCAAACATGAACCTTATTACTCAATACAAGGGTCCTTCCAATCAGCTTATCCTGATGATGTCACACTTACCGACCAGCTAAGTGAATTTTACGCTCGTTTCGGTCGCGATAACAACAGTAAACCGTCCCCAGCACCTTGTGCCAGTGATCATCCGCCATTTGTGACCACTGACCATGACATCAGACGTACCTTTCCTAAACTTAAGGAAAATAAGGCACCGGGCTCCGACGGAATTAGTCCACGGTTATTGAAACTATGTGGCTTTCAATTAGTGACTGTGTTCACAGACATTTTCAACTGGTCCCTTTCTCTCTGTATTGTACCGCCATGCTTCAAAGAGGCTGCTATCATACCTATACCAAAGAAAAAACTCTATTTCTTGTTTAAATGATTATAGACCTGTGGCACTTACTTCCGTTGTTATGAAATGTTTTGAAAATCCGGTTTTGAACTTTTTAAATTCAAAGCTGCCAGACAAACTTGATCCTTTCCAATTTGCTTATAATCCCAACAGAAGTGTCGATGACGCAATTTCTATTAACATGCATAAAACTCTACTGCACCCTGAAGAGAAAAAGTCATATGGCAGAGTTTTTTTATTGATTATAGTTCTGCTTTTAATACTGTTATCCCTTTTAAACTGCATTTTAAGTTAACGACCTTAAGCTTCCTGTTTCTATTTGTAATTGGATCTAAAATTTGCAGATGATACCACCGTTACAGGCTTAATATCGGAGAATGAAGAGTCGCACTACCGGGCTCAGATAGATACCATTGTTAAATGGTGTGATGCGAACAACTTGCTACTAAATGTTACGAAAACCAAAGAAATGGTTATAGATTTTAGAAAATAAAAACGTACATTCTTCCTCTTACACTTAATGGTACTATTGTAGAGCAAGTTTTGTCATTCAAGTTCCTTGGTACTTGTATTTCGGACTACCTCTCCTGGACTGTAAATTCGATTGAAATTTTGAAAAAGCAAAACAGCGCTAGTACTTCTTGCGTAAATTAAAAGTGTATGGTGTTAATCATTTTATTCTCATCAACCTCTATCTTGCAATAATCGAGAGTGTACTCACTCCTTCTTTACTGTCTGGTTTGGCCGCGTTAACCAATGTGATCTCAATAAACTATCTTCTATTATTCGGTCCGCGGAAAAAAATCATTGGTACCAGCTTTCCATCGCTGCACCCTTTATATGTAGATAGGGCCACTAAGAGAATGGAAAAAATTATGAAAGATCCTAGTCACCCTGCTTATGATTATTTTAACTTCTTGGCATCTAATCGTCGTCTTCGCAATTTTAAAGGAAACAGGCGTTTTATAGATAGTTGTTAGCCAGCCGTCGTGAAATTGTTTAACTCGTCTGGTTAGATTTCTGTTTTATGATAGGTTTTGTGTTCCCATTTTTAGATTTCATTTTTTTTCTTCTTTTTTTCTCTTTTATTTTTTTCATTCTTTTATATTTCTTAACTTTTATTGTTTTTTTTTGAGCTTTTTCCGATTTTTGATGCCAATTTTAATATTTGCATTGATTGAATAAACAATTGAACTTGAACTTATAGAGTATACCCGGTATTTTATTTCACATTGACCGTTAGGTCCTTTGAAGTAATAACCCACACTTTCAAGACCGTGAAAACTTAGAGTAACTCAAAGTATTGAAACATTTAGCACCTTTTTGCATCTGGGCCCCCTTCACTTAGACACCCAGTGTCGTAGCTACAGGGGCAGGCGGCTCTGAAAAAATGAAAAATTCGGAAATTCAACTATTTGCAAAACCAGTCTACTGCATGGTTTTGACAACTCCTGAAATTCCGAAATTCCAAATTTTCTCCAATAAAAGCTCCATATTCGTCATTATTTGCTTCAAAAAAGCTAAATTTTACGCGCGCAAATTGCAATTCTTAGGCAGGGGTGCTCGCTCATACCTTCAATTTGGTAAACTTTCCCGAGCTCTGGAGGTGAAAAAATCGGAAATTTGCTACATGTGACACCAGATCATTAAGTGACAACGGTAACAACAGTGCTATTTTTTATCAATTTTCTTTCATAAAATTTCACATTTTCTTCAATATATGCTCTTGACTCAAAAAATTTCGTCCCTAGTACAGTGGTGTCAACACTTACAAAATCGTGAAATTTGGATGCTTACCCACCCACCCTCCCCCTTCCCGCAAAAATGTGTAGCTACGCCGCTGTGGACACCTTACCAGGACACGAGAAAAAAAATAGGTCAGATGTCCCCCCCCCCCCCCCCACTTTGAAAATCAAATTGACGGCCCTGCCGCCGACAAAAGCTTCTGTGCGTGTACGGCTTGTTTACCATATTCGGAATTAACAAATTACCGTACGTCAGCTATTCGGAGCCATGATAGAGGATCATGGGGAAAACTGGGACTGTATTTTAAAGAAAAAACGAAATTCGGCCCGAAAAGTAGGGCTGGACCCCGGAAATCCTTCCGGGGACTGCGTTCCAAGTTCTGACTAACCAAAATCAAATTGCAGTACGTTATGTCAAAAGGATATGTAAGAACACGTTGTTTTGACTAACCCACTCTTAAATTTTCTGCCCAACTTTCACGTAATTATCTCAAACATTTCATGAGTTCATCGAGTGCGGTAAACATTTTGTCGACAAAACTGGTATGGCTGTCATCGGTCGCCGTAGTTTTAGTTTCTCAGTTGTGAATGACTTCAAGCACCGCCTCCATTTCCTTCTACGGATCCAGCATACTCGTTAACCATGCAACTATTACAAACTGTCATAATAAACCTACAAGAATTGTTTTAGTTCTGTTTTAGCTGTCAATTGTTAACCATATATCTTTTAAAATGGGAACAGCCTGCTCAAAGAAACTGAAGCGAACCAAGCCAATTCTTTTTCGTCGAGAAACTAGTGAGTAAGAGCTATTCATTCATTTTAGGTCAAGAATAAATGTAACTGACGGAATAATTTATGCTAAACCATATTATATTCATTTTGTTCTTATTTTATTGATCTAGGACGTTGAACTGCACCCGGTTGTGGAGTTTGTTTAAACGTGGGAATAATGAGGTTACCCTTTGCCACAACTGCCTCCGGGCACCCTTGGGCAAGGTGTTCCTGTATATTTGCCCAGTGATTTTCAAGTGTTGTTGCCTCCCGGCCTGGGTGACCTTCAAGTGTGGTGTGGGGGATGTTCTTCGTTTTTGTTGTCTTGGGGGTTGGTGTGGGGTTGATGTCGGGCGGTGGTTGGTGTTGAAGGCGGTTGTGGGTGAGTTGGTGGGTTGTCTGGGGTGTTGGGGTGGGGTTGGTGCGTCTTTTCCATTTGTGGCATGTTTTGTGTGTGGTTGATGGTTGGCCTTTGTGTCTTTGTCCGGCCGGTTTGAGTTTTCTATTTGTTACAACGTGCCTGTTTCTACGTACGTTTTAAGGAGAACCAGTTACCTTTTACTGTGGTTCAAAGTGAATCTCATTATTACATGCAAAGTAAGCGCAATTGCGGTGATGATTTAATTCCATTTAATTAGGTTAACGGATCATCGGAAGAGAGGTGAGTCGTTTTTACCAATAATAAGCCCCAGAATTACTGTATACTCATACAAACTTGCTCCAATTAGCATATTAAATCTGCCTGGTATAGGAAGTTTTGCTCGAACTCGTTAGTAAGATGCTTCTAGTCTCTCGGCTGGCATGTAGGCCCATGGGACTATTAAAACAAATTAATTTTTCATCCAGAGGTATGCTAAAACCTCAGAGCTTCCGTGGTCTTTGTTCCTGGACCTCCACCCACAGGAACAGGCGATTTGGACCGCGAGTGCGAATTTTGACGTTCTGGCGCCGCTTCTAACTAGTGTCATTCAACTTTTCGAAAGATGTACCAAAAAGAATATTTTCAGGGCGAAATAATTTCTTTAAGAATGGAGTGATTAGATGTCCACAGTTGGTGAAATAGCTAGGCCTATTCAGTTTTTGCATCTCCTGTAGTCTGTTGTTGTCGAGATATAAGCAGTAGGAGTTAAATTACTTTCGGACATTGGTGACTTTTAAAGAACAACATGGGTGATTTCCATGGCGGTGATTGCTTTGGCAAGTAGTGAGGTGTGACGAAAACTTTAGAAGCATGGCCAAATTTTGCAAGGATGCGCTCCTTTATATCTATGTGAAGTGTCTTACAAGTTACAGATGCAAAGTTGTGCTATGTTTGGTGTAACGTTGAACTGATTATATGTGTTGGAATTATCATCTTTTTAGAGAGCCTTAATTTATTGATTTTCTAAACATTAATTTTGGTTTTGCCTACACTGTAAAAAAACTGTAAAATTTTCAACAAATTCCCTGTAAAATTTACAGCATAATTTCTGTATTTCTGTTTACCATAAAAAAAATTGTTTTTCAATTACGCAAATTAGAAGGATACCTAACTTGTTAAAAGGTTCTTCATGTTCGAGTCTCCATCCCCAGATGCACCAATGTCGGTTCTAAAGAGGGTTTGGTTTATTTTTGTAGCAGCTAAGCACGTCATGTGGAAATGTAGATGTATACATGTGTTTCGAGAAAAGGGTGATTGAAGATGATCATATCATAAAAATGATTTCTCGGTCATAGACCGAGTGACAGCAGTCGCCTTCCAAGAGAAAGGCTCCTAAAAGTTTGGGTTTCAGGAAAGTCCTTTGTCAGGATTAAAAATAATGTTTAAAAATTAAATCTGCCGTAATTGGACAGTTTCCTGTTAACTATATGTAAGTTGTCCGTATTATTTCAGTGAGTATGTCTTTCTCCAATACTTTCTTTAATTTTCACAACTCTGTAACTTTGTATATGTATATGTAATGTGAAGTTTACTCAGTAAACCAAAAGAAAAGAATCTGTTCTTTTCATCCAGTGTATAATGGAGCCATGCATGACAGAACAATAATTTAAATGGTCTGCAGGCCTTGAGGTTGAGAAACCAACCTTGAAACTGCTTCCCGAAGAAGCTATACGTCCACTTAAGGACAACACTTGACTATAGTCAAGCGTTGTCCCTAAGTGGACGTATAACTATAGTCAGGTGTTGTCCTTTAGTGGACGTATAGCTTCTTCATGAAGTGTTGTCCTTAAGTGGACGTATAGCTTCTTCGCATGGGCGTCCGCAGAAATCTTTACAAGGGGAGGGGGGAGGCAAGGTCATTCATGGATGATTGAGTTGTGTACACTATCTAAGCGGAGCGCCACCATCAGTTGGCGCGGAGCGTACAAGAAAATTTTGGGTCTTACAAACCCCCCAGATGGCCGGAAACGACACTTGGCGAGTGTTATAAGCTGCATGTACCCAGCCCTGAAACAGGAATTTCATGTCTGTAATTTTTAGATTTTTAGAATTTGCAATGTAAAAAATTGTTGAAGGGAAATCTGCCTCTCGGTCACGGCCTCGCACGCCTATGCACGATAAAACTTACAACTGTCAAACAGCCTATATAGGCCAAATCCGTTACCCAATTATGAATCATACCCCCCCCCCCCCCCAATATTAACCTTGTATATCCCAGTTACATCCGCGCGTCGCCACTTGAGATCAACACATTCATCAATAGTCGGATGCCATATGCGCACTACATACCTGACAACTAGTACAATTTTGGCATAGTTTTTACAATTAGAAATTTCCAATAGATATCACGAGTGATGGTCCCCAAATTACGATTTCACTATTCAACATACCATCTTCTCTTTTGCTATTCCTGGTCAAATGTCAGCATATTTCAGTAGAAACTAACGCTGTGAGTGAAGATTATTTTTATTCTTTTTTATTTTCATTTTTAATTAATTTTTTCACAAGTTTGATTTTCCAGGGGGGTGCCCCCTTGCCCCCCCCCCCCTTGCGGACGCCCATGCGTCTTCGGGAAGCAGTTTTTAGGTTGGTTTCGCCCAACGGCCCTTTGCCAGAGGGTTGGGAGGACTTTGGAAAAAAGTGGACTCTGGTTTTCATGCCCGAGACACGGAGGGACAACAAAGTAATGTATAAGTTCTGTTGGGTGTGACATAACAATCATAACGCAAAACAGTTTTATGGTCTTTCTGTACTTCTACTTCGTACAGCTGTCAAAATTTTTGCTGTAAAATTTACAACTGCTGCACTGTAAATTCTACAGGATTTGTGTTATTTCGTTTACAATTGACTGTAAAATTAACGCGTTTTGTTGGCAATATTGCTGACGGTGGTTTCACTGTAAAGTTTAGAACTTTTTTTCAGTGCCGGTTCGGAGAACTTACAATGAGTCGACATATACCACCACAGTGCGAAAGTCATTCTGATTGGGTTTCCCCATACTAAATTTCAATCAAACACACTATTCTTCTATACGGCAACATGACGACTAAAATAATAAAAACTTCCTCTTATTTTTGAAATTTTGGGCTACAAATATAGACCCATTTAGTCGGAGTTGTAAATGTGTAAATATTGTATGTAGATATATGCATGGAAAAATCTTGAACCAAAGTTTATGGGAGGATACGTTATATTATATTAACTCCACCTACTTCCATTTGGCCAAATACCCCCCCCCCCCCCCCCATTGTCTCAGGATCGTTACCCATTCACATATACAATTTCTGGAAGAACCGTTATAAATTATTTGCTTACAAATTCAAATGCATGTTCCTCGCACATGATTTATAGATAGCTGTAACGGTAGTTACAGTTATATGATGGACACTTTTCCATGCTGTTTCTCTTGTCGTATTCATGCAGATGACTTCTCGAGACAGCCTAGTGACATAATAAGGGGACGTGGCCGTGTTATCCTTTCACTGATAGCGTTATTTTTAGTTTAACTTAAAATGCGTTAACTCGGAACACCAATCTTCGAAAGGTAGCATATGTACCCCCTCCCCCCTACACCCATCCTTTCAATGTTTCATCCTGAGATACGATAAAACTTGAACTTGGATCTTTTTACATCCCCTTTTCTTGGACCCTACAAGGGGCCATACGGCGGGCGGCGACCATTTCCTTTTCTTCCCCCAATTTAACCCCCTCCCTTTTGAAATCCTGGTGTTGCTGTCCCACTGTTGAAATCGCAACAATGAAAAACAGCCGATTTTTTAAACCTGTTAACGTTAAGTTTCATCATGGCTGAATAGCTAAACTCAAAACAGTGGTATTAACATTATAAAGAAATACACAAGCCACATCTAATCAATTTGCCACGATGACATCACAGACTCCCATCATGCACTGCAGAAGCTGCAAAATGTAGCGTTTATTCAAACATGTTTATCTTTCAAATTCAAGCCAGATGCTATCGAGATGGGGTTTTCACTGTCTAACACAAAAAAAATTTCTGCTTTTTGCAAAACATCAAAGTTGATCACCAGAACATGCTTTTAAGTGGTTACGCATCAGTCAAAATGCTGAGAATCAGTAGGCGAAGCGTGTGCTTTTTACGAGTTGGGAAATCATTGCCTTATGAGTAGTGCACACATACTGAAATGTAAGTACACAACTAAGCCCGATTTGACGTATGGTCTTTACGTCACGATCAGACCGGTTGACAAGTAACAGTCCGAAGGGTCACAACCCCAAAGGGTTACAGGGGTCGGGAGTCCCCTTGGTTTATTTTGCAGCCCATGAACAGTAGGCCTATACACAACATCCGAACATCCATATTCTACCAAAAATATTTCCATCAACTCCCAAACCGATCTGCCGTGAACTTGAACGTAAATATTAACAAGACTTCACGAAAGGATGAGTATATCTTTCGCTGCTTTTCCAGTCTGTTTGGAAATACCTGATTTGTACTTTTCACGTTCCCAATTATTTATCATCCCAAATGTAAAATTAAGGGATCCTTACTTAGGTTCCTTTTAAGCAGTGGCGTCACCAGACTTTTCATTCTGGGGGGGGGGGGGGGCACTGGGGTGGCACAACAATATTGCAGGGGGGCACTGCTAAACTCCACACATGGCGCCGTAGGCGCCACCGAGTGCGAAGCGCGAGGCTCAGCGGGTGGGGTCCACGGGCCCGCCTTAGGGCCCCTGGTGGGGTCCAAGGGCAAAGCCCCGGTGGGGGTCCAGGGGGAGAAGCCCCCGGAAGCTCCTGGGTTTTAAGGGGTTTGTTAGGTATTCAGGTCGTTATTTTCGGTTATTCTGTTGTCTTTACACTGGTCTCAAAAAAAAAAACTTTCAGGGCAACTTCAATTAAGAATTTATTGGTAACAAAACTAGTGAAACAACTTTCAAGAGCGGATCCGGCTGATATTTAGAAGAAGGAGAGCTGAACTCGAAAGAGAAAGAGAAAGCAGTTAGATGTGATCCTCTTAAGGAAAAATGTAGGCCTATATAATCCTGCTTGAACGGTTACCTGAGCTATGCGCCACCTTCAGTTAGCGAAGTTGGAAGTGTGCAGAAATTTTTGAAAAACGCAACCCCTCAGACAGCCGGAAATGGCATTTTCCAGGTGTTTTTGCGATATTTTTAGTTGAAAAGTATGAAAATTACTGCCTTTTCTCGTCAAAAGAAGAATCCAATCTTAAATATTTTCATAGTCACACTCTGACTAAAGAAGGCATATCTTTTTTTAAAAATCTCAAATGTCATTAGGGGGGGGGGGCACTGCTTTTAAGTTATCGGTTCACTTATCAGCATTCCTGCTTGAAATAAACGAAGTGAAAAGTCCAACTTATGCAGCTCTGAGTGCTGCGTTAAGCGAATCGTTGCTGCACATCTGTATGTGAAATAATATGAGGCCACTTACCGTTCGGCAAATCCTAACTTGTCCTCCCGACCCTCTGGCTAACTGGCAAAGGGCCGTTCGGGGAAACCAAAACTTTCACTGCTTCCCGAAGAAGCTAATACGTACGTCCACTTAAGGACAATACGTGACCGACCAACCTCAAGGCCCTATAAGACCACATCATGGGACTGTCAGGTATGACTCCATTCTAGACTGGATGAAAAGAACAGATACTTTTCTTTGAGTTTATTGAAAAAACTTAACATGAAATTTACAAACTTAATACAAAATGTGGTAAAAATGTAATTTAAGAAAGGTATATTCTAATGGAATAAACAGGATGGAATAATACAAGGTAAAGTAATACAAATTAATACAAAAGAACAAAAGCACACTATGCTCTAGATGCAACGGAGAGAATACTAACAACTGTTCAACAAGAATGCATATTTTCACAGCTACAGAAGGTAATAAGTAGTTACATCGAAATACCATACCGTGTCTATTTACGAGAACCCAATTTCTTAAGAACCTTGTCCTGGGGTGACGGCTAAAGTCATCTGTCACCCTATCCTTAATCTCCGTAGAGATCATTTTAATGACATCCGTGCTTTCAACCACACTTTTTTCATATATACATGAATACATCCATATTTCCACATAATATGTTTCGCAACTACAAAAATAAGCCAAACCCTATTGAGTACCGAAGTTGTTGCACTTGGAGATGAAGAATCAAACATGAAAAAAATTAAGGGTAAAATCGAAATTTCCAAGAATTTTCCGGGCCTAGGAATGAACCCACACAAGGATATGATAAGCTTTAGAACACTCCCCAAAATATGACGTGTTGTCTCTACCTCCCCACAATACAACCCGTTATAAAGTTTCCACTTTGCCCATTTATACAGGGATTCCGTCAAAAGGTCGAGAAGCGATCTAAGTGGATCCTTTTTCTAAAATCCTCCCGACCCTCTGGCGAAGGGCTGTTGCTTTTTACGTACACAAAACTGGCGCTAGTAAACAAAAAAAAAAAAAAAAAATGACAGCTGATATAGGTGAAATTACAACTTCACCCTTTTTTCTAAATGTCCCCACGACTCTCTGGCGAAGAGCCAAGGGGAGCAATCCAAACGATTTATCCCGCAGGAGTTCTGTTCATTTAAAGAGCTGAACGTCCTAAATTGATAAATACGCCCTCCTCAGGGTAACTACAGAGTTGTCTCACTAAAATTTGGCTAAGTTAAACGGAAGTGAGGGCCTGGATGCATTTAACATCGACCGCAGCCCGGAATATTACCACAAAGTGAGGATGTTATATCATGGAAGTACTACCTCGGAAGGAAATCCAACTTCCAAATTTTATGTTTTCCAAGTCAAAATACTGCTCCAGGGCACAAACACTTCCAATGTAAATCCACAGACTTTTACCCAAGGTCTACTCTCCCAGGAGACCGATTAGATTACCTTTGAAGCAGTCAAGAATACCGCGAAGGTCAGTCGCCCTCTATCGGTTGGACAAAACGAAGATTCTTGATGTTTCCAAAATCCATTACATCACGGTGCTTTCCCTCGTGTTTGGAGCTTGCGCAGTTCATTATAACTCAAGCAAGATGGCTGAAAACGATGTGCAGTTGTGTCTGGATCTGGATCTGGAAAAATACTGCACAACATTCCTGGTGGAGTCAAACGTGTCTGAAGGGTTAAAAAGTATCGCAGAAAAACTCCGATTCCTAAAGGATATATTTCTGGTAAGCTATATCACTAAATGTAAGATACAACAGGATACAGTTACCGTGTCAAAGAGGAGAATTTTGGTCTCAAAAATGGTCATTTTTAGGCAGTTTCCGCACCGATGCGGGCCTTAATTTTAGCACTGTTTGCTACAGGAAAGTCATATCTTCGCATTCCTGGTACCCACGAGCAGGCCTACGAAAGCCTACACATCGAAAAATCCAAATTTCTTGGCCTGAAATTTTCGAAATTTCCGTTGTGTTGCCATGGCGTTGCAGTGACGTAATTTTCGCGCCATTTGAGTACCAATTTTTGCGGGAGATCGTAGCCTTTCGTTTGTGTGTGACAGTGTTAATGCTAGTTCCACGAATTTTATCGACGCTTACGACTAAAGTCTACGTACCGCAGTGTTACTTTACTTGTTTAGATTTGGAATCGGTACGATTGTTTTTTCTTTTGGGATCGATTGCTTCAAATATCCAGAGTTTTACCTGATCAAAGCCCTGGAATTTCACATGGCTGCTCACATGGCATTTTCCCAAGGATAAAACTTTCACATACAGTAGTGTAGTGTTAGCTAGGCCCAGACCCAAGCAATAATTTAGCCTTGGCCTAAGCTATGTTACTCATGCAATATTAGCTAAGCCTAGGCCTAGGGATTTTTCCCTGTATTAAAATTAAGTTATTGGCACAGAAAGAGGCATATTTTGTTTAAGTTACAGATATGTAAAGTTAGTGACTTTTTCACTTCGTTTTAAAACCTGTTGTAAGAGAGGGAAGATTTGAACAAACAATGTGTTTGCTGCATAGTCCTAGCCTTTGTTCAGCTAGCTATATCCCAGATTTTAGTTTATATTTTGTGAATAACCTAATTTTCTCCCCTTTCTTTTCCAGATGGCAGAAATTGGCCTGGCTAGATCTGGAATAACTGGTTGAATGGAGGGTGATAGTCAGTTCCAAAGGGTATCAAGCTGTTTGCAGAGCTTTCTTATTCTGAAGCAACCAAATCTGATGAAGTATTTAGTGCCATCAACTTCTCACAAAAGTGTCCACAGATTCAGTTGAAACTTGCGTCTTTTATGATACAATGTTTAGTGTTGTGAATCTCATTTAAGATTTGATTTCATTAGCGGAGAAACTTGGTCCAATAACTGTATGTTACCGCCAACTGGACAACGTCACTTTCCAAAATTTTTGTATGGCTGAAAGAAATGTCCATTGACACACACCATGGAGCAAAACGGACACATCTATGCTGGATATTGACCCAACTTGGAACTATGCTCTTGGCTGTCCTCCTTTGAATGGGTGAACATTTTGCAGACCTGTACCGATCGTAATGACTCTCGGATTTAATGCAGAAACTCAGCATTTGAGGAGAAACTGTGTCTAGGAAAGTAACTGGTTGATCATCATGATAGATTTTTTGTGAGATGGGAGGTTAAAATTTGTATCTTTTAACAGTACTTTGGACTTGAAATGGATTTAAAGCAGGACATTTTCCAGTTGCAGTAAGTTGCATGTGTGTTTTATAGATTTTGGTACTACAAAAAATTTATTCTTTGTATTATATTTTTTACACTTCTACATCGTCACGTAGAGCACTTAATGAGATGTGTGTCAGTTTCATGTGTGCCAGTTCTGTCATCAGTCAAGTGCGGAATATGTTCTCTTACCTGTGATCACGACTCCAAGCTTCATTTTGATGGATTGAATTTGTCAGCTCTTTTCGCAGTGTTTTCATTTCAAGATTATAGATGCAACCAAGACTTTGGAGTTTTCTGAAGTCAAGAATCATTCATGTTGGAGGATGCAGCCAAATTACCAACTGTACAGGATGTGTTATAGACCCCTTCCCAGTACACTTAGATGTTTAAAATTGTCAAAAATACAGTATCTCTCCTTTTTTAATTTTTACTTCTGTCAAGTTCAAACAGGATTGCTACAATTTGTAGTACACTGTGATACTCTAGCACCCGATTTACCAATTAAAGTTAACAAGTTTTCTGATAAATTTGTCCCAAAAATTATTTGAGAAGTCGAAGAGTGGAGATGTACACTTTCTCTAGTTTTTATCCCTGCAAGTGTCCATCTGTTATGAAATGATACGGTAACATGAAAGTTTGTGAGGCAACAGTATTAAGTAGAGAATGACTTACTCTGGATCAGAAGCAGGTTTGTATGTCTCATTTATTACAACTTACTAACATGATCATTTGTTTACAGATTCATTCTAACACTCCTATTTCACTTTTAAACTTTAACATTAAAGTTAAGGATAAAAATTCCCAATTTTAAAGGCAAAAGCTTGCAATGTATTTAAATTTCCAAATAGGACAACAACTTGCTGATCATTAGTATCAACTGTAACTCTTTCACAACCTTAATTTTCTTGTACATGTAAAGTAAAATTAACAAATGTTTGTCTTGATGTTCAAGTGTTGCCTGGCAGGCAGAAAAAAAATAAAATCTTAAGGAAATAAAATTCATGTTAATCCCAGTCACAGCCCTATAATTCGCCACCCTATATTCCAACAAATCCATTCCTTTCCAAGAGGGGCTGTGTTCCGACACCCCTATGTTCTCACAACTGTGAACATAGATGAATATAGAGATTTTCGGAACATAGTAGTGTCGAAAAATTTAGGGCAGTCACCGTTCATCTTTACCATTTTCGCTGACGTGACCTGACCTGCATAAGTACATTACGTGCCCTTTTTTAGGTGTGCTTAGGGTGGGATGCTCTAACTCTTTGACTCTCTCCGGCTTTGTGGATGCATGGGGGTATTCTTGCTCTAGGGGTTGAGGCCTGTGATATACACCTCCTATGCCCACAATCCTAGATGTTGTTACAAACTATAGCACAAAGGCAATGGGTAGTGGGGATTTAGGGTAAGAAACCAAGAAGAGAACCTTAAACCCAATCTGACGCGACTTTAATATTTTCTTTGAGTCCTGGTTGTGGGAGTGGAGTCGGTTTTGAACTAGCCAATTATATTCTTTTTATAGGATGTTCTCGCAAAGAGAATAACCAGTTTAGACAACCTTCTTGTACAATGTTATTGTTTTGTTTGTTTATACCTATACACCTGCTTGTTTACTCCATGCTTTACTAGGCCTATTTGCGTAGTCAATTTGTCAGGCCAAGCACTTGGCTCTACAGAATCGTTGCATTCAAATTTAGAGCAGGTACCCACTCTGTAAATGCTGTTTACAACTACTGTATGCACATTCGGTTTTGTGAAAAACTTTTTAACGTTCCATTAGAATTGTATTCGCTGATTATTTCAGCAAAAGTGTGCGATAGCGTGTAACGTTCGTAATGCATGCATGTGCATTTGACTAGTGGTCAGGGTCACCCTGACGTCGGGTACTGCCTTTATAGAACGTCGATACCAACTCGACGAAAGGGTAACCCTGACTAATATGATTTGTTTTCGTAAATGCGAATGTGATTGGGACAGGTTCGAGTAAGGAATGCCTTCACAAAATCATTAACGTTAGCACTCTACAAATACAGATAGGCCTAGTGTATAATCTGAAAGGTATGACTCGGTCCATGCTCTGTTGCAAGCGTTACTTTATGGTAGCACTTTCATGGTTTTAGAATGAAATAATTTTGATAATTTGCGTGTTGTGTTCAATTCATTGTTGTGCAGCACATTGGGAAAACCCGTTGGTTGAGGGAATGTTTTTATTGAAATGAGCAGACACGTGACTCGTTGTTTACGGTCACTCCAAGCGTCCTTGAGTGCCTGCAGGGCATGCCCTCCTGGAGTGTGGAGGTGTTAGATTTATTGCTTTGACCTTTAGAGTTTCATCATAGTTTCAGAAGGATTTCCAAGTTGGATTTCCTTCCGAGGTAGTACTTCCATGGTTATATCTTCACCGTGGTAACCTTTTGTCTAAAAGTCCTGACGACTCTTCACCCTGGTAAACTGTGAGCTAATTTAGAGGAAGAATATAACATTTACTTGTTTCGGGAACACTTCCTTTATTATAATGCGCAGACAATTGTTTGAGAGATGTGAAAACTGCAGGGTTGAATGGCCGTATGTTACTTAAGTACCGTAAGCACCAGATGTAGTAAAACATAAAGATTAGTTCAATTTATAAAATGAATATTCATAAGGTTTTCTACTACGGAAGCGTTAAAAAGACATTTGAATTTCATTTAAATTATACCACCAGACATCGTTTAGCATTGACAGATAGTCTTTTATGCACAACACCGTATAGAATGAAAAACTATGGGCTTCTATAAGTGTCTTAAATCTGCGGTCTGAACAGTATTAAAACATGTCAAGTCGCAGACTTCATCTCGAGTCGAGTTGCATGTTTTAGTTTGACCTATGTCGCCACCTAATTAACTGACGCATAGGTTTGCTCTGACTTGAGCATAACATGACTCCAGTCTAACTGAAAACTCAAGTAAGGAAAAATGACTCGAGTCTCCTGCTTCTACATAGGGTACTTACTTTGATGCAACTCCTGTGTTTGTAATGGTATTATGTACGGGTGAAAATTTGTTTGAAAAGGTGGGGGGTGACAAAAGTCCTTTGGAGCAGTACAAAAGGTCCGCCGTCTATGACCTCTCAGGACCTTGACCTTGGTAGACTTGAGGAGCGGAACCTATAAAAGAAGTCCTAGAAAAAACACGAGGCGTATTGCTTAGGTGATGCCCATTATCTGTATAAATATGAAACGAAATGAAATTCAGGTTGAGCTCTGAATTTTGTGCAGAGTTCTTTTCTGTATTTTGTGCTGAATATCGAGTCCAAAAAATAAGTCGTTCTTATAAGTATGTATATTGCCATGTCACTGTAGTTCTAATGGAAAACATGTAGACAAGCCTTTCAGAAAATATCATGCATTAAAAACAACTCTGATGAAAGTAATACTTAAATATATAACATATGTGTTGTGTGCTTAACACTATCCTAATCTTTACAGTAAAAGTATTAATTTACATCTTTGATATTGGTTAGGCATTTCGAGGCGCCTTAAAATGCCATTATATTACAGAACATGTTGACCCTTTGGTAATTAGCCACCCTCACTTCAAAACTGGCTCCGCGGTCCGAAATACTGTTTGAGGTTTTTTACGAGGAAATTCAGAAAGTAGACACCCATTATCGGGCAGTACAGTAATACCCCCTGTGTAGTTATGGATACTAGCACGACATAGCCTTAAAATCAGTAGCTCTCCAGGGGGCAATGGACACGCCTCCCCCCACTGAGATTTGAGATTTTCAAAAAAGGGATATGTATTCTGACAGAGTGTGACAACGATCTATTTTAAGATTTGATTCAAGAAAAGGTAATAATTTTCATGTGCTTCAAATGAAAATATCGCAAAAATACCTGGAAAATGCCATTTCCCGCTCTTTGATGGGTTGCGTTTTTTCAAAATTTTCTGCACACTTCCGACTGCCCAATTGAAGTTGACGCACAGCTCAGGTGACTTCTCAGACAGGATTAGGCCTACATCCAAGAAAATCATATTTTAACTCCCGTCAACTGCTTTCTCTTATCCTAGTTCAGCTCCCCTTCTTCAAAATGTCAACGGGATTCGCTCTTGGCGGTACTCTCTCTAGATTTGTTGTTACCAATGAAATCTTACTTGAAGTTGCCCTGGAAGTAATTTTTAGACCAGTGTAAAGACAATAGAATAACTCTTAAATTACGACCGTAGTGGCCTACCTTAAACCCCCTAAAACCTAGGAACTTCCGGGGGCTTCGCCCCCTGTACCCCCACCGAGACTCACATTGAACTGCCTATCAATTTCTTTCTCTATAGTTCTTCTCCCCTCTCCCTTTTTCAAAATGTCAGCTGGATCCACTCTTGGTAGTAGTTTCCATACTTTTTTTTACCAAAAGTCTTACTTGAAATTACCCTGAAGGTAATTTTCAGACCAAGTCAATAAAATTATCCTTACTTAAAGATTTTAATACCTCACAAAGACCCTTAATCTCAGGAGCTTCCGGGGGCTTCGCCCTTGGTCCCCGCGAGGGCTTTGCCCCTGGAACCAACCAGGGGCCCTACTGCTGGTCCCTGGATCTCGCCCGATGATTCTCGCCTTTTGCGCTCGGTGGCGCCTCCGGGGCCATGAGTAGAGCCTAGCAGTTCCCCTTACAAAATTGTTGTGCCCCCCAGTGCCCCCTAGAGTGAAAATTCTGGTGACATCACTGCGTGTAATTATTGGACCCCCTAACTACAAATCGCCAACGAATGTAAGATAAGGGAAACAACTAGCTGATCTTAGAGGAAGTTTTGGAAGAGCAGCGGAATACTCTATTTGTAGGAGAAACACTCCTCACATTTTCCCTGGAGAAGATATAGCTAAAAAGAGAAAGCTGTGGAAATGGTCCAATTTTCACCACCTATGTGTAATTTGAACCAACTTGGTGAGTGGTATGAACCACATGGTGCGTGAAATGATCAAGCAGAATATTGCTGCAACATTTTCAAATCATCTCGAATATGTAAATGGATAACAAGAACCCCCTCCTACCACTCTTTCCGTTTTTAGTGGTATATTCTCGGACTTAAAATGTTATTTCCCCTTAAAATCTACTTACCCCCTTTGCTTGCCTTCCCCAAAGTCTGGCGCCGTCACGTACCACAGACCAGGTTGGTAATAGGCTCACTGCCCGGGAATTATCAATATGCCCAAGCCTGTAAGGTACCGTAATAACAAAACTGTGGAGAGGGGTGAATGAGTGGAGAAATTCAGTCCAGGGGCAATGCTATCGCGTATTCATTTTCATGTATTTTATTAATTGAAGCACCCTCGTGTGTGTAATTTGGACCGGCCCATTTTACAAAATTACATGGTTTATTATGTGTACCAGCAATCCATATTACACAACACGTGTTGGTTCAAATTACACGATGTTACTAATTTTGCCGAAACTTCTCTGGCCTAGCCATACGTAGTTTGTGTCGAAATGTATAGCCTAACACTCACGAGAAAGGATAATTTTGGAGAAATGATAAAAATTTGTCAAAGGTATCTTGCCTTTTGGATGACTAAATCATTTCTGAGTAAAACCCAACAAAGGGTCAAAACTGAAAACACAATTTAGTCAAGGGTCGTTGAATTGACTAACCACGTAGTCCCTCACGTTTGACAAATTCGCGATGATATCTGACTAATTTCGTGGTGATGTAGCCTACTAAAGAATGTGAGTCAAAACTTAGTCAAGGAGACTTAATATTTGTTGGAAACTAATTCAACATGGTCAAATATTACTTAAATATTTTTCCATATGTTTACCATGGTGATAAGTCAGTTTAGGCACTATTTGACTAATTTGTGTTTACAGTAAACTCGAAAATAAGATCAGTTCACCACTTTAAAGAAATTCACGCAGGATTGTGGAAATCAGGTTGATCTCATCGATTGTGAAGTCAAACATGAGCACATTGGATAAGGTATCAATGGCACATACAAGTAGTATTTACCTAAGCTTTATTGTAACTATCATACAAGTATAGTACTTTTTAATCATTTAAAATTGATCTCAAAGTAACATTGACGGTGCCACCGTTTGAAGTCAAGACGTGTGTTTAGTATTTTATTTTAAACCCTAATCTATCACAAGTTAAGTTTTCATCATTTTTAAAAATTTGGTGATCTTTTTGGCGATTCACCTTTCCAAAAATATAATGGGGCATTGTTTTCCTGTTCCCCCTCTCATGATACAAAGTATAAAGGGGGATAAACTCTTCACGTACCCTAAACTTAGTATTCAGACACTTAAAGTTTCTTGGGAAATTTAATGTTTCGTCTGACTGAAGCTTTTTCCAAACAGTAACCCACTGACAAACAAAATTTCTTATTCCGATTCAGTCCAGTTGGTGTTTCTAGAGTGATGTCCATATGGGAAAACAATGAACTAATTGAAGAAATTAACCTTTATCTCAATACGAATAACATATCAGAGGCGATTGCACGGGTGGCGATCACCGGGGGGACATTAGACTTGTTCCTCCTATTTTTTTTTTTTTTTTTGAAGGGGACACCATATCAAATGTCCAATGCAATAGTTGAAGCATGGAGAAAAAAACGTGAAGCCGATTTACTTTTTGTTATAACCAGAAGGCTAGTCAATATATTTTGCGATTGATGTGACATTTAGTCTTAGTATCCGGAGCATTTCGTTCTTAAATTACAAAAATTTTCGCGCTGTTCGTGTCCTTTTCTTCACTGTATATTTGGTTTTAAATGTTTAACGCGAGTTTCAGATATATGCTAATTGAACAACAGTATAGTTGGATAGTTGTCTAAAACAGCCTGTAAAATTCCGTGCTGGGGTTATTCTACCGAAAAACCATAATAAATGGATAGAATTCCTTTATTTTGCTGTTGTTTGGAATATTCTTCATTCAGACACAACATCATATTGTGTAGAAAATAGTAAGTTTCTCAATGGTAAGTTCAGGGTAGTGGGAAGGGATTATCCCTGAAATTCGGTGTCTCGGTTTTTCACTCCAATGATACTTTTTAAGGAGCAAGGAAACTTAATTGCTGAATAATCTTTGATTATCATCAAAGTCAAACGGTGCATGCTAGCTGATATTTTTTAGCATGCACAGAGGGTTAGCTCATTACATATCACGGACTTGAACACCCCTCAGGATAAGTTTGTGAACAATGTAATAGGGTTTGCATCTGCACAAGGGAAAGCTCAAGACAACTTTTGGAAAATTGGAATTTTCTGGTATGAGAACTGGAACGTTCTTCCATTTCATTGACATGAGCCAAATATTTTCAGTATTTCTCGAGCAAAACCAAACTGTTTCATTATACGCACACTGTCTCAGAAAACCGTCACTTCTGTCGAAGCTTCGGGTTGCTATAGGTATGTTAGTCCCTCTGCTAAGTATTTGCAGAATGTGGGTTCAAGAAGTTTGCATATGCAGCTTACAACACGCGGAAATTGCCGTTTCCTGTCACCTCTGGGGGATTGTGAAGTCAAAACGTTCTTGCACGCTCAGTGCCATTGATGGTGGCGCTTCGCTCAGAGTGAATAGTCTGGCTGTTACTCGGAAATATTTTTCGGTTTTTCCGCGCCAGCCATGCTTCTCCACTTGCGGTCATGTAGCACCTCATTGAGTACTTCAGTGCAGACTAACATGAATATAATGAGTGAAATACTTTTTTGAACTCATTTTGATCTCATAATTGCACTACAAATTTATCACCCTTTCAAAATTTTCCTTTTGTCTTTAACATAAAGAAAAACAGTACATTAATCATCTGTATTGAAAATGACTCTGCAATTCAATGTCCTGCTCAAAGCTCCATGCTGTAGCCCCTATTGCAAAAGGAGGTGGAATTTTACTTGGTAAGAAGAAAAAAATTCGCTCGCTTTGCTCTCATGGGCACAACATGAACCGCGTAGACACCGCTAGACTATGATAGACTGGTGAAATCATGTGTTCTCGCAAACAGTTGTTATCACATGTTGTCACTATTAAATATAAACATAACTGGATCGGTCTACCCTATATCATAGTTCCTGGTTACCTACATATCGTTCGTGGAAATATCTGATACAGATCGCCGCCCTTTGGGCGATTTTTGACCAGATTAAGAAAGGTGTGGACTAAGAAGAACACGCGCAAAGCGCGAAATGTTTTGTATTTCTGTTTTTTTTTC
Organism: Holothuria scabra; assembly: GCA_037179385.1. Classification (NCBI taxonomy): domain Eukaryota; kingdom Metazoa; phylum Echinodermata; class Holothuroidea; order Aspidochirotida; family Holothuriidae; genus Holothuria; species Holothuria scabra. The sequence continues at coordinate 13,630,991 of CM074192.1, read as the reverse complement.
TTTAATTTAGAAAAAGAAAACATGTTACCGAGATTTATCATCCATCCATTATTTGCAAAAGCCATACCGCGATATCTTAAACAACACTTCATTGAGGATCGCACTGTATTTACTATCTTTACAAATATCCTATGTTGCCATCAATTGAGAAGGAAATCTTGTTTCAGTGTAGTCAAGATTAAACTTTTTAGCCTTTATATTATTCTAAGATCTTGACGACAGTGTATCCACTTAATATTGGTTCACCGTTTCGAGCGTAGAGGCTGTAGTGTATTGAGGTTAATTTGTAAGTGCGCTGTCTACATATGGTTGTTGTTGTTGTTCTCGTGACAATAAAGTGTTTACAACCAGTTGAATCTGTCAGTGGTTTTATTCGAACTTATACGCATCTCGGTACTGAGAATGCTACAGTGGCCCTAGTGGCGGCTCTACGGTGGCAAGAGGGGCCTTCCCCACAGATTATGTCCTTGCCTTCACTTGCCTCGCCCAACAATGATCAGTAAGGAGTTGGGTTAACCGAAAAAAATTAATAATGTACCTCTCCCAAGACTTAAATTTTCATGCAGAAATATGCTAAAACCTCAGCATTTCCGGGGAAAGACCCTACCCCTAGAAACGGGCGCTTTGGGGTCGGTTTCGCTCTGCGCCCGAAAATTGTTGTCCTCACATTTCACGTTTTCCTTAAGTTTCCCCTCCCCATTTTTGACATTCTGGCGGAGCCACTTAGTGGAGCCCATTCCCGGTTCATTTCCAAGCCTAGCTCTTAAATCATCTTTAAATGTAGTATTTCACATTCATATTGTTATAATCTCCTATGTGTACACCTCAATAACACGGGGCCAAATTAAAAAACAGTGACGTTTCTATATCTTCTTCAACAGTCTTTCAATGTGATATATTTCATGAAATTTGACCATCTATCAGAGACTTACTCACCGGTGATTCAATATTAATCTGAAAGTATCGAAATTATATTTAAAAAATCCATGGACAAATTTTTATGGGTATCAAAGAAAAGTAGGCGTAATTCTTAACGGAAAAAAACCTCAGTGATTTTTGACCTGAATATTCTGTTTTATGCAGCGCAGTTAATTTAATGCCTAACTTCACGTTATTCTTTAAGTAATTTACGTTTTAGTCCTTTGATATCGTGGATGAAATGCTCTTTTATGATCTAATGAGCGACGAGGATGGTGCTTAGTTAACGTTTACTTACCCCAGTTGATAACAGTATCTTCGTCTTCTTGCACAGACAAATTACCTATTCAGTGCACAGATTATTACGAAGATGACCAGCGCTTTCACGACCGGACAGAGGAAGAAGTCATTTCGCCAATAGCTCGACAACATTATTTTGGAGGTGAGACCATTTTAGTAGTAATAGGGTTATTCCTCATTTTAAAAGGCTCGGTAAAAAGAATCAGTTTTCCGATAATTCCTGCATGAGACAGACTAAGCGATTTCATTGTATAAAAAGTCAAAACAAAACTACAGATAAATGCTCACAAGATCCCGCTCGCTCGTTCTGAAAAAGCCCAATTGAGTATTTAGAAGATCCCGTCGCGGTATTTGTGGGGCGAAGGTGGATAAGGGAGCACTGTTATTTGCATCATGGATTCTCCCACGTACACTCTTATTCTACCAAATTCATTTCACTCACTTCATTAGAACTATACCAACATATATATTTCAAAGAAAGTTTGGGCTACATACAGCTCTCGCTTTCGACCATGTGAGTCCGGTAGTAACTCAGTCTGGAGGCTGGAACTTCTTGCTTGCATTTGCAAAAATTTGGGACGGTAGCGTATAAAGTGGCTCATGGTAAACCGTGTTATTCCTTTTTAAAACGTTATAACTGAAGTAAAAAGCATTTCACTCAGTGTTTGCCCTTTGGAGGGCGTACTTGTCCTTTTGGGACGTTAAGCTCCTTAAGGGAGCAGAACTCCTCCGGGAGTAATCGTTTGGTTTTCGCCCCTTGGCTCTTCGCCAGAGAGTCGTGGGGACTTTTAGAAAAAAACTTAAGCAGAACTGAATTCCATTTAAGTGAAATGAAAAGCTTTCCAAGTGGAATTGCGAGTTTAAAATTAAAATGGCATGACCATACGCGGTCAAGTTGGTTCAAGAGTCAAGTTCCTAAAACAAAGACATATGACTTCTAGACCCTTAAAAATTTGTGCGAACCGTATTAAATAAACTTGTTCTGTATTTAGAGACTCTGATTCCACGGATGTAACAGAACTTTACGCTAATGACATATATTAAGAAATATAGTCGCCAAAGTTACGTTTGACGGTTGCAATATTAAAAACGAAGACTTGTTATAACAAGAACCTCTGAGAGAAGCCCGGGAAAATCAAACAAAAACTTATAAAGTTACGGAAACAGTAGCAAGCACTGACAGCGCTTAGTCCGAGATTATATCTCCCTATCCCCCACCCTGGTTGATTCTCACTGATAATACTCTTAGAACTGCCTGTTTGGATTTTTTGAACCACCCATCAGATCTCGATGTCCATGCAGTCATTTCTGCTTCTTTTCTACCGAATTCTTTTTCTCTGACACTGTAATTTATCTTAATTTTGGCTAAAGATGTACCGGTAAGAAACAAAACATATAGGAATCTTTATTGACAACATGAATTTGCTGCCATTTGCGCGCAAGAAAGAAATTTACTCCAAACGATCAAAACCTTGTAGGCCGTATAGTCGTACGTAAAGGAAATAGTCAGTCGGGCGTACCTGTTTTTTCCGCTGTTTCGTGCAACACAAAAGGGGATTACTGGGGAACAACCCAGAAAGGAAGATTATAGTTTTCTCATCACGAAATGACTTTTCCCCACGTTCAAAAAGTGCGCAGCAACGAAAAAAGAGGCAAAAATAATGCCAAAGTTTCATCTTAAATCTACTACGATCGTTTGGTCACCAGCCAATCACATATCAGGAGAGGAGGAGACTGACCAATGACAAGGCAGTAGCATCCTAGTTACATAGAAGAAGCAGACGACAAAATGGCAGCCTATGCCAAACGCTGAACCCGGTGAAAATCCGGAGTTTTGTGCCATGCACATTGTTTCCAGTGCAACAACCAACTTTAAAACATTCACAAAAGCATCTTAGGAAACGTTTGTTAGTTATGGGGCACAATGGAAACACTTCAACTGCCCTGAAGCCGAAATTGTCGACAGTACGGCTACGAGTCTTGGTTTAGACTTCGACAACATCGAAGAATGCCTCCAGTTGTTTTCACACGTACCCGTTGCACGAAACATCGGGTACCACCGAGATTGTTATCGGCGGTTTTGTGACAAAGGTAAAATTGAGCGGAAGAAACGTTCATCACAGAATCAGACTAGCGAAGATACGTATATCAATTCCTCTATAAAATTTTTAATTTGTAAACTAATCGGCTAGCCGGATGAAAATAAACATGCTAGCCTAGCCACAGAGTGTGCAATCAATGCATTGTGTGGCGACCGTAGTATTCCCACAATGGTGCAGCAATACGTACTTGAAGTCAGTGCTCTAAGCTGCCTCACAGGGTGGCCCACCTTGCTCCCTATTCTCAGAATTTAAAATTCTTCATGTGGTTCCTGGGGTTGTCTAAATTATTAAAAGTGCACTGTGTGAATAATGGATTGGGTGACTGCTAACTTGAACTGAACCAACACACAGAGTTACATGCGGTCATTAAAAGAATTGAAGTCAGGCATGTTTGCTGTGCATGGGCTTCAAAACATAGGAGTGCAGCATTTTACATGTGAACGTGTGTCCTTAAATTCAATCTCCTCTCTTTTCAATGAAGCTAGGGGTCTTATCTGTGTAGTATTAGCTCTCAACCAGTGCCTAGTATGATAATGCTCCATTATACTACGTTCTGAATACTACACGGAGCAAGTGACAATGGAGGTTAGTGTGTAGGGACTGAGTGAGGACTAGTGTAGTATATGCTACATTGTGTATTTTACTAAATTCCAGTCGTGTGGTGGTGTTGTAAGCAACTCCCTGATGTACTGTAAGTTGATATACTGACTAACCAGGGAGTTGTCAGGGTTGAGTGACAATTCAGTGTTCTCCACAGGTTGAAATTTTGTCCGGGTGCTCCAAAGGTTGAAGGTAAACAGTGATCACTGTCTTGACAAGAAGTCTAAAGAGAGGGAGCATCTCTCTTTGGAAAATGTTGGTTAAAATCAGTGATGCTTGTAATCATACTTTTCTCTGATGACTAGGAACATTTGTGATTATCATTGCTCAATGTCCACATTGAGATTGCTGTTTTCTCTGTTTCGAGATTTCAAATAGATAATTTTTGTCTGGGTGGCTGAACTTTTTGTCCGGGTGGCACATTTTTTGTCCTTGGGCTAAGAAACCTCTGCAGATTTTGTCCGGTGGGTCACCCTATCAAAACAGCTAGTAGAGAACACTGTCATTATGCCTTTTAATATCCCTTTCCTGTTGTAGCTGCTGAATTGTAACCGGGGTGGAAATATACTAACGCCTATCTTGTGCATTTGGCAGGAGCCTAAAACAGCAACTCTCTTGTCAGAGTGTGTGACTGCGGGCAGATATCTTGAATATAAAAGACTTATGGGATGTATCCACATTCCTTGGTACTGTAAGAACATTCTTTCCATTACTTTCCACCATATAGGTATACTAGGCCACTTTTATTTGGAGGGGGTAGAGCCCTTTTAGGCTTTTACCCAAAATTTTAATCACCCATGCCTGAAAAATACAACTGTTTTGTCTGAAAATAGTAATTTCCCAGCAGGAACAGGGCTGCAGCCCCCAGCTCCCCCCCCCCCCTCCGCCCTATACACCTATGTTTTCAACAGTGCTAGCATTCCATTCTACTTTGACCCACTAACCTGAAACTAAGACATCTCGTTTAAATATGAATTTTAGTAGTTTTGAGCTTCCCTTCAAAACTGAAGGAATTACAGTACGTAAGTATTGTACATTTGAGTTGGGGGAGGGGGGAAGATGTTAAAACAAAGGTTGGTCAACTGTGGTTTCTATTAAAGTTCTTTTTGTTTTAGTCAGAGACTAACATTACCATTTTCCTAGCAACAAGCCACGGTTTGTGGGAAAGGGAGGGGGGGGGCTGGTGCTCATATGTACTTATTGTACAGACAGGTAGACCCCATAATTTCCATCATTGCCTCATGATAAAAAAAGCACTGTTTTCTTTGATTGATAGTTGAAAGAAAGCGAGAAGTATTTGTTGAGTTCCTTTCCGTGCCTATAACCTTTAAATCTAAACCTTCCTTCTAGAAGAAAAAAGTGTTTTAACAGAATGTAGCCCAACCCTTTCATGTAAAAATCTTTGGTGAATTACAAAATGAAGTTCCCTGTGTAACTGTAAACCCATCAGAGCATAAAAATATTGCAATTTTCCTCTGCAAAGTTGTCATTCTGTAAAATTAGCACTGCCTTGCATGAGAACCCCTGATTCTATGTCAGTTTGCAAATTTGGGGAGGGGTTCTGGGCCCTAACCCCCTTGAACCCTTTACAGTAACACCCCTTACCAGTAGCAAAAATAATAAGTTTACCCATATTAGTGAACATATTTTAATGAAATTATCATATTTGCACCCCAATTACTTGAGGTGTCTAGTTGTATGTTATACACAAATGTTGGGAGGGGGCTTCTCACAGGACCCCTCTCCAAGACACCTTAGGTTTTGCATGTCCCGAGGAAACCAACTTAAAATCTAAAAAGAAAATAAATGTGCAAATGCCAGAACAAAGACTTGACAAAATATTGCACAGTTTTCACATAAGATTCTTTTGTTACACACAAATTTTGCAAAAGAGAGGGGGGTCTGACCCCAGGAGACCATTGACCAACATGCATAGTTCTACTGAATTCGTTTAAACCCTTCTGTACTAGTGGTTCCATGGACCTGCCAGGTAAAGGTCAGAATGAAAACATAGTTTACACTGGAGCTATTGTGTACATTATTCTGTGTATTGCTTTAGTTTGGATAGCGCCCTCTATTTTTGTTTATGCCTTTTCCCTGACCCTGGGAGTGGTCAGTGTTTGCAGAAATAGGTCATGTGTGAGTGAAAAAAGATTGCAAGGTACTCTGGACCAAAATCTGCTTGTTTGTAGCTTGAATGTGTTCGTAACATATATTTTTCCTTCAGTACAGTAGTCTATGGGACTATGGCGGCCATTTTGTCCATAAAGTCAATAGTGTGCAACTTTTAAACGTGGGGAAAATCAAAATATGAAAATTTATGTTGTAAAGTACAAATGGGCGGATTTTGAGGTAATCCCCGTTTGTGTTGCACGGAATCCCATTTTTAAAGCCTTTTTTGAGGTATGCCCTACTGACTAAAAAGAAGATCGAATGAATATTTTTTGAGAAAACTGACCCGGCGCGTCGCTAAACACGAGCGCGATAATGAACATGTCGCACACGCAACGCTTCTTAAGTGTCCTTGAATTACAACGCACTCTTTCCATCTTCGGTCTTCGTTTTACATACACCCGAGAAATTGAGCCAAAAGAGACTTCATTTTCTTTTTACGTCTTTCTCTTAGGCGAGCAAGTTGGAAGATGGTGTGGTTGGTTGTCTGAAAACGGATTTCCCATCGCACATACAACGGATGACGTATCGACTGTGGAACAATTGATCTGATATTAATTTACTTAACTACAACCAGTAGGTGACCATGTGCCTTACAAAACGCAGATATGGTATAGTTCCATGGTAGTACAATGCCGTCAGAAACTATGTGTGCTTAGCTAATGATAAAAAATGTTCTGTAGTCGAGACAGTATTCGCACTCGTGATTTCAGATTTTGAAGTTGATCTCCCTCCATTGAGAGAGTACTAGGTCTAGAGTCCTTGAAAGTGGAAAATACCGGACTCGTGACTTGGACTCTCCGGACTCGAATACTGCATTGACTAATGTTGAGTCATTATACTTACTTCTATCGGAAACGTTCTTCACTTTCGGACTTAAAATTCCAATGTTTGTGCCAAAATAGTTTGTAAGTGTTACATGAGGTGTTTTTTGAAATGTAGGCCTATAGCTCTTTCTATTCTCTTTCATATCTATGAATAAGACTGAAATAATGTTTTTGTTACTGAAATTGAAAGAAGTAAACCTGATTGTTGGTAAATCATAGGTGCGACAACTTAGGAATGAGAACTTTTATAATTATATGGTACTTCTGATATTTGTTGAAGACTTTAGTATATCTTTCTGGAATGCAGCTGAAAGGGATGACTTGGGCCCATTTTAATTATTTTACGTTTTCATAAACATGTAAGATATTGAATCTTAAGAACATCGTTGCAAAATAAGTCAGTTATAAGAATTGAAATGTTGGTTCCTTACATTTTCAGTGATTTAAAGGGAAAGTTTAAGAAAAATTTAATTTTCATGCTTGAAAGAGGAATCAAATTTATACAGTGTGGTGACATTTCCAGTTCAAATCAGAGATGTATTTTTCGAGATATCAAAAAATGAAGTTACTAGATTTGTGGTCAAAAGTGACTTGAGGGCAGCAGAGGTTAAATCACTTCCTCACATTGACAAGGAATGCTTTGTTTCACTTTTTTCAGATTGTTGTGATGACCAGCTTGAAGTTGATAGGATTAGGACCTCCCTGTGGGAAATGCAAATTTTTCAAGTTCTCATGCCACTTATTAAATGACATTCTGATAGTATGTGATTGTTGATGAGAAAATATGCTATTAAGTTTAAAGGTCAAGGGCAGCGGGCCCCCAAACTTACTCTGAGACATAAACTTACTGTCAGCATTTTCTTCTTATTCCTCTTCAAAATATATTTCTGAATATTTTGTAACTTCAATATTGTGTTTTCAAGGTAAACCAAGAAGTTATTTCCTGTTTAAGAGCCAATCATAAAAAGGAACAGACTACTACACTACTTCAAGTTGGGCTGTCTGCTCTTGCCATTTAAAGGAAAACAAAAGACTGTCGATTAATGTGAGAATATGGTGTCATATGTGCTTCCTTCAAGTTCACTTTTTTGTCAAAAATGTGAAAACTTTACTTGCTAATATCTTGAGAACCATACATCGGACTGTCGGATTTCAATACAAATTTCCCCAAATGCTTAGAATCAGTAGTGGCGAAAGGAATTTCCCGACAGGGGGGGGGGGGGGTGAAGCTCCCCGACAGGGGGGCCGGAATTTCAAGTCCCCGACCAAGGTGATGTTATGTCCCGGTGGGACGTGACTTGGTAGAATTTGAGCTTTCCTTTGAACAGATACTTAAAAATCTGGAGTTTTTTGAAAGAAATTTGGCTTTTGTTAGTACCATGAAAAATTTTGGGTCTCTATTGGAGAATCTGTCCTTCATATGGCAAAAATAAAAAACGTTATATAGGCGACAGCTGAAATTCTTTTGAGGTTACACGTTAAATCGAGACGAGACTACAAGTTTGCCTGGAAAGTTTTTCCCTTTTTGAACGAAGATTTGAAAAGTAAGGGCTTATTAAATTGGAGAAATTTTGGAATTTAATGAAAGAAATTTTTTTTTTTTGGTAAGGGTATAATGAATATTTGGCTTTTTTAAGTTATATGCCTTTCAAGAGCAAAATTAGGCGGTATGCTGGGTGATCAGCAGAGTTGGCATTGGTTATTTATTGTATGGAGTATCCATCGGAAACGGCAAAATTTTGTCACTTTTAACAATATGAAGCTTATATTGGGGAAAAAATTGTTAAGCTTATGACAGTTTGGGCGTTTTATGGAAGAATCTTACCTTCTCATGAGAAAAAATCAAGTAGGGGGTGATCTGTAGTTTTGTTGGGGTTACTGAATATCATCATGCAGATTCAGGAAAAAGTTTGGCTTCGCATTTATTCGAAGTATAACATTTTATGTTATTGTCATAGGCGTACGGGAGCGTTTCAGTTTGGGAGGGAGCAGAATTGTTTTTTGTCCGAAAAGTGTAATCCCCGAAAGACAATCTAAGTCGAGCGCACAGAAATTTTTGAAAAATTGAGAACCCCCAGACAGCAGGAAATGGCATTTCCGTGTTGGAAGCTAGAATTTAAGAAGTCAGCTCTCGAGCTTTCTTTCGCAATAAAATTTTCACTTCATAATACTGCCCCAAACGAAGAATAATTTACAAGCATGCTTTGTTCTGTTAAGTAATCTGTTCGACCAAAATACTATCTATGCGGAGTGCCACCATCAGTTGGCGCGGAGCGTACAGAAAATTGTTAAAATATCTAACCCCTCAGATAGCCGAAATGGCATTTCCCAGACTTGTAACTAGAAATGAAGCAGTCGTTATTTTGAGCTTTCTTTTGAAATGAAAGTTTCACTTCAATAGAAAAAACCCAAATTGCTAAATGATCAGAAAAGTATCAGATAAAAGGTACTGCTCCAAGTAAATGTAATGGTCTTGTCTCTTTTCGGGGGGAGGGGGACTATGCAACGGAATTACTATAATTGGAAGGTTCACTAAATAAATGAAATTTTTTACGTGACTGCCCGAATTTCAGACTATAAATGGTTTTAAGTTTCAACGTATTTGAAAATATGTCACGTTACAAGGTACCTTCAAATAAATTTTTCAGTTAGACTTATGGGGAGACATTCTCACACTACTGTTTATCAGTAAGTGTACCTGAAAACGGGCTGGTTTCATAACCGTTGCTAGAATTCGGCTGTCGGGGCAGGCCAGATGGCAGACCATTGGGCACTGCATGCACATGATCAACCTCTCGTCTTTTGTCAAGAAAATTCGGAATTGTGAGTTTCCTTGAAGTATATGGTCTTCTTTCGGGTGGCAGAAGTTTATCAGACTTTTATCAGTTTACCGTGGGCATGAAAATGAAGGCTCCCCGACGAAATCGGGTTTTCTCAACAACAGGGGAAAGGCCGGCAGCCTTCCCCGACGGGGGCATGACCCTTGCGGATTGAAGATGGGATGAGGGATGGCAGAGCTAGTAAGAATTGATTGAAACAGATTCAGATAGGCATTTAAATACCGTTACAAAAGAATAGAATAGTGCAAAAAGAAAAAACAGTTCATAATCATCCATCCAGTAACTTTAAGTCCTTTACGTTCATTTTTCAGCCTCCCCGAAGGAAGTTGCCGTCCTTCCCCGACGGGGGAGGAGATAGGACACGGGTACATGGAATGTGGTATAACGGAGCAAAGAAGAAGTGATTGAAAGGCCGATAGTATTAAAATAACATAACATAACATAACATAAAATAACATAACATAACATAACATAACATAACATAACATAACATAACATAACATAACATAACATAACATAACATAACATAACATAACATAACATAACAGGTTGAAGGGCAAAGGAGGGCCAAGGCCCCATAAGATGCCCTGAAGTCCAAGCCCTAATCAAAAGTCAAACCACCAAAGCTTGACAACAGCCCCAAACAATCAGATTCTACCACAGCCATGGAAAAACCTGTCAATTTTAACCTTAAAGCAGTGAACTGAGGGGGAGTTAACTACCCAATCTGGTAGACAATTCCACTCGTTGACAACTCTATGGGAGAAACTAAACTTCCTAATGTCAAGCCTTGCAAAAGGCTTTTCAAGCTTTTTACAATGCCCACGCACCCGAGAATTACCTTGAACCCTTAAATAACCACAAGTCAGAAGGGGATTCCTTTCACAAAGGAACTTGAAAACCTGGAGCATGTCTCCCCTAATCCTTCTCAGCTCCAAGGTGGTAAGCCCAAGATGTTTAAGCCTAGCATGATAAGGCAAATTTCTCACCTCAGGAATGAGGCGAGTGGCTCTCCTCTGAACCTGCTCTAAAAGAAACTTGTCCTTTTCATAGAAGGGACTCCAAGCCTGAGCTGCATAGTCAAGATGGGGTCTTACCAACTGCTTATACAAATTAAGCACAATATCCTTACTAAAATTGATGAAATTCCTCTTGATCAAACCAATCACTCTATTAGCCTTTACAGCAGTGGCTGCACACTGCCTTGATGACTTTAAATCCCCAGTAATTACAACACCCAGATCTCTCTCAGAGGTGACATTACTTAAAACACAACCATTCATGTTATAATCATAGCTAAAACTTTTGGGACCAAAATGAAGGACCTTACACTTATCTGCATTAAAAGACATTTGCCAGGTCTGAGACCAAGAAAATAACCTATCCAGATCTTTCTTTCAGCAGTAAGGCATCATCCAAAATGCTAATCTTCCTATAAAGCTTAGTATCATCTGCAAACTTACTTATACGAGATGTAACAGAACTATCAATATCATTGATGAAAATTAAGAAAAGAAGTGGGCCAAGGACAGAACCCTGCGGTACTCCACTTGTGACTTCTTTCCAAGAGGAGAAGTTACCATTGACAGCAACTCTCTGAGCTCTACCATGAAGCCACGAATTTATCCAATCAGCACAATTGCACTGAACCCCTAACCTATGCAGTTTAACCCTTAGCCTACCTAATGGAACTTTATCAAAAGCCTTTGGAAAGTCAAGGTAAATGACATCAACGCCATACCCAGAATCAAGAGATGAAGAGACATCTTCAAGAAAGCTCAGTAAGTTAGTAACACAAGATCTGCTTGGCAGGAAACCATGCTGTGACAGATTAAGTAACTCATTATCTAAAAGATACTTAAGTAAACTATCCTTAATCAAAGATTCCATAACTTTGCACACAACACTGGTTAAACTGACAGGCCTGTAATTGCAATGATTACTTCGATCCCCCTTCTTAAAAATTGGAGTAACATTTGCTACCCGCCAGTCAGTAGGAACAAAACTCGAATCCAGACACTTCTGAAAAATGATGGAAAGAGGAACTGACAAAATCTCAGAGCATTCACGTAAAATGGCTGGGTGGACCCCATCTGGCCCAAGGGCCTTACTAGCTTTCAAACTCTTTAACTTTTTACAAACTTGTTCCTCTGAGAAAATGACATAACTGATTGAAGAAGAGACATCAGAACCCTTACAAGTCCCCAACAAAGATGATTCCTCAGAAAAAACAGATACAAAATAGTCATTTAACAAATTAGCCATATCCTGATGGTCACTAACCAAAGTATTATCATCACCTTTGAGAGGCCCCACACCCTCCTAAAGCTTCTGCTTAGACCTCACATAGGCATGAAAAGTTTTGGGGTTTATCTTAACCTCCTTGGCCAACTGCTTTTCAAACCTAGTTTTAGTTCCTTTTACCAAATTTTTAACTAAGAATTCCTGCTTCTTGTAAGCTGCTAAGTTTTCTGGACTTTTACTGGCCCTGTAGCGACGCCAACTCTTACGTTTCTTCCTAGTTGCTCTAAGAACTTCTCTAGAAATCCAAATTGGCCTATTTTTAATCGCAGCTTTCTTAAGTGGGACATACAACTTTGTTGTGTCAGAAACAACATCCCGGAAAACACTCCATGCCTCAGCAGGGCCCAAGTGAGACAAACGGGCCGCCCAATCTATGGTTAATAGCTCCTAGCACGAGTAAAGTTAGCCTTGCTGAAATCTAGAATTCTTTTGTCACTACTAGCATGATTGCTGAAACAATGTAACTCAAAACAAATAAGGTCATGGTCACTGGACCCTATCTTACCACCATTAGCTACATTTCTAACCATGTTCTCATCTGTACTTAACACCAAATCAAGGCAATTATCCTCACGAGTGGGAAACAGAACATGCTGGGTAAAGAAACCATCAGTCACAACCTCAAGAAAATCCCTCCCATGTAACCCACTAGTACAGGAATGCCAATCAATATCTGGAAAGTTAAAATCCCCAAACACAACAGCCTTTTTGGAAGAAATTTTCCTAAAAATTTGGAACAAACTCTGATTATTCTCAACGCAAGAATTTGGTGAACGGTAAACAATACCGACAAGCAAGGGGGTGCCATAATCATTGCTACAGCTAAGTTCACACCACAAGCAGTTAGAGAACCCACAGGAAAACTTGGTTGTGACTTCAACACAATTTAAACTATCCTTGACAAATAATAAAACCCCTCCACCCCTACCGCCGACAGTATCAAACCTATCTTGCCTGAAAATTTTGTACCCGGGAACCTGAATTTCAGAGTTGCTTACCTCACTATATGGAGCCATGATTCGGTAACTCCAACAATGTCTGGATTGTCACTACAATGGAAATCTCAGCAAGAAATTCATCGAACTTGTTTAGAATGCTCCGTACATTAGCAAACACAACTTTGATCCCAGAAACTGCCCTGTCAGTTGAGATATGGTTAAAACCTCTGTGAGCTTGAATAGGGCCCTCAACACAACCAACATCAGAGATACTCCTAGCACCATAATCCCTCGCCCATGAAACTAGTTTGACAACTGGGATTCCACAGCCCTAGTGACCATCCTTCCCAATTCATTGGCCCCAACGCCTGACAAATGCAGCCCGTCTCTAGCGAATAGATCCCGTCTATTATGAAATTTGGCCCATGTATCAACAAATTTGAACCCCCCCCCCCCCCCCCCGAAAACACTCGTTTTGCAACCACTTGTTCAAACTCGCAATTTTACCCGAAGAAACCTTTCTGTCAAACCTAGGGAGAATACCACAAATAACCCCCTTACTGCGTGTGGACTTAAGTTTACTGATCAGTTCCTTAAATTTTGACCTGAGTAAAAATTGACTATCCCTACAGAGATTGTTGGTACCATGCCTGAACTGCAACGACTTCCTCGTTCCCCACAATTTGATTGACCCTAGCTGAAATATCCTCAATTTGAGCACCTGGTAAGCAAACTCTAACCCTTTTACCTTTGTCTTTCTTACAAAACTCCCTGTCAGAATACCTTATAATGGAATCCCCAATCAACAAAGTCTTCCCCCGAACTTTTTCCCCCTCCCACAGACCACTACCAGTACCAGAATTTGGTTCCTCCTTACCGACGCCAACCTCCTCCACTGACAACCCAGAATAAGAATTTGAAAGCTTGAGACTATCTCCCAAAACTTCTTTAATATCATTTCAAAACAAAAAACTATGTTCACTCTTCCAGTAACTTCAGTCCGAGTAGGTTTTTTTTACTATTTTTTAATTATTATTTTAAGCCTCCCCGACGACACCGACGGCCTTCCCCGACGGAGGGGTTGGGGGTTGCATGGCCCCCCACCCCCCCCCCGCTGGCGCCACCCCTGCAATTTCTCCTGTTTTCTCTGACTCTTTTGTTACTCTTTATTTCTCCTTGATTTCTTCCTATCTGTCCTTTTTGTATAGGCCTAGGCCTATACATAATCTTGTAATTCTATTTTTTCTTTCTTTCTTTTCTGGTACATCTGCCTTCGGCATTTTGTGAAAAACGTTTGCTTCCAGGTCTTCCTCATTTTCCTGTTCTAATTGTTGTTTCGATGCAATTTGCTTATTCTTCTTTGGAAATACGTTGCAGACTCCGAAAGCACAAACGCAACGAAGTAAGAGATCAAGAGAGGGGGATCAGCAAGACGCCAGGCGACACCTGAAGGTGTCCAGGGTTAATGAAGGTGAAAATAAAAGAAACGGAGAGAAGTTGGTCAAGGACAATCACAATATTGTAGTTGTAGTGATAGTAGTATGTACCCTCCATCGTGGAACCTATCCCTACATTGTATGTAGGAACGTCAACCATGTTCACAAACAATGCACACATGCTCAATTGGTCCATGGTGTACACACATGATTCCAGAAAGATCGACTGTGCTGTTTAGTCATGGACGCTCAACAACTTTCTCTTTTGCAACAGTTCGTGGCACTTTGCAAGGCGAACCCAATGGTTCTCCATGCTCCTGAGCTGCAGTTTTACAAAGATTGGTTGGAAAGGTAGGCTGAAGCGAAACACGAAGCCCAAACAACGAAACAAGCGTAGGCCTACAATCTTGGACAAAACTCCTTGGGACACCCCGCTCCCCTTCGCAGTGTTGATCACAGTTAGCCTATTCACAGCATACAGTCACTCTTTCAGCGCAACATTGAAAGGGGGAGCGGGGGAGGGGAATTCATGCAAGTCTTTGAACTGAAATTCAAGAATACTATGGCAAAGTGTCCCAACAGTTTTGTCCAAGATTGTCTGAGAATTTCGGAAGTTAGAACTACTCGCGTCACACAGTAAAAAGTGTCCTTTTGTCTTGATGGGTTGATTTGCAAAAGGGAATAAGTTTAAGCGCCCGATCGTTCATGTAGCTGTTCTCAACAGTGACTTGTTTTTTGGTTTACGCTGTCTTAAATTATATTGAAAAAATGTTCGTGTTTATATAATTTAAATTTGTTCAAAACAGTGACGTTTTACCTGATAAGTGCATTTTGGAGAACAGAGGCACTGGCTCTAATTTAGAATCCGTGCCCGGAACTGCGTCATAGCTGTACGGTTAGGGGTTATGTATGCATAGTAATAGGTTAGGGTTACGTACGCATAGTAATAGGTTAGGGTTACGTACGCATAGTAATAAGGTTAGGGTTACGTAAGCATAGTAATAAGGTTAGGGTTACGTACGCATAGGTATAGGGTTAGGGTGGGCCATATGCAGGTGTACGCATGCATAGGAACTGTATACGTAGGGGTATATAAACATTTACGTATACGTATCTCGTACTGTACATATATATACACTCTCCAGTACATACAGTTAGCTTTAGGTATACGTAAATACGTATACCTACAGCTATATGTAATAGATAGTATTATTAGACAGTACTTATATTATTTTTAACCCATCCACCGGCAATGGCGCTCGTAGCGCAGTAGGCAAGCGCGCTGGTCTTCATGCTAGAATCGCTATATCGCTAGGGTCGAGGGTTCGGGTCCCGGTACTAACAATGCTTTTCTTTCTTCCACAGCACTAACCATTCACTTCTTTCCTCAGCACACAGTTATAGCGCTGTTGGTCGAGTGAGGAAAAAAAGAAAAGGGTTTTTTACTTAAAAAAAAAAAAAACTTAAAGTTTGAGCGCCCTCTTTTGGAAATTGTGAAGTGAGTAAAATTATGTCTACTTCCGGGCACGGATTCTAAATTAGCACCGAGGCACTGATGTATCCTGCCTATTACTTCATTTTAAAGTAATTTACCATGTTTTCTCAAGAAAAAAATATGCCATACATGCGAACTTGACGAGACCAGCATTGAAAGATAAGTTTAACTCAAGGGTCTACCATTTATTTTGAAAGCAAACATGAAAGCAAAGCACAATGAAATTGCTTCGGTTTAAAGAGGGAAAAAAGCATAGGCCTATGTAACCAGTTTCATGTAACGTGAAAAATGGAGTCACAGGGGTGCAATTTGCTTCAAAATATGCCAAAAACCAGCCTTAACTAAAGATCTACCATCGGTATATTTAAAAAGCTTGGATCTCATATGTGCCTTTAACATTTCATGGTAGATTGTGGCGCTCTTTCAGTTAAAATCTCATCTCCGTAAAACCAGTTTGCAATAGGAGTCAGACTTTTCAATCCAAGAAATTGTTTAGGTTATATCTATATATATATATATAGTACCTATCGAATTAGAACGTATCCTGGCGATTACCCGAGCCTTTCAAAAGTCTCTTTCCATATTTCAAATGTTAAATTATTGGCTCTAAAATTGCCTCCTCCAAGTTTAAACATGTTTTTAATTGGTTTTGCATCTGTATTACGAGGAGGAATTGGTAGCCGTTCTGTCCGTACCTCTGCCCATGGCTCACGAGATGCAAATTCCCCAGGACCTGCAACAGTCTATTCTTTATTATCGTCCCGACTCTAAATAAATGTATACAAATGAATCAAACAACACATTAAAACAACTCTTTATGCTACTAACTCTTTATGCTAAAATCCTCAGACCTATAAGCTTCCGAAAAAAACTTTTCCGAAAAAGTCGGCCCGAAAAATGAAGCATTATCTATTGAATTTGTTCTCGCAAATAATACGCGTGGAGCTCAGACAATCTTGGACAAAACTCCTTGAGACACCCCCGCTCCCCTTCGCAGTATTGATCACAGTTAGCCTCTTCACGGCATACAGTCACTCTTTCAGCGCAACATTGAAAGGGGGAGCGGGGGAGGGGAATTCATGGAAGCCTTTGAACTGAAATCCAAGAATACTATGGCAAAGTGTCCCAACAGTTTTGTCCAAGATTGTAGGCTAGGCCCTATAACGTTAGGCCTAACGTTATAGGGCCTAAATGTTGTACTCAAGTTGGTGGCTCGGGCTTAGTCTAGAGCCTGGAATCATTACAGTAGAGTAGCTTAGTCGGGCCAATGCACTGCACTTCGAAGCGTCATACAGTTAGGCCTACAACTTAAAAATAGACCTAGGCATATTCTTGTATTAGGCCTAGGCTAGGCCTAACGTTAGCTCCAATCCAGAATCACTATTGCAAATGACAAAATAGGAACACCTGCAGGCTGCAGGCCAAGCCTACAGTGGTACAGTACCACTCAGTATAACATAACATAACAGGCTAAAGTAGGCTATGATAACATTTTCTCTTTTAGTCTTATTGAATTTTGCAAACTATGTCAAAGGACTTGGTCAATCATGTCAACTGCTTGAGTAATGGCTATTTCACATCCAAGGCACTGTTTCTTCTAGTCTAAGATATTATACATTGGGTGCAAGCCTAATTTAGGATAAGTGTTGGGAAATGACATCAGTTCAAACAACTCTCTTGACTTGAAAGAGGACGTTGAAACTTCAGAGAAAAACAAAGTCTTGGCTCATATATTGGGTTTCCATACCCAGTTATAGGGTTAGGTACGCATAGTAAATAGGGTTAGTGTTACGTATACACAGTAGTACAGGATCAGTGTTAGGGATATATAAAGGCATGTGCATACCTATGCATAGTTACGTCACTTCAGGGTATGGAAACCCAATTAGTACCAACGTCTCTTTTACCTTTTTTTTTCTCTCCATGTACAATGCATTTTTTCTCCACTCGTTTTTTCACATGTCGATCCACACATGACATGTCTAAGTTTCAGAAAAACAAAATTAACAATCATTACAATTCACACATCATTTGAAGACATGTAAGTAGCCTATGTTCTAGGAGTAGGTTAATTTTTTATTATAACATACCCTAAAAAATCGCCACCCTTTTCAAATATGTAACGCCCCAGGGGACCTTTATTAGGGAATATGGTAAGTTATTAATTTTATCTTACTGCCTAATATATGCAACAGTCCAGGCTTTCATGATTTGAGAAAATGTGCAGCGATATTTAGATATGCCAGAAAACTATATCAGACGTAGATTTACATACAAGATCACAAATATTTTGCCTTCACTGAATTCTTAGTTTCCTTGCATTTAATTATGTAACATAACATAACATAACAAGTTAAAGGGCAAAGGAGGGCTGTAAAGGCCCTATAAGATACCCTGTAATCCAACCCCTCCCCCCCCAAAAAAAAAAAAACGAAAGCAAACTGTTCACCTAACAAGCCCAGAAAGATTCTACCATGTGGTAAAACTTGTCAATATTTACCTTAAAATGGTGCACTGATGTGGAGTTAACAACCCACTCAGGCAGGCTATTCAACTCATTAACAACCCTATGAGAGAAACTGAACTTCCTAATGTCAAGTCTAGCAAAAGACTTATCAAGCTTTTTACAATGGCCTCTTACCCGAGGATTACTTTGGACCTTTAAATAATTACAAGCCAACAAAGGATTCCCTTCAGATAGAAATTTGTATACCTGGAGTATGTCTAATCCTCCTCAGCTTTAAAGTGGTAAGCCCGAGCAGCTTGAGCCTTTGGGGATAAGGTAGATTTCTAACCTCAGGTACAGTATGAGTCGAGTAGCTCTCTTCACGAACAGGCAGCATGGCTTCAGACAACGCCATTCTTGTGAATCTCAATTGATCTTAACAACCAATGACCTAGTACAGTCTTTAGATCTTAGATCCCAGACTGACATGATTGTCATGGATTTTTCTAAGGCTTTTGATACGGTTCCTCATAACCGTCTGCTTTGTAAATTACAAAACTATGGTATTAGAGGCTACACCCTTAACTGGATTGCTAATTTTCTTAAGTCCCGGAAGCAGAGAGTCGTAGTGAGTGGTGATTTTTCTGATTGGGTGGATGTTATCTCTGGGGTTCCCCAAGGTACAGTCTTGGGTCCTCTGTTGTTTTTAGTTTATATTAATGACCTGCCCGATAATATCTCTTCTGAAGTAAGACTTTTTGCTGACGACTGTGTAATTTATAGACAGATAAAGAATAATCTTGACCAGGTTCAACTCCAAAATGATCTAAACACCCTCTCTGAGTGGCAAAATAAATGGCAAATGCACTTTAATACCAAGAAGTGCTTTTCTATGAGGATTACTCACGCAAGGAATCCCAAGTTTTTTAATCATACTCTAGATAACGATACCCTGGAGTCTGCCGATTGCCACACTTATCTGGGAGTTGACATCTCTAATACCCTTACCTGGAATAGACATATTAATCGTATCACTACGTCAGCAAATAGGTCTTTGGCTTTTATTAAAAGAAATTTATACTCCTGCCCCAGGAGTGTCAAAGCTAATGCCTATCTCACACTTGTTAGGCCTTTATTGGAGTATTCATCTTCTGTTTGGGATCCCTACACCACTTCCCTATCCAATAAGGTTGAGCAAATTCAACGTAGGGCTGCTACTGTAGGTTTGTTTATAATGACTATTCCCCCCATAGTAGTGTGACTGAAATGCTAAATGACCTAGGGTGGGATAGTCTCAAAAACAGGCGTACTGCCAACAGGCTAGCAATTCTTCACAAAGCCAGATTGGGCCTCCTAGCCTTGCCAATCAACAACCTACAACCGGTCTGGCGGCCCTCCAGGCATCACCATTCTAATAGCTTTACAAATATACCAACCAGTAAGGACTGCTACAAATACAGTTTCTTTCCTCGGACCGTCAGAGACTGGAACCTACTCCCCCAGAACATTACAGATCTCAAGGACCCCAAGCAATTCAAGAGCGCAGCCTTGAGGATCCTCAGACGGGACGACTAACTACATGCGCACACTCAACCCTGTACATTTGACTCCACCAGGAGTGTTGTGCAGTATTTTTCCAGATCCAGATTCTGAACTTGCTCTAAAAGCAATTTGTCCTTTTCAAAGAAGGAACTCCAGGCTTGTGCAGCATAGTCCAGATGGGGCCTACTGTAACCAGCTGCTTATACAAATTTAGCACAATTTCTTTACGAAAACTCTTAAAAATCCTCCTGATCAACCCAAGCACTCTCTTTGCCCTTGCAGCAGTAGCTGCACACTGCCTTGATAGCTTTAAATCTCCCGTAATAACTACACCTAGGTCTTTCTCAGAAGTCACTTTGTTCAGATTTGTACCATTCATAGTATAATCATACTATAGCGGGGATTCTTAGAACCAAAGTGGAGGACTTTGCACTTACCAGCATTAAAAGACATTTGCCAAGTCTGAGACCATGAAAATAACCTATCCAGATCATTCTGGAGCAATAAGGAATCATCCTTATTCACAACCTTCCTATAGAGCTTAGTATCATCAGCAAATTTACTTATACTGGAAGTGATAGAGCTATCAATATCATTTATGAAAATTAAGAAAAGAAGTGGGCCAAGAACAGAACCTTGTGGTACACCACTTGAGACTTCTTTCCAAGAAGAAAAATTGCCATTGACAACAACTCTCTGAGACGAACCATTGAGTCACGAATTGATCCACTGAGTGCACTTGCCTTTGATGCCTCACCTATGCAATTTTACCATGAATCTACCTAGAGGTACTTTGTCAAAGGCTTTTTGTAAGTCAAGGTAAATGACATCAACACTGGAACCTGAATTGAGAATCAAAGAAACATCCTCAAGAGAGCTTAGCAAATTTGTAACACAAGACCTACTGGGTAGGAAAGGAAACCATGCTGAGTCAGATTGAGTAACCCATTATCTAAAAGATGCTTGAGCAAAGAGTCCTTGATTAAGGATTCCATAATTTTGTAATGTAAGGTTTTGGAAACATATGAATAAAAGAATAAAAATTTGGTCCTTTGAGTTCCTGTTTTAACAACAGACAATAGAATTTGTGTGAGCTTCACAAAAGCATTGCTGTTCTAGTTAAAAAAAGAGGAGACCTTTACAGCAACATTCAAACTTACATTTAAACAGCCTTTAAAGCCCTCTAAATAGCACCTTATTGGAGCTTTGAAGCCAGCAGTTACCCCCCTGAACCCTCCTTAAACTTCAGGTAAGGGAAGGGCAACATAAATTTTGGCTTGAGGGTTGGAAGTAGTAAATCTCCCACCCCTCTTTTTGAGCTTCTGGTGGAATCCCTGTGTGTCAAAAGTCTACTACCAGTTAAGTGTATAATTTCAGTATTTTGGTTTAGAACTCTCAACACAGCAAGTAAAGAAGTTGAGAGTTCAATGGGTAAGATTCATTTCCAATGCCATGGAATATATTCATGCAGTGTTTTCGTTGTTCTAGATGTAAAGTACACTAAAGGACACCAGCAGATTCCAAGACTTATTTTGAAACAACAGTCCACTTTTAATTTCATCAATTGGTTCTCTATTATCTTCTAAGTATCTACATGACATTCCATTACCTAACTTAGTGTTGCATTTTCAAGGTAAGGGACTAAGGACTTAACTGCTTAAAAAATTCCACAGTTCATTGAGAAAAGTACGAAATTGTCACATGATTCTCAGGGCCATTAGTGAAATATGGTACAGTATCACGAATCCAAATTACAGTATGGTGAATGCATTTTCTCAAAAGTTTTATATCATTGTGATTCAAATTTTATTTGACAATTTATTTACGTGACACAAACCTGCACTTTACCCACATCATTTTATGTCAGTCATTCAAATATTTTATCTTCTACCTTGATCAGTATTTATTTTGTACATTTTCCCCTCATTTTCAGCCTTGGGGCTAAAATTCCACCTCAACCAAAAACGCCACCATCAGAAGATGCAGCCCCCGAGCAGGTTGGTGTTTTAATTGTTTTGCT
Organism: Holothuria scabra; assembly: GCA_037179385.1. Taxonomy (NCBI): domain Eukaryota; kingdom Metazoa; phylum Echinodermata; class Holothuroidea; order Aspidochirotida; family Holothuriidae; genus Holothuria; species Holothuria scabra. Next base: position 13,609,051 of record CM074192.1, on the reverse strand, counting down.
TGTCTTTAGATGTAAGGCAGCAAAATCCTCGTTTTCCCAAAAAAGATTTGGAAAGAACACTCAATTAAGTTAAATCGGCAATATGAAAAATTTATATTTTTGCAATAGTTTTTGCCTCAGATGGTACAATATTTTCTTGTGAAAAAATTGTACAATAAACGTGCTATGTTTTTTCCCCTTATTTTTGCGGGGGGGTAGGGGGACTACTTTTTATATTCTCATTTGCAAATTTCTACTTGTTTCCATACTTCAGTGTCATTCCAATGCAATCACACAACACTACTAAAGTTAGACTATTGTTTGCAATCACAACAGTTGGAGGTACAATCAGAAAACATGTAGACAGTTCACAAGCATAGACTAGACAAGAGAAAACAGCAAAGAAAATTTTTGCACACTCAAGATTCCCCCTGCGCACCACACAAATCCCAGCTCCTAGACCTCCATGAAGTCTTTGCACACATATTAGTATACTGCACACAAAGCTGCACCATTCACCAAGCCACTGCGCTACTCCTTGTGCAAAAGCATTTTTTTGTTTATCCTTTTGCTTTGATTGTGTCAAAGAGAGCTGCCTGCAAGGAAAAGTAACACGAAAAGTTTCTTTCGTAATTACTTCTAACAATTTACTTCCCTCTAAGTCCACTTAGAGCAGAGGAAACTTTGACCCTTTTTCAGGAAAATTATCATCATTATGGAACTATCCTAATATTTTTCATTAGATTATCTTGAAGGTAAAGCTCAACTCTGAAAACCCAATTCCATTATTTGTCTTATCTTGCCACTGGGTTTTAAAAAGAAACAAAACTAAAGTAAAGTTTAAGTAAAGATTAAATTTTGACATATTAAGCAGTATGTAACTAAATTACCACTTTCTGAATGCCAATTATGGGACTAAAATTATTTTTAAATCAGTCATATGCTGTTTGAGTTACAGTGTTGAAATCAGCCCCTGTCACTCTATCTTTCTTGACTTACCAGTCATTCATGAGCTGTGTACATTTACGTCTACATGGATTGTCATGGAACAAAATCATCACTTGGTGAACATGCATTTTCTGATCACAAGTGGAGGTCAAATCTTATTTAGTAGTCAATACAAAGTTCGTTTGAAACCCTAAAAATGTGTTGCCTTCTCATCAAATGTTATGTTCTTGAAAGTTTGTCATAATTTACCTTATGACCTCATTTATTGCTTCTTTCATGAATGAGGATACATAAATTTGTTAAAAAATGTTGTTTACCTTCTTTGAGACCATTGTTTAGATACGTTGAAACTTGTTTTGTTTAATCACAGTTTGTAGCCATATTGTATGCATGTCATGTAGAGCTCATATGCTGCAGTACATTAGTTCAAAATCATTCATTTCTAAGAATGTTGTACCCTAAACATAGGATTAGTTGAGGCTACTGTGTTATTGGTGATTTAGTGCATAGATGTAATGTTGACTAGTGCAATATACTGATTTCTGTCAGTTACTATTTCAATAGATATTAGTTGCCTGACAGTACTACTGAGTTTTAGCCATATTTTCATAAAGATTAGTCCACTTTTTACATAAGTGCTATTATCAGTTAGTTTCATAAAATAGTCATAGTAGGGCTGTGAAATCATTCTGATGATTATCCTCTCTGAAATTAGGTATTCATGAGACATCTTAATATTTTCAAAGATCAATGACTTGGGTTTGTCAAAATTTTCAGAGAATGGCAATTTTAACGGAAGAAATAATGCTTTGTTAAATTTCTATCAGCCTGTGTATGGGACCATTTTGATTTGGGGGCACAGGTCTTGTACTGGAATGTTTCTGTCATTTTAGAAAAATTTTGCCGAATTTTGAAGTTGTCAAAATGTGTTTGAAGACCAATGCCACTTAACCTTTTACAACTTGTATTTCATCAAAATTTCTTACCAGAATACGAGTCAAGAGGCAGATTCAACTACAGCTGGTCCTGCAGGAGAAGCAAAGGAGCCGGAACCGGAACCAGAACCAGAGCCTGAACCTGAGCCAGTTGAAAGTGAAGAAAGTGACATTGGTAAATAAAGTGGCTCAGATAAAAACTTTGCTAGAGGTTCAAAAGTACTGAATTATCAAACATTATGTCATTCCCCTACTTAGATGAAAATGTGATGCAATTGTTGAAGCTATTTTCCTACAAAAAATTGCATTGCTATAACACATGTATTTCTAAACTGTTAGTTTTTAAAGCTTTTTTTTTAAAATCTAATTCAAAAAATCCACAGGACTGTTCATATAACATTCAAGTGCTACCTGTGCATGAATGCTCCTTAGGTTATACAGCAACCCAAAAGCATCAATGCCAGTTTGGATGACTCTAATTCTTTATGCAAGCTGGAAATGGTATCAGTTTTGTTTCAACATTCTAAGTGTTGTTTCTGCAGTCTTTAGAGCTCTTTAAATATGAGTGTCAGGAAGACTATGGTGGCAACTCTCTGGGATGAGCATATTTAAATACCAAAGCTAAACAGTTGCTTCCACAAGTGAATACTACTGGAAAAATGAGTTTCCTTTCCTTTTTTTACTTAGTTATTATTGGTGTGGGCCTATTCTGTTAGTGCCTTACACAAAAACGGTATACACTTACTGTACAGAACGCCTGCTTTGGTCTAAATGTGTTATACAGGAAGTTAAAGATGGTTGCCAAAAATGCCTCTCTGAAATGAACTCTAACTGTGAAAAGAATTCAAGACAGTCTGTGAATTTGATAAATGTAAATACTTTTCCTCTGAAGTATTCAAAAGTTTACTCAATAACAAATCTTTACTGTATAAAAAATGGGTTATTATTCTCCAGATTTTTGTGTAGAGTCCGCAGTGAGACTTTATTACAGCAAATATGACAAAATGCCAAAATATTTTCAAGGGTGCAACCCCAAAAAATGCAAGAGGGGGATAAAATCCCCCAATTCTTCTTTCTTGATCAACCACTTCCAATTTGTGGGCAATTTTGTGTTTAAGGATAATGCTAGACTTGACTAAGTTTTGCACTAAATGACTTGTGACTTGACTTGCCTGTTAACCAAAGTGAGGGTTTGCATGAAATGACTTGTGACTCGACTTGCCTGTTAATCAAAGTGAGGATTTGCACTAAATGACTTGTAACTTGAATTGCCTGTTAACCAAAGTGAGGGTTTGCGCTAAATGACTTGTGACTTGACTGGCCTGTTAACCAAAGTGAGTCCTGACTTTGACAGAATCTGGATACAAATTAAAGAGTTATAGGACATGAAATAATGGTTAGGTAATAGTTGGCATTTTAAGTTTATCTTACTAACAAAGTCTTGGGAAGAAAATGGAGTTTATTGGTTGATACAGGTATTTAATAACAACATAAAATGGTCCAACAGTTGTGAAAAAATAATGAAGAGAGCTAGAAATATATTACATTTTTTCTGATCTGGAGCTGTAAACTTTACTCTGATCAATGGACTGAGATTTGAGTTGTGATTAAAATATGTTTTTACATGAAGGGGTAATGAGATTGCAATTTTAGTTGAAAGACAAGAGGTATACCATGTTCCACGTGGTAGAGTATTTGCTAAGGTAGGCAGCACTGAAAACCACTTGACATTAAGCCTGGCGGATACTGACCTCATTTTCACCAGTAGACAAAAATATAGTTTCAAGTTGTTTGGAGGAAATTGTAAGAAATCTGTACCTTTTTGTGGTATTTGCTTACTTCTGTTGACTTGAGTGCAATATGGTATTCTAGTATCTCAATAAGGACCAATGAATCTAAACTGAATTAACATCCTTTTCAATAGTTACATATTTCATTATGCACACTCCGGTCTTACTCTTTACGTGAAGTCCACCACCTAATTTGATCCAAGTACAACCCTGCTGTTTCCACGTGTAGGGAACTTAGATTGTTTAGTCCCCCTTTAAGGCTTCAAAAACCAGGTATGACTGAACAAGGAATATGCCCTACAATCTCCTATGCATACAACCCTGCTGTCTGCTAGTATACAGGTTTAGCTAGTTAAAGAAACTTGTGAGGAAAACCTTGTATAATGAAACTATTTACAGTTAGAGATGTGACATTATACATGTTTGAATTGATCATATGTGGAATATGTCTTGAAGATATGGCACATTTTTACTATTCTACTCATACAGAAATAGATATGGAAGGTGTAATAGAGGGCGACACAGGTGGGCCTTTAGAAATGGGAGATGAGTCATTAGAAGTGACAGAGGAAATGATGGAGGAGGCCAATACCAAGAGATCTGAAGCTATGTCTGCCATGAGTGATGGTAACCTAGATGATGCTGTGACACTCTTTACTGAAGCTATTAAAAAAAATCCTCACTCAGCATTACTGTATGCCAAACGTGCAAGGTAATTATGTGGTTTTATCATGCTTTTTGTCACTTTTTCCATTTTTTGTCTATTATAGTTTGAATATGTATTCTAAATGTTCAACACAATAGGCTGAGTCAAACAGTAAAAACAAAAATATTTTCCACTTCAAAATATTTGTTTGATTACCACTTTTGGGAAAGAGTGTTACATTACAACTTAAACTTATATATGAAAACATACACTGGATTTGCTTTGTGTGTAACTAAAGCCCGGGTCCCACTTATGCGATTCAACTTGTGATTCAACTTTCAACAAGTTGTGCGATTTTTCAAGCAACTTTCTTCGCAACTGTGTGCTGTTCCCACACGCGCAACTCTCGTGCAACATTAGTTTGTGTTGCCTATGGAGAGGTCACCCGACTGGGATAATAATATAGGTGATGGTGAAGATTCCCGGAAGAAGGCATTTGTTCCCCTCCTTGTCATTTGACGAAAGGAATCTGAGAGATGTGATTAAAGGCCTACGAAGGTGCGTGGACCGTATCATAGAAGTAACACCTCTCTGGACGAACTACCGCGGATAAATCATAGAACACATGCCTGTCATGACATGTCGGACGAACTGAGTTGAATAGAACATAATTATCAGACTAGTGGGCATGCATGGCGTACGAGGCGCGGGGAATTAAGAGGGAAGGCCACTCCCAATATTTACAAAATATGAGTTTTGTGGAAGTGTCTAGAAAAATTCGCGTCTAAAAAAGTTTGGCATGTTTAAGTATTCGTATATTCTAACAGCTTATGAAAAGCAATCATCACTGAGCTTAACTTCATATTCCTGCACAACGTACTACGGTAATTTCTCAAAATGGCTGAATTTTCAATTTTCATCAAAAATTTGCCAGAAGAATAGAAAAAGCATCACAGTCAAGGTCAGATTTAATCATGAAAAATCAAGAAATAAACCTTCGTGAGACATTAGGTGAGAAGCTTACAAAAATAATTATTTCTCAGTTCTTTGTCATCTATAGTGTTGCGCGACACAATATTCTAAAATATCCTAATATTGTGCTTTTAAAATTTGCCCCAAAATAAAATGTCATCCTTCATAGTCACATTTAAATCTTCAAGAAAAATAGAAAAGATTATACAAATATTCAACACAGCTTAAAATGGGTAAAATCAAATAATTTTTCTCAACCCACTTCATTAACGTGGGCACAAATTTTTTGAAATGGTAAATAGAACATTTGGGTGATCTTTGCAAAACTGTTGGACGTTGTTTTCCAATGTCAGATTACAAGGACAGAAGTGAGCGTTTATACTGTAACCCAAATTTTACCGTAACGAATCAATCAGAATCTATCTCATGAGTTATAGTGGCATAATAAGTGTGATGTTTTAATTTTAACGAAACAGATTAACAGAAAAATGCAGGCTCCCACCTCATATCTTACTTCGTCAGAGGCCGCAGAGCCAATTTTGAAGGGCAGGGGCTAATCATCGAAGTGGTCCAATATGTCCAATAAAATAAATGCAGTTTAAGGCGGCCCAAAATGCAGTTTCATGCGGCCCAAAATACCCACAACAAAAAAGTGCAGGGGTTAAAGCAAGCCCCCCCGTCTCCAGGGTCCCTTTTGGTATTTTTCAAAATTGGGTAATATCGTGAGCGCCGATTATCAGGAAACGGACCAGGGGACATGTCCCCCAATACTTAATATTTGCCCGTTACCGGTAACTTTAACTGCCCACAAAGTGTTTTCTTTTAAATGAGGTAATAATCCTCCCCCCCACCCCATTTACCAAGAATGAAATGGCCGCCCCTATAGGTGATATTAGTTGTTAAGATTATGAGACTCAGGACTCATTTTCAGCCTGAGTTCATGAATCAATGAGCAAAATATGGTAGTTTTTGCATCAAGACCCTTCAAGACGGCAAAGAAAAAAAAAACACCGGGAATGGAGTTCCTTCATACCCCTCCCTGCATCAGTACGACGATCATAAATGGGGACCATGCGAGGAGTTATGATGAAGTAAAGAAGTCATAGGCCTAAAGCTAAAACTGGGACCATGCATGAAAACCTGGAAAATGAGAATAACATTGTCTATAGACACAAAGATTAGAAAATGTCATTTACGCAAACTTTAGGTTGGGAGGTCAACGATATCACTCATACACGGCACCACAGTGAGGGGAAATTCTTTGCTATAAGTTCAAGTATGGGCAGATATAGGCGGATCATTGAAATGGTGCACAAGATTGGGGGTACATTAGCCCTCAACAGTGCCTTGTTATAGGCGTACTACGCTCCATATACTACGCTCCGAATGCACGAAGCAAAGTTCTATTGGAGCGTAGTGTGTAGGGCCTTATTGAGGACTAGGGGTACATTGATTGTCCTTGCAAAATTAACACTTTAAAGGCTCCATTAGTAACCTAATTCTTTGCAGTGTAGACAAAAGAAGAAATATAATTTTAACGTGCCGTGAAGCGATTGCAAAACTATATTTCTTTTTTACAGTATATGCATTGGAAATGTTCAAGCCCTGACTGTTCCAGTTTCCAAATTACAACAAAATGTCGATTGCGTTGCACCCGCGGTCGATTCTTAGGCTAACAGGGTAAACTGGGGTAAAAACGCCCTAATTGTTAAAAGAAACCATTGTGATCTAAATTCTGAATGATACATTCACACCCTATAGGTCTACATTCAGTTGAAAAAATTATTGGGACACTTTCGGACCTGTCGCAACTTTTATTCACCCTCGAAAACAACATATATTTCGGTTGGGCGTTTGAATTTGCCCCAGATAATTTGTCCAGGATTGTAGTCTCTCTGTGAATATTAATTAGTTTTGACTTCACTTGTATACCGTCCTCTTGCCGACAGTACGTACTGTAGTCTGGCGAGTACTACTACTAATACTAGCTACGTATGTTCAGACCTCGTACCACTAGTGACACTTTAGATAATGAAGGTGTTCCCGCGTGACCTGCTGTTGAATATTCATACCTTCTTAGCAACGTTCGTTAATGAGCTACGCGGAAGGTCACTGAGGATCAAATAACAAAATGAGATCGCCTTTTTAAGACTAAAATATCACGAAAGTGCAAAATCATTTGAAAATGAAATTAACAACGAATATTCAGAAGAAATACCTCTTTACAATACTGTTATTTCCAACTCTTCAAACAAACGATGAGTCTTTCTGGAAATCTCTGAGGATTGTCATACCCTGTGCAAAGCCATTTAATGATTCAATGTCAAAGTTTGCTTTTGGTGGTCATATATTTCTTCTCCTTAAAAAAAGTCTGGACTTTTCATACAGAAGGGACCTATGGTAAATTATCAGGAGTAAAGATTGCTTTCAGTCCAGATTTGTTTTGTGACTGCTAAATTCCACTAAAAATTATTAAGCGAGATTCAAAACAGCGATGTTGCTTCATGCATATACGCACATCAGTGTACAACTCTATGTACGCCACTGCATATAAACACATGCTATTACTATAGTCCGCTCATTAGTGTAATGAACTCAGTATTTGTGTAGTTTGAATCTGGTGTTGTTATAGTTGTTTTAACACTGAATTGCCCTTAGATTTCGAGCAAATGCTGGAAATTAACATTTTTTTAAGAATAAGACAGTACATATTTTAGAGTATCAGAACGCTCCACATCGTCCATCTTAATTTTCCGTGTTAGTACTAAAAGGTTCAATGCAAATTTGGCATAGTGTGACAGCAATCGATTACAACAATATCCTGCAGGGCGGTGGGGTCAGGGGGGTGCAGAAAACGTGAAAAGAGAAAGAGAAGAAGGGAAACAAGAAAAAAAAACATGCTTTGCTCCTATCAAAACACCCTGGCACCATCCTGGTACCCCATCTCATTTGGTCCCAAACTTTTCAAGACTTTGTGTCCCATAACCCTAACCTAATCCCCTAAATATAGCCATAGGCCTAGTCCACATCCTAATACATTTTACCCTTCTCCTGGTTGAAGGGGACAATGAGATGGGGTACTAACATGAGACAGGGAAGGCTACTAATGAGATAGAGGACTCATGAAACAAGAGTCAAAAGAAGGAGGGGGGATTACAGGGGCCACCTATCACACAAATTGGGCTTATAAAGGAACCAATGAGATGGTAACCATTGAGATAAAGGGACAATGATCTCTATTGGGTCCCATGTGACCACCGGTCCCATCCCATATCAGCACTTACTGAAGTGAGTTCCTTTTCATTTTGGTGATTGTCCAACATTCCTCTGTGTTCCACCAACTAACAAGGAAAGCATATGTCCTAGAAATACAGATTAATTTCACATTATGGGCAGAAAGTTTCCCAGTTTTATACCCCATCCCAAATAAATTCTAGTCCTGACCACATGGCCATCCTGTAACCTGTGACTATTATTATGCATGAATTTAGTACCCCCATATAAAACAGTCACCATGCAATCACCAATAGAAATGCAAGAATCACCTAGTCCTTGCCTTACTTACCGCATGCTCATGGACAAAGTACCAAATGGAAAGTTTCAAAAGATCTTGAATGGCAATGCCAGGACCTGTCTGTGTAGGGTCAATTTCAAGATCAATCATCCAGAAAGAGGTGATCACTGTTATTTTCACAGCATAGTCACTCATGCAGGAACCATCAAATTGGGCTCATGTAGTTGCAAGCTAGATTTCACATGATTATTTTTGTCAGGACTACCAGAAAGCATTAGATGGTTAGCCTTGAAAATCATTCCTTACTAAAATCACCTCCACATTTAGGAGCTTTATGTGGTATTTCAACAGTCCTTCCAACTAAAGATCCCCCCAAACTCTGAGGGTTGGGAAACTATGATGGAGGATACTCACCTCCTATCACCCGATGTATTTCATTTATGTATACTTGTTATGCATGGGATTGGTAAGTGATGATCAAAATAGGCAGTAAATTCTTAGATGACGATGTCAAGTAATACGCCTCCCATGGAGGTTGGTAATCCAGCTGGGAGATCGTTTTGACCTATATATATCAGTAGCTTTTACAGCTATGCACTGAAGATGCTGAGATAAACAAAGATACTGACTGGCTATTTTGGGGGGAGTTGCAAGAAGATTAACTAAGGTATTGGCTCGGTGGTTTGAGCGTACTGCTTTGCACGCTGAAGGTGCCTGGATCAAATCCTGGTGGAACCACTTGGAAACTTTCCGGGGTCTAAAAATAAGCTTGTTCAGCATAGCTGTTCACAGTGATGCTGAGGGGGTTTAAAAATTGGTGAATAACAAAATTGGGTATTTGGTTGTCCGTTTCAGGAAGTTGTCCGTTTCAGAAAATTGCCCGACTCAGGAAGTTGTCTGCATGCTCAGTTCAGCTGTGGAGCAGTGGTGCAGAGCAAGTAACCTCCACCCCCACCCAGCCTATGAGAAAGTGGCTAAAGACTGAGGATATGTTCACCTCCGTCGGATGGGGACGTTAAATGGCCGTCCTTGGAGCAGGCGAAGTTTGCTGGTGTTCATCCACACTTACTCTGGCATAGGGTCCTCGATGAGCCAAATGGCTTTCTGACCCTCAAAAGCGTTAAATAAAATGCAAAGGCACCTCTTTCCTTTATACTTAAAATGTACATTGCTGGAATCACTACCCTTCACGACAGAATATGGGATGCTGACCTATTTTATAATTTGATCTTTCCATCGTACAGTCTACCCTATACTTTGTCTTTGGTCGTATTAAATTATTCATACTCTGTGGGGGGGGGGGTGCCCACCAAGTTCTTCCTCGTGATGCTAATTGCTGGAACCACAAGAATGTGACAAGGATATGATGTTCTTGATGCTATAGGTTATCATTACAGCAGTTCTTGGTATGCTGGTATGATTAAGGTTACACAAACTTCAGTAAGACAGTTAAAGTAGAAATTAGCTGGTTTACATACATGAATACATGTATGCCTAACAAAATTTATTAGTACATGTACATACATGGAGAAATTCCATCAGTGTTGCTATTCTGTTTTTGCTATTTTATTTTTTAAATCAGACCTCAGAATGTAAGAGCAAGGTACTGTGTGTTCAATATGATTCAATTACCGTATGACTGACAACAAACATTACGCAAACTAGACACACTATAAGCAATCTCCATCAAAAACAGTGTCCGTGTACTATCATTTTCTCAAATGATATTCTCTTGAGAATGATATCCTCTTATCAGTTTCACAAGTATACCATATGAATTCAGTACATGCACACGGAGTCAAAAGTGACTCTTAGAGCGTCTTGAACTTTGGCCAATTCTTCATTCGGACAGGTGAAGGAACCAGCTTCCTGAAAAAGAGTAAATGATAACAATAACTTGTGTCAGTTGCATTATTATGCGAAGTATGGTAAGTACAGAATTAAGGGCAAAATCCAATGGGCCCTATTTCTCAGCAAATTAAGCGACGTGATTTTTCCAATCTGAATTTCTCATCTCAAATCCATGCAGAAATTAAAAGTTCAAAAAAAAATGGCAGAGACTATAGACAAAATTATCCTGTCGAGGGGTCAAAGCTCTCATTGCAACATTCAAAAAAAAAAAAAAAAATTAAGGAAAGGCACAAACTGTCAAAGAGGATTTAGATGTTAGCCTATTCAAAACCAAAAGACCAGTTTAAGCAGCCTACAGTATATTAAATGATGGTTGAATGCTCTTAAATTCAGTAAAAAATTGGAGGTTATAAGCATCCAATATGTCCCCCAAGTTGGCTACCTGCTCTGCCATGAAGAAATAGGCCCCTGTTGCCCATTTATTGGTTACATATGAGGGAGTGAAAAAATAAGTCCAACCAGGGAGTGTCCCCCTACGGTTACATAGGCTACGCCAGTTCCACCATGAAGAAACAATGTATTGCTTGAATGCTACAGTTTAGACAGCTAGGTCTATGCCGTGGTGTTATTCAGTGGAGTGGGGGGTATCTGTAAAATTTTGTACCAAGAACAGTAACCTTAGGCACTTGGTTTGGTAGTTCGTTTCCATGACAGCATGGTTGTGGGGCATTGGCTGTCCTACACCCATCAGGCTTTATAATCTGCTATTTAAGGGTTAGAGTGCCTAAATACTGCACAGTGTACAGTACACATTGACAGAAACTCTTCTGTAAAGCCTGGTTACAGTGAGCCTATAATAATTCATGTGTACATATCCTTTCTGGCTGTTCCACATTGATGAAGTACAGTGAGTTGACATTACAAAGTTTCTTTGTGAAGCTAACGTTCATATATTTTCAGAATCTATCATATATACCTGTCTCTTTTTCTCCTTCTGAATCCCTTTTCTTCTTCATATCAGATTCTGCACATCACAGATGTCATCAAGGGTTGGTTTCCATATCCCTTTTTAATGTTAACTGATCCGCGTAACTCGAAAATGTCCCCAAAACATGATATTCATACAGGAATTTTTCTTTCTTTGGCCAATCTAGCAGCTAAGCTGATGGTTATTCATGAGAAAAGACTAGCTCCTCTAACATGTGAATTGCATCCATACCTCACAAAAACTCCGGTTGGAATTTTATAAGCTTTGGAAGAATTTCAGCCTTTAACGCTAACTTTTTAAGGGCAAAATTCACCTTAAATTTCTTTTGCTATATTAGAAACATTTATTTATTGATTTTGAACAGGTAAAAGGGATAATTCAAGGAATATTGATATTTTCTGCCATTAATGGTTGGAATTTAACAGTACAAGCCCCTCCTATGCCAGAAAAGAGGACATCTCCCTTTGACCCGAGGCTACTGTTTGAATTTAAAATTCTACGAATATTTATAAGCTAATTACAGGCTAGCGAAAAGTGTGCACGCGCGAAACTAAAATCTGGTTGTAAACATACGTGTAGCTTAGTCTTATCTCACGTCTAACTAGTAAATTCTAAAGCTGACTTGAACGCTATCTAGTGTTATCAAGTTTGCTTTCATGCACTTAAAAACACTAGTGTTTTGTGTGACTTCAAAAGGTGATGTGTAATATGAAGAAAGTATTTTCATATTGATTCATGGAAAATGACGTTGTGATACTGTAAATAACAGTCCCCCTTCATGACCTAACGTTACACACGCTCCATATTTATAAGCATAACGTAGGCACGTACGACTGAGTGCTAACTGTTAGGCCTAACGTTAGACCTAGGCTAAGTAAATTCCACGACTGGTTCAGGTTCTGCCGATCGTCAGGTTTACTGTATCATCATATGATTGTAGACCCTGAGGTAACCTGTGACGTTGGTAACATAAGATGTGTGTTCTGATGTCAAGATCGGTCATAGTCGCAAGGTACAACGTGTAATTAACAGTTAAAGTAGCCCATTTCCAAGCATCACAAAAGTCATCCACCTATACTAGACTGAGTCTAGGCCTAGGCGAGGTGCAGTAAGGATATAGTGCTGGCTTGATATGTTGTAAACAACGACAACGTTACAATAGCTAGGCTGTACTGATCATTGTGTACACTATGTATGTATGCTAGGCTGTACACTCGCTACTCGAACTCACCTTTCGATCGCATTTGTACCTGCTGTACCAAATTTCGTGGCAAAATTTTCCAAAGCTTGTCTTTAATAGGTCTGTTAACTGTTAATCCTTCGAGTCCATTTGCCAGAGAAATTGTTAAAGCACACACGCCTTCTCTAAATGCGAACTTAATGGGCTGTCTTTACTGCCATTATTACCAACTTTGTGTTCGCTTGATCAGTCAAATTTCGCGGAAAGCCCAGTTCAACGCATGCGCAGTTCCAAAGTTGATTGTAAAGTTGCAGCAAAATAGAACATGTTCTATTTCCTGCAACTATGAATCAACTCGACCGAGTTGAATCGATTGTAAAGTTGATTCCTGGTCCCACTAAGCAACTTTTGTATCAACTTGGTTGAAAGTTGAATCGCAAGTTGAATCACGTAAGTGGGACCCGGGCTTAAGAAACTAGCTGGAATTTAAATCATGGACAACTTTTTGAGATAAAACTAAAACATTGTAGAGGTAATGGTTAGAAATGTTTGTAAACCATACTTGCAGGTAAGATCCTGAAATCACCAAAATGGGACATGTTTTATTTAGATGTAGTTGAAATAATGGAATCATTGCTCGCTCTACCAAAATTGATTCATAACTACCAACAAAACAGCTATTATTATGTACTGTCCATTTGAAACTTAAAATGTGAAAAAGCAGTTTGCTGTTAAAGCAAAATGAGGTCATTTGTGTGTATATTGCCCTGAACAGCTCTCTTGCACATCCTTTAACTGTTGTAATGTATCTGCACTATTGTATTTAGGTATTGTATGGCTTTGGTTCCTACTAGTGAAATTTGCAGCCCTTGCTATCATCAGTGTCTGAAATCTGTTCTGGTACAAAACTTTACTGTTAATTTTTCATTTTACATGATACTTAAATTTTTTAGGTAAGAAACTACAACATATTCAGGTGAGTATGGAAAATGTGAGAAAAGCCGGGTTTATATGATGCAAGTCTTTTAGAAAAAGGAAAAAAAAATACATATAAACTATTAGAAAGAATCACGCAAAGGACAGATCAGTAGAAGTTGCTGATCTTAATATTTCCACAAGGGTGGTAGAGGGTTCTATCTCCATGGCAACGATTATTAATTAGCAGTAATGAACTTGTCCAGTGTTCTCCCGTAATGGATATAGTTATTTCTTTCTTGTTGTATCCTGGGCTTGTAAAGGTTACATGAATAATATGAAAAAGTATCTAGTTACAAAATTTTGAAAACAAGAGTTTTTCTTTCATGAAACAATTATTTGCATTGTAAGGTTGGTGTTTTGTGTAGCTTTGGCCATTTGTAATTAGCATTTGAAGAAAACTTCATAAGTTTGGAAAAAATGATGAATTTCATGAACCAATGCAATTTACTACTTTAACTAGCCTCAAAGATGGCAGCCCAGACTAAACAAGGTCCATTGTTTATAAAGTTATTTTGTTACAATTTTCCTACAACATTCTTGTACATGCATAATTCTACAGTATGTTTAATCTTGGAATATACCAATGCAAGCTTCAAATTTTGTGTAAATTTACTTTTAACAGCATCCTCATAAAACAAAAGAAACCTAATGCTGCTATTTATGACTGTGAAATGGCCATCAAACTGAATAAAGATTCAGCTCAAGGATATAAATGGAGAGGTAAGGCACATAGGCTGTTGGGTCATTGGGAAGAAGCATACAAAGACTTGGTGGTGGCATGTAAACTTGACTACGACGAAACCGCCTACGAAATGATGAAAGAAGTCGAACCGAAGGTAAGAAAAAAAGGGATATTTAATGCACTTCTGAATCTTTTGTGGTAATGGTAATAATTTGTATGAGCATTGTGCAAAGTGTTGAATTGATTAACCTCTGTTTAAATTGCCATCAAGTCAGAAAGATTTTTAAATATTTGCAAGAATGAAGAAGATTTTATATTTGGTTCAAAAAAAAAAATATTTTGGTACCTGCAAATGAGTATTTGCTAATACCTTTCATGGAACAAGTAACATTAAAAACCAAGTTAACAGTGGTGAGAGATCTTTAATTATATTTGAACTAATGAGCAATAAACTTTGCACATGTCATATTGAAATGTATAATGAATAGCCTAAATATTGACTGAAAAGTGGTTGAATACATGTACAAAAGGGCGCTACACAAGTTCATGTGTTTTTTTTTTTTGTTTTTTTTTTTTGATAAGCATAAGCAATGGAGTAGGGAAAACATGCCAGTGAGGCACAACTGGCAAAAAGTTGTGGCCAACTCAACTTGTTCCACTTGGTTGGAAACTGGGCAGTAGAACTCCATCTAACTTGATGTAACTTCTGATTTTTCTTCATACTCATTCTGTAACAGTATGCATGTACCATACATTTTTCCTGTCCTGAAAACAATAGTTAGTTAGATAGAGTTTTACCGCCCAGTTTCCAACCAACCAATTGGTTCAAGTCAAGATGCCCACAGCCTTTTTTAACAGTTGTAGCTCACTTGCTTGTTTTCCTTGCTTATGTGGAGCATCACACACAGTGGCAGAGGGTTCCATATTTAGAGTCTTTGGTATGACTTGACATGGAAATAGAACCCAGGCCTTCCACATGAGAAGCAGATGCTCTTACCGTTAGACCAAACACACATCCTGAGAGGAATGTCTTGTACTGCAGTGTAGCACAAAATAAGAATAATCTGGCATTAAATGTAATTATGCTTGTCTTGTTGATTTTGAATAATTCATAAAAAACCATGCAGGATTTAATGTACTGTTTCCCAATACAGAGCTAGTGCGTAATCGATTCCAGCTTACTTCTCATGCTTAAGCCGGCTCTACTTGAATCAAGAGGGTGGAAACTGGGCCGTAAAACTCCTTGTCACTAACTCATGCTTATGGCTGGTCAAATGGTTAGAGCATCCAACTTGCAGCTGGAAGGTCTGGAGTTAGACTCTTGGCTAGGTCATACCTAAGACTAAAAGTGTAACATGCAGCAATTGTGCTTGGTACTCTGCGGAAATCGAGCCAGGTAGCCACAACAGGGAAAAAGAGGCCCTGGCCGGACCTGATCTAGTTGGCTAGAAACTGGGCCATAAACCCTATCTGATAAATCTAGAAGATCACATGTTTATGCTGTATGTAGATGACTTTTGTGCATTTTGAAGTCCTGTCATTGGAAAGTAGTACACAGCAATCAAAACTGGTGGGGTGCTCCTTGTGAGAGGTTCAGGGCAAATGATACTGATGGACGTTTTTCTGTAAGCTGTTTATGAAAATTTTTTATAAGCTGTTTATGACAAAAGTACAAGATTATGGTCAATATTTGGACTTCACAACTACAGTATAGCTGATCTAAGGGACCCCCTGAAAGCTCTAGAGGATTTCTTTAGTCTTTTTTAAGTGTGGACCTATTTCACCTTCTGTGTGCTGTGTGGATATCCTTCTTGAACAGCAATACATAGTTGGATAGTGCCAAATAGGATAGTACCTGCATTGAATTCTCTTTTTACACAGAAGTCATGCAGATAACGATGACAGTAGTCATGCCCAGTTTATGTGTTACAGATAAGCATGCACCACAGCACCTTAGTAACAATTATTGCTCAATGGACGCTTGGATGGCATAATGGAAAGATGCACAATGCATTGACATTGGTGCATGACCTTGACATAGCTGGGATGTTTCTATAAAATGAGATTTTGGTGACTTTACAGAAGTCCAGATATGCCAACCTCTAGGATCACAAAACTATTGTGAAACTAAGAAAGTTTTATTTTTACCTCAAAAGTTGTATTTTTGTAAACATTCCTCAATGGCTTACAAAATCTTAAAACAAACCTTTAAGAAGACATTGCTTTGCACATTTGGTAGGCTAAGCCTACAGGCAATAGCCTAGGCCTACTAACCTTAGAGGCTATAGCCTAGCCTAAAGTTGCACATAGGCCTAGGCCTACACTGGCAACAGCTGATGCAGAATATAGTGGTCCACTTTCAACTGAAGGTCACACTTAATTTTTCATCTAAATGCTGTGATGAGCAGAGTAAATACAGGTAGATGTTACACTATCTGATGTAACCTTTGATCTGCGAACCTTAGGAAAGGCCCGAGATCATCATTTGTCATCTTCCGCTTATTTTGAAGTTGGTTTTTAAGACCAAGCTAGACAGGTTTCTGTTGTGTTGCTCATTCTCTCTGAATGGTGCAGCTTCATCAATAGCGTGCCGTGATTTTAGAAGCTATCTTTAAGACTTTTGTCTTTTCGTTGGCTGGGTGTTGGAGAAAGAGTGTAGACAGGAGCAGGCTTGTGTTATTAGCAAACTGCTCTGAGTCACTTGGGTTAGGAGACTTAGTTTTCAGCATTGGCCACAGACTATTGACACTGTTGTTTTCTCCACTTGAGTGCAACTGATTCCCAGTTAAAATGAGATTTAATGCTTTTAATTTTCCTGTAAGCTGTGAAATTTTATTTCTTTGTTTAATACCCTTTTTCCAAAAGAATGACTTAACTTTTTGCTACTGCATTTGCTTTTGTCCAATGATATCAAAACTGCGAGGCTATTTCACAACCATGAATGTAATGCAGCCTGGCACAATGGCACATATACATATGGACAGTGCATAGTCTAGACTGCAAATGTACTGTATGTACATACATACATGCTATGAGATGTGGGCTAAAAGCATGGTACCCATGATTCAGCCAGCTAAAATGCATTGTTCGTAATGTATGTGCTATTATGTTTTGTTAGTGATGGATTCAGGGTGCTGATCTCAGTGTAAACACGTTATATATCACAGGGTGTTGTGCTCTGACGTATGCCTAACTTTTAAATATTGTTCAAAAACTACTGCATTGTGCATTATTTGCAGTGGAAATTGCACCATGTGGGAAATCGCTAAGGGTTTAAAACATGTAGTCTCATTTTGATTGAAACCATATTTTATGGGATGAGAACCATTCGGTCGTATTTTTAACAATTCATTGTACCTACTATTGTACTAAATACCACAAAATCAAAGAAGTTGACAATGCTAGAAGTCCTTGGTTATTGTGGTCTCTATTTCCTTTTGAAACCTATCACTTTGAAAGTGAAAAAAAAAAACAAAAGCAAAATGAAGACAGGACATTTAAGACACATTTCAAATTCTGTTTATTGAAAGCACTAAAAAGGAATGAAAACAATTGTGTCATTTAAAAGCCATTCACCACATGTAAAGTTAAAAAGCACCCGTATTTACCAGGCAAGTGAAATATTAAACAAGTTTTAAGGGGATCTTGTTTTTGTGCAGGCATGGAATCATCTTTTACTCTGCTCCATTCATACAGTGTTTTCTCAGAGGAACTTATTAAGTATAATTCTTAATTACCCTCTGGCACACTTACTGTATCCGCATGTCCATTCACACAATGAATTCACTTAAACTATGTATTTTAAGTGTCAAGTTTACCCCAAACACCCATCAAACTAGGCTGGATTTTTGTCAAGATTGCGGAAAATGGGACCTGATGAGTTTTTTTTTTATTGCGATCGTCATCTGCAATCCTGTTTGCTATGTATAGAAAGAGAGAACACCCAGTATGCCATTTATTTGATTTACATTTTATGTCATCAATTGGTAGAAAAAATGTTGTGATTTGCAAGGAAATTATTGGGAGGATTAGCTTCAAAATGTCTAGCAAAATACTGAAACATAGCAAACGGAAGGAGGGAGACACTATCCTTTCATCTGGAGGTACAAATTAGTGCATATCTGTAACAAACCAGTAAGTTCCCAACCATATGGTTGATTTATAGTACTCAGGACTACAGTACTTTCAGAGGGGAAAACATGCTACCCTTTTGAAATGTAAGCACTGTAAGCTTTTTTTAAGTTCCTTTGCAACTTTTTAATGTTGCAAACTTTAATAACTGCAAAGTGCTTACAACTCGCTGAAATTGCACAAAATTTTCTCCCCCTAAATGAGAGGGAGAGGGCTTTATCCCTTGCCTTAACTTTTTAACTGTTATGTGTGTAACATACTTGTAGTACACAGACTCAGTGTGCAAAAGACTACAGACACAAGATGAGATCCTCTGCAGTTTAAGGAGCAGTCATTTCTAAGATGTAAAAATTCATTCTTTCTTTCTTTCTGTAGTCAAGATATATTTATTTCGTATTTTCTGCACATTTTTCAAGTTTCAGTGATATTATTTACATTGACAGTTTGAGTAATAACTTCCAAATGATACTTGCATTAATTAGTGTGTTTGAAATAGATTTTTACAGTTTTTATGGAATTTGTTACATTGTGCTTTTATAGTGGGGAGGTAGTGATACAGGGTCCAAAATAAGTTTGTGAAAGGACAAAATCATGTAAGGAAACAATATGGCTGTAGGTCTATGTAATGTCATAGGACATTAAAAATGGCACTACAGGCATCAGTAGAGGTCTGCTTGCCATGGTCACTGGTATTGCAGGTTATTCTGAACTCTTGCTATGTCAAATATTATTATAGCCAAGCAGATATGATTATGGTAAATTGGTGTATTTTTTTCAATGTTTTGCTTAGAATTGAGGCTTAATCAGCTACTTTACTGTACTTGTAGTTAGTTGCCTTTCTTGCCTCTACCTTGTAAAAGATTTGCAAATTATGCCACTGTCCTAAAGGGTCACCAATTGGTGGTCACAGGGTTAATAAAAAAGACCTTGTTACTGTGATGTGTAAGTGGAGTTACAGTAATTTTTTGTGAGACAAAATACAAACACCTGCATTTTTATGTGATCAAAAGCAAGAAACTAACACAAAAAGACAAAAAGAGACCACCTTCTAATCAGATGCAATTGAAAATGAAGGCAAGTTTTTTTTTTTTAAAAGAAAAACTGATGTATTAAATGAGAGCTTGTTAACAATTTCTGTTATACTTGGTAATGTTGATGGAGAATTAGTGCAGTTATGTTAAGCAGTCCAGCATGCTTTCCAGCTGAAAAAAATTCTTTAGAGATGATACAGTATGCATGATTACATTAAGTCAATAATAATTTTACGAGGTTAGGAACTTTACCAGAAAAATGTACCAACCCTGTCTGCTTTAACTGTGGGGCAACACAAAGCTATTTATTCAGATAATCAAGTAAAAAGAGGGATGCAACTTTTCTAGGACTTTTTTTAATGGCCTTAGTTGTAAAAATCTGAAATGAAAATGTATGCAAATAATTTAGTTTCCAAGTACTAAGGGGGCCGGGAAATTTTTCAATGAATTAGACATGTTTTGGTAGTCTTATCCTGCTGTAACTGCACAAACATGCACTTAGTGATATTTGATTACACAGTTTCAATGTTTAGGGAGTTAGTTTTTGACATTTTAGAGCCAACAAAATGCCAAAATGTCATATTTTTTTTGTAGGTAACTCATCTTTGTAAAGAGGGTTCTTAATGTTTTTTATCATAATGTTTAGCTTTTTAATTGTATGAAAGATTTATGTTTATACTTAAGATGGTGGCTGTGTCCAAACATTGTGTTTTTGTTTTCCAGTACCAGCACAGTGGCCATCAGCATCACAAGTATCCTTGGCCTTTGTTTTAATGGAAGACAATAACCTAGGCAATTTATCAAATATTGCATCTTGAATTTTATCTAAAAAACACCCTCTTCCAAATATTGAGCATTGGTTTGCTAAAGGCTTAAACGAATTTATATCATGTATTTTGAAAAATTCTTGATAAATTGTTAAATCTGGAATGTCGTATCTGCTTATATTTGGATGCGCTTTAACAGACTGAATAATGTTAAAATTTTCAGGTTGGAGAACTATGTCCCTCCAAACTTCCTCTTCCCCTCCGAAGAGCTTGCTAGGTTTATTGGCCTCAAAAGCTGCTAAGAACCGATCCAGGAGTAAAGCATGGATGCGGACAGTAATAGCCCTTTTTCTCATAGCGGCAACTTTATGCTCCAGACTGTTAATAATGACATTATTTATATCTGTCAATAGTGCCTTTTCCTCTTCTAGGAATAGGTCTTTATACGTTCCCGATTTGAAAGGTTCGTCCCAGAAGGAACCAACATAAACCTTTGGTGGTTCTGTGACCTTTATGAGGGGGGCAAGACTCCAAAAAAGAGCACCGTAGACTCTCATCAATTCCTGGGGTTTGATGTTATCAGCTTTATTGAAAATAATCCTGATCTGTGATTCATGGCCTTTTAAGCGATCGAAGATGCTCTCTAATTCTGTTCCAATGTCAAGTTTAGTTGGATCAAAAACAACAAGGATGAGATCTGCCCTTTGGATGAACCAATCAGAAACTTCATTAAATGGATAACCCCTTTCTTGCTGCTTACGGTTTTCTATTATTCCCGGAGTATCCACAAAGGTCACTTTTTCCAGAATCTTGGAAGGCATCTGAATTCCTGTGAAGTGCTCCATGAACCCCTTTCCATATTTTTCTAGACTTCCAAATGGTTTATTGCTGTCTGTCACCAAAACCAGTCCCTCAATTTTATTGTATTCCTCTCCATGCATGAGGATGGTGAACTCTGAAGTAACAGGCTCAGCACCTGCAAAAAATAAGGCAACGTCAGCATTAAATTAAAAGGGTGAGATAAAACGAGTCCGGCTATTCTTTTTGGTGCACATGCACATATCCTTGAAATTTTCGGGATAAACATGAACCAATCTTGCACCTACAGCAGATGTTCCAAAATTTGATTTTACAGGTAAATTTGGTGATGTTATTTCTTTATCAAACCATAAGCTATGGAAGAATCATAATCATGGTTCTGTGCTAGTGTTGTGCGGTATACCACTATTGATGTGAATACCGGTACTAGAGATACAGGTAATATAAATACCAAAGATATTTGGTGTGTTTCTAATACCGGTTCTTGAAAAAATACTGGTATTCGAAAAAATTACCCTGGAAAAGTCAAGATACAAAACAGAAGTATTAATTACGATTGTGCACGACCGTAAGGAAATGTGATAAACAAAGTCAAAGCAGAGGTTTCTGCATGGTAATAATGCAATCATATGCCCAGCTGCATCAAAGTACAGGATAACCGGGGTGCCGTGCCCGTGCACAGTTTAGGTTCCCTCCCACCTGACTTTCCTACCCTAGGTTTGAGAACCAGTACTGCCTCAATACTGGTTCTGTGAGCTTTCCTGTATTCACGGCTGGAAAAAACCGAAATTTCCCGGCAACGAAAGAATTATTTCCCGTGTGATTGTAATTATTTACTATCTAAGCGGAGCGTGACCATGGGTTCGCGCGAAGCGTACAGAAAAATTTTTGAAAAATGAAGCCTCTCAGATTGCAGGAAACGGCCCTTCCTGGCCCTGAAAGCCCCTGATGAATGAACGCCGTGGAAGGAAAATTATGTAGCCCATCGGGTTTTTCGATAGCTTTGGACACGATTTTGTTGAGTCCGACCTAATCATGAATTCAAGCACTGGGAATGAAACTTGTTTGTGCATTAACTGCTAATGTAAAGCTTTCAAATTATGTAGATTTCGAACGAAATAAAGTTGAATTCCATTACCGAATCTCTCCTTCCTTCAAAGTTTGTCCTACTCTTCTCTTCTGTCAAACAAACTAATTAACTTTCTAGCCAAGCAACTTGTCCATTGAGCGCCGTCGCGTTCAGCTCAGCAACTACTACTGTTGTGTGTATACATAAAACACTCCTTCACAAACAGCACTAAGTCACCGCTGCTAATACAGTACTACGTCGCTATCACGTTCTTTACTGTGCTGCACAAATGAAAGCAAACAGCCCAAATGTAGCTCTCTCATTGGTCGCCCCGAATAGCCTGACAGAATGGCAATATGTTTGTTTAATACAGCTATGCAATGAGGATGGGACGAACTTTGTCACTGTGTTGTGTAAAATGTGTCCGTTACTCAGGCTTCACAAAGGGGCAAAACATAATCATTCAAGAAATCATTTAGGCCTACAGTACGCATAAAGGCTAGGTCTATATACTTGGCATATTCTTTAACCAAACTTCTCCGCTATTCCCGCTAATGACTACCCGCTCTACTAAACGCTTTTTTCTAAAAGTCCCCACAACTCTCTGGCGAAGAGCCACGGGGCGAAAACCAAACGATTACTCCCGGAGGAGTTCTGCTCCCTTAAGGAGCTTAACGTCCCAAATGGACAAGTAAGCCCTCCAAAGGGCAAACACTGAGTGGTCCTGCTCTAGACTGGCTGAATAGAACAGAAGCCAGCTCTATTAAACGCTCACGATATTCACCTGCACCATCAAAAAACAATTACACATGTAGCCCGACTACTGATTTTTGAGCACTGATTTGTTGAAACAAAGGAGAATAACACGCCTCTTATTTTTAAGAACAGGGAGATTCCTTCATACTGTGGCTACATGCATTATCACTTCAGATGTACTACACACAGCGAACGTTCAACCACGTGCATTCATTCATCTGTTATAACTCAGTGTAGATTCGTCAGCCAGCTCGGCCGAAGAAAATGTCGCGCATTCTGATTGGATGTTTTATCAGCACAGACTGTGTACAAAACATGCAGAATATACACAATGTACGGTACTAATTGACCCACTCATGGCAGCATCATGCTGTTTCTCTTTGTAGTGCTTGGAAGTTGTAGTTTATCCTCGGGATATCCCAATTGCATTTGCTTGTATAAATGAACGAAAAACTATTAAATATTCTCTGGTAGTTCAAGTTAGGGAGCGCAGAATGTGTTGAAATTTTTAGAATGAAAGCTAACAAGGAGCTTTTATTGACTTATTCTGACAATACAATGATTAGCCCGACACTCATTTTAAAAGTCCTTTGAGCAAATTTCCCGCGAGTGGGTTGGATTTCCCGGCAATGACCTTCCCGTATTGCCAGTTTTTTCCAGCCGTGCCTGTATTACCAATATTTTCATGGTACCACCAATCCTATTCTGTACAGTGGACTTTGTCTATGTAAATTGCCCTTTTGATGTGAAATGTGCATTTTTAACTGCTGTAAAGTAGGACTAAGTTCATTTAACTTTGTTGTAGCCAGTTACTTACAAAATTAAAAATTAATACTATAACTGAGCAACACCTTTAGTACTGCTTTCTATGCCCCTTCTAATGTTCGATTAAATGAAGCACTGTATCATCTTGAATTGAAATCCAAATTGCTCCTTTTTGAAGATTTACAGTTTGTCATCCAAAAGCTGTACATGTACATGGGTGATTCATACATTTGAATACTTTCAGAGCTTAAATAAAGAAAAAAAAAAATATATGCTGCAGTTGTGCAATCACATGAACTTCCAATGCAGAACAAACTAGCAGGCTCATTTTAGTGTTTCATAAACCAAAGGTATGGCACGCCAAAAGGCTCACCAAATATGATGATGTTCTAAAAATACACGTTCATGTGCTAAAATTACACGTTCATGTACCAAAAATATACGATAATGTACTAACTTCATGTGATCATGATGTAAATTTACACCATCATGTACTAAAACCATAAGTTCATTATATTAAATGTTACGTTGTACATATAAAATCACACGTTGTACATCTTAAAACACGCGTTGTACATGTAAAAACGTAAGATCATCATGTTATATTTGTCTCTTCCGCACGCCATACAGAGTGAGCCTTTCAGAAGTCTGCCAAAAGGCTCACCGATATGCGATGTAGTAAAATTACACGTTCATGTACTAACTGCTTACGATCATGTACTGATTTCATACGTTCATGTACTGATTTCATACGTACATGTACTGATTTCTTACGATCATGTACTAAATGTCAGTACATGATCGTAAGAAATCAGTACATGATTGTATGAAATCAGAACATGAACGTAAGCAAACAGTACATGAATGTATGCAGTTAGTACATGAACGTGTACTTTTACTACATCAAATTCGTTGAACCTTTTGGGGGACTTCTGGTACGCCGAAAGGCTCGCTCTGTATGGCGTATTGAAGAGACAAATATAAACATGATGATCTAATACGTTTTTACATGTACAACGTGTGTTTTAAGATGTACAACGTGTGATTTTATATGTACAATGTAACATTTAACATGATGAACTTATGGTTTAAGTACATGATGGTGTAAATTTACATCATGATCATATGAAGTTAGTACATCATCGTATATTTTTGGTACATGAACGTGTAATTTTAGTACATGAACGTGTATTTTTAGAACATCATCATATTTGGTGAGCCTTTTGGCGTGCCCTACAAAGGTCCTTTTCTCAGTTTCGTGTGGAATCGTTATCATTTATATAGTCCTCAGATATCTTTTGGAGGATACTGTATGTGCAGGATCTATCAGCTGAACTATTCTTTTTCATACTTGTCTAGCTTATTTTCCTTGTTTAGTTCATGCTTGTAGTACGGAAAAAAAGGGAAAAAAAACAACAGGAAGCACAATGATTGTATAGGTTGGTAGTATACTGTAGAATATGGGTTTGGAAAAATCAGGAAATATGGCAGGGAAAGTATTGAATTTGAAGGAAATTTTGGCTAGTTTTGAATGTGATATCACAAAAAAAATTATGTGCATTTTAATTTTCTTGCCTGGAGATGAAAAAACTCAACTCTTGTAAGCAAGAGATGGATGGTCTGAAATTGGCAAATTAACGGGTTCACTGCAACTTATTTTGTGAGTTTAGCAAATGACTTGGTGGAAAGCTGCTCCAAAAGGGAGAAAAGTTAGACTATGCAAACATAGAACTGAAACATGAATTGTGAAATTACAGTTATACTACCTGTCAGTAATCTGTGATGTTTATCTGCTCCAACAAAGTAATTGATGATGCTACTTTTACCTCCGCTCCAAGGACCAAGAAAAAGTATCATTGGTTTGGCGTCTAACTCCGCATCTGAAATACAAAGAGGATGAAATGGTATAAAAATTAGTTTTCAAATTTGTCCCATTTTGTGGCACATAGGCTACTGTATAGGAATGCAAAAAGTTGAATGCACTGAAACATGCTGTACTGGATTGTCACTATTTGTAATGCATTAACTTGTAAATCTTATTCTTATTCTCCTATTTTTTTTGTGGGGGGGGGGGAGGTTCAGGGAGGAGGGTAAAGCATTTTCTCCTTTGGTGTTTTCACATTGCAAAAACAAAGAGCCTTTCACTTGAGGTGGGCTTTAGCCTTTACAACTAAAGTATACATGTAATGCAGCTGTGGATCAGGTTATTCAACACTGCTTGATGCAATAGAATCCTGATTCACCATGCTTATTCAAATGAGAACATGGCTAAAAATCAAGTCAGGATAGCCCTGTACTCTAGTAGACCTGTGTTGTACAACCAAACCTTATATAAAAAAGATTATCTTAAAAATTTCTTTATCTTTCTACATACTGAGTATGTAAAGAGTGTACTGTAACTATATATAGCACACTTTTGTTGAGCACCTTCCTGTATCAAAAGTGTGTTCCTGTTTGAGTGGTGGATCAAGATCTACCACCATATATCAGACTCAAATGAGAACACAGATCAACAACACTCACTCGAGGTCAAAATCATTTCTCTTTTCTCCTCTCTTTTCCTCATTTTTCATTTCTCAACTTTTCCTGATTGGGGCAGTCTTCCTTTTTCCCTACCAACTACTGCACATATCATAAAACAATTCTGGACCAATTGCAGCATGTGACATGCAGTATTCAGCTCAAATTTGAGCAGTTTCAAATTGTAATGAGAAATGAAGCATTTAGTGATGCAGTCGGAAAACAATTTCATCTTATTTAGAGGCAAGTATAAATTGATGTCTGAAACAGCTAAAACACTATTCTTTATCAAACATGATTATATTGATACGTCAAGCAGTATTGTATGAAGCTACAGTAACTGTACAGTTACCAAGCACGTTGTCCGAGAAACTTGCATACAGAGTAACTTTATTGTTCCATACCCCCTTCTCCCTTGCCCCTTACATTGACTTACAAATATGTACAATGCATGTCCAAATTCATATCTCATGGCTTTCCCTTTTAGAGTTGTCGTTGGCTTGTTAGGTAAAAATTGTACAGGTACCTATGCTATTGTGAATCTCTCTCCTTGTACAAAAACTTGAAAAATTAGACAGGTTGGACCTGGACATTGGTGACTGCCCTGTAGGCTAGTAGTAGAATGGTTGGAGCATACCCAACTTAACAAGGCCCAAAGGAATGCAAGATGTTCTAGAGAAGACTAGAGCACTCTGGACTACCCACATGATAACAGTGCAAAAGAGATTTAACTTGGCAAGTTCAACTAATTTTTTTGATCAGTTATTTTTCTTTAGTTTGATGTTGGCTTATATGAAGTATAGTACAGCCAAAAATCCCCATCTCCCCAATGTTTCGCATTATCCCTTTACCGTTGTGCTCCGATCGGGGCATATTTGCGCTCCTCAGGAGTGGGTGAAAAGTGGACGTAGCACACCCCGCATCAGCTTCCGAAGGTTATTGACCCTGTGACCTTAAACTATTGTCTCTCTTGTTGTTGTGGCCGAATTTTCGGGTAGCTACTCGCAGTTTGGAGCTCTGGGTGAAACAGTAAAGATGGGGGACAGCCCAGCTCTCCGCATGGGTCCAAAAGGACCCAAACAACGGTAAAGGGCTATCATCCTTCTGACCTCTCATTGATGATTTTCTGTTCATTGAAAGATCACAGCAGTGTAATACTTGGGAGCCCATGGCAACAATTCATGAATCAATCAATATCCCACCTTTTATTTGACCTACTGTTTCACACTTGTTCTGCTCATTGTTTGTACAGCTTAAATGCTAGATTCTTCCTTCTCCAATTGTTACAGCCTTTGTAGATTGGTAAACCAACAATAGGTATATTTCTTTGGCTTAATTCTTGTCAGGAGGCATGGAATTAAAAAGGCCACTAACCCCAAAAGGTGCTAAGCTATACATTGCAGTAGTTGGGTATCAACTAATTGCTTTTATTCATTGTGCTTTCCTATTTTGATGCTGAGTGCTTGTCTAGGTTTTAGTCTGTAAGTTTAACAATATAAAATGATACTGCTTGAGTGGCAGAGTGGTCTATTCCAGCTGCTGTGTACCAATCAGGGCCGTCGGAAGCGGGGGGCTGGGGGGCTGCAGCCCCCCCCCCAACAATTTTGCCATATATAGTTTTTTTTTTTTTTTTTATGGAAGTGAGCATTTTCCAGCTGTCTGAGGGGTTGGGATTTTTCAAAATTTTCTGAACGCTCTGCGCCAACCGATGGTGGCGCTCCGCTTAGATAGTCAGCCCAAGTCAGCCCCCCCAATCGAAAATACCTTCCGACGGCACTGCCAATGTGTTTTACATGTGCATGGGTTCAAGTCCCGCTTGATGGACGTGGGTTTTACTCCAGGTACTCCAGCTTTCCTCTCACTTGGCATAGGCTTGCCACTAAAATTGGTTGAAGTGCCTTCATGTGGGCCAGTTAACCAGCCAACTTTGCTTTTGCATTTAGCTTCAGGAGCCAATTTCAAAAAATGCTGCAAGGTGCAGTTTGTTATGATAAACAACCTTTGTTCTGCATCTCTTACATAACTTGGAAAAAATCAGGTGCTAAGGGACTTCAAGAAATTGACACAAAGGAACCTGTCAAAGTTCATATAATTGAATCATGGAAAAAGTATGTTCTCAAGTACCCATTGTCAAATTAGCTATGACTGTTGTCTCCTCCCTAACAGCTCCCCTAGCTGTTTGAAATAAGAGGAGTGTGGTAGAACTACACTTTCATCTGAGTCCTTTGTTCCCATTTAAGGTGGAAGCTCGGAGCTCCTTTATAAAGTTTTTGAGGGTTTTGCAGCATAGCCAGGATTTTACTTGAGTTGAGAGTGATGTTTAAAATGTGAATTTTGGCAGGGAAGCTGGTGTGATTTTTATTTGGAGCCACGGCTAAAGTTAATTTACTGTAGAAGGAAGATTTGCTGTAGTCTAGGGTGAGATTAGTAGAACTTTAATGTGCTGTACCTGATATTCCTGAGTACCCAATTTCTCTGAAATTATTGAATTTGTAAGCATCCTCCATTGGTTTTATGTCTTCATGGTAGATCTGCTTCAACTGAGATGTAAATTCCGGTAACAGTTTGTGGTACGGAGCTGCCTCTTCAGACTGAAGCTTGAGAATCTCGTCAATGTGACTTCTAGACCTCAGTTCGCCATTTTCTGTAGGATCATTTTCTGTCAGAGGGAAGAGAAAATGAGAAATGATAGAAGTAAAAAAAACAGCAATTAAGTATGGCCAACCTTCAATTGTTGCAGTCATACTGTAAAGTCACACATAATTTTAGAATCTCTCTATCAAAGCTTTTGTAGTATCTGATTATCCGTAGACGTACAGAATCATTTAGGAGTGGAGTACTCTAGCAGGGGAACAGAAGTGGCAGCTGCAACCCTGACCTCTTGACAGGTACCATAAAAATGCAGATATATTAGATTGCTGATGAAAACAACAGTCACCATACAGCTCCTGACTGGTCATGGAAATGTGGGAATTGCCATAGTTACACTTCATCTCTTGACTTACTAGTTTTCCAGAATAACCATTTCTCAATTAGTCCACCTGAACTTGACAAATTTCCTAAAGAGGAGGGTAGGTTAAGCAGATACCTGTATCTAACTCTTCATCCATCTTTCCATGGTACAAAATTCGAATGATGCATATTTTTAACCAAATTGGATGAGCATCCAATGTCAAAAGAGAGGAATTTTCTTGGGAAGTGTGAAAAATTTATTCTGCTCCCATTCTTTAGGCAACTATAAGGTAATGCTTGTCAAAACTGATTAAACTACAATCCTCGACAAATATGATGGGACAAAACAAGCAATGAACAGATCACCATTCCCCACTCCCCCATTCAATATTGCAGCAGCCCAAGGCATCCGGAAACTTCAATATTGATGTGGGGAGCGGGGTTTGCCCCATGTACTTTTGTTAAGGATTGTAGCTTTCCAAAAGTACAGTAGCTCTGGGAATTCAGTGTCCTGCTCAAGAGGGTCTAGGTACAGAAAATGTATTGGACTTGAGGAAAGAAATTTAATTCTAATTAGATGCACCTTGGTCCATTTGGCCACACAGTCAATTTCAAGTGGATTTAGAGCACAATAGTAATACAGTATTGTGATTCAAAAGTAAGGGCCATAAACTTTGAAGTATGGAGCTAGCCTATGTCAAGTCCTTCTGATGATAAAATTTTGTCCCCCTTCTCCTTCCCTCTGGAAACACTCCTCTGTGTTAAACCCCTTTGAGGCCAGGCAGATTTGAGGTGGTGCACAGGTACAGTAGTCCTACATATATACAGTATATGCTAAGCTACACAAATTTAATACATAGTGTGGGGGTTAAATGTGCAGTAAGGAGCGTATTATGATGTTGTTGCTGTCAGTGTAAATTGAGTAAAAAGAGATAAGCATCGAAGAGCATTGACAAAGACAAGTACAGGTCTGCATGAGAGGCTAGATGCGGGGTCCAACTGATCTGTCCATTGGTGGATCGCCAGCCTGGGGGAGGGGTACAAGGGGTTACCCCTCCCTTTTTGATTCCTTGCCGAAGGCAGGCAAGGAATCTATGCGATGGTGATGTCGTGTGTGTGTGTATGGGTGTGTGTGTTTGTGACACTTGCTTGTAAACACGATATCTTAAGATAGGAATGTCCGACACTTTTCATATTTGGTATATAGATTTATCATGTTGAGAGGAAGAACCCTGAGGTTTTTGGTAGAGATCAAAGGTCATTTGAGGTCACCAGCGGTAAAATTGCGACAATTTCAAAAATGGCTTGTAAACACGATATCTTCAGATAGGAGTGACCAACACTTTTCATACTTGGTATATAGATTCATCATGTTGAGAAGAAGAACCCTATTGTTTTTGGTAGAGGTCAAAGGTCATTTGAGGTCACCAGCGGTAAAATTGCGAAAACGCCAAAAATGGCTTGTAAACACGACATCTTCAGATAGGATTGCCCGACAACTTTCATACTTGGTATATAGATTTGTCATGTTGAGAGGAAGAACCCTATTGTTTTTGGTAGAGGTCAAAGGTCATTTGAGGTCACCAGGGGTAAAATTGTGAAAATTCTGTGCCTAAAATGTAAAGAACAATTTATTAAGCACTGTCAATTTGAAAGCAGGTAAGGTATTTGATGGCAAGGAATCACTAAGCCTTTTGGCTTTCTGGTTTAAAAATTTTTGAATTTTAGAAGTGTCTACATGCAAAATGGTGGCACTTTTAGGCAAATCAGTCAACACAAAGTTGCTAGGTTACCCCCCAAAAAGTTCAGTACAGTTACTGAATTTTTGCAGTAACCTAGAAAAATACCGTACTGAGAGATTTGCCAAAATAATATTATGCAGATACTCACAAATGCCAACGACTAAAACCTCTTCTAACCACACTAAATTTAATTGTTATTTTTGAGGTAAATTTTGGTGCGGTACCGCCACAGTTTGTAAAGGTCAGCTTGATATGTCAACCGGGGTCGTACCATGCTGCAGGTGATTTCCAATATCTTTGTATGTCTCACATGACACGTATATGATGT